>CM031605.1:55916752-55926752 GCA_018398815.1 Conus ventricosus
CAACCACAGTTAAACAAGAAATCAAACATAACAACTTACCAAAGACAGCCAAACTCCTCATAATGACAGACACCAAACAACCCACCTTCTACCTGCTCCCTAAAATACACAAAACTAATACACCCGGCAGACCCATTGTATCTGCATGCAGCTGCCCTACAGAACACATTTCACAGTACTTAGACTCTCTCCTCCAACCCATAGTACAAGGCCTCCCCACATACCTCAAAGACACTACACACACACTCAACATGATTAATTCATACAACACAGATCCCACTTTCCAACCCAGCTCCTCTTTACACTTGACGTCGTCTCTCTCTACACTTCCATCCCTCATGCTGATGGACTGAAGGCCCTCGCATTCTTTTTTAACAAACGCCCCTTAACCAACAACACCCTCCCACGCTACACTGGTCAGACTTGCAGAATTAGTCCTCACCCTCAATACTTTTGAATTTAACAATCACACATTCTCACAAATCATGGTGTTGCTATGGGAACCAAGATGGGACCATCCTATGCCTGCCTCTTCATGGGACACCTAGAACACCGCTACTAACCTCTTACGCAGGCCCTACACCAGAGCTCTACAAAAGATACATAGATGATGGTTTGGGAGCCACATCCATGCCAGAACATGACCTCCAGAATTTCCTCAACTTTGCACAGACCTTCCATCCATCCATCCACTGACCTACACCATTTCACAGTCAGTTAATTTCCTGGACATCACTATCTCCCTCAAAGATGGACTGCTTCAAACCTCAGTCTTCTACAAACCTACTGATGCACACTCATACCGGGACTACACATCTTCCCACCACCAGTCCACTAAAAATAGCATTCCATATTCTGAATTCCTTCGCCTACGCAGACTCTGCTCTAGCGAAGAAGATTTCACTATACAAGCAGCCAAAATGTCTGATTTTTTCACCAACCGTGGATACCCTAGTGCCGTCATCAATGATGCTCTCAGCCGCACTGCAGCTAAATCCAGAACATCTACTCTGGAAACTAAACCTCCCAAAGAGACAGACAGACCCACTGCCTGCCTTCTCTTCCATCCTCAAATCTGCCATCTGCAGGATCCTGAAGTCTAACTGGCACATGGTAGAAAATCATAAACCTGCCTTTGAGACGAAACCAATGATCACTTTCAAACGTGACAAAAACCTCAACGACCTACTGGTGCGCTCTAAGCTGAACAAAAACTTCACACCTAAGCCACCAGGTACTTTCCCCTGCTCTAAACCCAACTGCAAAATTCTGCTCTCTCACCAAACCAGACACCATCCACATGGCCCCACAGGCTCTTTCACTATTAAACGCACTTCTCCTGCCAGAGCCACAACATTGTGTATGCCATCCACTGTCAGCTGTGCGGTAAGATCTATGTAGGTGAGACATCTCGCACACTTGAGACGCGCATCTCTGAACACCTGGCCGACATCCGCCACCATCGGCCCAAACCAGTCGCTCTACACTTCAACCATGCCCAACACAACATCAACCATGTCAAAGTCTTGGCACTTTGGCAATCTAAGAGTGACAACTTGGAACGCCTTATGCAGGAATCTCATCTCATTGCCAAACTGGGCACCGTGCACCCCCATGGCATCAACGTCCAAAAGTAGTATGTGCCATTCCATCTCTGCAGCTCCAGCTGAAATATCCTCTACCTATGCACACCCTACCTCTGTTTACCTCAGACATAGGTTGCAGCTATCATCCCCTTCCCTTTTCCTACACTCTCTGAGTCTCTCTCCATTTGCTACATCAATCGACTTATCCCCACCCCCCCCTGCCCTAGTAATGATGTGTGTAGGGATGTTGGTGGTATGGCAGTTGTTGGGGGTGGAGGTGGGGGTAACCAATGAATAAGGCTGATATTACAAATGGAACGCACACACCCACAACACACACACACACACACACACACAAAACACACACACACACACAAACACACACACACACACACACACACACACTCACACTCACACACACACACACCTACACACACACACATAATGAATAGAATGCTAGCTCCTTTATCGTTGGTCGTGAAAAAAAGGGGGGGGGGGGGGAGAGATATATATATATATCAATCTCAGCCCACAATATCCTCCCACTACACACACACATACTACCTTATCTCCCACTATTCACCTCACACATAACTTATAGCTATCTTATTATGCATTTATTATGATTAATTTTTTATTTTTTATTTTTTTATTTTTTATTTTTAATTTATTATTATTATTATATTTTTATTGTTTTTTTTATTTATTTATTTGATTATTATAAAAATGTATTTTCTAAATATATTTCTGTATCATGCTTTCGTTACCTTAACCTTCACTATCGTGTTAGCAGTATCATTCATAATACTATTGCTAGTATTGATACTACCCTTAGCATTGACATCACCATCGCCTTCGCCTCTGGGACTGTGCCACGGCAACCCTACTGCTTAAGAATCCTCTAACCCACTCTCCTTTCTCCCCTACACATACTTATTGACACCAAGATTGATCTTGTCCTATTTTTTCTTTTTTTTCTTTTTTTTCCCCCAATATTTTGACCATTAATAGTATTCCTATCAGTAATATTATTATCATCATTACGACTTTGACTCGCTCACTATTTCCCTTCCAACACCTCGTTCTCATTCAACGCCTTCCTTGCGCTGAACCCTGCCTGAGCGATCTGAAGCGATCAAAGCTAAGTGAATTTTCGTTGTTTTATTCGTTTATTTATCACCAGGCGAAGACCTAAGAGGTCGAAACGCGTTGTGTTTTGTCTCGTGACTCGTTTGTCCACGTTCTCTGGGCGGTTCGCTAACATTTATTTAAGACTTTCTAAATAGTCAGCTACATACATAAGGCAAAGAGGGTGGTGGTGATTGGGTGGATTTATGGCGGAGTATGCAAGTGTGGCACATAAGATGGTTGAAATAATGGTGTTTGAAGGTTGATAGCATTGGCGTTGTTTGGTTGATTCAGGGAGCGTAGTTCCATTGACAGGAACCTGAATATGTTAAACTGGATTTGAATAAGTCAATTCTAGGAACAGGGACATGAAGTTTGGGTAGAGTCCTTGAGGAATTTATTTAGAATCTGTGAACTAATGTGAGGGTGCCTTCCCAGACACAATCTTGTGCATTATGATCCCTTTGTTGTATTCTAATCTCAGACTTAATGGGAGAACTTGAATCTTTTTATAGTCCGAGTCCAGAAGACTACTGCTTTTTAGGAGGACTATTGTGCAGGCTTAAACAATGGTTTGAGAGTGTTAGCGCTAGCACAGTCCCATAGAGTAGATCCATAGTCTATGTATGATTGAATATGAGACTGGAAAAAGAGCTTGCGTGAATGCAGGTCGAGGAAGCGTTTGATTTTGGAGATTTGATAAACTTTCTGTGAAACTTTTTTGCATAGTGAGGTTATGTGAGCTTGCCAACTCATATTGTTATCAATTGTTATTCCTAGCACTTTGAGGCATGTAACCTGTTCAAAGCGTATGTGTCTGTGTGTTAAAGCGTACGATCAAGTATGGCACTCTAGACTACTTTATAAATTAAAATCCATTGGCTTATCAGGTTGCATGTATAATTATTTCAAGACTTTTCTAGCAGATAGATCAATTCAGACCAAAATAGGACACACTTACTCTAAATTAAAACCACTTCATATGGGAATTCCACAAGGATTCAGTAGTAGCACCAATACTTTTCAATATTTTAACACATGACCTACCATCATCTGTGTCTAATCATGTTGAATTGGTTCAATATGCTGATGATATCTGCATATGGATGAAAGTGACTATGAAAAAACGCACTCCAATGAGATCGCTAAATTTACACTAAAAAATTGTATCAAAGAGAACTTGATAATATAAATGGTTTTATGATTCAAAATGGTTTAACTTTGTCTCCAGAGAAATCACATATGATGCTTTTTGACTCTGTTACGATCGAAGAGATTTGCCTTCTTTCAATCTAGAAGGGTCAGTTATCAATTATGCACAGTCTGTTAAATTTTTAGGAGTAATCCTTACGTCAAAATTGTCATGGAAAGAGCATTTAGAATACGTAATGATGAAAGCTAAAAAGAGTCTGAACTTCCTAAAAATTGTCAGCAAACAACAGTGGGGACAAGACATTTCCACTCTTATACATCTAGTAACAGCACTTATTCGTTCAAAGTTAACATATGCCCAAGAGGTATTCTTCTCTGCCCCAAAATACCTTTTTTAAAAATGCGAAGTATAGACAGTAAAGCCTATAAACTTGCCATTGGAGTTCCAGTATATACATCTTCATTAAAAACATATGCTGAAATCGGTATATTACCTTTTGAAGAAAATATGAAACTTGCATCATCTAAATATGTCCTAAGGAGTACATCAGTTCCAAATTCAAATTATAATGAAGTGTGCGTAAAATCAGACACGGATTTTTCCCAAAAGAGCAAAGTCGGTTGCCTCTTTAGAAACAATAGGCACTTTCACTTATGACATTTTTCAAGAGTCAGGAATCAATAAGAAAGATATATCATCTCGTGTACTGTTCACTGCAGTCCCTAAATGGGAACTATTATCAGCCTATTTCGATACTAATTATACAAATATAAAGAAAATTGATGGTCCCACTTTATCTGCTTCTGTAAAAGCTCATATTTTTTAGCACTACCTGGACCATCTAAAAATTTACACTGATGGCTCTAAGCTAGATAATGACATGGTTGGAGCTGCATTTGTAATCCCAGCTTTAAAAGCAGAAAAGGCTTACCATCTTGGAAAACATTTTTCAATATTTACAGCAGAACTTATTGCTATTTTGATGGGTTTGAATTTTCTGCTTGATCTTCCTTTTAGTCTAGTTCAGGTAATATTTTTGGTTGATTCTAAATCTGTTTTAGACGCGCTACAGTCTTGTAATCTAAAAGTAAGAGGTGATATTATTGCAGAAATTTGTCATACAATCCATTATTTGTTACTGCGCGGAACTAGTATCTCATTCTCTTGGGTTCCATCACATTGTAATATTTTTGGTAATGAATGGGCGGACAGAACAGCTAAAAAGGGTGCAATGAACATTAAAAATTCTGTATGTGTTAAAATTCCTTTATCTTTATCTGAAAGTTATTCCTTAATAACGAAAACTTGTTGGAATCATGTGAAGGAACTATTAGGAGGTTCATTTGTAAATTTCACTGAAAAGAGGAATATTTTCAAAGTCAAACATATACATTCCTGCAATGGTGAGCTCATGTGTGAAAACCGAACACTGTCATCCCTGGTCTACAGATTCAGACTGAATGCTCTCAGATGCAAATTCAACAGTCATGATAAGTGCGTCTGCGGTGATGAAATAACACCTGTCCATGTTATTCTACATTGTCAGCATTTGAAATCATTTTTACCACTTCGATTTGTGATTCAACGGTTTCAGATTCATCTTTTAAGAATATTTTATTGAACGATTTGCTTATGCTGGATGTTGTTAAAGGCTTAAAACGGAGCCCAGTTGGCTCATTGATTTAATGTTTACAAATGTTTTGATGTTATTGTTGTTAAGATTTTCATTTTTGAAGGGAAATGGTAGGGAGGTTCAGAGATAGAAAGACGGGAGTTGTTGGGGGTTTTTTGTTGTTGTTTTTTTTCGTCTAATATCACAGCATTGTGAAAAGACGTTAAAGAGAAGAACGAACGAACCTGTTCAACAGGTTCATTTTTAAGATGTACAGGAGGAAACTTAAGAGTGAGATTTTGTCTTTTTTGCCTGGTTGTGATAAGCATGGATTTAGTTTTTTGAGGGTGAAGCGACATGTGATTTAGTTCAGTCCATTTCACGAGATCATTCGCACTTTCTTGTAAAGTTTGTGCAAGAACAGTAACATCAGAATGATTTGTGTGGATTGTTGTGTCATCAGCAAAACGTTCACAGGTGGATGTGATATGTAGAGGGAGATCATTGATGTAAATTGTGAATAATAAGGGACCCAAGATAGAGCCTTGTGGGACGCCATAGGAAAGTGTTTGAAATGAAGAGAAGGTTGTATTAATTTTCACACATTGTTGCCTATTTGTGAGATATGAGTGAAAAAGCGTAAGAGTTCTTGTGGATAAGCCATACAATTTTAATTTTCTAAGAAGAAGTTGTGGTCTATCACATGGTGAGAGAGGAGAGAGAGAGAGAGAGAGAGAGAGAGAGAGAGAGAGAGAGAGAGAGAGAGAGAGAGAGAGCAGACAGTACACCCACAGGCTGACAACTACTGAGCAGAAACGAAGTGACATCCCTTCTGAAGCAATCGATTATATGGGATATTTCACCACCGACAGACAATCGCTTACTTACAAGCAGCATAGCTACCTGACGAAAAAAAAATTGTAAAAAGGCCATTCGCCCACATTGTGTCTGAAGGTAATTCTGACTGAATTACTATCTTGTTGCTAGCGTATTCCATAACCAAGATCAATCCTTCCCAGGAGAGAGAGAGAGAGAGACAGAGACAGAGACAAAGAGCGAGCTTGCTGAAGCTGATGATAGTTGAGGGGCAGGGAAAATCATCAGGAAGGTGGCTGGCAGTGCACAACACATCATCGTCCTCACCACCATCATCATGATCATCATGATCATCACCATCATCATGATCATCGCCATCTTCATGATCATCACCATCATCATGATCATCACCATCATCATCGTCATCACCATCATCATGATCATCACCATCACCATCATCATCGTCATCACCATCATAATGATCATCACCATCATCATGATCATCACCATCATCATCACCATCATCATCGTCATCACCATCATCGTCATCACCATCATCATGATCATCGCCATCATCATGATCATCACCATCATCATCACCATCATCATCGTCATCACCATCATCGTCATCACCATCATCATCGTCATCACCATCATCATCGTCATCACCATCATCGTCATCACCATCATCATGATCATCACCATCATCATGATCATCACCATCATCGTCATCACCATCATCATGATCATCACCATCATCATGATCATCACCATCATCATCGTCATCACCATCATCGTCATCACCATCATCGTCATCACCATCATCGTCATCACCATCATCATCGTCATCACCATCATCATGATCATCACCATCATTGTGAAAGTTTAAGGACACTCACTGCCGGAATGCTGGTTTGGCAATGCAGACCTGGGTGGAGAATCAGAAACAAATACGACTGTTTCCACTACGGCAGTGTGGTGCTGAGAAAAAAAAAGCTTTGTGGGTGGGATTGTGTGCGCGGAAGGGATGGGGAGACAGAGAGTGTTTGTGAGTGTGAGTGCGTCTCTCTCTCTCTCTCTCTCTCTCTCTCTCTCTCTCTCTCTCTCTCTCTCTCTCTCTCTCTCTCTCTCCAATTCTAGATTAGTTTTGCTGTTAATGTTATTGTATTTTCTGTATATTTCCCTTTATTGAGGGCCGGATATAAAAAAGCCATTCTGTGTTTATTCCGCTTTTTCCCTCATTAAAAAAGTCTCGTTCGTTCGTTCGCTCGTTCTCTCTCTCTCTCTCTCTCTCTCTCTCTCTCTTAAAAAGATTGAAACCTAATACCCGAAGGTCTGCAGTCTCTGTGGCTTTATCACAAGGACACTCTTGGTAAGCTTGATTGCAGACCGCCTGATTCTGATCATTTCCATTGTGAAGTCAAACATCCCCAATTCACGGACCTCTATCCCACCACTCTTCGAATCAGTCAGACGGCACGAATGACACTTTTCGCCAATCGCTTCGAATTGAAAGCTTGATGAGAACCACATTGGTTGAGAAAGAGTCACGTGGTTCACTGGAGTATGTGACGGGCATTGCGTGTCACTCCAGGAAACGATCTCCCCGCGACGTACCTCCTCTCTGGAGCCACGTGACTGCGAAGAGAGAATGTCTGAGGATTAGACAGCCGCCAGGCTGAGACCAGGTTATAGAGAGAAGATAACATCAGAGATCGGATTACACACACACTGCTGCGAGAAGATAATTATCGATACAGATAGGATTAAAAGGCCATTCAGCCAGTATTAAGGCAAATCGTGTCTGAAACAGGATTACATGGCGATCAAATAGGAACCAATTCACTGCAAACAGATTATGTGTCAGACAGGATTACAAGATCACCCCAGAGGAACCAATACACAGCAAACATGTCATGTGTCAGTCAGGCTTACCAGCTGTCAAACAGAAACTAATTGACTGCAAAAAATGTCATGTGTCAGTCAGGCTTGCCAGCGATCAAACAGAAACTAATTGACTGCAAAACATTATGTGTCAGTCAGGCTTACCAGCTATCAAACAGGAACCAATTCACTGCAAAAAATATTGTGTCAGACAAGACACTCAGTAAGACCAGCTATCAAACAGGAACTAATTGACTGCAAAAAATGTCATGTGTCAGTCAGGCTTACCAGCTGTCAAACAGAAACTAATTGACTGCAAAACATTATGTGTCAGTCAGGCTTACCAGCTATCAAACAGGAACCAATTCACTGCAAAAAATATTGTGTCAGACAAGACACTCAGTAAGACCAGCTATCAAACAGGAACCAATTCACTGCAAAACGATTATGTGTCGGACAGGATCATAAGATCACTACAGAAGAACCAATTCACTGCAAAAAAAACATTATGTGTCAGACAGACAGGATTACACGACCACCAAACAGGAACCAGTTCACTGCAAAAATATTACGTCAGTCAGGATTACACGGCTATCAAGCAAGAAAGGAACCAATACACTGCAAAAAGATTGTGTTGGACAGGATTAATGGCCACCAAACAGGAACCAATTCACAGCACACCAAAAAAAAAAAAAAAAGATTATGTGTCAGACAGGATTATATCGCCACCAAACAGGAACCAATTCACATTGGAAAAAAAAAAAGATTATGTGTCAGACAGAATTATATCGCCACCAAACAGGAACCAATTCACATTGAAAAAAAAAAGATTATGTGTCAGACAGAATTATATCGCCATCAAACAGGAACCAATTCACAACACAAAAAAAGAAGAAAAGATTATGTGTCAGACAGGATTATATCGCCACCAAACAAGAACCAATTCACATTGGAAAAAAAAAGATTATGTGTCAGACAGAATTACGTGGCTATCAAAACAGAAACCAACCCACTGCAAGAAGACGGTGTCGGACAAGATTACAAGATTACCAAGCAGGAACCAGGCTTCTGCAAGATTATGATGCCGTATGATGTACACGGCCGTCGAATCCAGGACTTTTGAGAAAATACGGTAACTTGTTTTGAGTTCATTTTCAAAAGAAAAGTAATTGGTTCCTCAAGACAGTCCAGACAAACAGACTGCGGGGTGTTTAGTCCTGTAATCCATTGTCTGGATCGTCTTGCAGAAGGGGTAACTTTTTTCTCTTTCAACTTGGCTTCAATATCCTCCTTCAGTCCCCCTCGCTGTGAAACTAACTTGTGTTTGAGTTGACAGATTCCTGCTATTCCCTGGATGACCGGTCTATTTCTCAGTCTGCTTATCTACTCGTGTATAACGGAGGTGGGGTACCTCAGGGTATGTCTATCTCCCCTGTCTGTAATTTAGAATACTGTTTGCTGTTCAGTATGTACGGTGAGAGGGAGGGTGATGTTATAAAAGAAATTCAGCCAGACAGGATGAGCATTTGACATCATCAAGCTGACAAATAATGTTGAAGTGTTGTGTGTGTGTGTGTGTGTGTGTGTGTGTGTGTGTGTGTGTGTGTGTGTGTGTGTGTCTGTGTGTGTGTGTGTGTGTGTGTGTCTGTCTGTCTGTGTGTGTCTGTGTCTGTGCCTGTGTCTGTGCCTGTTCTCTGTATGTGTGTTTCTGTGTTTCTGTATATATGTACGTATATATGTACGTATATGTATGGTGTCTGCATGAATCTGTGTCTCTGCGTACGTGTGTTATTCGGTGTCTGCATGAATCTGTGTCTCTGC
>CM031605.1:55941752-55947717 GCA_018398815.1 Conus ventricosus
GCTACAAACACATTATTTTTCGCCTTGTTAAAGATCAAGTCTGCTGTCACAACCTTTTTCTTTTATCTTATTTAGTTGGGTTTTTTTTTTTATCGATCTTTGTGATAGGGAGGAGGGAGAGAGAGAAAGGGAAAAAGGGAAAGAGATGTTTCGGAAGTCTGTACCACTCCATCCACCCCCAGCCCACCCCCACCCTCCTCCTCAATCCCTCCAGACCCTCATGCTGCCTTCTACCATCGTCCACCCCCACCCACTTCCTCCCGGACAAAAGAAAAAAACAATGGATAGAGCTGTGTCTTTCACAACACCACACACGTCCAACACAGCACCAGACATGCTGTCCCCTCACTCAGGAAATGAAGAGGGAGCAGATGGGTTTAACTTTAGGCCTGCTGCACACGGGGCGTCGTGGACATCAATCTGGATTGTTCCTCAGCTGCACAGAGGCTCTCTGGACTTTCTGTGTTGTGGAGTCCATGGACAGTGACTGGAACTGTAGAATCCATTTATGTGTTTGTTAGTACTAGTAGTAGTATCATCATCATCATCATCATCATCATCATCATCATCATCATCATTATTATCATTATCATCATCATCATCATCCTCATCCTCATCCTCATCATTATAAGTATGATCATTACAATTTCTATTGTTGTTACCACTGCTATTATTATCATCATTATTGTTATTATCTTTATCATCATTACACCTGATAAAATACCAAACGTTTCGATTTTATGAAAAGTCTCCTTCTGTGGTGTGTTCATACTCAGGGGCAGAGAGGGCTGGAGGGAGGGAGGGAACACTGAAAAAAAAATCCAGTCCTCTGTTTTCAGCCTCTGTCTGTTTGTGAATCCTCTTTAGCTGGGACTGAAACAAGCTCAGTATATCTTTATGAGCCGGAAGTCAGAAAGGGAATTGTTTCCGACTGCATGGCTTCTGCCCTTTGTAGCTCTCCCCCTCCTCTATTCGCACAAGCTGTTCCCTACTCCCATCCCATCCCCCCTACTACAAATAGACGCGTCCTCTAGTTGCCCGTTCTTTTTGCGGATTTTCCTGCTCTTGATTCCTTTTTCAGGGGGCCGGAATAGCTCCGTAGGTAGAGCGCCGGACTCGTAATCCAAGGGTTGCGGCTTCGAATCTCCGCCGGGCCGTTTCGGTACAGGGGGATTTTTCCCTCGGAGTCAACATTATTTCTGACTCCATTTCCCATACAGTCCTTCGAATGAGACCATAAACCGAGGTTCCGTGTGTGAATGCACGCATAACATCTTGCACACACTTTCGGAAGAGAAGGCCAGTTTGGCCGTTGGTATGGATGACACGTTACACATAGCATGCACCTTTCCCGAAGATGGAGTATGGCTGCCTTAATGGCAGGATAAAAAAGTGGTCATACACACAAAACTCCACTCCCTTTGTTGGGTAGATGAGATAAATACTAGCCTGTCCATATAGCGAGTGTCCGCAGGAGTATCAGCCTGCGGACGCAGAACAAGAAAAAGAAGAAGATTCCCTTTTCTTTACTGGGAATGCCGGAGACATTTTCAGTGTAAACTGCATTCCCATTTTCTGGAAATTCTGCACAATCCTTTTTTCTCCTTTTTGCAGCTCTCTTTGATCCCACGTTTTTTTTTTTTTTGTTTTTTTTTTTGTTTTTTTGCTGGAGTTTTTGTACTGTTGTCCTCTGTTTGTTCAGCCTCTGTGGTCCACTCACCTACCCTAGAATGTCTTACACCTTTCTTTTCCTCTCGTAACAATTTACAGCTTTGTTGCCATTTTGTTTTTAATCCAGTGACATAATAGTAAGACTGTCTATTCTGCAGTGTCTGTTTGGCGATATGCACTTCTTTTTTTTTCTTTTTTTTTTCTTTTTTTTTTTTTTTGGGGGGGGGGGGGGGGGGGCACAATTGTAGCGTGGGTCTTGTTTTTCCATTCAACTCATTTTGGTAAACTGGGATTGTTAATAGGTTCATGGAAATGTCGGGCACCCTCAGCACGGTCTGATTTTATCTGTTTTAAAGATTATCCATGAAATAGCTATGATCGTAATGATTGTGTAAAAGATATATACATTCAGTTGTCTTGGGTGTTTCGGTTTCTTATTCGAGACTGGACTTATTCAGTGTGTGGGTGAAGCCCTAATACTGTGTGTGTGTGTGTGTGTGTGTGTGTGTGTGTGTGTGTGTGTGTGTGCTCGGCTCGGTTACAAAGCAACTAAACTAAACGACGATATCCTGGTGTTTCTTCGTTGTCTGCACAGTACAGACACATTACTTGCAGTGCAAATCGCTGTGTCAGGTTACAGCAAATCGCTGTGTCAGGTTACAGCAAATCGCTGTGTCAGGTTACAGCAAATCGCTGTGTCAGGTTACCGCAAATCGCTGTGTCAGGTTACCGCAAATCGCTGTGTCAGGTTACAGCAAATCGCTGTGTCAGGTTACAGCAAATCGCTGTGTCAGGTTACAGCAAATCGCTGTGTCAGGTTACAGCAAATCGCTGTGTCAGGTTACAGCAAATCGCTGTGTCAGGTTACAGCAAATCGCTATGTCAGGTTACAGCAAATCGCTGTGTCAGGTTACAGCAAATCGCTGTGTCAGGTTACAGCAAATCGCTGTGTCAGGTTACAGCAAATCGCTGTGTCAGGTTACAGCAAAGCTAGCTTTCTCACTTTGCAGTCAAAGGATTGTGTGTCCAGAGAGAAATGTGTCTCTTCTTTCTACCATGGGGACTTGCAAAAATAAACAAACGAAAGAAACGATGATGTGACGTACATGTCTATAGATGGACCTTAATAAAGAACAGTTTTAAATCACATGAGAACAAGAAGACGGTGAAACCTTTATTTCAATTTAAGGAGGGGAAGAGAATTTCTGAAAAACTAAATGAAGAAAAAAAGAAGAGACCTTTAAATACTACAGGACAACATAAAGGTATGGAAGTTGTCGTCGTTGTTGTAATCGTTGTTGTAGTAGAAGTAGTAATAGCTGTAGTAACGGCAGGAATGCTGGCAGTGGTTGTTCTAAATCATTCAATTTCTTCAAAGACAAAGAACAATGAAGAGGCTTTTGTGGCGATACAAGACGAAGACGGATGAGAAAAGAAAAAAAGAACAGAATTGTTAAGATGGCACAGGTAGCTTTGGTAGTAGAGCTAGCACACACATTCTAGCGCTACAAGAGAAAATAAAAAAACGTTTAAAGAGAGAGAGAGAGAGGGGGGGGGGGGAGAGAGAGAGAGAGAGAGAGAGAGAGAGAGAGAGAGAGAGAGAGGAGAGGAGAGAGAGAGAGAGAGAGAGAGAGAGAGAGAGAGAAAGAAGAAGAAGAAGAAGAAGAAGACGAAGAAGAAGAAAAAGAGAAGGAGAAAAGGAAAGAAAAAGGAACATCACCTTTTTCAAAGTCACAAAACAACAGAGAAGAAAAAGAAAAAACGCTCACGACAAGAAGAAGAAGACGAAATTTAGAAGAAATGTTTCAACTGATCTGGGACTCTATCTGAACTGTCCTGGAATTTAATCAGAATCTTGACCGACTCGGGGCTTAAGAGGTGAAAGCAAAAAACAAAAACAAATGTGTGAGGAGGTCGCAAGGGAGCGAGCGTATGGGGATTGGAGGTAGGCAGGTGAGGTGTGGGGGGGGGGGGTGAGGAGGAGGGGGTGAGAGGGCGGTGGACATGCTGGCGGTGGTGATCGGAAATGGACCCTCCCAGTTCAGGTCGTCCATCACGGGGCCACTCTCTGAAAGCCTCTTCCGGCACGCCAAAGATCTCCCCCAGAGGTTCCAGCCACAACTGTCACTTCGCTGCTGCCTCGCTCACAGATAAACATCTCCCCCAGAGGTTCCAGCCACAACTGTCACTTCGCTGCTGCCTCGCTCACGGATCATTTCGTTTCCATTTCCGTCATATCTTTTAGTTCTCCTTGCTTTTCACTTCTTTTTTCTTAACACCTAAATGAACGCATAAAGTCGTGATTATTTCAAGTGCCAAATGATCATACGTACGAATATATATATATATATATATATATATTATATATATATATATATATATATATATATATATATATATATATATATATATATATACAACAAACTAAGAAATTCCAAGGATAAGTACCGAGCACCATTCCAGCAACTTACAGAGCAGCTTGGGGTTGCAATGACTGCAAGAAATATTGTATTATAAACAAAGCTTGCTCTTATGTCTTAGACTGAAGAAATAGGGGGAGATAAGCATTCATATCTGCAGTGGTAGATAATTCTGCCTAACTAACAGTATGTGCTTGAGTGGGTGAATGGGGAAAAATCAAATAAATGCTTCTCAAAATGAGCCTTCAGCAAGCTTATAGTCTCCAAAGGGGGAGACATCCTCCAATAGGGAGGGAAACTCACTAACATATAACTCCTGGTCAGATACCGATATTTCGAAACCTGGTTGTTTCTCCTCAGTGACCGCGGAAAGTGGTAATTTGACTCCTCTGCCTTTTCAGTTTTAAGAAGAATGCAATCCCAGAAAAGGCTGGTGTGCAATACCGTAGTATGTTTGTTGAGTTTTTCTTCAGTCTAAGACATAAGAGCAAGCTTTGTTTATAATACAATATTTCTTGCAGTCATTGCAACCCCAAGCTGCTCTGTAAGTTGCTGGAATGGTGCTCGGTACTTATCCTTGGAATTTCTTAGTTTGTTGTATTTTAGTCCCTTGCGGATTCATTCCAAGAACTGGCCCTCAGCACTTGTGTCTTAAGAGGTTATCTTTTTATATTTTCTACTTTTCACAAGAAAATGTAACTTGTTTTGCTGTTTCATCATTTTCTTTTGCTTCTTAGGTGGCACCTTTGGTTGGTTTTTTGAAAACTCAACAAACATACTACGGTATTGCACACCAGCCTTTTCTGGGATTGCATTCTTCTTAAAACTGAAAAGGCAGAGGAGTCAAATTACCACTTTCCGCGGTCACTGAGGAGAAACAACCAGGTTTCGAAATATCGGTATCTGACCAGGAGTTATATGTTGGTGAGTTTCCCTCCCTATTGGAGGATGTCTCCCCTTTGGAGACTATAAGCTTGCTGAAGGCTCATTTTGAGAAGCATTTATTTGATTTTTCCCCATTCACCCACTCAAGCACATACTGTTAGGCAGAATTATCTACCACTGCAGATATGAATGCTTATCTCCCCCTATTTCTTCAGTCTAAGACATAAGAGCAAGCTTTGTTTATAATACAATATATATATGTATATATATATATATATATATATATATATATATATATATGTGTGTGTGTGTAATATATCCATACATGCATACATACATACATACATACATACACACTTCACTATGCATACATATGCACTTACGTTCGTACATGCGTGCATACATACATACATTCATACATCCATACATACATACATACATACATACATACACTCGCATATATACATATACATTCAAGACGTTTGTTTAAGTCCAGCCTACCACATCAATACCTCAAGCAAGTTTTACACGCACGCACGCACGCACGCGCGCACGCGCGCGCGCGCAGATTTACATATCATGACAAAAACAAAGTGTAGACTTTGCGTCCTTTCGTTTTAACTTTTGGTTCCCACTAGCATCAAGTTGACTACAGAAATTTGTAGCGTATGTCGGAGATCATTTGTGTGAAGTACGAATTGTTTCTGACATTTACCTGTGAATCTGGGTCATTTCTTCAGGACAGCAATACAGGCCCACTGACGAACACATTGCTTATTCTGCAGATAAGGCAAGTTACGTGGCATGCACGTGTACTATCTGGATCGCTCTGCAGTTTATATTCACAGCATCTCATTTTAGAAAACCGATAAGATGAGCGAGCGAGCATCTGGTATTGAGGAAATGCCTTTCTCCCTATCAATGTTTCAAGCAAAACGTATACGCTGTACTCATCTTTTCATAGTTCTCATCCAAAAACTTTTGAAATC
>CM031605.1:55947817-55990317 GCA_018398815.1 Conus ventricosus
GAGAGAGAGAGAGTGAGAGGGAGAGAGAGAAGTGAGAGAGAGAGAGAGAGGGAGAGGAGAGAGAGAGAAGGAGAGAGAGAAGAGAGAGAGGAAAGATGAAAAGGGGACAACATATAATCATTTTTCGTAAGATTATATCCATATTCACACATATATATACCCACACACACATATATGCATACACACACACACACACACACACACACACACACACACACACACATATATATATATATACACGCACACACATACATGCGCACACGTACATTATATATATACACACATACACACATACATACATACATACATACATACATACAAACATACTACATACATACACACACACTGGTGATATATATATATATATATATATATATATATATATATATATATTATCCCTCTCTCTCTCTCAAAATACTTGATACATGAACAAAAAGAAGAAGAAATTTTTTTTAGAAAAGTCAAATTGGTTAAGTACATGAAAATGGGATGATTTATGCTTTTGAGATTACTTGGTATTACTTATGGTTTTTTAATTTTAATTTTTTTTTTTTTTAATTATTATTTTTTTACCGCAGAAGATGGGTAAGGTAAGTATTTTTGAAAGTTGTGGTACAATGGATTTGTTTGATGTATTCTGGAAGGGAGTTCCACAAAGAGGTTCCCGAGTACGTTAGACTTGATTTAAATAGGTCAATTCTGGGGATTGGGATATGGAGTTTGTGGGAGTTTCTCGACGAGACTTTTGAGAATCGTCTCATTAAAGTTGTTGGAGCATTCCCGGTCAGAATCTTGTGCATCATTAGCCCTTTGTTGTATTTGAGTCTCTGGCCGAATGGAAGAATGTGAAGATGTTTATAATCAGAGCTTTCGAGGCTAGTTTTCTTCAGAAGGATTAGTTTGAGCGCTCGTTTATGTAGGCTGAACAATGGTTTTAGTGTGTTTGCACTTGCAGAATCCCATATAGTCGATGCATAATCAACATGAGACTGAATATGAGCATGGAAAAAAAAGTTTTCGTGAATGAAGGTCAAGAAAGTGTTTGATTTTGGTGAGCTGATAGACTTTCTGGGAGAGCTTTTTGCATAGTAACGTTATGTGGGGATTCCAGCTGAGACTATTGTCAATTATTAGTCCTAATACTTTATGATAAGTGACTTGTTCCACAAGTACATTATTGAGGTGTATAGGAGGGAAAATCATTGGTGAGCTTTTGTCTTTTTTCCCTAGTTGTAATGTACATGAGTTTTGTTTTTGAGGGTGAAGTGACATATGATTTAGTTTGGGTTCCATTTTACAAGGTCGTTGGTACTCTCTTGAAAAATGTTTTAAAAAGACTGGAAGGATAATTAGGGGTTGGTTTGTAAAATTTGGGTCATCTGAAAAAGGGTCGCATGTAGATCTCACAGAGGAGAGGGGGAGAGAAAAGAGGAGGAGAAAAGACGGGGAGGAAAAGGAGGAGAGAGAGAGAGCCACATTTTTGGTGGGAGAGGTAAGAATTATCCTTACGACAGGTTACACACCATTCTCCCAAATTTCCCCTTTCATTTTTAGTTTTACTCTTCATTAGGGCATGCCCCCAAGGAAACCCCGGTTTAAAATTTCCCCCCCCACCCCCAAAAGAACACCAAGGGAGAAACAGAGCAGTGCTGGCAAAACAGGCGCTGTGCTATGTTCATCTGTCGGGTGCCGTTTTCGGGGGTACGGGCTCTTTTTTCTGCCCCACCCCATGGGTCCCAATAAGCACAGTCCACTCAGGAATAGGGTTCCCTTTCCTTTTGGCCCAAGGGCTATCGTTAGTTGGACAATGGATGTGTCTCTTCCCCCCTCCCCACCCCCACGCCCCCCACTTCCCTCGTTAAACCCCCTTCTTTTTCCCAAACCCTTTTCCCTTTTTTTTTTTCACTCTCCAGTTTGGGATTTATAACAGCCAAGTGTTTTTAAAGTCAAAATTTCCTGGATTTCCCTTTCCCACAATCACCCCATCCCTTTTATATTTTTTTATCTCTCTCTCCATGTCTCTGAATGTGTGTGTGTGTGTGTGCGTGTGCTTTGTGGTGTGTGTGTGTGGGTGCGTGCGTGCGGGGGGTGAGTGTTGTGCGTGCGTGCGGGCGTGCTTTGGGGTGCGTGTGTGTGTGTGTGTGTGTGTGTGTGTTCCTCATTTTTTAAACGTTTTCCTCCCAAAGTGATATCAGAGGATATGAAAATGGTGTGTGTGGTATGCGGAATGCAGGGTTAAAAAGGGGAGGGATGGGGGGAAAAAGTTTTGGTGAATTTTTAAAACCACTACTACGGGTTAAAAAAAAAAAAACAAACAAACAAAAAAAAATTAGTTCAATCCAATTATAGATAAATGCCAACCGGCCTCTGTAAAAAAAATTTGAAAAATTTAATTGAAAAAAGGGGAATAATCATTAAACACCTTAGAGGTGCGAGTCGATGTATCCGTAGTATTAAAACCAACCATGATAATCAAGTTTTTGTTTTTGTTAAAATGAATTAAAAAATTGTAAAACCCTTAAAGCCCCCTTTTCCCACATAAATCTAAATTTCTACTGAATTTTGTTTTCAGTGAATTTAAACGAAAATTTTGGGGAATTTAAGGCTTCTTACTTCTTAGGTAAAATGGGGAAAATAAGGTTTTGTGTTTTATTCTGTGTTTCCAAAATTTTATGAAATAAGTTTTTAATAATAATAAAGGACCCCAAATTTCGTTATGCCCTTTGCCCCCCACCCCTCGTACCCCTAACAGCCGTCCATCATAAAAAAAAGGCTTCCTCTTTTGCCCCAGAGCGTCGTTAGCTGGTTTTGTGATTTTCCCTCTTCCTCCCTCCCCCCCCCCCCGTTACTCCTTTCCCCCATCCTTTTTTAAAAATCCTCCCTAAACGCTTTTCCCTTTTTTCCGGGTCCCTTCCCCTTTCCTTTCCTTTCTCTCCACAAAGGGATGCGAGGGCGTTTGTAAATTCGTTTTCCCTGATTTTCTTTTCAAGCAGCCTGTTCCCTTTCCCTTCCCTCACTCTCATCATCCTTTAAAAAGGTTTTTGTGTGTGAGTGTGGGGTTTATCTTTTCACTGTGTGTGTGTGTGTGTGTTTTGGGGGTTTTGTTTTGGTGTTGTGTGGGGTGTGTGGTGTGTGTGTGTGGGGCATCCCCCCTCTCTCTTCCCCCCCGTGTGTGTGTGTGTTGCATTTTTGTGTATGTGGTGTGTGTGTTGTGTGTGTGTTTTGTGTGTTGTGTGTGTGTGTGAGAGGAGAGAAAAGAGAGGAGAGGGGTGTGGGAGTTTGTGCGTGTATCCCATGCTTTGTGTGTGTGTGTGTGTGGTGTGTGTGTTTGTGTTGTGTGTGTGTGTGTGTGTGTGTGTGTGTGTGTGTTGTGTGTGTGTGTTTTTGCCCTTTAAACTTTCCCACTTTGTGTGGGGGTTGTTTTGTGTGTGTGTGTGTGTGTGTGTGTGTGTGTGTGTGTGCGTGTATTTTTGTGTGTGTGGGGTGGGGGGAAAGAGAGAAGAAGAGAGAGGGAAGAGAGAGAGGAGGAGGGGGAGGAGAGAGAGAAGAAAAGAGAGAGAGAGGGGAGAGGAAAAGAGAGGGAGACCCGAAACATCTGTGAAAATATTAATCCATGAATTTTTGGGGTCGGGTGCGTGGGTGTGTGTGTTTGGGGTTTGTGTGTTGTGCGTGTGTATGTGTTTTTGTGTTTTGTGAGGGGTGTGGGTGTGTGTGGGTTTTGTGTGTGTGTGTGTTTGTTTGTAAAGGTGTGTAAAAAGCGGGACATGTGGGTGGGGGCATGTGCGCACAGCATGTGTGTGTGTTTGTGGTGCGTCCCGTGCGTGCGCGCGCCGCGCGCGCGGGTGTTTTGTATGTGTGTGTGTGGGGTGTGGTGTGTTTGTGTGTGTTGGGGTGTGTGGTGGGTGTGTGTGTGTGTAACAGATAATTTAAATAGACAAAAAAACTAAAGGACACCACAAATAGAAACAAAACCCCACAGACATAGGCCCCCCATGTGAAACACACAAACCCCACCCACCACACACACACCCCAAAAACACCACACACACACAAACATAAAACCCCAACCACACACACATAACACCACACACAAAAACCACACACCCACACACACCCCACACCCCACAACACCCACACACACATCAAAATGCACACCCCACACAGGACATCACACACATATCCCCCTTCCCTTTCCCTATCATTGTTTTGAGGGCAAGTACCCCTGAAGCCAGATATGGCCGTCCCCTACAATTTCTTCGAGCTCTTCATTTTTATACCTCCCAGCGCCCAAAAGAAATTTTCCCGGAAAGGGCTGATACTTCTTTTGGGCCACCAACCTGCTAATTTAATTTAAAGGGGCTGCTCCAACATGGAAAATATCACCCCCCCCCCCCTCTCTCTCCCTTTCGCCCCTCTCTATCACCCTTCCCCGCCTTTTTTCACTCCTGCGGGCTCTCTCTTTTCCCCCTCTCTCTCTAAACTCTTTTCTCTCTCTTCTCATTTTATTTTTTTTCCCTTTTTGGTTTTTGTAGTTCTGGCACGTTTTTAATGCTTTCTTTCGTTGCCTTATCAATTTTGCATTTTTTGACCCCACTCAGGGCGAGGGGCTGGTTTTACAAAAGTACCTTTGTGCTTAGCTAATTTTTCCTCGTAAATAAAGAAAATTTTTCTCTCTCCTCTCCTCTCTCTCTCTTCTCTTCCCCTCTCTTCTCTCTTCCCCTCTCTCCTCTCTCCTTTGGAAGTGACAAAGCAAAAAGAATGGAAAAATCCGGTCTTTTTTTCTTACATCTTGCTTTCCCCACTTGAAATAAAAAAAAATGAATGAGCCCGAGAAAAAAAAACGGAGCAAAAAGAAGGTACGGGGAAATGGATGGTAGTTTGGAAAAAAATGAGAAAGAGAGAACTCTGAAAATTGAAATTTTTTAAATTTTAAGGCCCGACCTGTATACAACGGGTAAACGTTTGCGGGGAAAAAATAGAAATGAGTTGGGGCATCAAAAAAAAGGAAGGGGGAAAAACTTGGGTTTTTAAAAAAATACACAAACAAAAAAATTGCAATGTAATTTAAAGTAAAAGGATATTTATAGGGCTTTACCTCGCAAAAGCCCCAAAGCGCAAAAAACCCCGAAAAACTTTATAAAAAAATTTTAAATTTAATTCAAAACGCCCGTGCGGGCGCGCACACACACACAAAAACAACACCCCCACACACACACACCCAAAACACACAACACACACACACACCGCCGGGGGGGGGGGGGGGGGGGCTCCCCACACGCAGACAGGGCAAAGGAGCGCGTTAACACCAGCAAAAACGCGCCAGTGGTAAATGGAAAATCGTTTTTAAACGGCCCAGGGAAAAAATGGGGTCTTTAGGGGGGTTTTTTAAAAAACTTTAAAAAGTCCCTGTTACGCAATGAAAAAGGGAGACTAAAACACAGAGCCGGGGGCCTGGTAAGGGGGAAAGATCGTTGGCCCCCAAATTTTTAGGCGAGGGGGAGGGAAAAGGGGGAAAAATTCAAAAAAGGGGAAAAATTCCAAAACAAAAAAACCAAGTTAAAAAAAAATGTTTTCACTTGGGGTTTGAAACCAGTATAAGAGGAGAGGAGGAGAAGAGGGGAGACGAGAGGGGGAGAGAGAGAAGAAAAGGTTTAGAGGCAAAAAACAGACAGAAAAGGCAGTGGAAAAGAGGGGAGAGAGAGAGGGGAGAGGGGGAGGAGAAAAGGGGAAAAGGGGAGAGGGGAGGGGAAAAAGGGGAGCAGAGGACAGACAGACAAAAGACGGGCAGACCGGCCGGGCTGACACTCGACAGACAGACAGACAGGGCAGACCACAGGAAAAAGAGAGGGGTGGAGAAAAAAGGGGTAGGATTACAATATTTTTATGGGATGGTAAGAATCATTTACAGAGGGTTACCCCGCCCCGTGTCCCCCCTTCTTTCCCTCATTCTGGGCCTCTCCCCTCACATGAGCCAAATCCCCAAAAAAAACCCCAAAAATTTCCCTCTGGCCCCACCCCGAACAAAACAAAAACATAACCGCGTTGGGAGGACTGCGCCGTGCTCGGGTTTCCCTGTCTGTCCAGGCTTGGGGGGGAGGGCGCTCTTTTTTCCTGTTTCCCTTTCCTGTGTCCCGGGGCAGACAGGGGCACTGCTGAATACGGCTTTTCTTTTGGCCAGAAACGGAAACGTTGCTTGGGGTGATGCGCTCTTTTCTCCCCCCCCCTCTCTTCCCCCACACACATCCTCTTGAACCCTTTTTTTCCCCGCCCTTCCTTTTTCCCCCCTCTCACGGGCCTGTGCTTCCCCTCTGAATCCACGATAGAAGTAAAAAGAGTTTAAAGGGTTTTAAAAATTTGATTTCCTCGACTTCTTTCACACACACTGTCCCCGTCCCCCTTTCCCTCCTTTTTCTCTTTTCTTTGTGTTTTTCCCTGTCTGTCTGTCTGTCCGTCTGCCTGCTGAATGTCCGTCTGGGCTGTCTCCCTCAAGGGGTTTTGTATTTTGTATGTGTTTCTGTGTGTGTGTTTTGTGTGTGTGTGTGTGTGTGTGTGTGTGGGGAGAGAGAGAGAAGAGAGAGAGAAAAGAGAGGGGAGAGAGCCCAGTGTGTGTGTGTGTGTGTTGTGTGGGTGTGTGTGGTGTGTGTGTGTGGGGTGTTGTTTCGAGCGGCGGGCGGTGTTTTTGGGTGGTTTTTGTGTGCGTGCCCCGCGCGCGCGCGCGCGCGCCCGGGTGGTGTGTGTGTGTGTGTGTGGGTGTGTGTTTTGTGTGTGTGTGTGTGGGTGTGTGTGTTGTGAGAGTGTGCGTGCGTGCGGGGGATGCCCTGCGTGTGTTTTTTGAGTGTGGGGGGGCGCGCGGCGTTTGCTTTTTTTTTGGGGTTTTGAAGTGTAAGGTGTGTGTGTGTGCATGCGCACATGCTTTTTGCATAAGAAGTGTGTAAAAAAAGAGAGAAAGGGGAGAAAAAGAGAGACAAAGAGAGAAGAAGAAGAAGAAGGGGGAAGAAAAAGAAGAAAAGAAGAAGAAGAAGAAGGAGAAGAGAAAAAAGCCGGGGGAGGAAGAGGAGGAAAAGATGAAAAAAAAATATTGAATAGAAGGGCGGCACCCCAGGTCATCCCCATTTTCTCGCCACCCTTAAGCTGTGTCCATTTCTTTTAGAATTTACAAGCCATGCCCATTTTTTCTAGACACCACAGGGCATGCCCCTTTTTTCTAGCCCACAGGGGCATGCCATTTCTCTAGACTTTACAGGGCATACCCATTTTCCGACATCACAGGGGCATGCCCCTTTGTCTAGAAAACCCCAGGGCAGCCCCTTTGTCCTGGGCAATTTACGGACATACCCCTTTTTTTGTAGGGCATCGCAGGCCATGCCATTTCTGTAGACATCCCCAGGCCATACCCATTTCTATAGATATCACAGATCATGATATTTCTTTGGACTTCACAGGCATGCCTTTCTGTAGATTTCACAGGCCCTGCCCCCTTTCGTAGACATCCCCAGACCCTTCCCCTTTCTATGGGGGCCCTACAGGGCCCTGCCCCTTTCTTTAGACATCACAGGGGCCCCTGCTATTTTTTTGTAGACCCTCACAGGCCCTGCCAAATTTTTCCCAGACAACACAGACCATTTCTCATTTCGAAAGCCCTCACAGACCATGTCCCTTTTTTGTAGAAATCACAGGGCCTTTGCCCATTTCTTGGAATCACAGGCCATGCCCACCTTCTGTAGACATCACAGGCCATGCCCACTTCTGTAGACATCACAGACCATGCTCATTTCTGTAGACATCACAGACCATGCCATTTCTGTAGACATCACAGACCATGCCATTTCTCTAGAAATCACAGGCCATGCTCATTTCTGTAGACATCACAGGACCATGCCCATTTCTCTAGACATCACAAGCCATGCCCATTTCTGTAGACATCACAGGCCATGCCCTTTCTGAGACATCACAGACCATGCCCATTTCTCTAGAAATCACAGACCATGCACATTCTGTAGACATCACAGACCACGCTCATTCTGTAGACATCACAGACATGCCATTTCTGTAGACATCACAAGCCATGCCCATTTCTGTAGACATCACAGACCATACCATTTCTATATGACATCACAGGTCATGTCCATTTCTCTTCATCACAAGCGATGCCCATTCCATAGAACATCACAGGCCATGTCCATTTCTCTAGACTCACAGGCCATGCCATTTCTTTTGACCATCACAGACCATGCCCATTCTCTAGACATCACAGACCATGCCCATTTCTCTAGACTTCACAGGCCATGCCCATTTCTCTAGACATCACAGGCCACTGTCCATTTTCTCTAGACATCAAGGACATGTCCATTTCTCTAGACATCACAGGACATGCCATTTCTGTAGACACCACAGACCAGTCCATTCTCTAGACATCACAGGACATGTCCATTTCTCTAGACATCACAGACATGTCCATTTCTCTAGACATCACAGGCCATGCCCTTTTTCTCTGACATCACAGGCCATGCCCATTTCTCTGGGAACCCACAGACCATCCCCATTTTTCTAGACATCCACAGGCCATCCCCATTTCTCTAGACATCACAGGTCATGCCCATTTCTCTAGACACCACAGGACATGTCCATTTCGCTTGACATCAGAGGACATGTCCATTTCTCTAGACATCACAGGCCATTGCCCATTTCTCTAGACACCACAGGACATGTCCATTTCTCTTGACATCAGAGGACATGTCCATTTCTCTAGACATCACAGTCCATGCCCATTTCTCTCAGTGTCACTGGCCATGCTCATTTCTTTCAGTGTCACTGGCCATGCTCATTTCTATTGACGTGATTTGACCAGTTCTGTCTATTGACGTGATCTCACACAGTTCTGTCTATTGACGTGATCTCACCAGTTCTGTCTATTGATGTGGTTTGACCAGTTCTGTCTATTGACGTGGTTTGACCAGTTCTGTCAACTTCTTTGCGACTGGCTGGAAGAGAGTATGAGAGAAGTGTCACTGACGCGAGAAGTCACGAGAGGTTGGCATACGCTAGCAGCGAGGGAGATAAGAGGCAAAAGGAGTACAAGAAACAGGGAGGACACAAAGTCAAAAGAACAATGCGACTACTTCTTCAAGCTCTCCTTGTTGTTGAAGTGCTAGTGTTTCGATCGTTTTCGACACCAATCCGAGACATTACTATTTCTTGTGCACCGTTACCGACGTTATTATTTCTTTTCTTTCTTTCTGCGTACGCAGGCTGATACTCCTGCGGACACTGCCTGTATAGACAGGCAGTGGAGTTTTGTGTGTATGACCGTTTTTTTTATCCCGCCATTAAGGCAGCCATACTCCATCTTCGGGGAAGGTGCATGCTATGTGTCACGTGTCATCCATACCAACGGCCAAACTGGCCTTCTGTTCCGAAAGTTGGTGATGGGATTTTACGTGTGTGCAAGATGTTGTGCGTGCGTTCACACAAGGAACCTCGGTTTATAGGTCTCATTCGAAGGACTGTATGGGGAATGGAGTCCGAACCAATGTTAACTCCGAGGGAAAAATCCCCCAGTGCCGAAATTCGAACCCGCAACCCAGGATCACGAGTCCGACGCTCTACCAACTGAGCTATTCAACTGTAGGCCATTTGGTGGTGTTGCAGGCCAGAACATCCCAAGACAGTGCAGTAAAGTCTCGCCTTTTCCTGGTCCCTATCGCTGCAAGGGTGTGCTACGAAACGCAGACACTCGCCAAGCTAGAGAGATTTTCACGCCACCTCGCCTCAGTGAAACGCACCATTTGTTCTCCATCCGTAAAGGGCTTTCAGGGTACAGGTTCGAATCCCTAAACTTCAGACAGAGTGCTCAGTGTTATGCCCACACACACACACACACGCGTGCGCGCGCGCGCGCGCAAAATGCACACTCACACACAAACGTGCATAGATATATTTGATAGATAGAAACTTAGACAAACAGACAGACACACATATACACAGATATAGACAGAGAGACATAGACACACACACACACACACACACACACAACACACCACACACACACACACACACACTCACTTATACACACACACGCGCGCGCACGCGCACGCAAAACACACAGCACACCACACACACACACACACACACACACACACACACACACACACACACAAACACAACACACACACAAACACACATACGTGCATAGATATATTGATAGATAGATAGATAGAAACTTAGACAAAATAGATAGACAGGCATACACACGACTGGAGAGATAGACAAAGAGACGATAGATAAAGACGGACACACAGACACTTACTTATACACACACACGCGCGCGCGCACGCGCACGCACACACACATACACACACGCACACACATACATACACACACACACACACACACACACACACCACACACACACACACACACACACACACACAACACATACACCTGTGTGCAGACAATGATTCCCCTGTACTACACACACACACACACACACACACACACACACACACACACCACACACACACACACACATAGTACACACACACACACACACACACATACACACACACAACACACACACACACACACACACACACGTACACACACACACACACACACACACACACACACACACACACACACACACACACACACACACCACACTGGGGTATCCCACCCAGCAAATGTGGTGTTTGGAAGAAAATTTACAGGGCTGTTCCTAGGTGTGACAATGATTCCCCTTGGGGGGGAAAATCCGCCAAAGCGCCCTGCCCCTTTTAAAACCTGGGAAACGGGGGGATGGGGGGCCAAACGTGGAGGGGAGGGGGGGGGGGGGGCTGGGGGGAAAGGGGGGGGGGTGAAGGGGAAACCCCCGGGGGGGGGGGGGGGGGGGGGGTTGGGGGGGGGGAAAGAGAGCACTGGGAGGATTGGGGAAAGGTGGGGGGGGGTGGGGGGGACGGAGGATAAAATTTTCCCTCTAGTGTGTGGTGGTGTGTGTGTGGTGTGTGGTGTGTGGGGTGTGTTGTGTGTGTGGTGGGGTGGGGCTTTGTGTCCGTGCCCTTTTGTGTAGAGAGAGAGAAAAAGACAAAAACACACCCAGGCAAAGGTGGGGTCGGACACGGCAGGAAACAGAGAGGGGAAGAGAGAGAGAGGGAGAGGAGGAGAGAGAGAGAGAGAGAGAAGGAGAGAGAGAGAGAGAGAGACAAAAGAGAGAGAGAGGAGAAGAGGAGGAGGAGGAAAAGAGATAGAGAGGGAGGAAAAAAATTTCTTAAAGGGTTGTCACTTACACATTTTTTTAAAAAAAAATTTTTTGTCTTGTTTTGTTTTGTCTGTCTGTGTGTCTGTCTGTCCGTCAGCTTGTCCTTTCGTCTGTCCATTCTTCCATCTGTCTCTCTCTCTCTCTCTCTCTCTCTCCGTCCTCTCTGTCTGTCATTATCTTTGTCTCTTTCTCTCAGTCGCTCTCTCCAGTGTGGCCTGTAAGAATAAAACATCTGAATCTCTCCTGTGTGTGTGTGTGTGTGTGTGTGTGTGTGTGTGTGTGGTGTGTGTGTGTGTGTGTGTGTGTGTGTGCGTGCGGTGTGCGTAGGCGAGCGCGCGCGCGTGTGTATGTGTGTGTGTGGGGTGTGTGTGTGTGTGTGTGTGTGTGTATCTCTATAAACGCCAGACAATGGTTCCTGGCAGGGGGAAGGCGGCAGTCAGGTGTGCTGATAAGTGGAACTGACGGCAGAGCACCTTGAGTCTTCAGGGTGAATGAACTCCGCGATTGATTCCCCAGCATCCCTCCTGAAACCCACAACAACATCAACAACATCATCATCACTGTACACTGCAACCCACCACCACCACAAACAACACCATCATCAGTGTACACTTAACCCATCAAACAACATCATCAACATTATAAGTGTACACTGCAATCCACCACCATCACAACAACACCATCATCAGTGTAAACTTCAACCCATTCACAACAACATCAAAACTTTATCATCAGTGTACACTTCAAAACCCACCACAGCAACATTAACAACATCATCAGTGTACACTCCAACCATCACACACAACATACTTATCAGTGTACACTTCAGCCCACCACAGCAACAAACAACAACATTATGAGTGTACACTTCAACCCACCACCACCACCACAACAACATTATCAGTGTACACTTCAAACCCATCACAACAACAACATTATCAGTGTACACTTCAGCCCACCACAGCAACAACAACAACTTATCATGTACACTTCAACCCCACCACCACCACAACAACAACATTATCAGTGTACACTTCAACCCATCACAACAACAACATTATCAGTGTACACTTCAACCCATCACAACAACAACGTTATCAGTGTACACTTCAACCACCACCACAACACAACAAACATTATCAGTGTACACTTCAACCCACCACCACAACCACAACAACATTATCAGTGTACACTTCAACCCACTACCACCACCACAACAACATTATCAGTGTACACTTCAACCCACCACCACCACCACAACAACATTATCAGTGTACACTTTAACCCATCACAACAACAACATTATCAGTGTACACTTCAGCCACCACAGCAACAACATTATCAGTGTACACTTAACCCATCACAACAACAACATTATCAGTGTACACTTTAACCCATCGCAACAACAACATTAATCAGTGTACCTTCAACCCATCACAACAACAACATTATCAGTGTACACTTCAACCCATCACAACACAACATCATCAGTGTACACTTTAACCCATCACAACAACAACATCATCAGTTACACTTCAACCCATCCAAAAACAACATCATCAGTGTACACTTTAACCCATCACAACAACAACATCATCAGTGTACACTTCAACCCATCACAACAACAACATCATCAGTGTACACTTCAACCCATCACAACACACATTATCAGTGTAACTTTAACCCATCACAACAACAACATCATCAGTTTTACACTTTAACCCATCACAACAACAACATCATCAGTGTACACTTCAACCCATCAAAACAACAACATCATCAGTGTACACTTTAAACCATCAAAAACAACAACATCATCAGTGTAGACTTCAACCCATCACAACAACAACATCATCAGTGTACACTTTAACCCATCACAACAACAACATCATCAGTGTACACTTTAACCCATCACAACAACACCATCATCAGTGTACACTTTAACCATCACAACAACAACATCATCAGTGTACACTTCAACCCATCACAACAAAAAACATTATCAGTGTACACTTTAACCCATCACAACAACAACATCATCAGTGTACACTTTAACCCATCACAACAACAACATCATCAGTGTACATTTTAAAACCCATCACAACAAAAACATCATCAGTGTACACTTCAACCCATCACAACAACAACATCATCAGTGTACACTTTAAAACCCATCACAACAACAACATCATCAGTGTACACTTTAACCCATCACAACAACAACATCATCAGTGTACACTTTAACCCATCACAACAACAACATCATCAGTGTACACTTTAACCCATCAGAACAACAACATCATCAGTGTACACTTTAACCCATCAAACAACAACATCATCAGTGTACACTTTAACCCATCACAACAACAACATCATCAGTGTACACTTTAACCATCACAACAACATCAACAACATTATCAGTGTACACTTTAACCCATCACAACAACATCAACAACATTATCAGTGTACACTTCAACCCATCACAACAACAACATCATCAGTGTACACTTCAACCCTCACAACAACAACATCATCAGTGTACACTTTAACCCATACAAACAACAACATCATCAGTGTACACTTCAACCCATCACAACAACAACATTATCAGTGTACACTTTAACCCATCACAACAACAACATCATCAGTGTACACTTCAACCCATCACAACAACAACATCATCAGTGTACACTTTAACCCATCACAACAACATCAACAACATTATCAGTGTACACTTTAACCCATCACAACAACATCAACAATATTATCAGTGTACACGTCAGTTCAATCCTCAGCCCAATTCGCTTTTGATGAACAAGACAGAAAGTTGCCTTTCGTTTTGCATGAAAGCACACACACACACACACACACACACACACACACACACACACAACAGACACACACACACACACACTCACACTCACACACACACACACACACACACACACACCACAACGTGTACACGCAGTATGCACGCACAAATGCAGGCGCGGGCCAACACATTTTTTTCATTTATGCCGTCGCTCCGGGTGGAGCATAGGCCATCAACGACTCTTCGCCATCGCACTCTGTTCTGGGCTGTTCTGGTCATTCCAGTCCAGTTGGTCCCTTGTTGTTTCAACTCCGCCTCAGTGTCTCGTCTCCAGCTGTTGCGAGGGCGGCCTCTCTTTCTCTTTCCCTGCGGGTTCCAGGTCAGGGCTTGGCGTGTGGTGCTGGATGCTGGCTTCCTGAGGGTGTGTCCGATCCAGCCCCACTTCCTTCGCAGTATCTGCTTGGCCACTGGTTCCTGTCCCGCACGCTCCCACAGATCTTCGTTTCGGACCTTGTCCTGCCATCGGATTTTGTAGATGCGCCTCAGACAGGTGTTGAAGAATGTCTGAATCTTTTGTTGCATCGTCTGTGTTGTTCGCACGTCTCGCATCCGTAGAGCAGAACTGATTTCACATTGGAGTTGAAGATGCGGAGTTTGGTTCTTATGCTGATTCCTCCAGATGCCCAGATGTTCTTGAGCATGACGAAAGCTGCTCTTGCCTTGCCGATTCTGGCTGTGACGTCTCGGTCCGTGCCTCCCTGTTGGTCAACCACGCTTCCCAGGTAGACGAAAGACTCCACCTCCCCGATGGGCTCTCCATCGACTGTGACTGGTGTGTTGGCAGTGGTGTTGATTTTCATCAGCTCGGTCTTCTTCCTGTTAATCTTGAGCCCTGTCCCGGCTGATGTGGTCTCCAAGTGAGTGGTCTTGTCCCGCATCTGGCTGTGGCTGTGTGACAGGAGCGCCAGGTCATCAGCAAAGTCAAGGTCATCGAGCTGCGTCCAGAGTGTCCACTGTATACCGTTGTTTCTGCCTGTTGTAGTGGTCTTCATGATCCAGTCAATGACCAGGAGGAAGAGGAACGGCGACAGCAGGCATCCCTGCCGAAACTCCGGTCTTCACCTTGAAACTTTCGGACAGGTGGCCGGCGTGGGCAATCCTGCAGTTCATGTCCTGGTAGGTGCACCGGATGAGGGAGATGATCTTCTCGGGGACTCCGTAATGCCTCAGCAGCTTCCACAGCATCTCTCTGTCCACACTGTCGAAAGCCTTCTCATAATCTATGAAGTTGATGTAAAGGGGGGAGTTCCACTCCAGCGACTGCTCCACGATGATGCGCAGGCTGGCGATTTTGGTCGGCACATGATCTGTTCTGCGGAAGCCTGCCTGCTGGTCTCGGAGCTTGGGGTCGACGGCCTCTTTCATTCTCTCCAGTAGAACCTGTTGAGAACCTTGCCTGGCGTTGACAGGAGCATGATCCCTCGGTAGTTGCTGCAGTCCCCGAGGTCTCCTTTCTTCGGCAGCTTGATGACGATTCCTTCTTTCCACTGAGCCGGTACCTCCTCCTTCTCCCAGATCTTGCTGAAGAGGCTGTATAGCATGTTGACAGCTGTCTCTATGTCTGCTTTGATGGCTTCTGCTGGTATCTCGTCCGGCCCTGCAGCCTTCCCATTTTTCAGAGTCATGATGGCCTTCTTGATCTCTGCCTTTGAGGGTTTGTCACAGCTGATGGGCAGGTCTGTCTCTGCAGGTGGGATGTCTGGTGGTGCGTCAGGGGCGGGGCGGTTCAGCAGCTCCCTGAAGTGTTCTGCCCATTTGTTTCAGCTGTTCCTCGGTTGTTGTCAGTGGGTTTCCGTTCTTGTCCTTCACTGGCTTGTCTGTCTGCTGGAACTTACCCGTCAGCTTCTTGGTCACCAGGTACAGGTCCTTCAGATTCCCCTGTCCGGCTGCTGCCTCTGCTTGGCTGGCCAGGTCGTCAAAGTAGTCCCTCTTGTCCTTCTTGATGCTCTTCTTTACTTCTCCGTTCGCTGCTGTGTGCTCTTCCTGTGCCTTTGCCCTAGCTGCTCTTGTTCGGCTCGTGTTCAGTGTAGCTTTCTTCTCGGGCCAACACCCCCACGCTCAATGTTCCCGTGACATACACATGCTCCAACTATGCACCGGAACACTCGTGAAGCCACTTGACCTCTCTCCACTGGCCTTCACCTTTCCACGCACAGCGACCCCATACATCCATCAACCACCGCTCTTCACACATGCTACAGCCTCGTTTGTCCTGCTCCCCAAATTCATGTGTTCTAGGACATTTCGTTTTGCCGCTTCCCAGTTCACTAGTTCCTGTTTCCCCATTTCCCGTTTCGTCCTTTCCCGTTTCCCCATTTCCCGTTTTGTCCTCTCCGTTTCCCCATTTCCCGTTTCGTCCTTTCTGGTTTCCCGATTTCCCGTCTCATCCTTTCCCGTTTCCCCATTTCCCGTTTTGTCCTCTCCCGTTTCCCCATTTCCCGTTTCTTCCTTTCTCGTTTCCCCATTTCCCGTTTCGTCCTTTCGCGTTTCCCCATTTCCCGTTTCGTCCTTTCTGGTTTCCCCATTTTCCGTTTTCTCCTTTCTCGTTTCCCCATTTCTCGTTTCGTCCTTTCCCGTTTCCCGTTTTGTCCTTTCTCGTTTCCCCATTTCTCGTTTCGTCCTTTCCGATTTTTCCCGTTTCCTGTTTTGTCCTTTCTCGTTTCCCGATGTCCCTTTTTGTCCTTTCTCGTTTCCCCATTTCCCGTTTCGCTGTTTCCCGTTTAGTGCTTTCCCATTTTGTCGTTTCCGATTTTGCCATGTACAGTTATGTACAGCCCCTTGCAGTAATCGCCCTCATGACAAAGAAGATGTTCATCAGTTGACATTTTCCCATCTCTCTTTCTCTCTGCCGATAGGGTGATGGATACAGGCTTTGACAGCACTCACATGTCATTTCCCATCTCTCTTTCTCTCTGCCGATAGGGTGATGGATACAGGCTTTGACAGCTCTCACATGTCATTTCCCATCTCTCTTTCTCTCTGCCGATAGGGTGAGGGATACAGGCTTTGACAGCACTCACATGTCATTTCCCATCTCTCTTTCTCTCTGCCGATAGGGTGATGGATACAGGCTTTGACAGCACTCACATGTCATTTCCCATCTCTCTTTCTCTCTGCCGATAGGGTGATGGATACAGGCTTTGACAGCACTCACATGTCATTTCCCATCTCTCTTTCTCTCTGCCGATAGGGTGATGGATACAGGCTTTGACAGCACTCACTTGTCATTTCCCATCTCTCTTTCTCTCGGCCGATAGGTGAGGATACAGGCTGTGACACACTTCACAGTTCAATTCCCATCTCTCTTTCTCTCCGGCCGATAGTGAGAATACAGCCGTTGACATGCACTCACTGTCAGTTCCCAGCTCTCGTTCTCTCTGCCATAGGGGAGGGTTAAAGGCTGTTGACGCACTCACTATTTCATTTCCCATCTCTCTTTCTCCTCTGGCCGTAGGGTGAGGGATACAGGCTTGGAACGCACTCATTTGTCATTTCCATCGATCTTTCGCTCTGCCGAGAGGGTGAGGGATTTTCAGGCTTTGACACTCTCACCATGTCCATTTTCCGTAAAGTCCCTTTTAAGATTAGACATCACACACACACACAAACTCACTCACACACACCCCACTCACACGCACACACACTCATCACTCAACACACACAGAATGTAAAGAGGTGAGGGAAGCTCACCCATGTTATTGTGCACGAAAACCCCCCGTTCACTTCCATATCACGTCCTTCACATATCAATTTGGGCCAAGTTGAACACCTGTTTTACAAAAAAATTTACACGCAAATACGCCAAAATGCGACATAAGGATCTCGTTAAAACGGGCTTACTGCTAGTATAAGATTTGGTGATCGTGTATACAAACTTAGTTACTTTCTCTCCAAGTCAAAAAAATTAAGGGTGTTTCAGCACCTTGGCCACTCAACACCATTAATAAATCAAAGCAAACAACTGCGTTCCATCTTGGTTAGTTATTTTACATCTAATAATTTATTTAGTCCCATTAATGTTTTCGTTAAAGTCATTGTTTGTCCATCTGAGATTAATCGATAATCGAATAACCTGCCTATTATGCAAAAGCCTTTAGAACTGTAGATGATAGCCATCAAACTTAGGAGTTTCTGTTCTAACTGTGGAAATGAACATACAACATTGGGTCCACCAAGAAATTCAGTTGGTTTTTATACCTTCAAATTGCCAATCATCTTCTCTTGTACTAAATTTTTCTATTAGCTTTGCCACTTCTGTGAAAGCCCAAGATTCTGCAACCCTCGGAAAAGTAAACGCTTTCGTTGCTTTGTTTGAGTGGATAGTACAGTAATTTCGGAGTGGCCTCGGTATGGTGAACAATTACCTTTTCCGCCTTTACTTCTTGTTATGAACAAATTGTAATATCCATCAGCTAGTTGCTCATGAGTTATGTTGATTGCCCGCCTCGTTACTAATTATTGACCAGTTTTTTTGAGCTCCTTCAGATTATGCTTAAACCATGTTACTTTAAAGCCATTTTCTTTAGGGGGCAATCTACATCGCCCGCGCCTTTTGACAATTGGTACGTTAAGAACACACGCTCGTGTTGCTTGGTAATATTGATGGTTCATCTTTTTTATAACTATTTTAATATTTTTAATTTATATATAACAAAGGTTTTATTAACGCCGCGGTACTGTGCCTCCATACTTTTCTAATAGCGCGTCTACTCTAGCTCTATTAAGATTTCAGAACAAACAACTGGCGGTCCTGCTTGATTAGTTTTGTTTACATCCAATAATTTATATCTATCGCTATTTAAATTCTTGAAATGACGTCTCCGTCAGAACTATATAACTGAAATATCGCAAACCCCCGCCCAGTTGGTACATAACCTGTAGATACTGTTGACGGATTGCCAGCTAACAAATTAGCATCATTCTTAAACTCTTGTAAATGGTCATACTAACATTGGGTTCACGAGATAATCCAAAGGTGTGATTGCCTTTAAATTGATAACATCTTCTCTTGACTAAATCTATAATCTTTGTCTCTGCGGTGAAAGCCTATTATTCGAGCAAGCCCTTTAGGGAAAAGTATACTCTCTTCGTTCTTTCGGTGGAAATTTATTAGTAAATCTGAGTTTGCCTCGTTAATTGTTTACAATAGCCAAATTCGCTACGTTCTTTCTTCTTTAAAGAACAAAAGTTTTGTAGTACTATCAGGTATTGTTTTATATAGTTTACTTGATTCCTTGTTCGCCCATTAACATTATATCCAGTTTTTTCGGAGCCTTTTCAGATTTGTTACCCACATAACCTGAATACCCATTGTCTCTAAGGGCAACACTTAAATTTTTGCCGATTGCCGCGCCTATTGGTCAATTGGGTTCTTAAGGGCACACGGTGTTTTGTTGTTTATTTAGATGCGCATCCTTTTTGATCTTGGGAAAAAATTAATATAAAAAATGGAGCCTTTTAAATATAATGAAAAGTGCTACTTAACAATGAAGGTGAGGTGTGATAACCCCAAATCTTTGGACTTCAGCAATTTTAAAACCATTGCAGTAGTGAACATAAGGCTTCCCAAGTCAACGTTGTAAACCCACTAACTTAGAGTGATATAGCCCCATATAGTGTGACAGAGTGGCCTTCCAGCATGGCAGCCCACCCGTTGACCTTGTTTCCCATGAATTCAGTTAAATTTTGCCATGTACTGCGCAACCACACTGGCTGTGGCGGTTCAGATGCAAACCATTTAAACCACACCAATCTTTTAGTAAGTTCAGGATATAACTTTTCATGTTTTATTTACCAGTACAGACGCTTACTAAACGAACTGCAAGTGTCCCTCCCCAACGACAACGCGTTTTAATCCATTCACAGTCCAAGGAACAATAATGCAGATAAAAATCGGCAACGTATTTAACTTTATCCCTTTAACTGAACTTTAGACAAAAGTTAGACCACAGCCAGGGTTTGGGCACAGTGTAGGTGTGGGGGACATAGAGAATATATGAGATTACTGGCCTGGCCACAACACTCTTTCCTACATATCGCTCAAGTCGATTGGGATCCATAGAACAAAAAACTCCCTAATGCTTGACAACATTTTCGTATGATGAAAGTAAAGGCTTATCAATGCCAGAGTACAAAGACTTACTGACTCCATAAAGGACATAAGACTGTGGTGTCCCATAGGAGCAACAAGCACTGACAATGGCTTGCATACGGATCATCTACAGGTTTGAATGCTATAAAAAATTCCTAGGCCAATTAGATCAGATGCTATTAACTCGGCTGTTGATTGGCCGCCAGCATACATAGGTATCTAGACGTGCTTGCACTTCGAGGCCAAAGGTTGACTGGGTGTAGCCCAGGTTTATTCAGGCTAAATCCCTCTCTGACCGAACACAGATGGGCATGATACAGAATTATAACAAGGAAATCCGCTTGGCTGAGTTGATCATAAACTAGGGCACATTCAAGGTTTAATACACATGGCTCCCCCATCCATGTTATTTAAATACCTAAGCCTTGAAGAATGTGAGCTGTTATAACGCCCCACAGCCAGAAAGCAGCCCAGAAGCACGCCAGCCAGTTATGTACCATCGCACTGACTAGTCAACACTAGCGAATAGACAGCCCTCGTTGTATTTTTTAACGTTTACTGTTATCTATACTTTATTTCGCTAAAAAATTTAATCCTCAGATACACTCCTGACTCCACATTGTCAGCCATATAACCAGCAACGTTGCCTAGTAGTAAGGACCAAACCCAACGAACACACTACCTATTATGGCGGCAGAGCTTCAAGCGCTTGAGGCACTAAATTCTTATTAAGTGTGTAGATGATGTAATTGTTTTTCTAATCCCACTTGCCAGGCGGAGGTGTTGGAGGCGTTACTGCCCTGTTTGTGCCTGCCAGTTTAAAGTATAAACAAGTGTAGAGATAGCAATCCCAACAGCCGTTAATATGCTAAGAACGAGTGTAATTCCCTGTTCTCTGAACAGAGGCATTTATTCTTTTGCCAGCGTAGTTTTTCATAAAGTATTGGGTATAGTTTCTCTTATGTCTGCTTTGTTGGCGCTGCTAGCGCGCACTGTAAGCAGACTGAGCGTCTAAAAAGACTACCCTTTTTTGCCGTATAGCCTGTATTTCTTTCTGGGGTCGTTCCTTTTTCCGCGTGCCCTAAATTGTTATCATCTCATCTTGGAGTTTAGGTTTTTTCGGCTTTCTATCTGTCGATCTAGCTTATGAATTCTGCTAGTTGGAGAGTAGATGCGTCCCTTACAGGTGTAAAGCAACCTTAAGACACCGGAGGGCACGCATAGGCAAGGGAGATGCTTTAATTGGGTTAAATGGGTTTTCCTCTTATAATCTCGTTTCAATTTCTGCTATTAGTTCATCTGCGGTTTTGAGTGTGAATTCTTGAAGAGGTAGGTGTTGTATTTCAGATTGTGTTGGCAACTCTTGCCCCTAGTTCTGTAAAAGACTATACAGCCTCAGGCCGTAAATCGTCAATTAAGTGTAATTGCCCTTTGGTCAGCAACTGGATGATCTCTATAATGTGGCCCTGCTTAAATGAACTGGGTGGGGTCGGGTGGTGCAGTAAGCGCACTCTCTTTCCTTTACTGGTTCTTACATACATATGAGTATTTTTATCTGTTGATAAATCAGAAACCCTTAGTGCTCCTGCTGCTCTCGCCCCAGATGACATATATTGTGCTTTTCTCGTATAGCGAGACAATGTGTATTTGGCTTTATCTACTCCTTGGCCGCTGATGCTCCGTCACAAGTCTGCGTGCAATGAGGTCCCAGTTCTGGTTCATCTCTTCTTCAAAGAGTTCAAGCGCGTCAAAATCTTCAGCCATAGTTTATTTATATGTCTGTGTTTGTTTTTTAAAATAATGATCTCATACGGTTGTTACCTCGACCCATACAGAAAAGATAAGGAACCCACGTGTAAAAAGGTTTAAGCTGACTGGAAGTAGTGAAATACGCCATCAACATGCTGCCGGGGTCTAGATTTTAACGTAAAGTTTCCCTGATCTTGCGCCTGACGTTGTTATAAGGCCAGGCACGGCGAAACTAGCTTTCTCAAAAGAGATATTACATGCGACTATCCTAAGGCTTCGGGTTGTGGCGAATTTAGTAGAGCTAGCGTTATTCACATGGCAATCAAACTGGAGAAAAAAGGGTTTGGTTTACTAGGCGAGGCAAGTTATTTTTGCCCGATATTCTGATCGTGGCTTCCTAAAATAAAGAAAAGGATAAGAGAAAGTTTATCAGGGAATACAAGCCCAACGGTACTCAAGCACAGACTTAAAGCGAAGGATGCTAAGAACGATGTTAAAGATGAGGCAGGACAGAAGCATTGGGCTACTGATTCTGCATCCTCGAGATGTTGATCTGTTAAAGACGCATATGCCATTATTACCAAGGCCTCTTAAGAATTACTTACTTATGAACTGACATTTAATCTAGCGGTTCTGCTGTTGTTCTGTCTGAAGACCCGTTAGCTACATACGCCGGTTAGCACTTCTCTCTTGAGTTTTGATGTGTTACTGGAACGCCTGGACGGCTAGAACAATCGAATAAACCCAGTATATAAAGTATAACGTTATTTATATGAAATCGGTATGGCACGCCAGACTGAAAACAGTACAATCGTGACACGCTCGGAACATACATCTAAAATCAGGCTCGGAATCTTTCAAGTAGTGGAATTTTGTTCTTATTTACTGAAGTAAACAACCTCCTTGTCAGAGAGAAGCAAAGACGTTTTATAATCCAAAATTGAGAAGTTGACTGTGTAATAAATGGCAAGTCTGAACGTTGTATGCTGGGCCGGACTTTATACCCCACCATCTCTTTGATGAAATAGAGAGTTGTTCGCTGGAGGTAGGCAAAGGGATCCTCAGTTGATCGTGTATGTTATAAAACGTCGCCCTTTATGAGGTAAGACTGTAGACATTAATAAGTTTATATGGGGCTGTGTTAGATTTAGTATCACAGTTGACAACAGATGGGTTGGGAGTGGAGAAAGGAGAGGGCAAGATGAAACAAAATTAATAGTCGCAAGAAAGCAGACGGAAACGAGCCCCATTTCTAATGCATTTGTATGGTTTTTGCTGCTCTGTGAAACATGAAGAATATACAACTAAAGATGTGCTTATTAAAATACAGAAGAAATTCCTATATAAATACAGATGGGATAGGTTAAAGTGGCTAACCAAAAGATCTGCCTGTTCACCTTATCTGCGGGATTCTGGGTGTGGGGAAAACTGTCTTTTCGTACTTGATTTGTACAAACATTCATACAGTTTCATTACAGCTCATTGTTATATTCTGCCCAACCAGTAAGCACACAAGTCTGTACTAGAAAGAAGTTAGGTGGACAACGAAGAATATAGTTTTAGGTGATCTAGCGACATCTGAGCGTCGTTTAGAACATTACTATAGACTTTTTAGGAACTGAAACACTGTTTAATGATTGGAGGACTGTTCAGCTAGAACGAGACAGGTTATAATAATGTATACTTTGTTCAAAGCTGGCCTTTAGTCGGCCGTCCACCGCCCTATTTCTTTTTCTGTTTGGCTCTTAACTCAAAAAAAAAAATAATACAATGCCGCGGCTTAAAAGACCTTTCGATCGCAGTTACAAGCAGTTGTATATTTTTACACTAAGACAAAGATAGTTTTGACGAATGTTTAAGTGAAAACTATATAATAAGGGACAAAGATGAGCTAAAAAAAAATAAAAGAGCAGTTAGAAACATCTAAGCACGCTACGCTATCTTACGGACTGACCCCCGCAGTTCAATAACGTTGTTATTTGTAGATTGTTTATTATTGGCTGCGTACAACAATTTGTTTATTAGAATTTGTTTTATTATAAAAAAAATGTCTCGAGGGCCAGAACCAAAAGTGGAGCTAGCGCCTAAATGCTCGCAGTAGACTAAAAAGACCTAAACACAACTGAGTTTGATCTAATAGGAGTGCCAGGAAATGGTTATGGATTGAGTACACAGAGGACGGGTTACAACGGTAAAAACAGAAATTGAAGACAAAAAAACGGCAGCTGCATCCGCCCTAGAAGATTACAGAAATTAAGAGCAAACGATTTTGGCAACGTGAATACAATCGCTCTCAATAAAAGAGAGAATGCTTGGCTTGCTTCCGGAAAATTGACTGGAAATTTAAAGTTTTGAACTACGAAGCCCAATTATCTACGATAAGAAAAACAATTTTTAGAAAGGCGTGAATGCAGGGCCCGTCTGTTACTTGTTCCAGAACACACAGAAAAAAAACAGTTGAAATATTAGCAGGGTTCTGAATATATACACAGAGAAAGAAGTCCTTAGCTGAAGTGGGGGGAGGACGCCGTAGGCTTAGAAATTTACCCCAAAACTAGAATCACTACCTAGGCAAATGACGAATGATTTTTCGCTGTATTTAATACGCCGAGGGGGGTAATACAGAAGTGCCCGAAATACGTTTTATTAAGCATACAAATAAAGGCTGAAAACTGGATGACCCTTTTAGCTCGTTATTGTTTTACTAAAAAACGGAGATGAATTAAACGCCTTTGCATCAGCTGAGCAAGGTTACGTGTGAATGGTTTGACAATGACAATCTTACAGTAACTCTTCGACTTTAATTTTCCTTAAGTTTGTTGACTTTTATTGCGTTTACTCTGTGGATATGTGCTGCAGAAGGATACTAAGAAGAGAGATATAAGATTTAAGTTTACAAAAATAATCTTGTTAAAAATGGAGGATTCAACAGTTAGGTTAGAGCTAATAACTCACTTCAAAAGGAAATAGAAAGCGATTGATATGTATAGAGTTACTAGAAAAAAATATGCTAAAGCTTTCAATACCTTTCTTAGTAATTACGCTCAATCGGTCCGGAGCTACGTAAGTGCGGGTCTATGTTTACTCTTTGAGCCACCGGCCGGGGGGCCGGCCTCGTTAGCATTAGGGGGCCGTGGTTTAGGGTTACGCCGTGTCTATGGTTGTTGTAAGTGCTGTTTTAAAATAATTAACTTCCTAAATTACAAAAGCACACTGCCCATTAGCTCTACTAGCATCGGCGCGGCAAAACGTTGTTCATTGAATTAAGAATAAGCAAATCAGTACAGATGGGGGAAAACAATTACAGACGAAGAATTCAGAAACTGTGATGGCTGATGGGTATGATTATAGGCGGCAGAAAATTGAACTTCAAAAGGAGTGGAGAAAGACTTTTACTTTCAACGAACAGGTAACTGATGCAATTAAAACAGAACATTGAAAAGCAAACACACGAAGTCAAGTACCCCAAAATAGGCCAAAAAATGGTTGACTGACCTTAACCGCCCCAGACTGAATGGCTGACTACGTGAATCGAGGCGGCTCGCTAATAGTATTTCACCAACCCCACTAACAGCCACTGATTCACTGGCGCCGGCCTACACAGGCGGCTGAGCCTAACTCGAGATTGATCGCAAACCAGAAGCATCGTCGGCTTCGACTGGGCTAGAGTTGTCGCCTGCTACGTTAGCGCGATGTGCTGTGAGGAATTCACGTCACGCTTTTTCCACGGCGAGCAAAATTTTCAGAAGCAGAATGAGTCAACCAAAACAGATTGAGGTCAACTCAACTCGCGAAAATTTATTTCACAGGAAGGACTGTGACCAAAAAACTCACTGCTCATGCGCTAACATCAATTAACATAATGTAACGAAACAACATGCTGTAAGTGCACTGTGCTGCCTTAGTGGAAGCATTAACAAGAGGAAACCGAAACAGATTTGTGAGCGCGCTATGTGGTATTATAAATTAGGAATTAATGAAATCCTGGACATGGCCGAACATCCGCAAAGCCAGCCCTCAACTAGCCGGCCATCAACAAGCCAGCCCCCAACTAGCCAGCCTTCAACTATCCATCCGTCAACAAGGGAACTCGTGTATTGCAGTGTCGTAGAAAGCGTTGCGACCGAAGGCAGTATTTCAACCACTGCGTTAAAAGTCCGCCTTTCCAGAAAGAAAAACGAACTTTTCGTAGATAAAAGAAAAAAAGTAGAAAGCAAAAAAACAAGAATACGGGATCTTACAAAAGAAGTAAGGCATCATAGACACAGATAAGACCAAAGTTAATCAAGTAATATCGTCATTAAAAAAATTTAAGCAATGGGTGTGATCTCATCACAGTCCTGAGTGAAAGCGCATAGCGCCCAGCGTTACTGCGTCAAATATTCTTCGTAGAACCCAGTCAGGTAAGTTAATTGATTTTTTCCTAGTCTCCACTAATAGGCCTGCTCAGTGCGCGCGGTGAGGGAAGAGAGGAGGAGGGATGAGAGCGAGACGGCGAAGAGGCAGAGAGAGATGCGGCGGATATTTAATTATGTTAATTATCAATTTATTTCCTCGGTTAAAAATGATGCCAGAAGAAGTAGAAAGCTCTTACTAATGATACTTCACACGTTGAATGGGTAGGGCCAAAGAGAAAGTTAAGGAGCAGGTTTGAAAACATCAATTACTGATCTTTTATTCACATAAATATACAAACAAGCGTGAAGAAGGCCATAATGAAATACAAGTGTTTGGCCCGCCCACAGGCCATAAAATGATTGCCTTAGTATTTGAGTATATGGCTTTCTCAAGATGTTAATATCGGACTTTTCTACCAGCCCTGTAGGAGTAACTATGGCGCTTTAATTAAGATTAGGTTTTACGATTAAAAAGACTAAAATAACAGTTGAATTATAATTAATTTTTTAGTTATTTTAGGATTAAAAAAAATGGCCTGCCGACACTGAGTGACTGATTGGCTAATAAAGATAGTGTAATGATACCTAATATTAACGAGACAAGGAAAGCGTTCAACATTGATTTTAGTGAAGCGTTGGTGAGAATGATGTAAACAATATAAGAAAAGATCATAGTGAACTAGTTGACGAAGCACTCAAAGTGATGAACTTGTCTGTGTAGTGATTCAGAAAAAGCTAAAATGCTGGCAGACGTTATTGTAAGGGTAACATGAGCCGTGACGTGTTGCAAACGTTTTAGGTTAAACAGAAAAAAGCAGGTTGTACTTACTGTATATATAATTTATGTTTGATTTTACGAAATATTTTGAGTTAAAAAATGAGCCTCTCTAACGCGTCTGAGTTTGAAATACTGCCAAACAAGCGCTCTGGCGAAAGTATGACAACAATTAATCAATAGGTTTTAGCGAAGGTAGACAGGGGCATCATTACCCATCGAACGTTCATGAAGCGGAGCATATGGCTATCTCTAAAATCCCAGAGTCTATTCAAACGCAACCACGGCAGTAAAATGTGTTGCCGGTCTGATTGATTAGATAAACGCCTGATGAACTAACATGCCAGTCTGGGTTTCAAACTAAACAGAAAGTAGTTATTAGCTATCACGTCTTAACTTCTGACTGGCTGACTACTTGCTTACTACAGTTTAACATGCCAATGAAGAAGCAAAGTTTAAGAAGGGTTCTGCTGGCGGTCTGAAGGGATAGAGCAGTCCTTGAAATCAGATTAAGACTAACTAAGTTCTCTATCCTATAGTTGGGAATGCTTCAACTTCCTCTCCCTACTCCCCAAAGAGTGTGTGTTTTTAAAACGAGCAGTCTTAAACATAAAAAATCTGACAACTATGTGGTTTATGTGGGGTGTTTTTAGCGCAGTTTACACCCCGTTAGAAAAAACGCAGAAAGTGTATCTAATGATGAAGCATATGAGCAAGAGCTGAACTTTGATAACATAACCTTTCCAGTGAGTATAGAAAGTATATCTCAGTTTGAAGAACAAAACAAACCGAATCACGGTAAGCGTAACACATGGTCGGTAAAGTTGATATGAGTGCCCTGCTATGGGTTCTCATGCCAAACGCTCCGACTTTATGAGGCGAACCGCTTGACAAAACAATAGACTTGATACTGTTTACAGACGGACGGCCCTAAGTGTCCCATTATGTAGTAAGCAAGAATAAAACAATAAGTAGACTTATGGGTTGTTACATCAAAGATTCGGTGCTAAGAAAGAGTTGTGTAGAAGATGTTTGGTTAGAAATCCCCACTAGAGAAGCAGCCGCCAGTGCATAGAAGTCATTGTAATAGTTTTGTAGACATGTAACCAAACGCCGCACAATCCTAAACCAGGGTCAAAGTTAGTTTTAAAAATGTACACAAAATGCAGATGAGCCCATACGTAGTTTATGCCTGACTTTGTATCGCTCTGCCGCAGTACTATGGCCCACAACAGCAAGATCAAAAAACAACCTTATTGAACCGAACCAGCAATCTGTCTTATGCGTTTAGGTTGTTAGGTCAGACGCCAACACACGAACACCAGAGATTTACAAGAGGCCCAACGCAGCGTCTAGTAATTTTTAGAGCAGATGAATCTATTAGCATTCAGTTATCCATCCAACAAATCGGGCAGGCATGGTTATGGACTCCTGAAGAGCAAGAAACGCTATACTCATCTACAACACGCTGGATATGTTAACAGAGAAATTATTAGGCGACGCAGGAGAGACCACTATCACATTACGGAAAGTTTAGAGGGGCTTGCGCACAACAATTGTAATCTCAACTTGAAGTTGACCCTAAACATGGAAACTGCCTATTTTCGTCAATAACTTACCGAGGGCTACGATACTCATTTATCATGCAAGCAGTGACTTCTGCATATATGAAGGGTTACCTGCAGTGCACAATCTTCAGAAAAGTTCATGACTTTGAACTCTTGACTGTTTTTTTTCCTGCTATGACTCGTGCCCAACATCTGATGGGAGTTAGATAAGTTAGCAGGTGCTCTAAAAGACCATCCATTAACGAACACTACTTGATTCCAGCTTGAGGGCGCAAAGGAGTTGATACGTATGATACATGAACTCGTGGGATAGGTTGATGAAGCTCGCTCCTCCTAAAGGCCGCTTTCTTGGCGAGTCTTAGAGGCAAAGACATAACGTAAAACTGATTCTGAATATGAAATACGCTCAGAAAGCCTGGACAGAAGTACAGTCTGGGAAACAATGGGCGATTATCATGATCATATCTATTGGTCTGACGTGTGTTGATTAGCAGACTCTTTTCAGAATTACAGAACTACTGCATGAAACATTACAAGCTTAGACTCATCCGCAGATACATCTCGCCGCCCGGCGCTTTCTTGGGTTGGCTTTCTTAAAGTCTACCAACATCCAAGATTGACTTATTTCTATCTACACACACATCAGATGTTTTGAATGACGCCTAAGGGTGGTAATTAGCATGTCCGCAACAACCCTTACTGCAAAGCTAACAACAAAAGAATTGAGACGACTATGTTCCTTCGAAACCGTCCAACTAATTAATGTACTGAGGACGCCAACAATCTGTAATGGATGGGCCATGAGTCAGACCGCGTTCTCACTGAGAAACTTTACAATGATAAAAGGACCCATGAATGTCAATCCTGGTGTTTTAGTATGGTGTCACAGTTCCAGCTAAGAAATCCAAGAGGGCTAATCGTGGAATAGACTGTAGAATACTCCAATGAACTACAAACATCTCCATAACGAATTACCCCCGAGCCCGCAGAATGTTAAAGATGAGTCCTATCGAACCCCTAAACTGTACCCAATCTTCGCAAACAAAACAAATATGTGTGCCAGTACAGACTCCCTACAGTTGTAACTAAGACACGACTAAAAACGGCAGCTGTTCCATAGAAATAATTGCTTTTGGACTCAAGAGCCCTTTAGAGGCCATACATCAAGAAGAACTCTGATCTTAGAACCCAAGCCACCGATGTGCTTCAGAAAAAGACTTTCTTTAAACTGATGAACAACAGCTGTTTTGGCAAAACTAAATGATAATCCACACAAGCGTAAAGAGGTGAAATTAGTTACAAATGAAAACCAAGCAATTAAGTTTGTCTCTAAACCTAACTATCAGAACAGTTAGAAATTTGAACAACACCTATGTGGCATTATATGGTAAAAAAGGATTTAAGTTGGACAAGCCAGTGTTTACATCGGCTCATCACCGTATTAGAGTTGTCAAAGTTATTGAGGTTAGAATTTCTGTACGACACTTTAAACCGCGGTACCCCAGAAGCAAGAGACTTTACACAGACTCGGACTCTGTTGATTTTAGACGTCCCAACAGAAGACGTTTAAAGACTAGAAAGCAGAAGTGGCTAAAGAGTTGATGGAGGTACGTCCCAGGCGTACTTCCCTTATGTCTGCCCGGGACAGGCTATCGGTTATCAAGTAATGTTTGGGGTAGAGAAGGAGGAACGTAATGGAACAGTTGAGCAATGTAAATGTGGGGGCGGGCCTAGTTGTATGAGCGTTGCGAGCCGACGTCTGTTTTGTAGAAGGCTAAAGGCATAATGGATAGGATGTTGTCAAGAATAATATATCTCATCGATTATCGTCAACTTGCTCGCGTTGAAAACAAGTATTTTAATATCACACAACTGCCTAATCTTGTCAGCTGCTGGCGCTGCTACCTTGCTCAAGTAAACACTTCTGCCTGTTATACATGAAATCACTAGGCCCTCTATTCAAGAACATGAGAACGTAACGTCTATCCTGAGTGTCTTTGCTGGAGGTCAGGGTAAACGTTAATATAATGATCTGACTGACTTAACATGTACTTTACCTGTAATAACCGAACAAGATAACTGAACATAACTTAACTTAATGAACCGACATAGAACTATCTGAAGTATCAAACATGAACTTAACTTAAGTACTTATTTTTTTTGCACTTAACTTTGAATTTACTGCACTTAACTTAAAAGTACGTGCTTTATCTAACGTTACGTGTTCTTGATTTAGTTCTTAACTTGTACTTTAATCTGGTTTCTAAAAACTTGTCCAGGTAAAGGGGTCCGTCTAACAGGAGGTGGCTCGTTTTGTTGGCTGAGAAGCTGGTTTTCTTGCTTCTTTTTCTGGCGTGGTGGGGTTTGTAACTTTGCGGCTATGTATGGTGTTAGGCATTTGTATGCTAAAACCCCCAACACTACAACAACAGCAGCCAATACATAATAATACATCGTAGCGTTTGATTGTGGAGGTGTGTTGGTGTGGGCGGTGAAGGCGGGGCTGGCGGCGACGTGTAAGGACTATCTATCTATGTTGGTTGGCTGTGGGGGTTGGCTTTTTTGGCAGTCTGTTACTGGTGCAGCTTGTTTTACGCCCAGCCTCAGTACTCCAGTATTTTTAGTTGTAGAGTAACAGTACTCACTTGTGGTCACAGTCACTTTGCGGCACAGTCACCTGTGGCGCATTCTGCGTCCTGCGGATTGTTCCTGAGGGGTATTCTTCGCCTGATCGCTCATTTTTGTTAATTGCGTTTAAAGTAATATGATCAAAATGAATATGGTTAAAAGGAATTATGCCCTTGAGGAATGGGGCATAACATCGTCCCCAAGCTGTATAAATTCACAGGCAAAGTTTCTTCTAGGGCCTAGTGAAAACCGGAATCTGGGGTAAGTCGTATTGTAAATCGTCGTCTGAGTCATACCCGTCGGCCAGCTTACGTACGATATTAGCCTATATACTAAATCAATGTGTCTGCCCCCACGAAGCTTATAAAAACCATTTTTGACCCAGCTTGTGCTTCGTTACCTAATAAACCGTAGTACTTCTCAAACGTCTGAAGTAGAGCAGTTGTTGAATCTGTTCTATACTTAGTATCAAACGCCTAAAGACTGTTGAGTTTTTCCACACGCGGCCAGAGAGTAATAATCTTTCCTTTATGGCAGTTGTCGGCGGAGTAGTCTCCTGCTCCTCTCACGTTAATAGTTCGTCACTATCCATTTTTAAAAAAGCAATAGAAAAAAATATTATAATACTTTTAAAACCATGAGTTTTATCGCTGGTATTTATGCTGTGCCGATCGGTGGGTGTGAGTTTAGTCTCCCTGGCATAATTGCTTGGTAAGAAATAATTCAGCCAACGGGAATAGTGAGAAGATCGCCAAAACTATTGCGACCGTATTTCTAAGCTTTAGACATCAAAGATTGATGCTGATTAAAAGCTCATAACAAAGCCTTTCGTATTATGAGTAATTGTAATTATTTTGTTTTGTTTTATATAAAGATGAGTGAAAAATAGATTTATCAATACAATTTACCAATCTGCTGTATTACGTCTTAGTATAATAGGGCTTATAGTGTGTGTAGCATAAAAACATGGTAAAAGGAGCCGCCGACCTAGGAAGGTTTACAGTGAGACAGGTGTTTAAGGTTATGTTGTATAGTACTGCAGGATGCGTCCTAAAGACTGTCTTGTTGCACAGATATTATCCCAGAAAATATTGAGTGCATAAAAAGATTAATCTAGAAATGAGTATTGTGAATAAAAAAAATGGGCAGGAGTGATTTTAATGGTAGGAGACTTTTGTTAATTTATGCCTTGGACTTCTCGGAAGAATTTATAGGGTTAGTAAATTGAGGTCCGACTAGAGAGAGAACGCATTAAAAGTCATTAGAAGAGTTAGCTATAGCTAGAGACGATTAGGAGAAAAGCGAATGGCCACTTAAGGACCTTTAATTAATAAAAAGTTAAGAGATCAGGCCAGGCTGAGCACACTTTTACAGACGTTGATGAGGCAATGATGAGTATTACTTGTGACAGGAAAGAGTTTCTAACATCACCGCCCGCCAGAACGGTCTGACTTTTGAGGAACCATCAGAGAACAGATAAAATAGCAGAAATTGGTTTATTGGGGTGCTATGGGATGCATCTAAGTCTTGCACTAACAATTTATTGAAGACAATTAAAATACATGTCCATCGGATGGACTAGTACAATATATATTAGTCCTGCCGAAAGGGTTTTGGAAAGGAAAGACGGCGATTGAATAACTAAGTAGAAGCTGCTAGAGTGTCTGAACAGAGGCGAAAGAGTGCTTTCAAAACAGGCAATGTGGCAAATTGATCTGCCCGCCCCAAAAAGAATAATAAGACCTAGATATTGTTAAGTCAGTTCCAAATGACACCACCAGATGGACGTGCGGATCTGCCACAGGAATAAAGGGTAGTAGAAAAAAGTGTAAGTATGCTCGGAACAGTGGTTGACATGGCTTGCTCAAGATACAAAGACGCGAACCGTTAACGGATAAAAGCCAACTGCTGTGGCTGTGGCTTTACAACAAATATACATGCGAGGGGGCCCATTAAAGGATCCGCGCATGGATTCAGTGATGAATGGAAAAGAGTTTAAAGGCGCGCCAACCAGCGGGGGTTAACATCATGTACTGTTAAGAGAGGGATCCCAGGCAACTATCGATCGCAATGCCTCTAGTGAAAACTTTATGAAGAAGCGAGCGAACGTCGGGTGACCTGTCAATAGCACAGAGAAATTATGGATAGAGAACGCTAACACAAGAAGGTTAGGAAGATGCCAGCAGTCTTACGCACCAATGAACAATAAGAAATTTAATGCAACAGGCCTTAATAACAATATATACGCATGCAAAGTAAATAAAATTAGCAGTTCTGAAAATGCGCAGGGGCTCAAAATCTCTTGCCCGGTGGGACTTAAAGGTAATACTGGGATGCTCCTGGAAGAGGCAGAAGGAGAGTTAGAATAGAGCCCAAGACCTATAGGAGCATAGATGTATATGAAGTTGAGCGAATCATGATACAGCCCCTCCGTATTTTATTTAAGAGAACCTCTTCTTCGAAAAAGCTGGCCACTAAAAGATCCTTTGTTCGTGAAGAGCTGCAAGATTGTCCCGCCTAACACAGTGAGTTTAACCCTTAATTTTTATGTCCTTGGAAGAATGTAATAGTTTGGTCACGATCACCTAAATTCGTATCTAAGCACGGTATCCCCCGTTTTCATGTACTGAAACGGTCAATTTTTGGCGTTGTGGCGCGTTAATTTTTTTGTAAATCCGGTGGTTATGTGTGGGCTATAAGTGGACATGAGAATGGGTCGGTGAGTTGGATGGGAAATGGGGGGTTTTCGGGCTAATTAACATGGGTGACCTTTTGAACTCACATATTTACATTCTCTCACACACACACAGCACACAACTCACGCACACACGAAGGAGCGACAGAATAGCAGCGAGAGTGGCGACTCCTCAACATACACATTACAGGGTATTGCCCTGAGCCAGTTTGTTAGGGATACTGATTGGGATTTAAAACAAGAACACCCTTCCGTGCCAATTTGTGGAAATCCTACTAAGATATAGCTGCCCTGGCCAAATGCTGGCGTTAAAGCGGATAACGATGTGCTGGGCGCTGAGGAGTGAAGAGATTTCGACAACAAGTCAAAATTTGATGAAAATAAGGGACCGCCAAGTTCTGTAGCTAGATGTTTAATGCTTCCATTGGTACCTGTCTGGAAAAAAAAAAAAAACCACACACTACTTAATAAAACAAAAAAAACAAAAAAAAATCTCGCGATTAAACTTGACAATACACATCTCTTGCGAATCAAGAAACAAACAAAAACAAAACAAAACAAACAAAATACAAAATGCAAACACGAGAAAAGGGCCAACGGAACTTTGCTGCGGGGGGGGGGGGGGGGGGGGGGGGGGGGGGGGGGGGGGGGGGGGGGGGGGGGGGGGGGGGGGGGGGGGGGGGGGGGGGGGGGGGTGGGGAGGGAGTGCAAAACCTGGACAGGATATTAGTACAAGAAGGGACAAACAAAGAAAGCTCTGCAACGCAAAGCAAGATAATTATAGTAAAAGAAACAAACAAAATGCACAAAACAAAACCCACCCCAGAACAACGAAGATGGCATAAACGGGAAAGAACGACACTGAAGCGGTTTCATATCTGTTCCCTCAAAAGTGCATTGACCCCAGCCCGTTAAAGATAATAGTCCATGAGCCGTCCTATACACCCACCCCCTCCCTCCTAGTGGGGAATTGTTCCAGACAGGTACCTGGGAAAGCTTAACAACTAAGCTACTGAAATCAGGTGGTTTGCCAGCGATCCGGTGCTGGACGGGTTACGTGTGTTGAAGTTTTCCAATGTTAGGTACCCCCCGCTTTATTATTGGCCGCCATGAATAGAGAAAAAGTCTTGTCCCCCTCAGTTTCTTGTAGCGCGAGTCATGGTGACCATAAACCCTTCCAGCCCTTGTTATTGGGTGTGAAGAATTCTATTCTGGTGCGTTATTTTCTGTTTGAAGGTAATTTTAAAAAGGGCAAAGTCAGGGTCAGGTCCATTTGTGCAATAGTGTTACAAAGCGTAGCGAAGCCATCGAGACAGACGATAAGGGAGTACGTAGATCAAGTATTTGAACCACAAAGAAGTCATTGTTTGTTAGAAAGTTTATTGACACTCCACGACCTCCCTACTGTCAGAAGGTGAAAATGATTGTTGAATTGGGTGCCACTTTTGGTGAATGGTCTAAAGTAAGTTTACCAGCGAGAATTTTGCGCCCAGAACTGTCTCTACAAATACAGTTGGGTAAGCGCTGCCTTATATAACAACTTAGTCCACTCTCCCTACTACGAGCGTCTTGATGTTGTTTTCTCATAGCAAAGGACTTGTTGGTTGTTCAGGTATGTGGCCATGGTTCTAATTACTTTTTTCGGGGTGAGGCTGTGAGGAGCCCTACACAAACTCCAGCCAGTATAAGAATAAACAAGCAATGGAGATTTAGAAAACAGACGAGAAGCCTGTTCAGTCTAACAGCAGGCTCATCAAGGGCACAAAAAGACAGTTAGTGGTCCTACTTGCATCGTTCAATTACCCCCAGAACTAATCGACAGGGAGTGTGCGAAAGGAGACCCTTAGGTCTACAAAGTTGTCATAAGATGAAAGATTCTGTTGCAACGTTGGACAGGTTGCAAGAGGAGGGGAACTGAAGCTACCAAGCATTTGTTGTCAGGTGCCAGAACAGTACCTCCCTCCATTCTGGCTATCACAATGGTGTTACAGAATTTCACAAACAAGTCCATACACTGAATAACGAAAGCGCACTCTGTGAAGACTCCGACTTCTACTTCCCAATGGACCTCGTACAGTTGCAACCGTCATAATAAGCGTGCCTGTTTTGTTTTTGTGTTTTTTGTTCCCTGCTATGAGTGTTTGTTTGTGCAAGATGCGACTAGTACGAATAGAAAAGAAAAAACCTTGTTAGTGTTTTGACAAAGACGGCAGAAGCAGTCAAGCAAAAGAGTGCTGAACAAAAGAAGGAGGAAACGAATTCCGGGCAAAGGGGCCAGGAACTACAGACCTGGTGGCCTAGGAAACCCTCTATCATAAATTCCTGTCTAGGCAGGTACACACATCCGAGGAGGATCGAAGGGCGACAGACTTACAAGTGGAGACACAAATGTGACAGGAAGATCGGGCTGCTCATGCTGATGCATTTTGCTAGCTTAGGTGGGCTATGTTCAAGACAGCTATTATATGAATGGGTCAGGGTGAAAAGGTGACGAGGCTGCACTGCTCTTCTCCATATTGCCGTCTACGCTTCTGAAGAGTCTTCGATCATCTGTGAGATCGCCAGAAAACAGATGTCTTCATCCTTCTGTCAAGTACGCTGAAACACATCCCCGCCAGATGATTCTCTTTGATACAGAGTCTGAAATAAGCGGAGACTCTATTACTCATGAACGTGCGCTGACTGTGGGCAAAGTGATTCCGATCCTTGTTACCTGTTGTTTGTCCAGGCAGTCAGCGGATGCGACACGACGAGTGCGTTTTGTCAGGAAAGGGAAAATTGCCCCAGTTCAAGTACCTCAAACAGCCTTCGCCGAGTTTTATCGGAACATTTGCGCAGCTTGGTGTCATGGCCCAAATTCCACCCCAACAGTCATGATAGAACTTGAAGAGTGCACCTGTGGCTGGTACAGAGGAAGGGTGTCATGGCACCAAAGACTTCAACAAGCTTCGATATGAGAAAATGCCAGAGCGATTCATCTCCGGGTTGGGGTGGGGTGGGTTGGATGTACTGCTGACCGTTACGATGTTTGGACATGAGTCTATTGCCACCATGCCGAGATTCTCTGCTCTGGCACAGTGAGAGAGGAACTAACGCAGACACTCAGATGGAACCATCGCACGAGCCAAAGCCACACTCCCATCACAGAGGGTCATGGATGGCAAAAGACATCTGAAGACCTTGAATACATGGACACGGTGGGCCTTCTTCTCATGCCTGCAGAAGCTTGTGGATTCCTAGCGGGGCGGACGAATCCGCCCGCCCCAGAAGTTAATGATGCCAAAAACCAATGCGTTCGAGCTTGGCTGACTTTACACTGACTTTGGTGTTCCTTGACAATGAAGTAGCGGCTAGAGTACATCCTCGGTTTCTGCAATTAATTGAACGACTGACTGCAAATTACTCTTGTTGGTCATTCACGGTTATCAGCTGCTGTGTTTTTTAAGACCTGTTAGCTTGTCAGAAAAGGAACTGAGAGGTTCTCAAAGAGGACCATTTTTAGCAATGTTCATTTAGCACCTTCTCTTTTGTTTAGAATGATTGATGCTTGAATGACTCTCTCAGACATGCTTATAAAGAAAGACGTGTTGTGATTGTGTTAGGAAGAGCAGTATCGGAGGAGTGGGTCTGCCAAAAGACCCGGGGTGTTTGTTTATACTTGTTATCCCTATCAAAGGGTAGAGATGATAATTAATTTAGTTAGACATTTTCAGTTTTCTTCAAAAACAATCACTACATTGTAATTCTGTTTTGAGGAAAATTCCCACAGCGGAACCAGTGAGAATTCAATGAATATGAAGAAGTGATAACAAAAAGGTGGGGGGGGAGACAGTTTATATGTTGCAATATTTCTGGAACCTCCGAGGCACAACCATGCTGTAACTGTGGATATGACGCCTAATTACCTGGGTTTAGAGGGAGCGTTTTCAGAGGAATAACACCTAAGAAATAAAAAGTACTTTGCTATGGAAATTCAATATCTACAGGGGTAGTTTTGTTCCTTTTTATTTTTATTATGTATTTTTTAGCATGTAAGGGTAAGGGGTGGCATATCTGTCAGCGTCATCTTCTAAATAGCTCTAGATCTGGAAAGTAGCTGGTAAAGGATCTTGGTACTTTGGGTGCTTACATTATATACACTAAAATCAGTACTTGTGGAGCGCCGGTTGTTTTCTTGTTAATGGAAGTTGAACCGTTCAAAGTTTGCGTAAAACGATAGCGCCATTGGAAAACAACAGGCCACAGATACAGATGTCCAATCTGGAAGAGTATAAAGGTGTTTTCAGAATAAGAGACTCTCTTGAAGCCCGGCAGCACATCAGTTTACTGCCACCATTGGCCAACACGAGGAGAAAAGAACTTGTTTGAGATGATGGTCCGACGTGTGTGTTTGTTGAGTATGGAACTTTGACCAGCGCTGCAGCCACAACCCAGCAGAGTTCAGCTGGCAAACAAGCAGAAATCAAATGGCAATGTCCCCAGCCTACACACAAATCACGGCTGCAAAATTCCCCTCTAGGGGGAGGGTTTCACCTCTTGGCTCATGGACTATAATATGATTCTAAAACAGGTCATTGGGGGTAACAAAAAACAAAGCCGTGCGCACTGTGGCTTCATAATCTAAGCGGGTGGCGATGTGTAGCATGTTGGGGACTTTGAGCACAGAGGTTACGTACTGCCCAATACGTACAGTTATCGAGATACGTACGGATCGCGCACGTGAAGTCTGTTTTGTTTTAGATTACAAGTGCCGCCGACTCACGTCCTACAAGACTCTCCAAACCGTGGGAGGCAACGTAGAAAGCACCAGCCTGTATTTAACAGGTGTGTCGACCTAAATGTCTATATTTCCGACATGTAGAGGCTAAGCTAATCGTTATGCGGTGACACGACTCCTCCGTGATGAAACTGAACTAAAAATGAGCTGTCGGTATTACAGGAACTCTGAAGCCGCTGTCTGAAGGCAATCGTTCAAACTGGCAATGCAACCACTGTCATTATCATAGACTAATCGATGTGATCGAAAGATTTTTTTTAAATTAAAGAAAGTGTTATAGAGGGGAGACAATGGACATCTCGCTTCGTCTTCCAACTGCTGCACACCACAATTAAATAATCCATGAAAGCGTTTTGAGGCCTACCATAAGTCTGAGCCAGCATTTAACGTTAAACTGAAACTGCTCGAAAGACCAACTCCCCACCAATCATTTCCCTTTTTTGGGGGGATTTTCACTGATGAAATCACATACAATCTTCAAATACATGACCATCCCCTTAGTTGACGTCACATTTCAGGCCCTTGCACTCACTGGTGACCCTCTCTTTGCAGCCAGCTGGAACCCCCAAACAGTCCCATTCCTTTGATTTTTAATCTGTCTGCTTGGAACCACCAGGCTTGTACCTTCATGGCCATACAAAAGAAATAACGTGGAGTATCAACTTTCAGACACAATACAAATTATCAAAACAATCTAATTGTGCCAGTCTATAAATACTCGACTCTTTAAGTAAGGCCTTGGCGAATTAAGTTTTGGTGTGCAGCCACTATTCGTCTTTCTTGGGGTTGTTCAATTGGCAGGGCTGCCTATCAGGTTACCACGCACGCCAGCTTGTTCTTGTTCAATGTTCAACGAGGGCGGCCGACTGCCTGCACGAATCCTTTGCATGCACGCGAACCACCGTGAGTGTGTGTGTGTGTACGTGTGCATTAGGCATGATGATTTGACATTATCAGCGGCGAGGTCAGACGAAGAGTCAGCCTGCTTATCAGTGAACAGGAAGCAGAGAAGCAATCAAACCAACAGGAAGTGGTGAATGCCTTCCATATACATAATGGAACTCCAGCTAGTGAAAGCTATCCCCCCCCCCCCCCACCACACTTCCTATATCTTTTTTTAAATTTTCCTTTTCTAACAGAAAAAGTGCAGGTATCACTGAGCGAACATAATAATCTGCCGATGCATGTAATGATAATGTTCATAACGCCTCCTAGCATAGCTTTCCTTTTGACTGGTTTTGACCATGAGGTGACCAAACCATACCTTGCGGCATTCTGGAATATTTTTTCTCCCTGGCTCTCATGAATTAACTCCCTAAACTGGTCGGTCCATCCTCCAGTTTCCAGTCAAAATACAGCTACAGGTATTCTCGTGCTTCGTGTTGTCGCGTTGCCTTTGTTGCACTCCCAATTCTTATAGAACAATGGGAAAGAAGAAATGCTGTCTGTGTGTCTGTCTGTCCGTGGTCAAAATGTGTTCCGCTCGCTCCTGACACAACTGCTGGACCGATCTTTCTGAAAATTTGTAGATATCTTCATCATGGGTCACGGATGATGCCTGATCTTTTATTTTACCAGAATAGCCGTTACTAACAGCTATAAATGATAATTTTGTGATGTACAGTTTAAGCAATAGCGGTTTATAAGCTTAAGTGTAACGTAAGTTTGTTATAGTGGATAGTGTCCCCGCCTATCGCGCGGGAGACGCGAGTTCATTTCCCCGCCGGGGGACAACAGCTTTTTTTTTTTATCTCTTACATACAAAATTTCTATCACCAAATGGGGAGAAAGTGCTATAGTGACTGATTTATATATACATATTTTTTTCTTTTTGTTGTACTACTACTTACTGGGAGTACGTTTATATGCTTTGCATTTTGTTTCATCTTCCATGCCCTTCCGTACTCATGACATTTTGGCCACTCGGTCCAGCTTCCCCTGTACACAGCCCATTCAGATCGTCCTGCAGGCAGTCCTAGCACAGGAAGGCCACGCCAGCAGGGCTTTGTCGGCCAGAAGAAGCGTCAGTGAGCATCCCCCTTCCGAAGGCGACACCCCGACCTTTGACCTTTAGTCCCCATGACCTTGCCGACACTATACGTTCTAATACCAACTGATCCTGGGTATCACATTCTCATCCATTGCTGAGACACCCCAGTGCCGGAAAGGTTGGAAGGTAGGGGTTGATCCTGGGTACCAGAACCCTCCCCACCCCTTCCTGGCTGGCAGAAATGGCATTTTCCGCCACGTGAAGAACCGTAGACTCCTTTTGACCCCCCTCCTTTGGTGGTTTCTGATTACCCCCCCCCCCCCTTCCAGCAGCCCCCCCCCCCCCCTCCTCCGCCCCCATCCTTGCACATAAAGACAATCTCTCGTGGTATTTGAATAATAATGGCCGAATTTGGGGAGAGGATAACATTCCCCTCCCTCCCTCCCCCTCCCTCCCTCCACCGCTTGTATATCTGTTTGGGGAAAGGTAAACTGCCTTCCCGCCCCTCCCCTCGCATCTTCGCTTTTACAAGATTTTAAGAGAGTGGATCTTCCTCCCTCCTTCCCCCCGTTTTCACAAAACATTGTGGGAGGAGAATTCCCCCTTCCCCTCCACACCGCTTTTACAAGAGTTAGAAACCTCCACCTCTCATGTAGCGATTCGGCCTGCTACTGTCCACAAGCCAAACATCATAGAAGTCCAGAAACGGTCATCCATCGCTGCATCCAGGACAGGAGTCATGTCCTTGCCGGCAGTGCTGCAGTCAGCCCTGTGATCAATACTGTACTGAAGCACTAACTGATCTCCCCACACAACATTGTTCCGATCAATACGATGACTGACTCATTGACCTCGCACAAAACAACAACATAGTTCAGATCAATACGATGACTGACCTTATTGATCTCGCACAAAACAACAACATAGTTCAGATCAATACGATGACTGACCTCATTGATCTCGCACAAAAACAACAACATAGTTCAGATCAATACGATGACTGACCTCATTGATCTCGCACAAAACAACAACATAGTTCAGATCAATACGATGACTGACCTCATTGATCTCGCACAAAACAACAACGTAGTTCAGATCAATACGGTTACTGATGCCTTCATTGATTCCGGACACAACCAGCACTCCGCATCACAACGGCACTGGCCTACGTTTGCCCATTCCCAGGTGCAGGAACATCTTAGTGATAAAGCTGCCTCAACGGGCAGTCATCTATTCCTTCTTCCCTTCTACAAACTGGCTTAAGGTCTTAATAATGATAACTGACTAACTGACTCCATCAGACCTATGACGTAATTCCTTGATCTGTTTGTTTCTGTAGTTATTATTCAACCTCATACTCTGGCCAAAAAAAAAGTTTAGTTATTATTCAACCTAGTACTCTTGACAATACAAAAAAAAAAATTAAAAAAAGACTGATCCGTTTTGAGATAGGAAACTCTTCACGAACTTCCAGAGATTGAAACGTGTTGTTACATAGATATACAATCCACGTTCTACTTCTCCACCCCTCCTCCTCTCCCTCACCCCTTTTCTCTTTCTCGTGTGTGTGTGTGTGTGTGTGTGTGTGTGTGTGTGTGTGTGTGTGTGTGTGTGTGTGTGTGTGTGTGTGTGTGTGCGTGCGTGCGTGCGTGCGTGCGTGCGTGCGCACGCTGGCTTGCTTTCAGGCATTTGTGTTATAACACT
>CM031605.1:55992817-55995317 GCA_018398815.1 Conus ventricosus
TCTATTCAAGACTGCAAATCTAACCCAGCGTTAATCGCCTATGGAGTGCCACAGGGTTCTGTCCTTGGCCCAGTTTTGTTTGTTTTGTATACAACACCCTTGTCTGATATCATCTCATCTCACTCTGTTCTGTCTCACTCTTTTGCAGATGATACTCAGTTACAAAAGTCTGCAGAACCCAGCCATGTCAACGAGCTGGTTCAGTCAATGCAAGCATGTATTCAGGATGTTAAATCATGGATGACATTTAACAAACTCAAGTTAAACGATGAGAAAACTGAAGCTTTAGTCATTTCTTCACCAAGAACGTCACTGTCTAGTCCATTACCGGACTCGCTTGTTGTCGGCGATGCCACTGTTCCATTTTCAAAATCAGCAAAGAATCTTGGCGTTGTTCTTGACTCACATCTGACAATGAATGCTCAGGTCATGAACGTAATTCGTACAGTTAACTTTGAGCTCCGTCGTATCAGCTCAATTCGCCATTTCCTCTCAACTGAGGCAACAAAAACTCTCGTTTCAGCATTTGTGCTCTCCCGTCTGGATTATTGCAATGGTCTCCTTGTAAATTGCCCATAAGATCTTATACAACGAATTCAGAGATTACAAAATACTGCAGCACGCCTGGTCTTGAGGGTTCCCCGTAGAGACCACATCACCCGCATCTCTACACTCTGCACTGGCTCCCCATAGCAGCACGCATTAGATACAAAATTGCATGCATGTGTTTTCGCGCCGTCAATGGATCTGGCCCTGTCTATCTTTCTCACCTGGTTAGCATATACACACCGGCAAGAACACTCCGCTCATCATCTGACACTCTCACACTCTGCAAGCCACGCGTTTCAACAAAAACCTATGGTGAACGTTCCTTCTTTTTTGCAGCCCTTCCGTTTGGAACTCTCTCCCACTTTCGATCCGATCTGCCAAAACTGACTCTGCTTTCCGCTCTGCTCTCAAAACCCATCTGTTCAAGGAATTTTTTCTATAGAAAACATTTTTGTCTGTTATTGGGTGTGTCATGGCGTTACGTGTTGTAAGTGTTACACTTGAAAACTGACAGTGTGGCGCGCGCGCGCGCGCGTGTGTGTGTGTGTGTGTGTGTGTGTGTGTGTGTGTGTGTGTGTGTGTGTGTGTGTGTGTGTGTGTGGTGTCAATGTTGGTTGGCTAGCCCCCCCCCCCCCCCTTTCCTTGCTGTGTTTCATTGTCATAATTGATGAGGTGACTGGGTTTATGGTTTTGTATAGTGATGTTTGTTTTTGACATGTTTATAGTTAAACATTGTAAAGCGCTGTGAGCTCTAGTGAGAAAGGGCGCTCTATAAATGTACGTTATTATTATTATTATTATTATTATTATTATTGAATGGAGTACGTTGCTGTGTATGAATGAAATATGTGTAACTGGACACCAAATCAGTGTGTATACATGAAATCTGTATGTATGGACCAAAATGTGTGAACAAAACCTGTATACACGAAATTCTGTATGTACGGACCAGAATGTGTGAACAAAACCCGTACACACGAAATCTGTAGTATGGACCAGAATGTGTGAACAAAACCTGTATACACGAAATCTGTATGTATGGACCAGAATGTGTGAACAAAACCTGTATACACGAAATCTGTATGTACGGACCAAAATGTGTGAACAAATCTGTGTAAACAAAATCTGCTTGTATCGACCAAACTGTGTGAACAAAACCTGTATGCACTGACGAAAACAGGTATGTTTGGTTTACAAGCATTTAGTTCCAATTTGCAGTCACATACAGCTTTACAGTAAATGTCGAAATGTGAACAGCAACATGCAAGTGCTTGTGGCGTGTTCAAATGCTTCTAATCACATTATGTAGCAAAGGCAATGGCAGGAGACTAAGTTACTAGGTATCTTTCAATGAAATTTGTATGAACAGACTAAAACACCAGGTATACACGAAGGCTGTACGTATAGTCCAAATCAGAACGTCTGAACGAAATTTGTATGTATGATTATAAAATATAAAATGTATGCAAAGACTAAATCAGCATGTATGAACAAAAATCTGTATGTACGGGCCAAATCAACATGTACGAACAATTTTTTTAAAATGTATACTCCAAATAAGAACGTAGGAACAAAATTTAGATGCAGAGATCAAATCAGAATGTACGAAAGGAATCTCCATTTGTACGCATCCCCTTCTTCTTCTGCGTACGCAGGCTGATACTCCTGCGGATACTCCCTGTATAGACATCTGCCCAACAAAGGGAGTGGAGTTTTGTGTGTATGACGTTTTAAATCCCGCCATTAAGGCAGTCATACTCCATCTTCGGGGAGGTGCATGCTATGTGTAACGTGTCATCCATACCAACAGCCGATGGCCTTCTCTTCGAAAGTTGGTGATGGGATTTTACGTGTGTGTAAGATGTTATGCGTGCGTTCACACACAGAACCTCGGTTTATAGTCTCATTCGAAGGACTGTATGGGAAATGGAGTCAGAACCAATGTTAATTC
>CM031605.1:56002817-56005317 GCA_018398815.1 Conus ventricosus
ATCTTTGCACGCGCGCACGTTTGGGTGTGTGTGTGTGTGTGTGTGTGTGTGTGTGTGTGTGTGTGTGTGTGTGTGTGTGTGTGTGTGTGTGTGGTGAGAGAGAGAGAGAGAGAGAGAGAGAGAGAGAGAGAGAGAGAGAGAGAGAGAGAGAGAGAGATTGTATGTGTGTGTGTGTATGCGTGCGTGCGCGCGCGCGCGCGTGTGTGTGTGTGTGTGTGTGTGTAAGTGTGTGTGTGTGTGTGTGTGTGTGTGTGTGTGTGTGTGTGTGTGTGTGTGTGTGTGTGTGTGTGTGAGAGAGAGAGAGAGAGAGAGAGAGGAGAGAGAGAGAGAGTCTCTTAGTATGTGCATGAGAGAGAGAGAGAGGGGGGACAGAGAGAGTGACAGAGAGAGAGAGAGAAAGACAGAGACAGAGAGAGAGAGAGGGAGAGAGAGAGAGAGAGAGAGAGAGAGAGAGAGAGAGAGAGAGAGAGAGAGAGAGAGAGAGAGAGAGAGATGAAAGAGAGATGTAATGCAGCATAATTATATCAAATCCACGCACGTAGCAGTATCCTTTCTGAACGATCTTGCAATGAAACACGCAGCCCTCTCTCTCTCTCTCTCTCTCTCTCTCTCTCTCTCTCTCTCTGCATCTCCTTGAATTAAGGTGTACGCCTACAACACGTCCGTCCTCACTCAAATCACGCGTTCATTCAAACCGGCCTATTTCTGCCTGCAACGACGACATCAGCATTTACACAACCCTCTCCACAGCGACTGATATAGCTGCGATAGGCGAGGTGGCGCAGGGGAGGTGTGTGGACAGGGGGAGATGGGGGGGGGGGGGGGATGGGGAAGCAAAATGGCTCAAGGTGTTCTTGCCATCATTTGCATTCAGAGAAGAAGATGAGAGAGAAAAACAAACATACGGACCTTGGCCCTGTTCTCTATTTTCGGTGCTGAAATGAGATCAGCTGCTCTTTCTGTGTGCTGTGGGGAGGAAGCTCTATGTCAACACGCTGTGCGCGGGGGGAGAGGGGGGGGGGGGGGGGTACTAGAATGTGGGGCTACATGGTGGAAAATTTGGGATATGGAGTAGAATAGGAGTATGGACAGTTTGAGAGGTGGAAGAGAGGATTATGGAGTGTGATATGTGCAATGGGCTGTAATGTGGAGGTATGGAGTGGAATGTGGAGGCATGGAGTGGAATGTGGGGTATGGAGTGGAATGTGGGGTATGGAGTGGAATGTGGGGTATGGAGTGGAATGTGGAGGTATGGAGTGGAATGTGGAGGTATAGAGTGGAATGTGGGGTATGGAGTGAATGTGGGATATGGAGTGGAATGTGGAGGTATGGAGAGGAATGTGAAGGTATGGAGTGGAATATGAAGGTATGGAGTGGAATGTGGGGTATGGAGTGGAATGTGAAGGTATGGAGTGGAATGTGGGTATGGAGTGGAATGTGGGGTATGGAGTGGAATGTGGGGTATGGAGTGGAATGTGGAGTATGGAGTGGAATGTGGAGGTATGGAGAGGAATGTGAAGGTATGGAGTGGAATGTGGGGTATGGAGTGGAATGTGGGGTATGGAGTGGAAGTGGGTATGGAGGGTGTGGGAGTTGGAATGTGGGAGTATGGAGTGGAATGTGGGGTATGGAGTGGAATAGGTGGGGGTATGGAATGTGGTATGTGAAGGTATGGAGTGGAATGTGGGGTATGGAGTGGAATGTGAGGTATGGAGTGGAATGTGGGGTATGGAGTGGAATGTGGGGGTATGGAGTGGAATGTGGGGTGTATGTGAGTGGAATGTGGGAGTATGGAGTGGAATGTGGGGTATGGAGTGGAATGTGGGGTATGGAGTGGAATGTGAGGTATGGAGTGGAATGTGAGGTATGGAGTGGAATGTGGGGTATGGAGTGGAATGTGGGGTAAGGAGTGGAATGTGGGTATGGAGTGGAATGTGAGGTATGGAGTGGAATGTGGGGGTATGGAGTTGGAATGTGAGGTATGGAGTGGAATGTGGGGTAGGAGTGTGGAATGTGAGGTATGGAGTGGAATGTGGGGTAGGAGTGTGGGATGGTGGGGGTATGGGTGTGGAAGGTGAGGATTGTTGGAGTGGAATGTGGGGTATGGAGTGGAATGTGGGGGGGTGTTAGTAGGAGTGGAATGTGAGGGTATGGTGAGTGGGAGAGTGGATGGGAGGTGGAATGTGAGGTATGGAGTGGAATGTGGGGGTAAGGAGTGGAATGTGAGGTATGGAGTGGAATGTGGGGTATGGAGTGGAATGTGAGGTATGGAGTGGAATGTGGGGGTATGGAGTGGAATGTGGGGTATGGAGTGGAATGTGGGGTAAGGAGTGGAATGTGAGGTATGGAGTGGAATGTGGGGTATGGAGTTGATGGAGGTATGGAGTGGAATGGTGGGGTTGGAGTGGAATGTGGGTATGGAGTGGAATGTGGGGGTATGGAGTGGAATGTGGGGTATGGAGTGGAATGTGGTATGGAGTGATGTGAGGTATGGGTGGAT
>CM031605.1:56012817-56037817 GCA_018398815.1 Conus ventricosus
GAGTTTGGGTAGAGAGAGAGAGACTAAATTTACTCAATGATTTTTTAATGTCAATGGGCTGTACACCCCTATGACTGGGGGGGGAAACTTTTTTCCCCTATAAAAAAAAAAATTTTCTGAACAAAATTTACCCAACAAGTAAAAATTTTTATAGACATCGAGTACACACTCCCACACTAAAAAGCCCCAACGTTTCAAAATTGTTTTGGGACAAAAGAAAAACACAAAAAAAACAGAAACTCGAAAAACCCTTTACCTTGGGGATTGTCACAGAATCCTGACCACCAGGAAACCAAAAAAAAAAATGTTTACAAGGGGAAATTAATTTGGAATGCCCTTTTTTTTCGTTTTTTACTACCCGGGGCCCAATAAAACTTGCAAAGGGAAATTTATCAGTGATTCTTTTTTCAAGTGTAAAATGTATGAAGCAGATTGAAAATTTTGGGTACAAAAAGGCCCCTAAACCCAAGCAAAATTTTCCCGAAATTTGGTGGGTAACATCACAATGGTAAAAAAAAGTGTTTTTTCATCTTCAGGGCTTTTGGCTTTGAAAGATTTGGCCAAGTCTTACTTTTTGTTGTATAAACCCTAAACCTTTTTTTGGTTGGGAAAAAAAACCTAATTTCTTGTTCGAAATTTTTGCCAGTGCTTTTTCTGTCCATCTACTTTTCCCCACCGATAAAACTTTTCAGTTGCATTTTACTTTTAAAAAGAAAAAACCATCTGTATTTTAAATTCCCTTCCATGGAGAGTGCCAGTTTTGTTAAAAACATACGATAAAATCTGTTTTTTAAATTCGAGAAAAACAATTTATCGTTTCCAACTTCGGGCTTAGCCAGAAAAAATGCCAAAACCCATTTTCATTAACATTTTTCCCTTTACTTTTGGTTTCCCATTTTAAATTTTCCCATTCCATGCTTTGAACAAAAATTTGTACGCCTGTTTACTTTTCCTTTTTTAAGGTAGTTTAAAAAAAAGTTTAAAAACCCATTTTTTGATACTTTTTTAATAGGTATGTATATTTGGGGATACCTTCCCTTTTTCCGCAAAACCCTTTTTTTAGAAGAATTTTGGGAAAAAACCCACTTGGGAAAAACCCTGATTGAAAATGTAGGGGGAACTTTTTCCCTATTTCTTTTGTTGTCCCCCCCCCCCCACACCTCTGCTGCAAAATTTTAATATGGGTTTTTAATTTTGAGTGTCGAAAAGTTTCCCAAGAAAATCAAATGGTTCAACTAATCAAATTTTTCTCAAGTTCTAAAATTTTCAATCCCCCCCTCTTTTTCCTTTTCCCTACACTTTTCTTTTCAAACCTGCTTTAAACAGAGGGGGGTTTTTGAATTTTTAACCGGGGTTTTATAACTTTTTGTCTTTTTTACTTCTGTGTTACCACCACCTTTTTTCCCGGCCCTAGAAAGATGACCCCCATTCAAAAAATCATAAAATTTTTTTTTTAAAAATTTAAACCCAACAAAAGAAAACCGATCTGTTTCCCCCTTTTTAATGCTGTCAACGGGTTTTGAAAACCAATTATCGTATCAAAAAAAAAAAAAACAACATCATCTCAAAAAACATCAAAAGATTTCAATAGCATCGGGTTCATTTGAATACCGGGGCTGCCTCTTTGTTGATCTCTTTCGCAAATTCGTTGATAAAAATGAAAAACCGGGGGCTTAAAAAGCACCCTGCTTTAACACCCACGGGGAAACCGTCAAAGTAATCTGAAAATTTTAAACCCAAATCACGTACGCAAGCCATACAGAATCGTACACCCTCTAAGGGGCCTTTAAACCATTTTCCCTTTTAATGCCATTTTCTAAAAAAAAATTCCAAAAGAATTTTTCCCTTTTCACCTGAATCGAAGGTTTTTCTAAAGTCAACAAAGGCTACAAAATAATTTAGCATTTCGGATTAGTTTTATTTTCGGGACAAGTGCTAAAAGAAAAAGAGGGTTTTTCAAATCGTGCTAAAGCCCTTTCCCCTAAAACCTGTTTGGGTCTTTTTTTTCTTCTTTTTCAAAACCCTTTTTATTCTTTCGTTTTTTTTAAATTTTTGGGTTAAATTTTATTTAACCAAACTTTTTTAGAGCCCCCCTCAAAAGTTTCTTTTTTATTTGTGCTCCCTTTTATGAATTGGTATATTTAGTTTCAAAACCATTCTCGGGGGAACATTCCACAATCAAAAATACTTTGAGCATTTAAACCCAAAAAAGTCCACCCCACTGCGTTTAAAATTTTTAAAAACATGTCACTAAAACTTTGTCCGGAAAGGATTTTTTTCCCCCCACTTTCGGGTTTTTTTTCCAAATTTACCCCTCTTTTTTAAAAGTGATTGGATTTTAAAAGGGAGGGGCTCTTCTTTTAACCCCCCTCCTTTTTCTCATCGAATTCAGAAAACTTCATGTCCCGGCTTACTTTCGAAGCCCACTAAAAAACACTGGAGAAAGGGTTCGTCCCACTTTTGCGCAAACCTTTAAAAAACCATCCCTTTTCCCCCTTCCAACATTTTCTTATTTTTTGCCCAAAAATTTTTGGGGGATGGGTGGTTTGGGATTTTTTTTAAGTTTCTTAATTTTCTTTTCATTAACAACCTCTTTTTCTTTTCTTTTAAATTAAACCAAATACTTTTTCCCCTTTTTTTTTATGTAAGTTTCTTTTTTGCGTGCTTGTATCAGGAAATTTTGGGCTCTCCGAAAAAATTCAGAAGTCGAAAGACATCCTTTTCTTCTTTCGCACCAAAGTAAAAACCAATCTTTGCCCCCTTTTTTTCTTTCTCCCCAACCCCCCCAAACCCATGGGGCCTGAAACCCCAACATTGCACTTATTAAAATGTGGGTCGCCCTTTTAACATCCGGGGCAAAAATCACCCGTGCTGTTTTAAAAACCCCTTTTTAAACCATCAGACCTTTTTCCTTTTTGGGGTACAACCCCAATACTCTTCAACCACTTTTACCTTTTCTTCTTCAATGTTTCAGACTGGGGTTAACGGGGCACACAACCTTCATTTAAAAACAACTTCTCCGGGACAATTCGCCCTGGTAATCCCAAAAAAAAAACTCCCCCCCAATTTGGTAAATTACACATATCCGATAACTCTTCAAAACAAAAAAAAGTCATAACACTGTTTCCCGGGGGTGACACAAACGAAAAATTCACCATTCTAAATTTTTTGGCACAAGCCCCAAATTAAAAAATTACTCAAACAAATAAGAAACAAAAACCAACACAAATTTACCAAAATTTAAATTTCACCCCCAAAATCCTTTAAAAACCACCCTACCCCTTTCTTAAAACATCATCCCCCGCTTAAATCACTGAAAAAAAACAGTTTCATCTCCCCTTCGTACTTGCTCTGACCCCCGGTTCTCGCTTTTCAAAACTCCGCACCCCCAAACCCACATATACCTCTCCTTATCTACCGTAACAATTTCCCCTTTTCCTAATAAATTTGCCATTTTTTAGTTTTTCTAAATCAAAACCCGGGGCCCCCCCTCGGGAACAATGTAGCAGAAAACCATCATTAGATCTTTATCAATTTTCCCGCAAAACTTTTTTTTCATTAACAGCAATAGTTTATCCCCCCCCAAATCAAACTTAAACGAAAAAATTTTCAAAAAAAATTTTTCACAAGAAAAAAGAACTCCCACCTAAATTTCTGCCACAATAGATAGTTTTTTGGAGACAATAAAATTTAAAACGAAATTTTGAAAAAAACCATAAAACTCAAAAAAAAACGTCGTAAACGTTTCCGTTAAACATACAAAATCAAACAATTTAAAAATTTTTTGGGACAAAAAACATCTTGTAATTTTAACAAAAGGTTTTCCCACATTGAAATTTTAAAAACCTTTGGGTTTCAGTGCCCGATGGTCTGCCTAAAGTTTTTTATTAACATTTTTTTTAGGGGGGAAATTTCTTGCATTTTCACTCTTCCGGTACTGCCCTTTTGGCACTCAGGTCATTGTGTAAACCCTTTGCGGGTCCCCCCCCCGCCGGGCCCCCACCCATGGGGGCACCATCCGATTGGGGCCGGGCCTCTGTCCCTCCCCAAACACGGTCGCCCCCCGAGCGAGTCTTGGGCCCGTTTGGGGCCTGCACCCCGAGGAAAGGGATCGCGGGTTTTGGGCTACCGGTCACGTGGTTCAAGCGGGGGGAAACCCCTCCTCTCCCCGGCGGGGTGTCCTCGGGGCTTTCCCATTTCGCTGTGGATGACGGGGCTTTTCACACGTTTACCCCGGGCCACAGCCCTTTCTGCCTTTTGTCGCCGTCGTTTGGGACTTGGGGTCTTTTGGGCGTCTCCCCGCGGGCCCCCGGGGCGAATGTTCTGGGCCCGGGTCTTCTGGCCCCGACGTCAGCCCCCCCCTTTGAAAAGTAGGCCGAAATGCCGTTTTTTTTCGGGCCCGGTCACGAACCCGCCTGCCCCCTTCGTGTCGGGTTCTTTGGCCACTCTCATTTCCTCTCTTCCCCAAACCCCCCCCAAAAACTCCCTTTCGGGTCAGAAACTCCCTTTTTGTCGTCCAGTTCCGGGAACCCTTTGACGATCTTTGGGCGGGGTTCCCAAAACTGGCTTACCCCACACGGGTGCACGCACAAATTTCCCTCCTGGGGTCCACTGTTTGGGCCCCCCCACACTGGGGGGGGGGCTGATGTTAATGTCTGGCAAAAACAGATTTGTATTTTTCACTGTAAATGACCGGGGGGAAAACCAAACAATCGGAGGTTGTCTCGACGAGAAAACTCTTTTAACCGATCAATTTCATTATATGCCCTTCATCTCCTCTCTCATGCCCCGACAGTCCTGCCCTTTTGCTCCTTTTTCTCTGTTTTTTTTCCGCTTTTCGTCCCCGCTGTTCACTTTATTTTCAGAACCCGACAAAGGGCTCTTTTTTAAATCCCTGTTTTCTCCCTCTAGCCCATTAAAACCTCCTGTTCAATCACTTCACTTTTTTGCCTTTCTTTCCCTTTCACCATATCTACTCAAATCCCTCTAATGGCAGCATTCGTCTTTTAAACTTAGACCCTGCCCGTCGAAAGGCATCGAGATTACACTCGTCGCACCCATGACATGGGGCCCCTCGTCTTTCCCCCCCGGTAACGTCGATTGAAAGGATTGAACCTCTACCGTTTGGGGCCTGGTTTTTCCTCGATGGGCTCCCCTGGGGGAGGAGGCGGGCGAACACACAGGGACCACCAAATTACTGCATGGGACGAAGGAGGGGGGTACAAAGAGGAAAGCAGGGGGCTGAACCCTCACACTGTCCAACGAACACACCATCACCTGTTGCAGTTCCCCCCGATATTTCTTTCTTTCCCCCCACCACAATGCAAGTCCAGTGCCCAAAGATCGTTTCCATTTTCACTGCGCTGTGCAGAACAGCCGCCGCGAAGCCGAAGAGGGGGCACACCTGTTTAGAACGTCACCAGTTCACCCTGCCGTCAATCATTTGAACAATTTTTGCCCTTACCCCCAAATTTTTATTTGGGTGCTGCACAGCGAAAAAGTCCGATTTCGCGCTCCCACAAGTTTACGGCGACCCAAAAATTTTCTCTTTTTCGTTTAGTGTATTTTTTATTGATACCAAATGGAGCAGAAATTGTGCCTAACAGTCCTTGTAATACCTTTTAAAACTTTAAAATTTTTGGAAAGGAGCTTTCACAAAAGCTGTTTAAATTGCCGCCAACTTGATTTCGTCCCAAAAGAAGAGAGAGAGAGGGGAAAAGAGAAGAGAAGAAAAAAGGGGAAAAAGAAGAGAGAAAAGAGAGAGGAAAGAGGGGGAAGAGAGAGACAAACAGAAAACATACTGAATCATTGTGGTTTTGGGGAGTTTTGGGGTGTGGTTGTGTGTGTGTGTGTGTGTGGTTGTGTGGTGTGTTTTGTGTGTGTGGGGGTGTTTGGGGTGTTTTGGGCAAGAAGAGAGGGGAGAAGAGAGAGAAGAGAAGAGAGAAAAGAGAGAGAGAGAGAGTGAACAGAGAGAGACACAGAGAGAGATACTGGAAGCATGGTGGTGTTTTAGTGGTTTTTTTTGTGTGGTTTTGGGGTGTGTGGTGTGGGGGTGTTGTGTTTGTGTGTTTGTGTGGGACGAAAGAAAAGAGAAAAGTAGAGAGAGAGAGAAAGAGAAGAGAGGAAGAGAGAGAGAAAGAAGAGAGAGAGAAAAAAAAGGGAAGGGGGGAAAAAGGGGGGTTGGGGAAAAATGTTAAGAAAAGGGTTTCCCACGCTAACAAATTTTCCGTCCAGTGACCAAAGGAAAAAATTTACCCATAAACAAACAAGGGAAAAGGACAGGACAATGACCCAATTTTAACAAACAAGGGAAGTAACGACAGGGCCCAAGACCCGTCAGACAATTTATGAAATAAAAGAAGGGCAAAGACCCCTGTCACACAAAACATTTTTGTAAAGACAGACAATGACCATGTCAACAAACAGGGAATTAAAGAAAAGACAAAAGACCAGCAAAACAAAGTAACGACAGAAAAAATGCCATGTCAGACAAACATTGGGGAATAACGACGGCCAAAGACATGGGAAGTAAAAGACAGGAAAATGACATGGGAAGTAACGACAGGGCAATTTATCCAATTTAGACAAGACATGGGGAAATAACGACGGAAATGACAAGGGGAAATAACGACAGGAAAAATGACATGTCAGACAAGAAAAATGGGGAAATAACGACAGGGCCAAAGAACCCTGTCAACAAAATAAAAGACAGAACATGACCATGTCAACAAACATGGAATAACGACAGGCAAGACCCAGTCCCGAAAGACCCTGGGGAATTTAAAGACCGCACAATGAAAACCCTGCAGACAAGGGCATGGAATAACGACAGCACAATGGGCCATGTCCCGACAAACAAGGAAGTAACACAGCACAATGACCATGTCAACAAAACATGGGGAAATAAACAGACAAATTTACCATGTCAGACAAGACATGGGAATTTAAAGACAGCACAATGATTTATGTCCAGACAAGACAAGGGAAAAATAAAGACAGGGCCAAAGCAAGGGAAGTAACGACAGGACAATGACCATGTCAGCCCAAAAAAACCCCACAGAACAAAGACCCTGGGCAACAAACATGGGAATAAAAGACAGGAAAAATGACCCTGTCAAAACAAAGTAACGGGCAGGGCAATGACCATGTCAGACAAGACATGGGGAAATAAAGGGCAATGAACCATTCAGAAAGACATGGGAAGTAACGAAAAGGACAATTTAAACCCGTCAGTCCCAAAACATGGGAAAATAACCCACAGGAAAAATGACCCCTGTCAGACAAGACATGGAAGAAAAGACTGGGCAATGACCATGTCGACAAAGTAACGACAGACAATGACCATGCAGACAAAATAACGACAGGGCAATGACCATGCCCGAAAACATGGGAAGTAAGGAAAAAATTTACCATATCAACAAAGTAACGACAGGACAATGACCAAGTCAGACAAAGTTTAAAGACAGGACAAAGACCTTTTCAGACAAAGTACGAAAGGACCAAAGGGCCCTGTCCGACAAGACATGGGAAATAAGGAAAAATGACCAGGGGCCCAAAAAAGACAGGGGAAATAAAGACAGGCAATGACCAAAGTCAGTCAAGACATGGGAAATAACGACGGACCAAAGACCATGTCAACAAACAAGGAATTTAAAGACAGGGCAATGACCAAGTCATCAAGAATGGAAAATAACCAAAAGGAAAAATGACCATGTCAACAAACATGGGAAAATAATGGGCAGGAAAAATGACCATGTCAGACAAAGTAACGGGCAGGACAATGACCTGTCAACCAAAACATGGGGAAGGAACGACAGGACAATGACCTTCTGACAAGACATGGGGAATTTAAAGACAGGGCAATTACCAGTCAACAAGACATGGGGAATTTAAAGACGAACAATGACCAGCCAAAAAAGTAACGACAGGAAAAAGACCATGTCAAGAAGACATGGGGAAATAACGACAGAAAAATGACCATGTCAAACAAGACTGGGAAGTAACGAAAAGGAAAAAATGACCATGCAACAAGCCCTTTTGGGGAAATAACGACAGCACAATGACCATGGCAGACAAAACATGGGAAGTAACGACAGAACAAAGACCATGCAGAAAAAATAACGAAAAAACCTGACCCGTCAGAACAAACTTTTAATTTAAAACAGAACAATGACCAAATAGACAAAGTAACGACAGGGAAAAAGAACCCTGTGAACAAGAATTTACCGACAGGAAAAATGACCATGTCAGACAAAATTTGTACCACAGGACAAAAACCTTTTCCCAAAAAGCCCTGTAACGACAGGGCAATACCCATGTCCAAAAAGACATGGGAAGTAACGACAGGACAATGACCATGTCAGACAAAATGGGGAAATTTAAAACGGCAAGAAACCCTGGGCAAACAAAGTAACGACAAAGGGCCATGAACCCTGTCAGACAGGGGATGAAAGTAACGAAAGACAATGACCCTGTTGTCACATGGGGCTCCTGAAACCTTTGCGCTTAAATAAAACGTGGGACCTGTCTGTTTTGTTTTGAAAGCGCTTCAACAAAAAATGGGGTTTGGGAAACTATTTCGCCGATAACTCGTTTTACGATGGGGCTCTGGGGCGAGCAAAATTTATTTCTTTCGCATTCGTCATAGCCCAGAAAAACGCTAACTAGATTTTGGGATGCCTTCCAATTTAAAAAAACAGACAAAGCTGGACCCCGCCTACTTCAGTTCTTTAAAAAGAAAAACGCTTTTGGGTTTTTTTATCAATTTTTTCCCTTTCCAACCAAACGTGAAGCACTGCTTTTAAACGAAAAAAACAACCCCCCCCCCCCCCCCCCCCCCCAAAAAAAAAAAAGAAAGAAAAAAGAAAAAAAAAAGAAAAAAGAAAAAAAAAGGAAAAAGAATGAAAGAAACCACAAGGAGGCAGATTTCATGAATGATGACTGTGCACCAACTGAATAATTGACGCTGCAGTGTAACGGCTAGACGTGTGTCAGTCATTTGGCTTTAAGTATGTTAGTGTGTGACATCTCTGAAAAGAAACAGCTTCAAACTATATATTATTGCCCCAAACTGTGTTGGCCTCATAGGAATGCATATTTCACGTGCAAACAGTGTCCTGTAACACAAACCTAACGCTCTCACATCTAACTGATTATATGTGGAATACGACAATTTTGATTTGCACACATGTCTTGAAACAATTAAGGTAAGCAATCCTGTTCTCTTCACAGCACATTTCTGATCAATTCTCTCTTTCGCCTGTGTTACTGATGGCCATTTCTGCTTTTATTTTCTGCTGTAGGAGGACAGGATGGAGGGTGGGGGTGGTAGAGATGGTATACGAGAATTAAAGGAGGGAGGAGAGAGAGGATAGAGACGCGTTGGAAGGAAAAGGGTTAAGGGTCAGTAAGACATCGAGAAATGGAAATGAGTTGAAAGTAGTACGGCCAGACATATTCATTTCCGCCAAGGTTATGTTTCCTTCTGCGTCCATTTGCTTGTATGCTTTTATGTTCGCAGGACTACACAGAAAGTACCGACCCGATTCTAAGAAAACTTGGTGAAGAGATAGATTAAACCCAAAGAATGTACGCTTTACATTTTGCTGTAGATCTATTGAACCGATCCGGATCCGGATCAAAGGGAAGATCAAGGATCTGTTCAACAAGATTATTACGAATTTTCCTTTGAACACGAACACTGGTGTTGAACTAGTATTTAGCTATAAAGTAACATGTTACAAAGGAAAATACATCAAAACTGTCTTAGTTACATAAATGTTTAAATTGCATGTCTTCTATATTGTATGACAAATCAGTATATGAGAAAAAGAAAACGTTTTTTCTCTGTCCGTACCTACTATCATCATTTCCCTTGCCAATCGTGAATTACGGTCTTTTCAAGCATGAACTGACTTGCTCCTAGAAACTTAAAAATCAACAAATAAAAGCCTACCCACAGACCCTAGTTCTTCATCCCTTGTTACATTAACACACCTTTTTTTGGCCTATAATTTGGTATGGATTCGGATAGAATGGCGGATCTCGCATCCGTTGGTACTGGGCAAAGGTCTGCTCTCTGTGGTGCCTCTCTACTTTCTCTCTTTCTTCTTCTTCTTCCTAAAATACTGGTTCACTCAAAAACGAGTAGGTCACCAGCGCGCATATTAAAAAATAAAATAAAATAACATAAAACAGTGCGACTCTGACTGTTGGCCCCTGGAGCAAATTTGGCAACAAGGGGTCGCACTCGATTTAAAAGCAATGGCCAAATTCAGGCCCAGGTGATAATAAAATATCTGGGGAAATAAAAATAGAAAATCATCAATATGCAGATCTCAAAACTGTCGAATCAATTTGTCCCTTGAATGAGATTGCACTTGTGGCGATCTTGATGGCACCCGGCAGTGAGTTCCACAGCCGTACAGAACTGGGATAAAAAGAATGTAAGTGGTTGTCAATATTTGATGCAGGTATGGTATAACATTTCCTTCATCTTCATCTTCTTCATCTTCTCCTCTTTTTTACGCCGTCCAATTTAGATACACAATCATGCTACCAGATTTACAGAAATAATCCACTTTAAGATAATTGTCGCTGTCTGTGTTATGTAATGATATAAACTGTTCATGGAACCCTTCCCTCCTCGTCTTAACCCCCCTCCCTTACCCGTCTGGACGCCCCTCTCTCTCTCTCTCTCTCTCTCTCTCTCTCTCTCCTGTTTTAGTCTGGTTTGGAGATCCGAACAGTGACCTGGAAGAGAAGGGAAGTTTTCTGCCACAATCGGTCTGCCCCCCCCCCCCCCTCCCCCCGCTCCTTTTCACAAACAGCAGGAACAGCTGTTGAATGGAGTCCCTAAGGACCCCAACCTAACGGTTCCTCACCCTGTCATGGGTCACTTGTGATTCTTTTTTAGTTTTATCTGACGGCCCTGAAGTATTCAATATTGGTTATTGAATTTGTGCTTCAAGGCAGTTTACAAGTCTTTCTCGCATGACTTGCTTCCGTGGAAAGAAGACATAATGCCGGGGAGAGAGTTAGGATCGGGTTTACGGGGAACGGGGAGGGAGAGGGGGACAGGAAAGTGGCCTGGTGCTGGGAAAAGGGAAATTTATATTCAGGTGCACAGAAACTGGCTTTTAACGTCGCCACCTGCATTAGCATTGAGAGCAATCAGACCAACCGCCTTTCACTCGTCATCAACACGTTCACAACAGCCACCCGGTCTGTAATAGAATATTCAATACCATCTGGTATGTCAATGCGTTGAATGAGAGCCATTCTATCTTGAACTGGATATAAGACACCACGTGGTGTCCATTTTTTCAGTGTTTGGGATCCCAAGTGAAATGCAATTTGTCAAAAGTGAAAAATGAGGGTGCATTTTATCGAGCGCATATTTTGGTTCACCATCATGATTTACAGACAACTTTGTAGGGTGGGGGAATGTGGGACGATAGCGGGTCCAAGATATATGTGCGTGGGGAGGGCTTGTGTTTTGAGGTGCGTGCAAAGGAGGAGTAGTTGGGTAAAAGGTTTTCTACAAAGCCTGGAGCTTCAGAAACGTTTCTAAAACTTCGGTGTGCTTTCGCTCCTGAGTTTAAAGACAAAGAAGAACATTCTGCCGGTGAAAGACACTTAGCACATCTCTAGGAAACGTTAGGAAAGGCCAGAATAATCCCCTTATGCCCTAGCTTTATTTGGACCTTTCAGAATACACACACACACACACACACACACACACACACACACACACACACACACACAACTACACACACACACACACATACACACTCACCCACTCTCTCTCTCTCTCTCTCTCTCTCTCTCTCACACACACACACACACACACACACACACACACACACACACACACACACACACACACACAACACGCACGCACGCACGCACACACACACACACACACACTGTTAAGTCCACCACTTTAGAAAATTTAACCCCCAAAAAATTGAAGTTAGAAAAATCCCAAGATCCCAGATAAAGAAAATGCTTTTATGTCAGCTTTTCTTTCAAAAGACATCTTTCTCATCATCTTCAGACTTTTATATCATCATATTTCCTCTTGCAGTTGACAGAAAAGTCCTTGAATTTGGATATGAAAGAAAACAAACATATTTCCTCTTGCAGTTGACAGAAAAGTCCTTGAATTTGGATATGAAAGAAAACAAACATATTTCCTCTTGCAGTTGACAGAAAAGTCCTTGAATTTGGATATGAAAGAAAACAAACATATTTCCTCTTGCAGTTGACAGAAAAGTCCTTGAATTTGGATATGAAAGAAAACAAACATATTTCCTCTTGCAGTTGACAGAAAAGTCCTTGAATTTGGATATGAAAGAAAACAAACATATTTCCTCTTGCAGTTGACAGAAAAGTCCTTGAATTTGGATATGAAAGAAAACAAACATATTTCCTCTTGCAGTTGACAGAAAAGTCCTTGAATTTGGATATGAAAGAAAACAAACATTTCCTCTTGCAGTTGACAGAAAAGTCCTTGAATTTGGATATGAAAGAAAACAAACATATTTCCTCTTGCAGTTGACAGAAAAGTCCTTGAATTTGGATATGAAAGAAAACAAACATTATTTCCTCTTGCAGTTGACAGAAAAGTCCTTGAATTTGGATATGAAAGAAAACAAACATATTTCCTCTTGCAGTTGACAGAAAAGTCCTTGAATTTGGATATGAAAGAAAACAAACATATTTCCTCTTGCAGTTGACAGAAAAGTCCTTGAATTTGGATATGAAAGAAAACAAACATATTTCCTCTTGCAGTTGACAGAAAAGTCCTTGAATTTGGATATGAAAGAAAACAAACATATTTCCTCTTGCAGTTGACAGAAAAGTCCTTGAATTTGGATATGAAAGAAAACAAACATATTTCCTCTTGCAGTTGACAGAAAAGTCCTTGAATTTGGATATGAAAGAAAACAAACATATTTCCTCTTGCAGTTGACAGAAAAGTCCTTGAATTTGGATATGAAAGAAAACAAACATATTTCCTCTTGCAGTTGACAGAAAAGTCCTTGAATTTGGATATGAAAGAAAACAAACATATTTCCTCTTGCAGCTGACGGAAAAGTCCTTGAATTTGGATATGAAAGAAAACAAACATATTTCCTCTTGCAGTTGACAGAAAAGTCCTTGAATTTGGATATGAAAGAAAACAAACATATTTCCTCTTGCAGTTGACAGAAAAGTCCTTGAATTTGGATATGAAAGAAAACAAACATTATTTCCTCTTGCAGTTGACAGAAAAGTCCTTGAATTTGGATATGAAAGAAAACAAACATATTTCCTCTTGCAGTTGACAGAAAAGTCCTTGAATTTGGATATGAAAGAAAACAAACATATTTCCTCTTGCAGTTGACAGAAAAGTCCTTGAATTTGGATATGAAAGAAAACAAACATATTTCCTCTTGCAGTTGACAGAAAAGTCCTTGAATTTGGATATGAAAGAAAACAAACATATTTCCTCTTGCAGTTGACAGAAAAGTCCTTGAATTTGGATATGAAAGAAAACAAACATATTTCCTCTTGCAGTTGACAGAAAAGTCCTTGAATTTGGATATGAAAGAAAACAGACAAAAGAGAAGACTTGTGACCAAAATGACAGAAAAGGTCGTTAGGCTTTCATAAGTCACCATGTTTTCTCTGTTGTCCTTGTTGTCTCTCTTCACGTGATGTGAGAATTATGAATTAAATCTTACAATGTTTGTTCCAAATGTACTGGAAAAAAATTGTTAATGCACTATCATTATCATGACAGTAATCTATGTTGTCATAATCATAATTATGAATATCATAAAAATCATTATCACCACTATTATGCATATTGTTACAGGACGTGCACATGAGTAACAGAAATCTTTTTGACACCTGTGTCTCTCTCTTTGTCTAAAAAACAACAACATATGTTGGTCTACATAATCATTTTGGAGAATTATATCATTTTACTTCATTGTAACAGTAAACTTTACTCTTGAAAGAACAGGATAACTTTGAAAGAAGAAAATTAGAAAGGAAAAAATACAAACATACCCGTCACGAGCACATACGACTAATATATTTAGTGATGCAACACTGAAAAAAAAATCATTAGAACAACATTCAACAACCAATTTGCGCCGAATATAAGATAAGTGGTTGCACGTTCTTCGTTTTAATTGACCTAAATGTTGTGTATTTTTGCCTGAAGAGGACCCAAGAGGTCGAAATGCATCTTGTTTTGGCCTGTAATCTGTCTATCTTGTCTGCGAAAATAACATCTTTTCTTTTTAAAAGTTTGTTTCAATTTCCGCCTTCTGTCACCTCGCTTTGAAACTAACCTATTAGAACAACATGCAAAATCAATTTCCGCCTTCTGTCACCTCGCTTTGAAACTAACCTATTAGAACAACATGCAAAATCAATTTCCGCCTTCTGTCACCTCGCTTTGAAACTAACCTATTAGAACAACATGCAAAATCAATTTCCGCCTTCTGTCACCTCGCTTTGAAACTAACCTATTAGAACAACATGCAAAATCAATTTCCGCCTTCTATCACCTCGCTTTGAAACTAACCTATTAGAACAACATGCAAAATCAATTTCCGCCTTCTGTCACCTCGCTTTGAAACTAACCTATTAGAACAACATGCAAAATCAATTTCCGCCTTCTGTCACCTCGCTTTGAAACTAACCTATTAGAACAACATACAAAATGAATTTCGCTACATTAGAGCCACACCAGAATACCTCCAAATTTTGGGTTTTGGGTTTTTTGGTGCATTGTGTGTCTTTTCATGGTCTTATCAAGAGCTCCAAACCTGGTGATGTGATGTTGCATAATAGCAGAGATAAAGCGAAAAAACACTTGTGGCACAGAGCAAGATTACCTATGTGTTTGGAGCAACAGCGGAACACCCGGCTTTAACCAACTGTGCTGAGAAAGAGGATATGTTAAGGAAAGGAAGGGAGGGTAGGCTACCTCCGTACACTTGGCTGATACTCTTCCCTGCTGTGAAAGATAAGCGCAGCAGAGGAGGAAAAACGTCTGCCTTCCTCATCACACTGATTTATGGCCTGCTCTGCCATGTGGGAGGGAGGGGCTAGGAGGTCAGATAAAGAGCGCTCTACACCAGGCTTACCACTGGAAGTCTGGTTTGCTCCAAATTATGAAGAGCCCTGCGATGCAGTTTTCAAGCAAGGAATGACTATTTTTTGTAAATGTGTGTTTTTATGTTTTCTGTTGAATACTATTTGATGCTGCTAACAGCACTTATACATTACAACTTGAACTTGAACCATTGTGAGTTATGTGACTATAGAAGTACTCGTGTGACTTCTGCCATTGTTTAAAAACTTCAAGTGGGCATTTCTCAAATCTGCCATTTTGGAGATGAACCGGTGTGCCTCTGAAGTAGCGATTTCCGCCTTCTGTCACCTCGCTTTGAAACTAACCTATTAGAACAACATGCAAAATCAATTTCCGCCTTCTGTCACCTCGCTTTGAAACTAACCTATTAGAACAACATGCAAAATTATCCAACATCCAAAAGGTGGCTGGATCTCGCCCACCCTTTCATCTCCAATACAATTCGTGTCCATGGAGGCTACAACTATGAAGATCAGTGTCAGGATCCTTCCCACTACCCCTCCACCCCACCCCCCATCAAGTCAGATTGGACATGCCTGACTTGTTTAGGAAATGAGCACTGTCAGCCCCCTTAGTCATCGATGGACGGCACAACAGGGATGAACCAGCCTGAAGACCGTCATTAACTGGCTTCCTGAACGGATGTTGCAAGATGACACTGCTGGGTCACGTGGTTCGCCTTTCGCAGAGATTCTTTCAGCTGGTATGTATGGTTTCCCCAACTTAAGCTGCATTCAGGAACACTGCACTGGGGACTGACCAATGAGAATTGGCGAGTTTCCAAGTGATGTGACTGCTGATGAAATCGATTCAAGAGCAAAAACAGAATTACTGGGTCGCCAGACGAAGCAGCAAGCAAACTACAAAACAAGCACAACCGTTTCGACCTATTGGGTCTTCTTCGGCACGCCGAATAACACTCAGAACAAATGAAAACAAAGGACGAACAGACAGTCACTAATCTCTTCGATCTGGGTGCAAACATCTGGTCTTGATGAGACTAGAGGAATGGCTGGTTAGCCAACACCCGCGAAATAATGCATAATTTTTGCGTCAAAGGAGAATTTCCACAAACGCGTACACGTCCTTTTTAGACGAACCATGGCCCAAGTTTCCATCCTTCACAAGAATTTTCACAGATGGTTCCAAATCTGAGGAGGGGGTTGCCTCTGTTGTGTATTGTGCAACAGGTCCTCAGAGATGTTCTGAACACATCCCCACTGACAGCTCCACATACACTGCTAAGTTGACAGCCATGGTCCTGGCTCTTGAAATGGTTTCTAAATCAAAACATAAAGATTTCCTCATTTTGTCTGACTCCCTTTCTGCACTGAAGCCCATTGCTGGCCGTAACCTCAAGCACCCTTAATTGCTGAAGTTAGTTGAACTATACACTTCTCTGAACTCTGATGGATATAACATAGTTTTGCTTGGGTTCCCAGCCATGTGGGCATTCGAGGCAACAAAATGGTTGATGAACTTGCCAAGATTGCCACAAAGAAAAGGTTTGAGCAGACTGTCTATCCCTCACACTGATCTGAAATTCCAGCCCAGGCTTATGTTAAAGACCTGTGGCAAGAGGAAAGGGACTGGCAGACAGATAACAAACTATTTTAAATCCAGTTGAAAGCGAGACGACTGCAGGCGGAAATCTAAACAAATCTTAAATAAATGTTAGCGAACCGCCCAGAGAACGTGGACAAACGAGTCACAAGACAAAACACAACGCGTTTCGACCTCTTAGGTCTTCGTCAGGTGATATATAAACGAATAAAACAACGAAAATTCACTTAGCTTTGATCGCTTCAGATCGCTTAGGGTTCAGCGCAAGGAAGAAGGCGTTGAAGGCACCTTCTTCCTTGCGCTGAACCCTAAGCGATCTGAAGCGATCAAAGCTAAGTGAATTTTCGTTGTTTTATTCGTTTATATATCACCTGACGAAGACCTAAGAGGTCGAAACGCGTTGTGTTTTGTCTTGTGACTCGTTTGTCCACGTTCTCTGGGCGGTTCGCTAACATTTATTTAAGATTTATTTTAAATCCGTCCAAACCTGAAACAGTTTTTACCATGTTCTCGTGGTGGCTGGAAGGAAGAAACAGTCTTGAGCCGTTTGCATACAGGCCACTCGTTTTACACCCATTCTTATCTTTTAAAAGGTGAAGAAGCTCCGTGGTGTATTCCATGTCATGTACCACTCACAGTAAAACATATCCTTTTAGAGTGTTGGGACTTGCATGATGTGAGACATAAACACTTTACAGCAAACTCCATGAAAACCTTCTTCAGAGATGTCCCACCTGATGTGATCTTTGAATTTCTGAGAAAGATTAACGGAGGAAAGATTTTTTAGCAAAATTCCCGGTGAGGTTTTGGAAGGCGTGTTTCAAAGAGTTGTGTGAATGAGTTTTTTTTAATGACTTGTGAGTTAACTTCAACGCGGTGACAGCCCTGATGTGGCCCTTTGCGGTAGCATTACCATTACCACAAACTGCCGGTACTTGGCACGTGCTAAGGACAAAGTACGCCTTGTGGTGTGAAGCGGCATCATCAGTCCAAGTTAACGATAAGCGATTGTGAATTTACATCGTGAATCAGGTGCCTGGTCAAGCAATCTAACTTGACAAAAACCTAGAAGTTCGGTTGATTACCATTTTATCTGTGTTCCTTTCACACCTCACTTTTCATGTGACAAACATGGCGAAACTGCCCACAGCAAAATGAACTTTTTTTAACCTCTGTGCAGAAGAATTGACAGAGCAACAGAACTGGTAACTCCCAAATCACTGTCCTGGAGAACAGGTGGAAAAGATACAGCAGAACTGGTAGCTCCCCAATCACTGTCCTGGAGGACAGGTGGAAAAGACACTGTGTCTGACTGGTAGCTCCATAATCACTATCCCGGAAGACAGGTGGAAAAGACACTGTGTCTGACAGGTAGCTCCCCAATCACTATCCCGGAAGACAGGTGGAAAAGACACTGTGTCTGACAGGTAGCTCCCCAATCACTATCCCGGAAGACAGGTGGAAAAGACACAGCAACAGAACTGGCAGCTCCCCAATCACTATCCCGGGAAGACAGGTGGAAAAGACACTGTGTCTGACTGGCAGCTCCCTAATCACTATCCTGGAAGACAGGTGGAAAAGACACTGTGTCTGACTGACAGCTCCCCAATCACTATCCCGGAAGACAGGTGGAAAAGACACTGTGTCTGACTGGCAGCTCCCTAATCACTATCCCGGAAGACAGGTGGAAAAGACACTGTGTCTCACCTTCCTACAACAAATGTGGATGGCCATCAAGAAGAGGGACGTTACGTCGCAATCACAGGATCGGAAATCACGAACTGGGCAAAGATGCAGAAATGACAGGATCCATATTTTTGCCTCTTGCATGTAGGAGGTTCATTGTATACACTGATGGCATTCACCACGTCCTGTTGATATGATTGGCTGTGTGTGTGTGTGCCTCCTGTTGACAGGTTGGCTGCCTGATCACCACACTTCATAGCTGATAGTAGGTTCTGTACTTAGTGAAGTCATTACCATGTGTCTGATCACCACACTTCAGAGCTGATAGCAGGTTCTGTACTTAGTGAATTCATTACCATGTGTCTGATCACCACACTTCATAGCTGATCGTAGGTTCTGTACTTAGTGAATTCATTACCATGTGTCTGATCACCACACTTCAGAGCTGATAGCAGGTTCTGTACTTAGTGAATTCATTCCCATGTGTCTGATCACCACCTTCATAGCTGATCGTAGGTTCTGTACTTAGTGAATTCATTACCATGTGTCTGATCACCACACTTCATAGCTGATAGCAGGTTCTGTACTTAGTGAATTCATTACCATGTACTTATTTGTCATTAATCGACAGAAGTGCTGAAATTAAAACGCAAAATGCTCTACTTGTGACTGCTGTAAGGATACGATTCTGGTGTAAGCGTAGGGCGCCCACGGCCCTATATACTTTTAAAAGAGGGCAGTGTGGTGAACTGAACAGTTGCATCACCTGCAGGTGATGCGTTGTCTGCACAAGGAAACATTACTACGACAAAGACGAACAGAGAGAAAGCAAGGCGCTATATTGACCCTGTCCCCTTTTCGTAGAACAACACTCAATTAACAGGCACTCGCTTCATAAATTCAGCAAACCCCACTTCTCCAAGTGTAACCTTGCTTTTCATATCTTTTTTTTTTGGATTATGCGAAAAAAAGTTTTTCTTTTCATCTCACTCATTCTCAACGATGGCCAGATATTCATTACAAGGTGGAAATGTATCAAATGTCATTCAGCTCATGATGATGACAATAAATCAATGCCTCCTCCTATGTCAGGAGGAAGGCCGGTGGATAGCAAACAATAACCAAGATAGGCAGATGCTGCGCTGCAGTGAGATAAGATAAGATAATGTTGCTTATAGCCCAGCCGACCGCAAAGGGCCACATCAGGGCTGGCGCTGCAGTGAAAAACAGTGAAAAGAGGCAGACACCAGAATGATAGTATGAGTGGAATGTATTCGCACAGCATACAGGCAGGCAAGAGGCGCACAGGCAAACAACGACACTTTTTCACAGGAGGAACGGGTGGATTAAATCTCTCTCTCTCTCTCTCTCTCTCTCTCTCTCTCTCTCTCTCTCTCTCTCTCTCTCTCTCTCACACACACACACACACACACACACACACACACACACACACACACACACACACACACACACACAAAACACACACACACACACACACACACACACACACACACACACACACACACACACACACACACACACGCACACAGAGACTACTCACAGCCTCACCTTCACTTTCCTCCCCCACTCTCCTCCACCCACGCCCCCTCATACACATACATGCACGCTCACGATGCATCTTCATCGTGCATGCAAGGTTGTCAAGAATCACAGGTGACAAAAAAAGAAAAGAAAAAAAAAAGAATTCAGCGTGGTGTAAACAAATGGGTCTTTACAGCAGACTGAAAGAAGCGGTGTGGAGAAGAGGTGGTGTGTCTTTTCCATGACTGGGCGTTTCACCTTCCTGACACCAATCGATTCGTCTTGGTGGCTCTGGTCATGAAACGAGCGCAGGAAGAACAATGGGAGGCCAGGTGGGCAAGGCCTATCAGCTTTCCCTCTGACAGCCCACAGGACAATTACCATGGAAAGAGCGAGGAGCGTGGGACCGGGTCAGCACGCTGGGCTGTCTGACACACCATCACATAGAACACCCTGTGGAATGCAGGCCTTCAGTGTCGTCAGAATGCAGTGGACTATTGTCTCTCTCTCTCTCTCTCTCTCTCTCTCTCTCTCTCTCTCTCTCTCTCTCCTCTCCTCTCTTCTTCTTCCACTTAGGGAGCTGGGGTTCTGCTGACAGCGCAAATGGCAGGAACCTATATAGAGAAAGACGGAACGTTGATCTAGAAGTAGATAGTTCCTGACTGATATGGTCGAGTGATCCAAGAAAGGCGAGGGGTGGGGGTGGGGTGGGGAAGGGGTGGGGTGGGGAAGGGGGAGGGGGCGGGGGGTGGGGGTGGGGGTGGGGTGGGAATGGCGCTGAAGTCTTCCTGAACATGGTTTAGGTATTTGTGTTTAGAAGTTTCCTTTCATTTTTTTTTTATTCTAAAGAGAGACAGCAGCAAGAGTAAAAATGAGAAGAAAATCAACATGAATATAAAAAAAATATATATATATACTCACACACACGGAATCTGACTAAAATCAGTTTTTTGTCAGGTTAACTTTTGGTTACAGAGAGAGAGAGAGAGAGAGAGAGAGAGAGAGAGAGAGAGAGAGAGAGAGAGAGAGAGAGAGAGAGAGAGAGAGAGAGAGAGAGGAGGAGGACAAGAATCGCTGAACATTTTAATGCCATTAGTTTTGTAGCCTTGGTAACATGCGGGATGTAAAACAAAAGACAAATAAAGTGTAACAAAAAAGCCTAAAGCAAGCATGAATCAGGACAAAGCTTGGATTCCAAGTAAAATAAGCAGAGAGAAAGAAGGGGGGGGGGTGTTGGAGAGAGAGAGGGAGAGAGAGAGAGAGAGAGAGAGAGAGAGAGAGAGAGAGACAGACAGACAGACATATAGATAGAGGATAGATAGAGATAATGAGAGAGAGAGAGAGAGAGAGAGGAGACAGACACATTGGCGTATATATATATATATAATATATATATATATATATATATATATATATATATATATATATATATACAGAGAGAGAGAGAGAGAGAGAGAGAGAGAGAGAGAGAGAGAGAGAGAGAGAGAGGAGAGAGAGAGAGATATTCCATCCACAACGTTGTTGGAAAGAAGATTGCAGGCTTAAGATGGTGGAAGTAAGCGGTTTAAAACAGCTGATACTCCTTACAACACAATTAGTGAGGGTGCGCTGACTGAAATGAGCTATTCTGAGGGACAGAGAGTCTTCTCTTCTGCAGCCTCGTCCTGTCAGTACTCTATCATCAGACGATCGCCTGAAAGAAGCTGGTTGGAATACAACTATGGAGAAGACCTGTCATTAGGGCTGTCCCTTCGTCTCACACAATACGAAACAATTACCATGGTAAACCCGAGAGCGGGAACTGCGTGCCGATTTAACCGTTTAACAAACATGGGAAAATACACTGGTAAGGCTGAGTGAGGGATCTATTTGGAGATTTCACTGTCTGTCTCACAAAATTGGAACAAAGACTATGTTATTGTCCCACAAAATCAGGACAAATACTATGTTACTGTCTCACAAAATCGGGACAAATGCTATGTTACTGTCCCACAACATCGGGACGAATACTATGTTACTGTCCCACAACATCGGACAAATACTATTTTACTGTCTAACAAAATCAGGACAAATACTATTTTAATGTCTCACAAGATCGGAAGTGATACCACTTTAAACCTAAGTATAGGGATCATCCGCCGTGGTGTGGTGGTTTAGCGTCACAGTGTTTTGGCTAGAAGGTCGTGGGTTTGTCTCCACACAGAGGTATTCATCTGTGTGATTTTTCAGCCCCCGAGTTCAGAGCACAGTAAACTTTTATCCAGTTTATGCTGAGAGTGTTGCTTACATTTCTTGTTCAATGTTGCAGGGTATATATCTCATGTTGTCTCAAAGACCATAATGAAATACCATACATGATCTTCATCATCCTCATCATTGTCTCTCGGCATAAAAGTCTCAGATCCTGAGCCCCTTCCTTCTCTGCTTTAAAGGTGACCTCAGTTTGGATGTCCTCTCCACGTTCACGCCCTCAGTGAGTTAGGTACTGGTACAGGCAGGCTCATGGCAACAGTCGCCGGATGGACGTGGTGGTGCCGTCCAAATGGGAATGCGATTAATTAAGCACTGATCAGTAGGAGGCTTACTAGGTCGTGTCCTACGTATGTTGGATCAGAACAGGTACCAATGAACATCACTGAGCATCACCAACTTGACAGCAGTATCGTGTCTCCTCTGGTGAGTTGCTCATGACGACTTGATACTGCTTACTCCCTGTGGACTGCCTGTGCTGGGGATACTGTCAGACACGCTAAGGTCTGAAGGGAAAACACCTATACTAACACCGCCCCTCTCATACAACACACCCACACAACGTTAACAAATAAACAATATATTTATTTAATACGACACGCTGACGATCATGCACACACCACCATCCTGCACGATAGACCCTCCCAACTTCAACAGTACACACAACACAAAATATCCAACCAACAAGCACAAGCATACATCAAAACCAGGCTGCCAAGCAACCACCCACTGGTGACCAACAAGTCGCACAACTCTTGGACCACAATAATGGTCACTTAAATTTGTTATGATGCACCAAACTTCCACAAAACGAACCCCCCCCCCCCCCCCCAAACCATATGAGTCATCAACTTATTGTCGTATCAGATGCATGTCCAGGTGAAATCCCCACAATCTCAAACTAGGCACACTGTAGCTTGTGGGACGCACAATTTGGATCAGTTAATCTGTTTCTGCTCACCACACCGTTGATGACGGAGTAACGTGGACAAAAGCGACGACGACGACGATGCAGAAGACGATGAACACGCTACTAGGTTGAAGAGTCGGACGCGCTAAGGGAGTTGTCAGACGCGCTAAGGTCTGAAGGGAAAACACCTATACTAACACCGCCCCTCTCATACAACACACCCACACAACGTTAACAAGGTGTGGGTGTGTGAAAGGGAGCGAGAAAGAGCGACCAGAGGAGAAATGCAACTGATGGTGCACACAAGATGAGACAGGACAGAGGACAGCCGGTCTGCTTGTAGAGTTGAATTTCTGTCCTCCACAAACCCACATCAATTACCCTGTCAGACCCGAGTGTAGAAACTGATATGAGATTCAGCACTGCCTCCAAAATATGGGATAACTGGGTTGTTCAAGCCGTGTGTGGAACTGAGGCAGACTTCAGTTTCTATACAATCTAACAGACATTACGCAATACCCTGAGTGATGGAAAGTTCGTGCCAGAAAAGGCGTACAGAAGCTGCTGGTGGTGACCTCGTCACTCCCTACTTTTTAAAATGACCCTCGAATTGATGCTGATTAAGGACACTGACACTCCAATTCTGACCTACTTTTTAAAATGACCCTCGAATTGATGCTGATTAAGAACACTGACACTTCAATTCTGACCTACTTTTTAAAATGACCCTCGAATTGATGCTGATTAAGAACACTGACACTTCAATTCTGAGTTCGCTTTTTACAGCCAGAATTTGGATCTGACATGGCAGAAGACTTTTTTTTTTTCCACTTCGATACGACAGAGTGAGTTCCATCTCTCTCTCTCTCTCTCTCTCTCTCTCTCTCTCTCTCTCTCTCTCTCTCTCTCTCTCTCTCTCTCCTCTTTCAATGTTTGCTACATCTCACTACTTCTATTTACGCAAAGCACTTCAGAGCTCGGTCTCTCTTCTCTCCTCTTCGGGATTCCTATTTCTTGGTATTTGCTCTCTATCTTTCAAGCTCTTTTCTCTGCCCATCCTTGATCTGTTTCTTTCCTTCTCGATCTTCTGTTTCTTTTTCCCTTTTTTAAAAAAAAATCTCTTAGCATTCGAGTCTTTTAGCATCCTTAAGAGTCTGGACATAATACTGTCACGTTTTCAATTTAACTTTTCCCTTTTCAGATACCTATTACCATTATCATGGTATTCGTAAGCATCTTTCTCTCTCTCGCTCTGTCTGTGTGTCTGTGTGTCTGTGTGTCTGTCTCTCTCTCTCTCTCTCTCTCTCTCTCTCTCTCTCTCTCTCTCTCCTCCTCTCTCTCTCTCTCTCTCTCATGTGCGTATGACTCCATCCAATCAGCGAGCGCTCGGAATATATTGCCGCGCGCGCGCGCGCGTGCGTGTGTGCGTGTGTGCGTGTGTGTGTGTGTGTGTGTGTGTGCGTGTGCGTGTGCGTGTGCGCGCGCGCGCGTGTGTGTGTGTGTGTGTGTGCGCGCGTAAAGTTAGCATTTACATGCAGGCACACGGGATCTGCTGGTGTAATTGCCAGTTTTTGCCCTACATCATTACCATGTACGATCCTGTTCTATGTGCATGTTAATCGCCAAGAAGTGCATGTCCTGACTGGGCACTTTGTTTATGACTTGTGCATGGCTTGGGAGCAGACGAGGGGGTGGGGTGGGGGATAAACTGCTGAGTGATAACTTTATTTTCCACGTGCACTGTTGCCTACACTCTCACATCCTGTGGGGAAAGGTTTGTCGCTATTGTCAACACTCTCACATCCTGTGGGGAAAGGTTTGTCGCTATTGTCAACACTCTCACATCCTGTGGGAAAGGTTTGTCGCTATTGTCAACACTCTCACATCCTGTG
>CM031605.1:56050317-56067817 GCA_018398815.1 Conus ventricosus
GGTCATCAGGCGGTGAAAACTACGAAATGTCACCCAGCCGATGATGTTGCCAAGAAAGTATTTCCTCCCTGCAATCCAACTGAAGGTTGATGAGTAGTGACTAGATAAACAAAGCGAGAAGACTTTGCGCTAGGGTGAAACAATGAGAGATGCAACTCTCCAAATTAGAGCATCTCGCAGAACGCATTCACCTAGCACACAGGCAGAGAAAAGAATGCACAGAACAGAGAACGAAACTTCTCCAAAGATGGAATGGGTGGATTCACACACACACACACACACACACACACACACACACACACACACACACACACACACACACACTCACACACACACACACACACACACACACACACACACACACGCATTTTCATCATGAAAGCAATGTGGTTAGGAAATGAAACATTACATCTGACTTCAGGGCTGTCACAAAAAAAATGAACCGGGGTCTTCGTCAGAGGAGATTTCAAAGCTGTGCAAAAATGGAGAATCTTGTCCATAACCAGGCGTTTCAACTTGTGTCACCAGTCGATTCACCACACAGTCTCAACTTTTTTTCTAGGGGTGGGGGGTGGGGTCATAAATGAGCGCAGAAAAAAATGCAAGGAGAGGTTGGCAAGGCTATCTACTTTCCGTCTGACGGACACTGGACAATTATCGGGGGAAAGTGGAAGGGGGGGGGGGGGGGGGGGGGGGGAAAGCGGCCAGTTGTTTGACACACCATCAAACAGAGCGTGTGGAATGCGTGCCTTAAGTATTGGCCACACACCACAATTAGGATTTTGCACTAAAACCCTCTATAATCCATGTAAGCGTTTGGAGGCCTGCCATAAATTCGAGCCATCATTTAAAGTAAAACTGAAACAATTTATTGATCAAAAGAACACCTCCCCACCAATCATTTCCCTTGGTGGTTGTTTTTTTTTTTTTTGGGGGGAGGGGGGGGGGGGGGGGAATTTCACCGATGCCGATGAAATCACAAACAGTCTTCAAATACATGACCTTCCCCTTAGTTGACGTCACATTTCAGGCCTTTTGCATTCATTCACCCTTGACCCTATCTCTGTGCCAGGGGATTTCCCGAAAATAGTCCCACTCCTTTGATGTTAATCTGTCTGCTTGGAACCGCCTGGCTTGTACCTTGATGGCCGTATGAACGAAAATGACGTGAATCAACTTTCAGACACAATCAAAGTTCTCAAAACAATCTAATTGCGCCAGTCTAAAAATACTCGACTCCTTAAGCAAAGCCTTGGCGCAGTGATTTGTTGGTGTGCAGCCGCTGCTGCAGTGCACTGAATGGTTGTCTTTCCTCTGCTACTTTGGGAGCCATCGTTCTCACGAAGGTGCAAGTGGTGTCTGGAACCTGGTGAATGAAGGATGGAGAGTGATGTGAACTTTGTTCCAGCCAGTGACAGCATCAGACTGTAATAAGGTGGAGAGCGCCAGGAAATCGGGGAAATGGACTTGAAGTTTTCCTAACCATGGCTAAGTTATTTGCGTTCATATGAGAGAGAGCGAGAGGGGGGGGGGGAGAAGAAGAGAGAGAGAGAGAGAGAGAGAGAGAGAGAAGAGAGAGAGAGAGAACGAACGAACGAAAGAGAGAGAGAGAGAGAGAGAGAGAGAGAGAGAGAGAGAGAGAGAGAGAGAGAGAGAGAGAAAAGAGAGAGACAGACAGACAGAGGGTGTGTGTGTATGTGTGTGTGTGAGAGAGAGAGAGAGAGAGAGAGAGAGAGAGAGAGAGAGAGAGGGACGGGGGGGAGAGAGAGAGAAAGAGAGATAGATAAAGAAAGAGAGAGAGTGAGAGAGGGACGGGGGGAGAGAGAGAGAGAAAGAGAGATAGATAAAGAAAGAGAGAGAGAGAGAGAGAGAGAGAGAGAGAGAGAGAGAGAGAGAGAGAGAAAAGAGAGAGATATCAATACTACTACACCTTTGTCTAGCACTAACGGAGCAATTACCATGTTAGACTTGAGTATGGGAGCTGTTTACAGATCTAATTGTTATGCAAAACGCGGAGTAAGTACCCAGACAAACCTGAAAGAGAAAGAGAGACAGAGACCCGCTTGGAGATTCACCTTACTGTCTCACTAGCTGCAGACAACCACCACGTTAAGCCAAAGTGTGGGGACCATCCACAGTGGTCCAGCGGTCACTGTCACAGTGCTGTGGTCTGGGAGGTTGTGTGTTCGATCCCATAAAGTCAGACAAATACATAGACGAACAATCTTTTCCCCCACTATTAGATTGTTCGTCTATGTATTTGTCTGACTTTATTCAAGTTTAAAAGGCTGTGCCAGTCTTGAATAAAAGTTACTCTGTGTTAGGTTTCCTTATGGGAGTAAAACATACCCACTTGTTTACTGTTTATCGTTTACTGTTCCCTACCTCATTCATTTCCGATTTTTCTTTGATTAAATGGAGGTTATTTGTATTTGTTTCTGTCTGTCTGTGTGTTTGTCTTTTGATCTCCCTTGCATCTTTGGGTGGATCCTCAGGCGTAGGCTAAAAGACTGTCCCCTACATTTTATATTATTTGCATAATGTCTTTAGTTTTACAGCAACTTTTTTTTCCTCCCCACACTTTCGTTTGGTTGCATTTACTACTCTTCGCTGGCTGCTCTGGGGGTGCTATTGTATTCTTTTTTGCACCCATGGTGGTGAGAACACCACAGTATTATGGACTGTGGTGTGTCTCTATTTGACGCCGGGAGCGCAGACACAACCAGCCGTGTCTCCCTGATGAGTCCCGATCCAGCGGGCGAAAGGCCTCGGAGCAGGCAATACAAATATATCTGCCTTCAAAAGGGATTGCGATGGTTTCCCTTATGCAGCTAGAGAAGAGTTTTCATATCTGTAACATTTTTTTTTTTTTTTTTAAGATTTCAATTTCCCAGTTTCTCCATCTTCAAACTCCCCTTTCCCTCCCCTCAAGTCCAAATCTTTGCCAGACAGTTCAGTTGTTGGCCTGCGCTTGTTTTTCCCCCACTATTAGATTGTTCGTCTATGTATTTGTCTGACTTTATTCAAGTTTAAAAAGGCTGTGCCAGTCTTGAATAAAAGTTACTCTGTGTTAGGTTTCCTTATGGGAGCAAAACATACCCCACTTGTTTACTGTTTATCGTTTACTGTTCCCTACCTCATTTCATTTCCGATTTTGCTTTGATTAAATGGAGGTTATTTGTATTTGTTTCTGTCTGTCTGTGTGTTTGTCTTTTGATCTCCTTGCATCTTTGGGTGGATCCTCAGGCGTAGGCTCAAAGACTGTCCCCTACATTTTATATTATTTGCATAATGTCTTTAGTTTTACGGCAACTTTTTTCCTCCCCCACACTTTCGTTTGGATGCATTTACTACTCTTCGCTGGCTGCTCTGGGGTGCTATTGTATTCTTTTTTGCACCCATGGTGGTGAGAACACCACAGTATTATGGACTGTGGTGTGTCTCTATTTGACGCCGGGAGCGCAGACACAACCAGCCGTGTCTCCCTGATGAGTCCCGATCCAGCGGGCGAAAGGCCTCGGAGCAGGCAATACAAATATATCTGCCTTCAAAAGGGATTGCGATGGTTCCTTATGCAGCTAGAGAAGAGTTTTCATATCTGTAACATTTTTTTTTTTTTTTTTTTTTTTTTAAGATTTCATTTTCCCAGTTTTCTCCATCTTCAAACTCCCCTTTCCCCTCCCTCAAGTCCAAATCTTTGCCAGACAGTTCAGTTGTTGGCCTGCGCTTGTTTTTCCCCCACTATTAGATTGTTCGTCTATGTATTTGTCTGACTTTATTCAAGTTTAAAAGGCTGTGCCAGTCTTGAATAAAAGTTACTCTGTGTTAGGTTTCCTTATGGGAGCAAAACATACCCCACTTGTTTACTTTTTAAGTTTTTGTTTATGAATGTGTTGAGACCGTAGGTGTCTTTAAAAGGGATTATCGAACAAGCTCACACATCTTATTATGGCCAACAGACAAACAATATTGGTTTGGGTTTATGACTAATGCGTGTCGGTTGATATAGGCCCGTGGCCCAATATTTACCACACCCTGGTCCATTTAACCCGAAATGATGTCTAAAGTGGGCTTCCTTTTCTTTAAGAATTTTATTATTTCTTATACAGAAATTTTTGAAATAAAGATAGCCATTTCATGGCTGTACTATATGAAGCTCTTATGGTAAGCTTTACAAATAATTAACCTTGAGTGAAGTGAAATTAGTGAAGGAGGTAGGGCTGCATTTCTTAGGGGTTCTAACTTACCCAATCTTCCCCTACTTTCGTTGTGCTGAATGTCCTAGGCCTACGATATTGATAAGACCATCACATTTCACAGCACACACACACACACACACACACACACACACACACACACGCGCGCGCATTCACAAACACACACACACACACACACACACACACACACACACACACACACACACACACACATACATACACACACACACACACACACACATACACACACACACACACACACACACACACACACACACACACACACACACACACACACGAATGGAAATTTGACTTTCGTCGAAAACATTTATGATAAAAAAAATCACTTGCGACAATGTTTTATTTTATTATGGCAGGCTGCATTATTTTCTGTGATATTTTGACGCTCAACCGCGGCGACGTTTTTTCACTTTGCAGAAAAAATCGTCGCTGTGAAATATTAACGCTGCGACCATATGTCACAGGAAATGTCAACTCTAGCAGTAAGATTTCACGTGAAAATGTGTCGCAAGCGACAGTATTCACTGACTACAATATTTCACAGTGTCCTGTCGCAAAAAGCTGTCGCAAAATTTCGAGCGATAGTATTTTATGGACAGCTACAATATTCTATAGGACATTTTTCGTGAAAAGTTGTCGCGCGACAATTTTTTCCAGCAAATATTGTCGCTGCAACAATATTTCACGTGAAATGCTGTCGCTGCGATACAATTCCACGGCGACAGTATTATATACGACACCCCGGAACGGAATTCCAAAACCTGATCTTTCTCATCCGTCTCACTGCTGATCAGCGTAAACTGCTCTCAAATGATGGTGCCCTTCATTCTTCGATTTAACAGTGACTTCAGTTTCATCATCGGCTTGAACAGCACCTCAATGTCGACGTCCTTTCCACATCTATGTCCTTGATGAGGTCATCTATAGTACAGGCAGGTTCCCGGAGACTCGTTGATGGGACGCGGTGACGTTCACTCTGCAACTAAGCAGTATTGAACATCAATCAGGGGTTTACAGGGGGGTGTCAAGCATGATGAGGTCATTAATGGTACAGGAAGGTTCCCGGAGACTCGTTGGAGGGACGCGGTAACGTTCACTCTGCAACTAAGCAGTACTGAACATCAATTAGGGGTTCACGGGGCGGTGTCATGCGTATGTTGGTTCAGAACAGGTTCCATAAGCACCAGGTTGTGCCTCGGCAGCAGTGCAGTGTCTCCTCTATTGAGTAGCTTCATGACGACTTGATATTGACTGCTCTCCCTGTGGACTGTTGGTAATGGGGATGCCACAGAACGATCTGGGTGTAGTTGAGTAAAAAAGAGCAGAAATGAGCAGTGGGGGTAGGGGATGGGGGTGGGGGGGGGGGGGCTATTGCCACTGACGGGACACAAAAAATGAAACACAACACAAAAAAGACTGACTGAAGGTTTAACTTTATGTCCCCCCCCCCCCCCCCCCCAGGACAGGACAATTATTATGTGAACCATGAGATCAGAAACCACTTTAACAATGAACCCCGTCTCCCAAATATAGAATAAATTAGCCTGTGAAGCCTGGCTGCTGTGAGAACTGTATGCACTCTTCACTGTCTCTCACAATCTAACAGAATACCTTGGCTGATGTAAAAAAAAAAAAATCAGCGCAAACAAGGCATGCAAGAAACTTCTGCTCGCGCCCTTTATGATTTCTTCTTTTAACTTGACCTTGGATTGGAGTTGGTCAGGAACATTCAGGAAGATTCAGTACTGAGTTTACAATTCTGATAACTGGTATTGGAATCGCACACGGCCAGCAGCTTTTTTCTTACTTAACATGGACACAGAGAGACAACACTGTCGACAGAATGAGTGTTCTCTCTCTCTTCTCTCTCCCTCTCTCTCTCTCTCTCTCTCTCTCTCTCTCCTCTCTCTCTCTCTCTTCGTGTGATGAACTCTGTGTGTGGTCTGTGGTGTCAACATGTACCCCCTGGTGTAATGAACTCTGTATCTGGTCTGTGGTGTCAACATGTACCCTCTGGTGTGGTGAACTCTGTATCTGGTCTGTGGTGTTAACATGTACCCCCTGGTGTGATGAACAATGTGTGTGGTCTGTGGTGTCAACATGTACCCCCTGGTGTGATGAACTCTGTGTGTGGTCTGTGGTGTCATCATGTACCCCCTGGTGTGATGAACTCTGTGTCTGGTCTGTGGTGTCATCATGTACCCCCTGGTGTGATGAACTCTGTGTGTGGTCTGTGGTGTCATCATGTACCCCCTGGTGTGATGAACAATGTGTGTGGTCTGTGGTGTCAACATGTACCCCCTGGTGTGATGAACTCTGTGTGTGGTCTGTGGTGTCATCATGTACCCCCTGGTGTGATGAACTCTGTGTCTGGTCTGTGGTGTCATCATGTACCCCCTGGTGTGATGAACTCTGTGTGTGGTCTGTGGTGTCAACATGTACCCCCTGGTGTGATGAACTCTGTGTGGGTCTGTGGTGTCATCATGTACCCCCTGGTGTGATGAACTCTGTGTCTGGTCTGTGTGTCATCATGTACCCCCTGGTGTGATGAACTCTGTGTCTGGTCTGTGGTGTCATCATGTACCCCCTGGTGTGATGAACTCTGTGTGTGGTCTGTGGTGTCAACATGTACCCCCTGGTGTGATGAACTCTGTGTGTGGTCTGTGGTGTCAACATGTACCCCCTGGTGTGATGAACTCTGTGTGTGGTCTGTGGTGTCAACATGTACCCCCTGGTGTGATGAAATCTATATGTGGTCTGTGGTGTCAACATGTACCCCCTGGTGTGATGAACTCTGTGTGTGGTCTGTGGTGTCAACCTGTACCCCCTGGTGTGATGAACTCTGTGTGTGGTCTGTGGTGTCAACATGCACCCCTGGTGTGATGAACTCTATATGTGGTCTGTGGTGTCAACATGTACCCCCTGGTGTGATGAACTCTGTGTGTGGACTGTGGTGTCAACCTGTACCCCCTGGTGTGATGAACTCTGTGTCTGGTCTGTGGTGTCAACATGTACCCCCTGGTGTGATGAACTCTGTGTGTGGTCTGTGGTGTCAACATGTACCCCCTGGTGTGATGAACTCTGTGTGTGGTCTGTGGTGTCAACCTGTACCCTCTGGTGTGATGAACTCTGTGTGTGGTCTCTGGTGTCAACATGTTCAAAGGGACCGTCTTTGGGTGTACCCCCTGGTGGTCTTCCTGGGAAAGGCTATGCTCGTGCATGCTGGCCTGGTGATTGAAGCACCTGCTGTTGTCAGCGGGAGGCACAGAAGGGGGTGATTGTTCCGATGCTAATGAACACCCCCCTGGAACTAGCCCAGCGAGTGTGCAGTGTCTCCTCTGGTATGTTCCCTCATTGCGACCTAACAATGACAACCGCTTGTGGAATACTGTTGCTGGGACTGAGACAGAACGAGACTGATTGCGGCTGTATGCAGGGAAACTAGTGACAGAAATGTGCGAGTAACGCCACTCAAGTTGGGAGGACATAAGCACAGGAAATGTGCGCATGTAAGGAAAGCAGCTACGCATACCGATACCTGGGAAGCGTTTGTTTCTGCTTTAAATCCGATTAAGTGGCCGAGTGATATCCTTGGCATGTATTGTAGAACTCTCTCTGTCTCTGTCTGTCTCTGTCTCTCGGTCTGTCTGTCTGTCTGTCTGCCTGCCTGTCTGTCTGTCTGTCTGTCTGTCTGTCTCTCATATGCGGATGATTCCATCCAGTCTGCATACACTCAGAATGTATTGATGCGTGTGGATGTGTGTGAGCGCACGTGTGTGTGTTTGTATGTGTGTGCGTGTGTGCGTGCGTACGTGCGTGAGTGTGTGTGAGTGTGTGTGTGTGTGTGTGTGTGTGTGTGTGTGTGGTGTGTGTGTGTGTGTGTGTGTGTGTGTGTGCGCGCGTGCGTACGTGCGTGCGTGCGTGCGTGCTTGCGTGTGCGTGCGCGCGCGCGCGCGCACGTGTGTGTGCGTACGTACGTGCGTGCTTGCATGTGCGTGCACGCGCGCGCGCGTGCGTATGTGTGTGTGTGTGTGTGTGTGTGTGTGTGTGTGTGTGTGTGTGTGTGTGTGTGTGTGTGTGCGTGTGTGTGTGGATAAATGTCATTGTGAACGGAAAGAACACTAAAACGGAATGCATTTGTAAATGCCAGTATCAAGAGAGGGAAAAAAAACAGAAAATGTTCGTGAATGTCAATATAAAGACAGGGGGGGAAAACAACAACAAAACTCTGATGTTTGTGGATGTTAGAGGAAAGAGAGGTAACAAAAATGTAGTCGTGACCTTCAGTGTGAAGAGAAGTTGGAAAAAGTCGGAATCGTTTCCAAATGTCATGGTGAAGCAGAATGAAGAAAAGGAACACATCATATGTGCATGACAGTCAGGGTCAAGAAAAAAAAAAAGAATACGTTCATAAATATCGGTGTGAAGGGAGGGAGTAAAACAGCAGATTGGGTTCTTGAAAGTCAGTGTGAAGAGAGCGGAGAATCCCCCTCCCCTCCCCCCCCCCTCCCCCATCCCATGTAGATTGTGAGTATGAAAGCGAAAGGAGGGGGGGGGGGGGGGGGGAGAATATGGTTGAGAATGTCACTGTACAGAAAGGAACGAAAAAAGCAGAATGTGTTCGTGAATAGAAGTGTGAATGAAAAGACTAAAAAATAAAGCAGAATGTGTTTGTTAATGTAAAATGAAAACTGAGATGAAAAAAAGAGTGTTCGTGAATGTCAGTGTGAAGAGAGGGAACGAAGAAGAAGAGGAAAAGGAAGAAGAGGAAGAAGAAGAAGAAAAAAGGAGGAGGAGAAGGAGGATGAGGATGAGGAGGAGGAGGAGGAGAGGAGAAGAAGAAGAAGAAGAAGAAGAAGAAGAAGAAGAAGAAGAAGAAGAAGAAGAAGAAGAAAAATGTTCATAAATGTCAGTGTGAAGAGCAGAAACAAAAAGCAAAACGTGTTCGCAAATGTCAGTGTGAAGAAATGTACCCACCCATCCAGCCCCGCCCGCATGCCTCCCCTTCCTCCCCACCCACCGAAATAGCAGAATACCTCCGTGAGGTTCTTGTCAGTGCAATGACAGCGAATGCGCATAGATACACTTGCTGACACCATGTGAATGGCAGGTAAGGGCATCGTTGTGACCAGGCTGAACACCCCACTCTCAGCAACCACGTAAGCTAAGGAACAGTGACAGCCACAAACACAGAGTCTTGCACAGAGGAGAAGAAAAACCAGCAGCCTCCACACATTGTCTGTTCTGTGTGCAATGCTTTGTAAATAGTCTGGCTGGAAACGAACAAACCAGCTAGCTAGATGCCAAAACGAAAACGCTGTGTTCATGTTTTGCTTGTCTGAACAACGATGCTGTTCATAACAAAGTGCTTTGAAAAGAGAGATTATTTTCATGTCTCGTAGCTAATTGATACCTTTTACATAATGAACAATCAAAGACGGCAACATAATTGCAACAGCTATGGATTTGAGAACACATGTGATTGGTCGTTCTTCGTTTTCATTGTCCTGGATGTTGCTTCGCTTGCCTGAAGAAGACCTAAGAGGTCGAAACGCATCGTGTTTTGTCTTGTAATGTGTTTGCCCATGCTAACCAGCAAAGTCCTTTAAATTCCTTTACAAAAATTTGTTTCATCAATTTCCAACTGCAGTCACCTCACTTTGAAACTAATCTAAAGACAACTCGTCAAAAAGGGGAGTGATTGTAGCCACACAAAGAGCACATGAAATCCTGCATAGTCATGTCAACAACTCGTCAAAAAGGGGAGTGATTGTAGCCACACAAAGAGCACATGAAATCCTGCATAGTCATGTCAACAACTCGTCAAAAAGGGGAGTGATTGTAGCCACACAAAGAGCACATGAAATCCTGCATAGTCATGTCAACAATTCGTCAAAAAGGGGAGTGATTGTAGCCACACAAAGAGCACATGAAATCCTACATAGTCATGTCAACAACTCGTCAAAAAGGGGAGTGATTGTAGCCACACAAAGAGCACATGAAATCCTACATAGTCATGTCAACAACTCGTCAAAAAGGGGAGTGACTGTAGCCACACAAAGAGCAAATGAAATCCTACATAGTCATGTCAACAATTCAAAAAAGTAAACCGACTGCGATCACCGCCATGTTGTTTCCCTCTGCTAACAAACGTTGAGGTTCTATACAGAACGTATCAAGCGCTCGCGGGAAACGTGCTGTTGCCCAGACAGTCGCCTAACTTGCAACGGAACGCTGCCTGGCAACCCCTCCCCCTGTTTCAGGTCACGTCTGTCTTGAAGGAGCAACAAAGGCTTTAGTGACTTAGGGACTTGGCTTGCTGTCTCTTCTATATGTCACTGTGACGGGGCTGGTCAATCACCCCAATCTGGAACACCGGTAGCAGCGGAAAGACTCTCTCTCTCTCTCTCTCTCTCTCTGCATCTCTGCTACTCTCTCTCTCTCTCTGCATCTCTCCTCCCCCCCCCCCCCCCTTCCCCCCAATTCCTTCCCGCTGCCTTTCCCCGTTGACCGTATGTTCACATGTTTTCCCCTGCGTAAGCCTGACAGTGGTGTTGCCAGCAGTTTCTTTGTATTGAACTGTGTCAGACCCTGTTGTTTTGATTTGCTATGGTTTTGTTTCTTTCCTTTTGCCCCAGAGCTGGTGGAAAAAAAAAGCATTTACATTGTTTATCTCATTACCGTGGTTAAATAAATTTTCGTTTCGTTTCGTTTCGTTTTGTCTCTCTGGCTCTCTCTGTCTCTCCCTCCTCTGCATTCTCTCTCCATGCTTATAGTATTCCCTTGATTGAATTAAAAAAAAAAAAGACCCCTCCTCTCTCTCTTTTACGCACACACACACACACACACACACACACACACACACACCACACACACACACACACACAAATATTCTGATCTAATATCACGAATAGTGGATAGACGATAAATGAAAGACACACACACAAATATATGCACACACACACACATACACACACGCACGCCCGCACACACACATGCGTGCACACAGACATAAGCATGAACCCATGTACACACACACACACACACACACACACACACACACAACACACACACACACACACACTCATTCACACGCACACACGCACGTACACACAAGCATGTGCATATGCAGAGATCAAACACACACACACACACACACACACACACACACACACACACCACACACACACACATGTGCATAATTATGTACACACAAAAATCAAACGTACACACACACACACACACCACACACACACACACACACACACACACACACACACACACGCACGCACGCACGCACGCACGCACACACTCACACGCACGCACGCACGCACGCACGCACGCACACACACACTGAATATCGTCATATTGCCTGATCCGCTGGGAGTCAGCTTCAATATGCAACAAACAACAACTGATGACACCAGTCTCCATTCTTCTCTCCAACCTCTCTCAAAGCCTTTCTCCCTCAGTGACGGCTGAAATCTTGTTCACGACAGTTCTGAATCAGTCATGCTGTTTATCGTATTTCATCGCATCCGATCATTTTTGCATCAGTGACTTTTCATTTCTTTGTATGGGGAAGGCGATTTAAAGGAGGGGAGTGGGGAGGGGGTAGGTGTGGGTGTAGCGCTAGGGAACGCACATGGGTCGTGATGAGTGGGAATAAAGAATGGATGGATGAATTCATGAATGTACAAAATGTTTTGTATTGTTTGTTTATGGTATGTGTGTGTGTGTGTGTGTGTGTGTGTGTGTGTGTGTGTGTGTGTGTGTGTGTGTGTGTGTGTGTGTGGAAACTTGGGCTAAAGTCAAAAGATAAGGAGACCAAAAGCCAATTCACTCAGCAGCCATCAGTTTAATATCAACACGAAATTCTGTATTCATAAACAAACAAAATAAATGAAACAACCAAAAGACATGTAAGTGTGCACGCACATGGGCGCGCATGCCTGTGTGTGTGTGGTGTGTGTGTGTGTGTGTGTGTGTGTGCGTGCGTGCGTGCGTGCGTGCGTGCGTGCGTGCGTGCGTGCGTGCGTGCGTGCGTGCGTGCGTGCGTGCGTGCGTGCGTGCGTGTGTGTGTGTGTGTGTGTGTGTGTGTGTGTGTACACGCTCACGCTTGTCGAGTACGAGGCCAAAAAACGAAGGAGGTGGGGTGGGGAAGGATAAAGGTGGGGGGTAGGGAGGGGGTGCAGGGCTGGTTGAACTAGAGCTGGGTGAAAATGGTGAGAGAGCCAGGCGGAGTGTGGTAGAGCCTGTAAAGCATCCACAACATTATACAGGACGTGTCAGATAAAAAAGGCAGGGGATGACAACATCTGGACAGACAACAACAGCTCTTTGACACATGAACTCTCTATCTGTTGTTTGCTTGCTCTTTAACCAAAAACTTGTTTATACATGAACGCGAACGAAATCTCTGTTTTATCTGGATGCTGTTTACTGAACAAACAAAATTCAGTCTTTATGAGAGAAGATATGAGCACGTTTTCTGTCAGATATCTGTATGCTGTTATGCAGTTTTAGCATGTTTTAACAGATCTTTGGATAGATTGTGGATTTGAAAACTGTGTAGAGAATTGACTTTGACAGTATGAAAGCCCTGATATAGCCTTCTCTCCTCTTCAACACACACACACACACACACACACACACGCACGCACGCACGCACGCACGCACGCACGCACGCACGCACGCACGCACGCACGCACGCACGCACGCACGCACGCACGCACACACACACACACACACACACACACACACACACACACATACACGTCCCTCCCTGACCTCAGTTGGCTGTGCTATAAAAACATGAAGTGAACTAAACGTGTATTTTGGTTCACAAATAAATACCTTTCCAAGCGTGAAACACACATGAACTCCTCGTTTTAGCCTTTTTAGCTTACAGGTGCAAGAACACAAACAAAACCTCTGTTTACTGTTTGTATTCTGCTCAACCATCAAACAAAGTCTCAATGCCAGAACGCTGTTCATCATTGCATGCTGCTTAACAATCTCACAAACATGTTTTGATGCCAGGCTGTGTACAAAGCCTCTGTTTATTGTTTACAAACCACTCGACAAACAAACAAGCTAAATTGTGCTCTATGTGAAGCTAACATTCGAACACGCTCTTTATTTACTTACTGTTTGCATTCTGCTGACGTAATGATGTCTCCGGGTCACAGAGTGGTACGTATCTGGCAGCACACAGTACAGGAAATGAGTGTTGACAGAGAGACGAGGACAGCCGTGACTGTCACTTCAAGTGTCTGGGGCACTGTCTGGGACACCCTGCCATGGACAGGGCTTCACACACTCGTGTGTGCACTACACCTCCACTTCACACGCCAAGAGGGGGCACCCTGGAAATCCGGTGGGATATCTAGCGTATTCGTCGTTTCCTATATTACCATTGCTATTAGACACTGTCTGTGAGCGTTGATTTGCTTTCCAGACGTATTCGTCGTTTCCTACATTACCATTGGTAGTAGACAGTGCCTGTAAGTTGCTGTCTAGACGTATTCGTCGTTTCCTACATTACCATTGGTAGTAGACACTGTCTGTGAGTGTTGATTTGCTGTCCAGACGCGGACTGTGGTGACTATCTCCCGTGCATGTCGGGTAACTTTTGGTTAACATCTTTTATGTGATTTTTCTCAATCTAGTGTATGTTCTGTCTTTCGTTTTACCATAACAGACCAATAACTACATTGGTTCCCATCCCTGCTTTCCCTTTCATAGGTCTGCTGCCTTTTCTATGTCTTTCTTCCAACTAGTTTATGTAATAACTGCCATGATATATAAAATTCTTAATATTCATCTAGATTGTAATGGTGAAATGACACGAATTGTTTGTTGGCATAAACTGGACGGCGACTTCAGAAGTGGCGAGGTAGGAATCGACAGTTTGGGAAATGGAGAATTGCCCTTTCTCCCTTCAAGAAATGCCAGAGAAATTTTGTCAACAGACACGTTGCCCTGTCTGTCTCTTCCTTGTCATGTGCCCCAGAGATACACGTTGCTGAAAATTAGCTTCGTCACACACCTTACGTATCAGCTGCAGCCTCCTGCTGCTACAAGTGATGGCACACATTTACGAGAGGAGTTACTGTTCGTGGTAAGAGTGGAGGGGCCAGAGGGACGATGAAGGGTAAGCTCAATGACTCATCAAATGGAAAATGAATACAACTTCAGAAAGAAGATCTCAACATGATGATTTTAGTCTTTTCTGTATATTGCAGGTGCAAAGTCACATAAAGACTTTTGATTTTATCAGCAAAACTGTCCGGTTTAATTCACTTCCACCTAATTTCACTGCCTTCGTCAATAGAGGATTCAGTGGCATGCTCTCTTTAAAATAGTTGAATTTCAATCATAAACAAATAAAAGTAAATTGTGTAATCGTCTTGTTTTTGCAATAGTACACATACGAATACTGCTTGTAGTAATGTAGAAAAATGAATTTTAGATCTGATTGTTTTAAGCACCATGTAAAACAACAACTGCACTCATAAACAGAATTTATTTTGATGCCCTAAAGTCCTTCGGAAGACAGTTGCATGTGTGTGCCTGTCCTGAATGCAAGTTTTACAGATCCTCTCCTCTTACAACTGATAAAAACAGAGTGATGTACAAAGGCCAATAGACAAAGATCGTTTCCCTTCCATAGTCTGACCTTGTTACGACTGAAAAAAATAGCAACCTAGAAAAAAGGTAAAAGGAGAAAAAGGTAACAAAAAGGAAGGGGGTGGGATGGAGAGAGAGAGAGAGAGAGAGAGAGAGAGAGAGAGAGAGAGAGAGAGAGAGAGAGAGAGAGAGAGAGAGTAAATGAAAGGAAAGGAAAGGAAAGGAAAAGAAAAGAAATTGAGAGGAAAACAGGAACAATTGAATTAGCAAAATTCATTTCATTCGAAAACAAAATGTACAGATTCCGTGTTAAAGTAACAGGATGACGTCACTCGTGTGTTGGCTCTGTAGGATCTGGAAGGAGATGGAAACTGCCCCCCCCCCCCCCCCCCCCCCCCCCGAGCCTGGCAAGCTTTCTTTAGCGTTGAACCAGTTCTACCATAAAAACAGATTCTGCTGTTGGGGAAATAAGCAGTCTTGCTCATCTTCATTTTATCGTTGTTCAGCGAAATCAAATACAGCATGTAGCATCGAACCATTTACCCCCATCTCGTTTTGTTTGCCAGCCATCAGAGTGAGTGCCACGATAATGATAGATTTCGAATGGGTGGAACACGCGGTGATCTATCTCAATCCGTGCTAGGGCCAAGAAATGGGCCTTCGAATGTGACTGGGCTATAATCATCATAAAATGGGCAGGCCACACATTGCACACTTAAATGTGGTTTCGTTTTATTCAATAGTATTGCCACACCTTTTCGATTAGAAATGCGGCTTGAAAAATATCTCAAATATCCAGATCGAATTGCGTGTATCCTGTAATAAAAGTAAACAGAGCTTTCTTTCCTTTTTTTTCTTTTCTTTTCGGTATTGGTAACTGAAGCAACACAAGTGTGTGTGTGTGTGGTGTGTGTGTGTGTGTGTGTGTGTGTGTGTGTGTGTGTGTGTGTGTGTGTGTTGTGTGTGTGTGTGTGTGTGTGTGTGTGTGTGTGTGTGTGCTCACACGTGCGCACACACACACACACACACACACACAAGAGCCAGTGACTCACTGGAAACTACACCAAGCTGCTCTGTAAGTTGCTGGAATGGTGCTTGGTTACTTATCCTTGGAATTTATAAGTTTATTGTAATTTAGTACCTTGCGGAAGATCACACACACTCTATAATTGTGTATTATCGTGACTGTTGAAGGTGGTGTGCTGGGTATCATAAGCTGGGACTTGGAACGTTGCCGACGTGACCCTACAGTAGCACAGTGTCTACTCTGGTGCGCTGCCTCGTGGTGGCCTATTGATTGCTCCTAGTGGGCTGCCTGAGCTGGCTCTTTGACAATCGAACTCTGTCTTCGACATTTGCCTGTTCACTGACAAACATCTTCCTGAGCAAGCATGGAAATGAACTCTCTGTTCATTTGCTAGCTCGTTAACAAACACATTATGAATGAAGGAATGCTACCAAACTCTCTGTTCATCATTTGCTTGCTCGTTAACAAACACATTATGAATGAAGGAATGCTAGCAAACTCCCTGTTCGTCATTTGCTAGTTCGTTAACAAACACATTATGAATGAAGGAATGCTAGCAAACTCTCTGTTCATCATTTGCTAGCTCGTTAACAAACACATTATGAATGAAGGAATACTAGCAAACTGTTTATCATTTGCTTGCTTGTTAACAAACACATTATGAATGAAGGAATGTTAGCAAACTCTCTGTTTATCATTTGCTTGCTCGTTAACAAACACATTATTAATGAAGGAATATTAGCAAACTCTCTGTTTATCATTTGCTAGCTCGTTAACAAACACATTATTAATGAAGGAATATTAGCAAACTCTCTGTTTATCATTTGCTAGCTCGTTAACAAACACATTATTAATGAAGGAATGTTAGCAAACTCTCTGTTTATCATTTGCTAGCTCGTTAACAAACACATTATTAATAAAGGAATATTAGCAAACTCTCTGTTTATCATTTGCTAGCTCGTTAACAAACACATTATTAATGAAGGAATATTAGCAAACTCTCTGTTTATCATTTGCTAGCTCGTTAACAAACACATTATTAATGAAGGAATATTAGCAAACTCTCTGTTTATCATTTGCTAGCTCGTTAACAAACACATTATTAATGAAGGAATATTAGCAAACTCTCTGTTTACTGTCTGTATGCTGTGTACCAAACAAGCACACTGAGGCAATATGGAAATTGATTCTCTGTTAATTATCTGTATGTTGGTTTACAAATTAACATATTTTTGTGAAGCCATAACACACATTTTAGCGTTGACGTACCGCTTGACAAACATCTTCCTGTGCAAGAATGCAACCAAAACCTCTGTTTGTTTGTTTTTTGTATTCTGATCCAGCAAAACAAAGTTCTCAATGTCAGAACACAAAAGATCCTCACTTCATCTTTGCATGCTAGTGCTTAAACACACAAAGATCACTTGATGGCAACCTGCGCATAAGCCCTCTGTTTATTATCTGCAAACTGCTTGACAAAGAAACAAATAAGTCCTATCCGAGGCTAACACTCGAACACGCTCTCTATTTACTAATTGTTTGCATTCAGCTGACGTAACTATACCACCAGGTCACAGAGTGGTACGTGTCTGGCAGCACACAG
>CM031605.1:56072817-56080317 GCA_018398815.1 Conus ventricosus
GCCAGTCCTTAAAACGGTGACGTGTCACTCTGTGAACAGCACACCCTGAATGAGACCGGCCCAACATGAACAGAAAACGATCAAGGGACAGAACCCCCCCCCCCCCCCCCCCCCCCTGTGAATGCCATGTTAAGGTATCAGCAGAACATGAAACCACCGTTTATCATATTACCTCGGCCATCCAACGTCCTGCCCCACCCCCCCCCCCCCCCCACCCCCCCACCCCCCCCCCGCTTCACCACAAACCCCCGTGCAAAATGCACCTTGGATACAAGAACGGATAACTGGTTATTCAATGTATACTGGGGGTCGAGAGTCGTGCAAGCCTGGAGAAAGAGATCTGGGTAGGGTGATAAGTTGTCAATCGTTTTTGAAGGGGACAGGTCGGTGGCTTGTGGGGCGATTGGGGGGGTGTGGGTGTGTGTGGTGGGTGTATGTGGGGGGGGGGGGGGGGGGGGGGGTGGGGATTAAATAGGTCTGTAACGTTTAATATTACTGAAGTGGGCATGCATCATGTCTTAGAATTGGTCTTTTTGATGTAGAACGATTGATGTGTGTGTGTGTGGTGTGTGTGTGTGGTGTGTGTGTGTGTGTGTGTGTGTGTGTGTGGTGCGTGGCGTGCGTGCGTGCGTGCGTGCGTGCGTGCGTGCGTGCGTGCGTGCGTGGTGTGCGTGCGTGCGTGACTGTGTTCGTGGTGTGCGTGCGTGCGTGCGTGCGTGCGTGGGTGTGTGTGTGTGGGGGGGGGGGGGGGGGGGGGGGGGGAAGAGTGATGAGGTAGAGGCACAGACAGATACGGCAAAAGAAGTGAATAAAAAACAGATACGGACTTTCATTCTCCAATCAGACGAATTCCACTGTCGGCCGACCTCTCCCCCCCCCCCCCCCCCCCCCTCTCCCTCTCTCTCTCTCTTTCACTCAGCCTGTCCTATCCTATGCACCCCTCCCTTCCGAATCGCACATATCCTCCTTCTGGCTCCCCCCCCCCTCCCCTCCACTCCTGCGCCCCGAAACTTCAAAAATTCTTTCTATCGATCTATTTACTTACCCCAATATTAGAGTATCTATTTATACATAAATCTGCCCAACGAGCATTTGGGAGGTGGGGGGGGGGATCAAACCGTAAGTCCGTCACACACACACCACACCACACACACACACACACACACACACACACACACACACACACACACACAATCTCTTTCTCTCTCTCACTCACACACACACACACACACACACACACAACACACACACACACACACACACACACACACCACACACATATATAATCTCTTTCTCTCTTTCTCTCACCCACTCACTCTCATTCACTCAAACACGCGCACGCACGCACAGACATACACACACACACACACACACACACACACACACACACACACACACACACACACACACACTCAATCAAAGTTATGAATGGCAGGCACAATCCACTTACCACAGCTCTGTTGCATTGAAATCTTCCCTTTGTGCGCCGTGTGGGGTATGGGGGTGACAACACAACAGCCTACCACACAGAGGAAATCCCCCTTACTAATCCGGCGCAAGGTTGTGTCAAGTACACTCCTTTCCTCTCTTGGGCTCCATAAAGGACTCTCATCGGTATCGTGGTATCGGTCTGTCTGTCTGTCTGTCTGTGGTATTGCGTTATTTGTCGGTCTGTCTGTCCCTCTGTCTGTGGTATCGTGTTTTCTGTCTGTATGTCTGTCTCTCTGTCTGTGGTATTGCGTTATTTGCCGATCTGTCTGTCTCCCTGTCTGTCTGTCTCTCTACCCCACTCCTCCCCACCAGCTACTCTCTCTCTCTCTCTCTCTCTCTCTCTCTCTCTCTTCTCTGTGATATTACTGTAAAACCAAGGTGCATATATAAGCGAACAAGCATGTGCATGAGCAGGCAGATAAACAGACAAGTAATATGCGCATGCATGCACACACACACACACACACACACACACACACACACACACACACACACACACACACACACACACACACACACGAATTTTGTGACCCGAAGCAAAGACTTTATAAATATGTTACAAGACGCAACCTGTCTTTGCTTCGTGTGAATGGGATACCAGCAGAAAATGAAGCCAGCTGCTACTATCATCCGACGTTAGCGCTGCAGGATCACGCATCTGCATTTCTATGAAGCTCACTTCCATAGAAACAGACAGGAAATTCAGCGAAATTGGGGAGATCGTCTTGCATATAAGGAAAGTGACACTAAAACGCACAGATGAGCACCAGTCAAGGCAACATAAAGAAGGCAGTACAACAATTTTTTTTAAATAATGGACTAAGATTTGTCACACACACACACACACACACACACACACACACACACCACACATATATATATATATATATATATATATATATATATATATATATATATATATATATTATATATAGCTTGATGACATGACCTACGGAAGTCCCTAACCAGCATAACACTCAACGAGGATTACAAAATTATTTTCAAGCCACGCCAAGTTAAAAGGATTGTGATGCACAAACCTGAAAGGCTCTAAGGTTGACAAAATACTTGCACAATTAAAACCAATAGTAAAGCGATATATATATTATATATATATATATATATATTATATATATATATATATATATATATATATATTATATATATATCGCTTTACGCGTGTGTGTGTGTGTGTGTGTGTGTGTGTGTGTGTGTGTGTGTGTGCAAAACTCACTATGTGATTTGTACAGTTGCGTGTTGCAGTGATGAATTCACGGCCAGTCCGTCCTGAAGCCTAGAGAACACAGTGGGGAGCAATCAACCTCTCGTGGTGATCTCCCCTGGGATGTGGACCCACCCTTTCATTGGTCCCTCCCCCGACCAGTCTCCCAGGAAATGGTGATCCACCCTCTCTTTAGTCCCTCAGATCCCCATCCCCACCCTCAGCTTCCTGATGGCTCTCTGCATGCAAGGATTTCATCCCCTTAAGACCCCCCCCCCCCCTCCCCATGCTGTGCTTGTAACAACATCTTCAATCTTCCACCTCGCTTTTAGTAAAAGCCTCATGGACGACCAATGACTGGCTGGCGTGCCATCACGTATTTCGCGTGTGTCACTGGTATCTCTAGCGTGAATGTATGTGAAGGGGGGGGGGGGGGGGGGGGGGCCAGAGGGAGGGAGAAGAGGGTAAGCAACGTACTGGAAGCCACTTCCACACGTTCTTCTTAACGTATGATCTTTGTCCTGGTAAAGAGGGATAGCTCTTTCGGTAACAACAGCAATCGCTAATTGTAATGTAAACTGCTCTCTCGACCATCCCACCCACCCCCAGCCTCTATCCTGAACCCAAGTCCATGTTTTATTTGCGTGTTAGCATTATGTAGTATGTTAGTACGTATCTAGTGTGGAAGGCGCAAAACATTTTGTTGTTGCAGTTTGACCAAAGCTGAGTTTGAAAACTGTCCGTCTGCAAGTTAGGTTTGAAGCATTAACTGACAAGCTGCTTTTTGAAATTGTCGATCTGCATGTAGCGTTTGAAGTTACTGATGCAGAATTAGGGTTTGAGGCTGTTAATCCGAAAGTAACAGTTTGAAATTATTGATCTACGTGCGTGTTGGGATGGAAGTTCTCAATTTGCATGTTGGGGTTTAAGTTGCTGATCTAGAGGCAGGGTTTGATTTTGAAGTTGCTGTCTGTAAGAACGGTGTTACATTCTTTTGCTACACACTGGCATTAACAGATTTAAAAGGTATCAGAAATACCTCCGCCACAGAACATGGGCAGACGAATTACCAGATACTAAACCCACTCACCACAGCCCTAGTTGCCCTGAGCGCAGAGATGGAGAAAGTGGTGCTACAGTGGGTCCCAGCTCATTGCGGCATCAGAGGCAATGAAAGAGCAGACACACTGGCAAAAGAGGGCGTGCAGAAGGAGCAGACCGACAACCTGGTGAGCCATGATGAAGCAAAGACCATCATCAAGGCTCAGCAGCGGAAGAAGTGGCAGCTTCAGCACCCAAAACACAACCCAGATGATGGCTACTTTTCTCTGCGACGACGGGAACAGGTGCAGATCTTCCGAATGAGAACTGGACACAATCGTCTGCGCCACCACATGCACACAAAACTCGGCATTGGACAGTCTGGAGAGTGCCCTTGTTGTCGGGGACAAATGACAGCAGAACATATCCTCCAAAACTGTCCGACGCATGCTGCATCCCGAAACAAATACTGGCCGACACCGACAGCATTGGCGGCCAAGCTGTACGGCACCTGGAGGAGCTGCGGCGGACGACTGCCTTCATCCAGGACACTGGGCTGGACATCTAAAGAGAGGCGAACGAGGAAGAAGAATCACCAGCTAAAACACGACACGTCTTGAACTCTTGGGTCTTCTTCAGGCAAGATAAACAACACTCCGGACAAGGAAAACGAAGGACGAGCAGTCACTTACCTTGTCAATTTCGGCGCAAGATGGGCGTTTGAATTTCCGCCTGCAGTCACCTCACTCTGCGACTGGCATTAACAGGCTGTCAGTCCAGGATACCATTAGTGAGGAGGGAAAACGTGAGCGCAGACTTTCAGTCCAGGATACCATCAGTGAGGAGGGAAAACATCAATGCAGAAGACGGTGGGCGAGTAAAGAAGTGGGGGCCATAGGATGAAGAGAAAGAGAGAGGAGAGTTTGTAAGTGGAAGATAGATATGCGCTGGGAATGGGGGCGTGGAAGGAGGGAGAGGCTCGAGGAGGGGGGGGGGGGGAGGGGGTATGGAAAAAAAAGAGGACAAACGAAGACTCGGAAAGAATGAGCGGGTGTTAGCTTTTCTCTGCTGCTGGTGTCCGTTGCACAACAAGCACAGACAGCGGAACTGGTGAAGGACAGGACATTTAGACACTTCGCTGCTGTCTGTAACAGCGGTTACAAGCCGTGAGCTATGGGGAGAAAAGATCATAAAACAAAGAGAGGGTGGAGGCGGGGAAGAGAGGTCGATGTGACGGGGAGAAGGGGGGTGGAGTGGGGAGGGAGTGGGGGGCTGAGAAGGTGGGCAGAACAGAGGAGCATTGGAGAGGACAGGCAGAACAGAGGAGCATTGGAGAGGACAGGCAGAACAGAGGAGCATTGGAGAGGACAGGCAGACTGACCAATCGTCCTCATCATACACAGGAGCATTGGAGAGGACAGGCAGACTAACCAATCGTCCTCATCATACACTGGAGCATTGGAGAGGACAGGCAGAACAGAGGAGCATTGGAGAGGACAGGCAGAACAGAGGAGCATCGGAGAGGACAGGCAGAACAGAGGAGCATCGGAGAGGACGGGCAGACTGACCAATCGTCCTCATCATACAGAGGAGCATCGGAGAGGACAGGCAGAACAGAGGAGCATCGGAGAGGACAGGCAGAACAGAGGAGCATTGGAGAAGACAGGCAGAACAGAGGAGCATTGGAGAAGACAGGCAGAACAGAGGAGCATCGGAGAGGACAGGCAGACTGACCAATCGTCCTCATCATACAGAGGAGCATCGGAGAGGACAGGCAGAACAGAGGAGCATCGGAGAGGACAGGCAGAACAGAGGAGCATCGGAGAGGACAGGCAGAACAGAGGAGCATTGGAGAAGACAGGCAGAACAGAGGAGCATTGGAGAAGACAGGCAGAACAGAGGAGCATTGGAGAAGACAGGCAGACTGACCGATTGTCCTCATCATCTCAGAAGTGAGACAGCTGGTTTTGTGCTGTTCTGACAAACATACATTCTCTCTCTCTCTCTCTCTCTCTCTCTCTCTCTCTCTCTCTCTCTCTCTCTCTCTCTCTCTCTCTGTGCTGTCCTGACTTTCATATATTTTCTCTGTCTGTCTGTCTCTGTCTGTCAGTCTGTCTCGCTCTCTCATTCACTTACACACTGTTTTGTTCTATACAAACATACATTTTCAGCAGTACGGGTGCTCACTGCCAGCTACACACAGAGACCCAGACCCCCCCCCCCTCCCCCCCCACACACACACACACACAGAGGTATACATCTTGCTTCAGCTTCAGTTTTATCAAGTGTGTATCACTGCGTGCGGAATAGTCCATGTAAGCTACACCACATCTGCTGTTTCGAGACCACACTGCTCAATATATATACTGATCTCTCTTTGTCTCTGTCTCTGTCTGTCTGTCTGTCTGTCTCTCGCTCTCTGTCTCTGTCTCTCTCTCTCTCAATTCCTTTCTGCTGCAACACCATACGCCCCTTTTTGCCAAGACGTGCATCTTGTCCAGCCTTACAAGAAGATGAAATCCATTTTTTGTTCTTCTGCCCGATTTATACAGACATGCAAACAAATATCTGTCAGACTTCAATTTGTTGTCTCACAGAAGGCAAAACGTATCCATTCTCAATACCAGTAATCCATCATCAACAGTGAATCTGGCGGCCAAGTTTATTTTCTATGCCTTCAAATTCCGCAGCAGCATGTTGGATCATTGTCATTTCACGGGCGACTGTGGATAAATTCATTGTCTGAACTGTTGTCACGTATTGTTTACAGGCTGCTGCTTTGCTAATTTTTTTTTTTTTTCATGCGACAACTCCCGTTTCCTTGCGAAAATTCTTTGATTGTGTGTGGGTGCACTGCTTGCATGCGTTCATTTGTGTGTGAGCGCTTGCGCACTCACGTGTCTCTTTCTGTTTTGTTGAGGAGAGAGAGAGAGAGAGAGAGAGAGAGAGAGAGAGAGACGCTTCAGACATTTTTTTTTTTTTTATTGACATTGACCTCTACAGTCTTTGTGTCAAGGGAGAACAAGATCATATTTGCAGCGCCAGGAAGAAGGAAAAAATCTGGAATGAAACAGGCAAACTGAATAGCTCAGTAAATGTAAACAATCAAAGCAAATGTATCACATATTGGTTAAAACTTACACAGCTGCCAACAACCAGGGTATGTAAACAAGCGTATGATATGCTGCTCCAGCAGAATGGGTTGGGAAACAATAACTGGGTTAGCAATGTAAAGCGAGTTCTAACCATAAATGGATTTGGTATTGTATGGCTCAGTCAAAGGGTTGGAGATATAAGGATTTTTAAGACAGAATTTAAAGACCGTTTAATATCCTGTTTCAAACAAATCTGGCATTCCAAGATGAAAGAGGGCGCAAAGTATTCTTGGTTCCATTCTTTTAAAAGTATTTTACAGCCAGAAAAATTCTTGAATATAGTTACCAACAAATGGCATACACTCTCACTGGTTAGATTCTTCAGTAGAACTCTAGGTCTGAGCGCCAACAAAGAGAGAGAGAGAGAGGGAGAGAGAGGAGAGAGAGAGAGAGGGAGGAGAGAGAAGAGAGAGAGAGAGAGAAGGAGAGATGAGGAGAGGAGAGAGAGGAGAGAGAGAGAGAGAGGAGAGAGAGAGATTTCTGAAGAATTGTGTAACGACGTCACAAGAAAAGCTCAGAGAATATTTACATGAACTCACTCGATTGTATGGACACAATGTCTGAACAAATAAACTTCTGAAGTTGACCCCC
>CM031605.1:56085317-56087817 GCA_018398815.1 Conus ventricosus
GTCTCTGTCTCTGTGTGTATCTCTCTCTCTCCCTCTCTCTGTGAATCTCTTTCCGTTCCCCCTCGTTCTCATCTCCTCTCTATATCTCTGTCTCTGTCCTCCCCCACCTCTCTCTCTCTCTCTCTCTCTCTGACTCTCTCCAGAAGTGAAGACGGTGAGGAATAAGAGGGGCACAAGGAAGAAATATGGGGGGGATTGGGGGGGGGGGGGGGGGGGGTGAGAGGGGGGGGGGGGGGGGGGCTGGACGTCAAATGGAGGACAGAATGCGGTCTGTGAAGTGTCGGGCGGCGGAGTGCAGTCAGTGAGAGTGTGTGGTGTGTGTGGTGGTGTGGTGGTGTGGTGTGGTGTGTGTGGTGTGGGGGGGTGAGGGGTGGAAGAGCTGGAGAGGAAGAGGGAGAAGGGTGCAGGGAGGGGGTTGGGGGAAGGGTGGGGTGGAACGAGACAGAACTGTACGGTGAGGTGGGGAGGGACGTGAGGGTCAAGCACTGTGACGCTGAGCATTAGACGGAGGATTTTAAAACTGTCCTTCATGTGTCTACAACCGTCATCATCTCAGGGAAATCACTTGTTGTTCCTCCAGCTGTTGTCACTGACAACCGCCATTAATTGCTTGACGTGGACGAAAATGGAAAAAAAGAGAAAAGAAAAGAAGCTCTCCAATCGTTATATTTTTCTAAATCTCTTTCTTTGTTTCGCCCTCCAAATCACCCTTTCGTTTTGCCTTTTCTGTCATGTCTTTGTTAGTCTGTTGCTTTACCTCTTTCGTTTCATCCATTTTCTGGGTTCTGCCTGTATCAAACAGTGTTAATTGCCTTATCTGGGGAGAGAGAGAGAGAGGAGAGAGAGAGAGAGAGAGAGAGGAGAGAGAGAGAGAGAGGAGAGAGAAAGAAGAAAATCAGGCTTTCGCTCCACGTTCTTCTCTGAAGTTCTTTCTTTCTCTTTCTACCCACCCTCCTTCTTCGGCCCTCTTCTTTTCTTTCCTTTCCTTTCTTTCTTTCTTTCGTTTTTTTCTTCTTTCTATCATTTGTTTGTCAAGTTCTGTTTGGATCAAAGTTTCCACTGATTGTGTTGACTGCACAAAACCGAAAAAGAAAGGAATCTGATTTTTCTTTTCTTTTTCTACTCAAGATCTTTCTTTATTTTGTTTGGTTTTTTTTTAGCCTTTTTTAGCTCTATGTGTTTTTCTTCTGTCATTTACTTGTTTGTGTCTACTGCTCGCATTTCCGGTTCCTGTCAACACCAGTAATGTCATCATCAGTTGCGTGACCCGGAAGAAAACAATCTTCTTCTCTCTCTCTTTCTTTTCTTTGTTCTCCTTTTCTGTTGTGTGTGTGTGTGTGTGTGTGTGTGTGTGTGTGTGTGTGTGTGTGTGTGTGTGTATATATGTGTGTGTGCGTGTGTGTGTGCGTGCGTGCGTGCGTGCGTGCATGCGTGCGTGCGTGCGTGCGTGCGTGCGTGTGTGTGTGTGTGTGTGTTTCTTTCTTTCTCTCCATTTTACTACGTTTACCCCCCATCTTTCAATTTTGTTTTTATTCTTTCTCACTTATTCTCCTTTCTTTCAGCTTATTCTTTTTGTCTTCATTTTTCTGTACTCTCTCACGCCCACCCACCCCTCTTCTCCCCCCCCCCCCTTTTTTTTTTTAAATTTCTCTCCTTATCTCTCTATATATCTGTTTCTCTGTCTCTGTGCACGTCTGGCTGTATGTCTATCTCACTCTGTCTGTCTGTCTGTCTGTCTGTCTGTCTCTCTCTCTCTCTCTCTCTCTCTCTCTGTCAGTCTGTATATTTCTCTCCCTCCCTCCCACTCTCTCTCTCTTTCTCTTTTTCTCTCCTTTTGTTTCTCTCCCCCCCCCCCACTCTCTCCCTCTCACTTCACCCACTTCCCCTATCCTTCCCTCAACGCCATACGTTCTCTCTTTTTCTTCCTCTGTGACTGAGTGCCCAGCTACCAGACTCGTATCATAAGATCAGACTTTACCATTCTCTTCACAGCTCTCTGTTTTGAAGAGTGACAATCAAGAAAGGCATACACGGAATGAATATCCCTCTGACCCTCTTCATGAATGTGCCAGCGTGCGCTGTATATGCAAGAGAGAATGTGAAGTCCCTGAAGGATGGACAGGCCCATCCTCATCAACGGGAAAACGAGGCACTGAAGACACGGATGCCGGACACAGAACGGAAAACGGACGATCTGGAGTGGATGGACGCTCGACAGAGGAACAACCTGATGTTCCATGGACGTGCTCGTACACAGAACCAGACACAACCTGAATATGAAGGACTCGTCAGTGATGTTATTGTTAGGACCGCCAGGTTTTTTTTTTTGTTTGTTTGTTTTTTTTTGTGGTTATAATAGTTTCTGCAGACATATGGAATAGGAGTTTTGTAGCAGACGATGGGTTACCAGTCTATTTAAAAGAGAGGTGATATTTTCTAATGTTAAGCTCTTTTTAAAAAAAAATGTTATAGAGGAAAGACATAACTGTTTGCTTTTGCA
>CM031605.1:56110317-56125317 GCA_018398815.1 Conus ventricosus
AGAGGAGGGAGAGAGAGAGAGAGAGAGAGAGAGAGAGAGAGAGGAGAGAGAGATGAGAGGAGAGAGAGAGAAGAGGAGAGAGAGAGAGAGAGAGATGAGAGAGCTGTTCACCATCATTGTGTCACTGTAATGAGAGAGAGAGAGAGAGAGGAGAGAGAGAGAGAGAGAGAGAGAGAGGAGAGAGAGGGAGAGAGAGAGAGAGAGAGAGAAGAAGGGAGGGAGGGAGCGAGAGAGATGTTCACCATCTTTGTCCAACTGTTGTGTTGTGCATCAGAAGACCGCTTCAGAGGGCAAGGGGGGGGGGGGGGGGAGAGGTGTTGGGGGAGAGGTGTCAGACCACGAAGGGACAATGACTGGTCAAAGACAAGCAAGGAAAAAATGGATGACGGTAACTTGGTAAAGACAATTACAGACCAACCAAACTGCTGATATGGAAATCAGCAGAAGTGGGTTTGAGCTTGGGGATGGGGGGGGGGGGGGGGGGGGGGGGACTTATTGGATTCCAAAATCTGAACAATTTTTTTTATATTTCTTGTAATCCTCCAAGGCTGTCTGGTTCCATAGTTCAGCCATTGAAGATCTGAGGTGAATAAAGGGGCGCTTTGCCTGTCTGCCTTGTTGGCCTGTTGCAGACAACGCTATGGATTTAAAAGGCAGGCTGCCAGTCTGTGTTTTCCCCATGACGAGCATTGAAAACCGTTAAAAATGTAGACACAGACAGACACGGAGAGACAGACAGAGGGAGAGGGAGGGAACAGGGTGCGGAGGAGAGAGAGAGAAAAGAAAGTAGGGAGAGGAATAGGGCAGGCTAAAAGATAACCCTTTTCTTCTTTCCACTGCGAAGGGAGAACAAAGCAGTGATACACGCCAATCTGGCGAAGAGCGGCTGCCGTGGACACGAAGAGATGCCATGCCACAGCTCCACAACAGGGGAGGTAAACAACCTCTGGCTGCCTCGATTCCCTGCTTGCTGCCTTGTCAGGTGGACGAGTTCCTCACCTCCATCACAGACAGTCAGAACACATCGCCTCCTCCAGTGTGTGTCTGGCAGGATTAGGTTAAAATGCCAAAACGTCGCTCTAGTCCACACCGCCTGTTATTTTTCATCCCCATGGCATGATAGAGATGTGACATGCTACGTTGTGTCAACGCTCTCTATGATCGCTTGCTTCATACAGTAAATGGAACAGGCCAAGGGGCTTATAAAAAAGAAAAAAAGAAAAAAGAGAAAGACAGAGCAAAGAAGATGAAAAGATTAGCAAAAACAAAACAAACAAACAAACAAACAAACAAACACAAACCCTTACCTGAGGAAAGGATTGATGATGTGTTACAGGTTTCGGCTGTAAATTTGCATGGGACAATCTGACTTTCAAGATATTCTGTTGTGAAACTGTCCGGTGCTGGTCTTCTTTTGCACTGTCCAGTCAATGGTTGCCTTTTACCCTCTCCCTTAGTCCTCACCCTACACCTACCCTGTCGTTTTCGTGCAGAGGAGAGAGAGGAGAGAGAGAGAGAGAGAGAGAGAGAGCGAGAGAGAGAGCGAGAGAGAGAGAGAGAGAGAGAGGAGGAGAGAGAGAGAGAAGGAGAGAGAGAGAGAGAGGAGAATGTGTGTGCATGTGTGCGTGTGCGCGCACGCGCATGTGTGTGTGTGCATGCGTGCACACGTGCATATGTGTGTATATGTGTTTGTGTGTATTTGTTTAGTTGCATATGTATGTGCGTGGGTAGATGGGAGTGTCTTAATGACTACCATTAATCGGACTAAATTGTATTGAGAGTCAAAAATCATCAATATGAACAAACAAATCCAAAAGAAAACGAAGCCACCGACCACAACAGGTCTGATGTGGACGCACCATGCTACCTTCGTGTTTCCAATGAACGTGGAGATGAGGACGCACCATGCTACCTTCGTGTTTCCCAATGAACGTGGAGATGAGGACGCACCATGCTACCTTCGTGTTTCCCAATGAACGTGGAGATGAGGACGCACCATGCTACCTTCGTGTTTCCCAATGAACGTGGAGATGAGGACGCACCATGCTACCTTCGTGTTTCCCAATGAACGTGGAGATGAGGACGCACCATGCTACCTTCGTGTTTCCCAATGAACGTGGAGATGAGGACGCACCATGCTACCTTCGTGTTTCCCAATGAACGTGGAGATGTGGACGCACCATGCTACCTTCACGTTTCCCAATGAACGTGGAGATGAGGACGCACCATGCTACCTTCGTGTTTCCCAATGAACGTGGAGATGAGGACGCACCATGCTACCTTCGTGTTTCCCAATGAACGTGGAGATGTGGACGCACCATGCTACCTTCGTGTTTCCCAATGAACGTGGAGATGTGCAATTAGTGCTGATGTTGTTCTTCTCTGCTCTTCGTCTTGTCACTGTTTGATATTAAAGTTGCTGCTCATACGGTGTACAGTGCTGCTGTCGCATTTTAAATTTTATCATATTGCTGTTGTTTGTTTTGCAATTATCATTGATGATTTTTTTTTGGTGCTAATAACTATTTCCGGTGTCTTTACACTAGCTTTGTTGTTGTTGCAATATGTTATTGTAGCTGGTGTCGTTTAAAACTCTTCTTATTGTTTGTTATTACCGTGAACATTGCTTGTTGATAGTAATAGTGATGTTTGTAACTGTCGTTACTATTGTAATGACCGTTCCTGTTGTATTTTTCATATCTGTTGTTATCTATACTTTCTATTGTTATTGTTTGTGTCTACAATTAAGTATTGTTGACGTTGTTCCTCTGCACACGAGCGCAGCAACGTTGAGTGAGTGTAGGTTTTGGTCTTGTCTGTCTGTCTGTCTGTCTGTCTGTCTGTCTGTCTGTCTGTCTGTCTGTCTGTCTGTCTGTCTGTCTGTCTGTCCGTCTGTCTGTCTGTCTGTCGGTCGGTCCGTCCGTCGGTCTGTCAGCAAGCTAAACTGAAAATCTGTGATATGGATCTCTATGAAATATTGCAGAACTGTTTGTGTGGACGCTAGCTGCAGTAAATGTATTTGGAAGTCTGTTGGTGAAAAATTTGGCACTTGTATTGAATTGCAAAATGGAGTGACTGAGGGCGGAAAATAAACAAAATTTAGAAAGAGAGGGGGGTTATTTACTGCCAAGGACACAGACAAACAGAGTACAGTACAAGACACAATGCATTTCGACCTCTTGGGTCTTCTTCAGGCAAAAACAAATAACATTTAGGACAGTGAAAATGAAGAACGAGAAACCACTTATCTTGTCATGTTTCAGTGGCGAAGATGAGAAGATAAGTGGTTTCTCGTTCTTAGTTTTCGCTGTCCTAAATGCTATTTGTTTTCGCGTGAAGAAGACCCAAGAGGTCGAAATGCATTGTCACTTGTATTGGAATGTGTTTTATGCTGATTTCTTGATGTTCAACATTGTTTTGGAATGTGTATTGACCATCGGATGTCTTTTTTCTATTGCATCGCACTCTGGTGTATGATTTTGAAATACATGTATTGTTTTAACTGCGCTGCATTGCCTTGTATGATGCTGACTGTATGCAGCTTGTGACGTCATTGCATAGTGGATCTTTCGCAGTGCTTTACCTGGCATTCCTTTTTCATGATGCTGCGCTGCTGTATACCTCATATCCTCTGTGCCCTGCAGTGTGGCTGGACTATTGCATTGGTTCATATGCATATCACTGCTATCAGCATGCAACTGCTTTGCATCGTACACTGATCGAGTTGTTATCACAATTGTATTGTATCTTACTATCCTGCACTGCTTTACACTTAGTGCATTGCATTGTTGATCTAACTGCATTGTACTGTATTGCACTTTGCTTTGCTAGTAATTGGCAGATTGCTACATATTGCTATGCATTTATATACTGCGCGCGGCATTGTAGTGCATTGTTTCCTATCGTGTTGTGTTTTGTATTGCAAGGGCGGGGGCCGGTAATAGACCGTGTAGAGGCCGGCTCGTAATACTTTGTATTCTGGTGTTGCGGGTTGTTCGTAATCTCCACGGGCCGTCGTTTCGATTACAGGGGGGATTTTCCACTCGACATTAACTTTGCTTTCTGACTCATTTCCCCATACAGTCCTTCGAATGGAGACTATAAACCGAGGGTTTCCGTGTGTGGAAACGTAAGCATAACATCTTTCACACACGTAAAAATCCCATCACCAAACTTTCGAAAGGAAAGACCTGTTTGGCCGTTGGTCTATGGATGGACCGTTACACATAGCAACTGACACTTTCCGAAGATGGAGTATGGCTGCCTTAATGGGCGGTGATAAAAAAAACGGCCCATTACACGCCTAAACTCACTCCTCTTGGTGGGTAGACGGGATTTAATACTTGCCTGTCTACACCATAGGTCGTCCGCACATGCTAGTATCAGCTACGTACGCAGAAGAAGAAGATGAAGAGAAAGAGTATTTGCAGGGCATTGTTACGTTCTAGATTTGTCCGTGTTCACTAGATTCCCCAACATTAGTCAATCGTCAGCTGCCTTCCCATTCATATGCATCTTGCCAACAGTCCGGCGCACAAAGTTTCCTACGTCAGTGTGTATCCTTCCATCACATTTCCTGTTGTTCTGGCACTTTGAAATTCAACCACTGACCCCCCCCCCCCCCCTCCACCCCCCACCCCCCCCATAAAAAAAAGTGGTCAACACCTTACCTGTGTTCCATTTTCTGTAACAAGTATTTGTTTTTTGCTGCAACGGTAGTTATTGAGGATGGAGGGTTGAAGGGGGTGGAGTGGGCGTTTGAGATTAGATTGGAGGGAGAGGTGGGGTGGTTGGCGGGGTCCATTACGGGGACCTAGGAAAAAGGGACGCAAAAAAACATGGGCGCTAAAGAACCATGCCTCCTTATATGGAAACAGCGGTCTGATACGAAAATCAAAGCATCTGTTTATCTAAAATGAAATCAGTTCTTTTCTTAAGTAATTACTTTCAATCACTTGATCCAATCAGGATTGAACCAGCAACCTTTGGACTTCGGTGCAAACCCGCCTCTGGGCAACTGAGGCTGTTTCACCTTCTATGTAAATATCTTACTGGCTTGGGTAGTTTTTGCCTTCTATGTAATCTTCTTACTGGCTTGTCTAGCAATCGACTGTGCAGGTTATAGACCTAATGCCTCTTCGTCAGCCAACTCTGAATCCCATATACAACACTGGACATAACAAAAACAACCTTCATTTCGATGTGAAATAAAGATAAAAGGTCGACAAAAAGCACAAAATGCTTTGACACATACGCACCGCACGCACGCGCGCGTACGAACACACACACACACACACACACACACACACTACACACACACACTCTAACACACACGGAATGCACACACACGCAACCAGCAACGCACGCACGCACACACGCACGCACGAACCACACACACGCACACACACAACACACACACACCACACACAACACACCACGATGGCACCACCTCACCAATTCGGTCTGCACCAATAAGCTACGTATTAGTGCATACCACAATGAAGGTTTGGATTTACCACGTCCAACGCAGGCTGATTCTGTGACGAGGGACTACGCCTGAAACTGGCGAAACCTTCAGTTATATTGTGCACGCGCGCTCCATTAACGCAATGGGCGTTCTAGCGATCACAGACACCATCGGCGTCAGAACCTACAAAACTGAACATTCAATAAGCAACTACTCTGGCAAAGGACCTGAAGAAACAAACCAAAAACAAAAGGGCAAGACACAGTTTCGTAACTATGTTCATTTCTGGATAATTACGCAATTATCTCCTTCGTTTGTTTACTTCTGACACGCGGCGCGTGGCCTGTAAGGGCGCGCGCGCACACACTACTCACTCACACACACCACACACACACACTCTCCACACACACACACACACACGCACAGCACGCACGCACGCACGGATCACGCACGCACAACGGGCGCGCCGGCGCACCAACCACACAACCACACACACTCACACACACACAACCACACGTGCGCGCGAACGCACTCACACACACATTACTCAGGAAGAGAGAGACAGACAGACAGAGGACACGCCACACACAAACACACACACAACACACACACACACACAGTGATGAGAGTGAGAGGAGAAAGAGGAGAGGATAGGACGGGAGAGAGGGAGAGTGAGGAGTTGAGGAGAGAGAGAGAGGAGAGAGGAGAGTGACACAGGACAGGCAGACAGACAGAGAGAGAGAGAGATGAGAGAGAGGAGGAGAGAGAGAGAGAGAGAGACGTGCGGAGAGAGGAGTACGGGAGGAGATGAGGTGGAGTGCGAGTAGTTTGAGGGAGAGGGCGTGAGAGAGAAGGAGAGGAGTAGAGGACACATACACTCACACACACACACACACACACTCTCACACACACACACACCACACACACACACACACACCAATTCTCTACCACGTCTTTAAAAAAATACAAAAAATTCACGCGGTTAGCACGTGCAGGATAGTGTCATCTGCGACAAGACTCGCCGTGAATCTCGCAGAACCTTGACTCAGTCACAATGTCACTATGCACTCCATTTCAACCACGGGGGAGAAGAGGGGGCATGGGATGGGGGGGGGGGGGGGGGGGGGGGGGGGGAGGGGGTTGGTGCAGGCGGGGTTGCATTTTTTGCGGGGGGGGGGGCGGGGGTGGGGGGGGGTTGGGGTTGCAATAGATCACAGACACTTGCATTCAGCTTAAGAAACTACTAAAGTGAAACATAAGATATGTGTATCACAGGACAGAAACAAAACAGAATTAAAAAAAAAAAAAACACCACTAGGATAAAAAAGGTTCAGAGACCAGTTCGTATTACTCGGCCACAGTGCAAAAAAAAAGGTTATTTGGCGTTATTAATACTGGGTTTGTTACAAATATTAATTTCGCTGCATTGCCTCTCTGTTTCTGTCGTTGTGTGCCGGCTCTCTCTCTCTCTCTTCTCTCTCTCTCTCTGGGCTTGATTGCCACGTTCTTGCAATCTCCTCTCCTGACTTCTTTCTCTATCTTTACCCCCAAGCCCCTCTTCTATCTGTCTGTCTGTATGTTTGTCTGTCTGTCTCTCTTCTCTCTCTCTCTCTCATCCTCTCTCTCTATCTCTCTCTCCCTCCCCGCTGCAAGCCGCGCGCGCACGCGCGCGCGCGCGCGTGTGTGTGTGTGTGTCTGTTTGTGTTGTGTGTCAGTAGTAGTGTGCGTGTGTGTGTGTGTTCTTGTTGTGTAGCGTGTGTGTTATGGTGTGTGTGTGCGCGCGCGCCCGCGCATGTGGCCTCTCTTCGAATGCAATATGTGTGTGATTGTAGGATTGTGTGGTGTTGTGTGTGTGCGTGTGTGTGTTGTGTGCTGTGTGTGTGTGTGTGTGTGTGCGGAGAGAGAGAGAGAGAGAGAGAGTCTAGACGTACGAGAAGGGAGAGAGAGGAGGGGTGAGAGAATGAGGAGACGAGTGACCTTGAGAACGCGAGGGAGAGAGAGTGAGGGAGAGAGGAGAGGAGAGCGTGCATGTGCGCTCTTCGAATGCAATTATTATATGTTGTGAGTGATTGTGTGTGGTGTGTGTGTGTGTGTGTGTGTGTGTGGTGTGTGTTTGTGTGTGTGTGTAATCAAGCCACTTCGTGTGTGCACGCGTATTCACACACACCACACACACACTCACACAACACACACACACACCTCAACACACAAAACAACACAACACATGCACAGGACACACACACACGCACAACGCACCACACACACACACACACACACACAAACAAACACACGGCAGGCGCGCTCGCTACTCACATAAAACAAATACAAAAGGAACGAAGAAATATAAACAATTCTTGGGAACAAACCAAATATTTCTTCCAAGCAAAAGGGACCGGTCCCGCGTAACATATCAAATTACAGAAAATTGAGATAATGACGGCTGTGGACTTTGCTAACAGTCAGAGAAAATAATTCATGGGGAAGAAAGAGAAAGGGAAATAGCTTTGTGTTGGATAATTGCAGTGCAAGAGATACTGAACTATAACACAATATGTTTATCTGATTTAACTCAGCCCTTTACTCCCCTCCTTCCCTTCCTTCTCCTCCTTCACCATTTCTCTTTCCTCCAGCTCGAGGCGAGACGCATTGTGCGCGCGCGCGCGCGCGTGGTGTGGGTGTGTGTGTGTTGTGTGTGTGTGTGTGTGTTTGTGTGTGTGTGTGTGTGTGTGGCGTTGCGCGCATGATGTGTGTGTATGTTTGTGTGGGTGTGTGTGTTGTGTGTGTGTGTGTGTGTGTGTGGTGTGTGTGCGGGTGTGTTGTTGTGCGCGCCCGTAGTCGCGCGGCGCGTGTTCGTGTGCGAGTGTGTGTGTGTCCAGTGATGTGAGAGTGCCGCGTGCTGTGCGCGCGTGTGTATGTGCCGTATTGTGTATTGTGAAGTGTGCGTGTATATGAATATATGTATGTGGTACAGTCTCTGTAACTGTCTTTACACACAAAAAGGAAAGAAAAAAAGAAGAGAGACAGAAAAATAAAAAAAAAAAAACCCATTAGGGCATCAGGACAGGACCTCTGTAAGTACTACCTTTTCCAATTTCGCTTCGCATAGAGAATGTACGTTCGTATTCCACTTCCTCTCCATCTATTGTGACCAAATGTCAAGATTTTCTGAGAGAGAGAGTAGTGGAGAGAGAGAGAGAGAGAGATGGCGGGGAAGATGAGTGGGAGATGGAGATGACGAAGACGGACTTGAGAGGCGGAAGAGAGGAATGAGTGAGAGAGACGATGAGAGAGAGATTAGGGTTTGTAGCGTGTTGCAATGAGAAATTTTACAGTATTGCATTTGTGACCAAATAATTACAAGATTTTGTGCAGAGAGAGAGAGGAAGAAGAGAGAGACGGGACTCGTAAGAAGAGGAGGGATGGGAGAAGAGACGAGAGGTAGATCGAATGAGAGTAGTGGAGAGGAGAGTGAGAAGAGAGTGAAAAGGAGAGAGAGAGAAGAGAGAGAGAGGGAGAGAGAGGACGTGATGAGAGGAGGAGAGGACGAATGAGAGAGAGGACCGAGTGAGAGGAGAGCGGATACCGGAAACGGAAGCACAGATGACCAGAAACCGGAGCAGCACGGCATGACAAGTGCGCCAGACCAGACCTAACAGGAAGGACAAGTGACTGAACTTGTTGTGACTGTTGCCTGTGGCACCGTTCATCGACAGAGGATGCGAGTTAGTTATATTTACTGCATTAGGGGAAAAAAGGTCTTTTAGTATGAAATTCGCGTTGCTCAAGAAAACTGATATGAACCTTGAGCCTTAATGTAACAGGCCGGGCGAACACACATACACACACTCACACACACAAACACACACTACCACACACACACACACACACACACACCACACACGCACGCACAGCACGCAAGCACGCAACACTACACACACACACGCACACGCACAGGCACACACACGGTACGTGCGCAACACACACACACACACACACACACACACACACACACACACAGTCTGCAATATTGTGCTACAATGTAGAGAGACTGACAGACGACTTAACTGTCAGACTGCAGACTAGACGGGCAAGCCAGCCAGCAGCCAGCCAGGCCACACACGCCCACTCTACAACACGCACACACACACACGCACGCACCGCACGCACCACACACACACACACACACAAATCACCACACAACAAGCATGTGGAGTCACTTAGTGGTTACTGCTACACAGCAATAAGATTCTGAGTGATGTTCGCGGAAACTGGACACAGTAATATCGTCACGCGCTCTCGTTTAAACACGTGAGGAGGGCAATTATCATCAAACATTCACCTGCTTTGGGGAAACCTACAAATGTGAAGTCTGTATATGTATTAACAGAAAGAAACAGAGGAGGGAAAAAGGTCGGCGCGAGGCGCGCAACACACACACACACATATTTACACACACACACGCGCGCGCCGCAACACACACACAGCACACACACCATCCAAAATACACACACACACACACTCACAGCCACAATACGCATGCACGGCGGCGCTCACGCTCCGCACACACACACACGCTCGCTCACACGCACGCGCGCTGCGCGGCGCGCGGCCACGCACGCACGCACCGCTCGACGCACACACGCATGCGCACTCACTAACAACTCACACACACACACACACACAACACACACTCACACCCTTGATTGTCTCTTCAAATGACGTGGGCATGACAAAGAATAGCACAAAAAGGGCCGCATGGGGCAAGGCACAAGAATCACTGAAATTCATGTTCCTTTATCCATTCAGGGGGTTTATCACTTGCTGAGAACAAGCTGTATGGAGTAGAATTAAAGGCTGTATGAGAAAAGATGACTCTCCAAGAATAAGTATATTGATTCTCGTTGGTCTTGGGTAACAAATCATTTTGAATCACATGGCGTTATTCAAATTCAGACAGATTAAAACTGAATGCGTTCATCACAAAATACAGCAAAAATGTTAGACGTTCATGTGGTGAACAAATTTCTAACAAGCACATCATTTTGAATGTCAGAGGTTAAGACCTATCTTACCAGTGATTTCTGAAAATTGTATTGAAGGCGTTTTCAAAAATGCTACTAGTTTGTTTAATATTGCGAAATGTTTACTTCATAGTCCTGTAGGACATTTGTTATAGACAAGTTGATTGTAATTTTTGTTAAAGCTCATTTTTCTGACTTTTTTTCTCCCCCCCCCCCCCCCTTATCAAAGAGACATAAACACATACACACACAATACGGTCCCCCTCCCCTCCTCCTCCCGATCCCCTCCTTCCCCCCTCCCCTCTCCCCGTCTAATATCACTATGTGGGTAGACGTTAAATTGAAGACAACAACAACAACAACAACAACAACAACAACAACACACACACACACACACACACACACACACACACACACACACACACACACCACACACACACACACACACGCACACACACACACGCATTCTGCAACAGCAGGAAGTCTCAAGTGCAGGCATGCCACAGCAATCTTTACGAATGTTCCTAATAACCATTCTCCGCAGCACTTCCACAGAAGAAAAGATATTATAGAAACAGAGTAATAAGAAAGACAGAGAGAGAGACAGAGAGAGAGAGAGAGAGAGAGAGAGAGAGAGAGAGAGAGAGAGAGAGAGAGAGAGAAAGAGAGAGAGAGAGAGAAAGAGAGAGAAGAGAAAGAGAGAGAGAAAGAGAGAGAGAGAGAAGAGAGAGAGAGAGAGAGAGAGAGAGAGAGAGAGAGAGAGAGAGAGAGAGAGAGAAGAGAGAGAGAGGGAGTAAAAGAACCACAGAAAGAGACAGTGAAAGAGAGAGGCAGAGAGAAAGACAAACACACACACACACACACACACACACACACACACACACACACACACACACACACACACACACACACACACACGCACGCACGCACGCACGCACAGAGAGAGAGAGAGGAGAAGAGAGAGAGAGAGAGAGAGAGAGAGAGAGAGAAACAGATAGAGAGATAGAGACAGAGACACAGAGACAGAGACACAGAGACAGAGCGACAGAGACAGAGCGACAGAGACAGACAGAGAGACAGTGAAAGCGAAATTTACAGACAGACAGACAGACAGACAGACAGACACACACACACACACACACACACACACACACACACACACACACACACACACATACAAGAAAAGCAGACGAGCAGGCCAAGGAACAAAGAGGAAACTCAATCAAAACATGAACACACACAATAGTTTACAACGCAAAAGACAAGCGATTTCTTGAAGAAAAAACCCAAGAGAAACATAAAGAAAAGATGATTACCACCTGTCGTTCTAACTGCAAAATGGTGTACAATAAGAAAGAAGGGAAACAAAACTCTGGTGTAAGATAACTGTAGTAGTAGAAAGGATGTTAGACAAACAAACAAACATGATATTATTTACCACCCGCCCGTGGCAAAGTGGTTAGCGTTGCGGACTCCCGGCTGGGAGGTCGTGGGTTCGATTCCCATCAGACTCATGTGGGATTTTTCTGCCCCGACCCGCTCCTACCCAGAGTTGACTTTGCTGCGGACTCAGTTGGGAAGACTGGGACCACACAGTCGAGTTTCATCCACTTAACGGATGCGCCTCTGAGAGTGTTGCTCAAATTTCCTGAACCAACACTGCAGGTGTCTGTATCTCTTGGGCCTGGTTGACGCCATGATATATCATGAAAGAAAGCGTAGAGTACAGCCCTGTCATGCAGCCTCAGATCAGAATGGAAATCCGTAGCATCATCTTAATCATCCTCATTCTCATCGATCAGCACAACAACAAAAAACCCATAAAACAACACACACACACACACACACACACACACATACACTCAAAAGCAAACAAACAAACAAAAACAAACAAACAAACATACAAAACTTGATATTATTTACCTGATCTACAGCCTCCCTTCCTCTCTCTCTCTCCTCCACCCACTTCCCCCCTCCCCTACCTTCCTGTGCCTCTCTCTCTCTCTCTCTCTCTCTCTCTCTCTCTCTCTCACTCTCTCTCTCCCTCTCTCTCTCTCTCTCTGATTTCAGGTCACGTTGAAGGAAAAATGAAGCAATAGATTGCTGGGTAGATGGTGTTATCATGTGTATGGGAAGAAAAGAAGAAAGAAAAAAAAAAACGCGCGCAAGCTGCGAGCATACATGTGTGTGTGTGTGTGTGTGTGTGTGTGTGTGTGAGAGAGAGAGAGAGAGAGAGAGAGAGAGAGAGAGAGAGAGAGAGAGACTTTCTGTGAGTGTGTGTGTGTGTGTGCGTGTGCGTGTGTGTGCGTGTGCGTGTCTGTGTGTGCGTGTGCGCGCGTGTGCGTACCTGCAGTTGCCAAGAAAGTAAAAAGCTCGCGCGCGCGCGCGCGCACACACACACACACACACACACATGGTAAAGAATAAAGGACATCATTCAGCCACGCGCCGAAGTGTATTTCGTAATTATGCAAAGAGAAATTACGCACTGCACTTTCTCTGCCCTCACACACCCGCCTTATCGGATTTACTGAGAGCTGTAGGGGACACTCAGACAGAGAGAGAGAGAGAGAGAGAGAAGAGAGAGAGAGAGAGAGAGAGAGAGAGGAGAGAGAGAGAGAGGAGAGAACAGACAGACAGACAGAGAGACAGAGTTCTAGGGACACTTACAGAGAGAGACAGAAAGACAGACAAGCAGACAGACAGAGTAAGGGAGGAAGAGAGAGAGGGGAGGGAGAGCTCCAGGGGACGCTCTGACTGAGAGAGACAGACAGACAGACTGAGACAGAGACAGATAGATACAGAGACAGAGAGACGGAGACAGACAGAGAGATAGAGAGAGAGGCGGAAGACAGAGACAGAGAGAGAGGGAGAGCTCTAGGGGACACTCTAACAGACAGACAGACAGAGAGACGGGGACAGGCAGAGAGAGAGAGAGAGAGAGAGAGAGAGAGAGAGAGAGAGAGAGAGAGAGAGAGAGAAAAGGAGGGACACAGAGACAGAGACAGAGAGAGGGAGAGCTCTAGAGGACACGCTGACAGACTGAGAGAGAGAGAGAGAGAGAGAGAGAGGAGAGAGAGAGAGAGAGGGGCAGGGGGGGGGGGAGGGAAATTGATAGACAGATAGACAGAGCGACGGAGACACCGATAGAGACAAAACCAATACCGGAAACGGAAGAAGCACTCGAAACCAGAACGAGATCTGCGCGACAGACAAGTGCGTTTTGTTGGACAGAAGAACACGACAACCCGGATCTTCCGACCAGAGTCACGTGACCCCAGTCCCGGGCTGTCAACTGTCGTCTGGCAGACGCTGCTGACGTCAGCAATGGTGTTGGTCCCTGGTGTGGTTGTTGTTGTATGCGGCGACGTTTTTAGCGCGCGCACACAACACACACACACACACACACACAATTGTACCCTTCCACACAGGATGAGCACACGGCGCCCATGGGACGATTTCTAGACGTGACGATCAATACGCTGGAGATAGAGAAAGAGAGAGAGAGAGAGACGGACAGACAGACAAAAAAAAAACCAGACAGACAAACAGAGAAAGACAGAAGTGAGATAAAGACAGACAGGGTGAGTGAGACAGAGACGGAGGCAGAGAGAGAGAGAGAGAGAGAGAGAGAGAGAGAGACAGACAGACTGATAGACTCTGTGTGTGTGGTGTGTGTGTGTGTGTGTGTGTTGTGTGTGTGTGTGTGTGTGTGTGTGGGTGCGTGACTTAAGTGATGGTAATAGACGTTTTCGTCCGTTTGTTTCGCTTGACGTTTCCACAGTGATAGGGCCGGATGTGGATCTGCAAGGGAGTTTTCCAAGGTTTGGGTGTTTTTTTAGGGTCTCATTTTCTTTCTGCCCCTTCACCCCCTGATAATAAATGCTTCTGAAAATGAGCCTTCAGCAAGCTTATAGTCTCCAAGGGGGAGACAATCTCCAAAGGGGAGGAATATCACTAACATATCATAACTCTTGGTCACATACCGGTATTTCGAAACTTGATTGTTTCTCCTCAGTTTCTTTCTTTCTTTCTGCGTACGCAGGCTGATACTCCTGCGGACACTCCCTGTATAGCCAGGCAGTGGAGTTTTGTGTGTATGACCCTTTTTTTATCCCGCCATTAAGGCAGCCATACTCCATCTTCGGGAAGTTTCTCCTCAGTGACCTCAGAAAGTCCTGACTTGACTCCTCTGCGTTTTAGGTTTTATGCAAAATGCTATCCCAGAAAAAGGCTGGTGTGCAATACCATAGTATGTTTGTTGAATTGTCAAAAAAAAACCTCCAAAGGTCCCACCTAAGAAGCAAAAGAAAATTATGAAACAACAAAAATATAAGCTACATTTTCTTTTGAAAAAGTAGAAAATATAAAAAGATAACATCTTAAGACACAAGTGCTGAGGGCCAGTTCTTGACATATATGTACTTCTTTTCTAACTGTGAATTTATTATCACGGAGACGGTTGATGGAGCTCTCTGCAGTGACGACTCAAGTGATACGAGCTGTCCCTTA
>CM031605.1:56135317-56140317 GCA_018398815.1 Conus ventricosus
CGTAATATGCTGGATGGATATATAATATTTGTAATGAAGGCTTAGGGTGTTAAGCATAAAACGTCAACCAAAACATAGCCATAAACCGATGCATGAATTTTGTTTAACTTCTCCCCCCCCCCCCCCTCCCCCCCAGGTATTAGTATTTGTAAAGAAATACGTGAATGATTTACAAAGAGGATGCTGGATATCTGCCGTAACTATCTATCTTATCATCTACTATCGACCCATTCATCATCTATCCATCCATCCATCTCGCCATCTCTGTCTGTCTGCTGTCTGTCACTCTCACTCTCTCTCACTGTGTATCCGTTTCTGTCTCCTCTCCTTCTGTCTGTCAGTCTGTCTGTCAGTCTCTTCTAACAGCTAAATACGTATTAATAGGAACGTTTATCAAACGTGAATACAGTTTTGAATGTAAAGATCTTTCTACATTATGGGCAGAAACGTAAAACACAACAACCAAAAAATTGCCATAACGGATCTCTCTCCCTCTCTCCCTCACCCATTCCCTCCCCTCTGTATCTCTGTCTCTCTCTGTCTCCTGGGCTGGGTTGGGTATGTTCGTGCGGGTGGGGTGGGGTGGGCCCTCTCGAAGGGACCCAACTTGTCTCAAAAAACTTATATCTGCGTGTTATATAAAAACGTTTATCAGACACGTGAATGTGGTGTTTGAAAGTAAAGATATTTCTAAGAATTTAGGGTCAGAAAAGACGTATTTTAACAAAATACCGCCGAACAAATCTCACTCCTCTCTCTCTCTCCACTCTCTCTCCAACCTCACATCAATCTCATTCCTCCCACTTTCTCTCTCTCTCAACTCGAGAACCTCTCTCTCTCACCTCCTGTCTCTCTCTCTCTCTCAGTCTTTTTTTTGTCTCCTCTGTCTGTCTCTGTCTTTCTGTCTGTCTCTCTCCGTCTTTCGTTTCGCCCCCCCTCTCTCTCTCACCTCTCTCTCTCTCTCATCCCTCTCTGTCTTCTCCCTATCTCCTCTTAACCCCGTCTCACTCATCCTCTCTCTCTCGCTCTCACTCTCTCTCACTCTCCTCAACTCTCTACTCACTCTCTCTCGCTCACTTCTCTGTTTTTTTGTCTGCTTTGTCTGTCTCTGTCTTTCTGTCGTCTGTCAGTCACACTCCGTCTCACGCTCTCCAACCCCCCCCCCCTCTCTCTCTCTCCCCATCTCACTCGTCTTTCTCTCTATCTCCTCTTAACCCTGTCCTCCTCTCTCCCATCACTGTCTTTCTCTCTATCTCTCTTAAAACCCTTTCTCTCTCTCTTCTCTCATCTCTCTCTCTCTTCTCTCTCTCATCTCTTGTTTTTTCCTGCTCTGTCTGTCTCTGCTTTTCTGTCTGTTTGTCTGTCTTCCCGTCTTTTCGCTCCCCCCCCCCCCCCCTTCTCCTCTCTCTCTTCTCCCTCACTCTTCTCTCTATCTCCCTATTAACCCCCCGTCCTCTCTCCTCTCTCTCTCTCTCTCTCACATCTCTCTCATCTCTCTCTCCTCTCTCCCTCTCTCTTCTCTCTCTCTCCTACTCTCTCTGCTCTCACTCTCTCTCTCTGGTCTTTCTTTTTGTCTGCACTCTGTCTCTGTCGGGATACTGTCAGTCTGTCGTCTCTCTCATCTCTCCGTCTTTCTCTATAAACTGTTATATCGTGTTTAAAAAAATGATTATCAACACGTGAATGGTGATTGAATGTAAAGATATATCTAAAGAGTTGGGCATAAACGTATTTTAATCAAAAAATAACCGCCGTACAAGAATCTCAACTCAATCTCTCACTCTCACTCTCCTCACCTCACCCTCGTCTCTCTCCTCTCTCTCTCTCTCTCACTCTCTGTTTTTTGTCTCTCTGTCTCTGCCTTTCTGTCTCTCATTCCTCCGTCTCCTTCGCTCCCCCCTCCCTCCTCCCTCTCTGTCTTTCTTCTCTATCTCCCTCTAACCCCGTCTCTCTTTCTCTCTCTCCCCTCTCTCTCGTCTCTCTCACTCTCTCTCATCTACTCCAACTCTCTCTCTCTCTCTCATCTCTCTCTTCTGTTTTTGTCTGCTCGTCTGCCTCTGTCTTTCTGTCTGTCTGTCACTCTCCGTCTCACGCCTCCAACCCCCACCCCCACTCCCCCCCTCTCTCTCTCCCTCTCCTGGGTCTTTCTCATCTTTTCCCTCTTAACCCCGTCTCTCTCTCTCTCTCTCTTCTTCCTCACTCTCTCTGTTTTTTGTCGCTCTGTCGTCTCTGTCTTTCTGTCTTTTGGTCTGTCTTCTGTCTCCGTCTCTCCTCCTTCCCCCTTCTCCCTCTCCTCTCTCTCCTCTCTCCCTCTCTTGTCTTTCTCTCTTCTCTCCACTTTAACCCCGTCTTTCTCTCTGCACTCTCTCCCCACTTCGTCACTCTCTCTCTGTCTCACTCTCTCTCCCCTCTGTCTTTCTCTCTATCTCCCTCTTAACCCCGTCTCTCTCTCTCTCTCTCTCCTCTCATCTCTCTCTCTCTCTCTCTCTCTGTTCTTTTTTGTCTGCTCTGTCGTGTCTCTGTCTTCTGTCGTTTCGTCTGTCTCTCTCTCCTCCCGTTCTCCCCCTCCTCTCTCTTCCTCTCTCATTTGGCGTGGGGGCCTGTTTCACAGCAGGTTTGACCGTGTGTGCCAAATGAAACCTGATTCAGGAATGACGGTACCACGGACGCGAAGCTTCTTGGGAGGCTGAAGGGCGACAGGTCCTGGTTCCAGACACAATGCCAGACCTGCAGGCTGACCCAGACAGTGACGTCACTAACCGTCCATCCTCGGCTCTCTTTCTCTTTGTCTCTCCCTCTTTGTCTCTCCTCTGTCTCCGTCTCACTCTATCTCTCTCTGTCTCTGTCTCCGTCTCTGTCTCTCTCTCTCTCGCTCTCTCTCTCTCTCTCTCTCTCTCTCTCTCTCTCTCTCTCTCTCTGTGATTGTGTGTGTGTGGTGTGTGTGTGTGTGTGTGTGTGTGTGTGTGTGTGGTGTGTGTGTAGCGCGCGCGCGCGCACGCGCGTGCTTGTCTATGTGTGTGTGAGTGAGTGAGTGAGTGAGTGAGTGAGTGAGTGAGTGTGTGTGTGTATGTTGTGTGTGTGTGTGTAGTGGTGTGTGTGTGTGTGCGTGTGTGTGTGTGTGTGGTGTGTGTGTGTGTGTGTGTGTGTGTGTGTGTGTGTGTGTGGTGTGTGTGTGTGTGTGTGTATGTGTGTGTGTGTGTGTGTTTTGTGTGTGTGTGTGTGTGTGCGTGCGTGCATGTGTGCGCGTGCGTGCGTGTGAGCGCGTGCGTGCGTGCGTGTGTGTGTGTGTGTGTGTGGTGCAAACGCGCGCATGGATCTCTCTCTGTCTGTCTGTCTGTCTTTGTCTTTATCTCTGTCCTCCCTCTCTCTCTCTCTCTGTCTCTGTCTCTACTCTCACTGTCTCTGTCTCTGTGTGTCTGTCTCTTTGTGTCGCTGTCTCTGTCTGTTTGTCTGTCTCTCTGGCTCTATCTTATCATTTTTTTCTTACTCTATATAATGTTTTTCGTATAGCGATTTTTTTACAGTTCATACTACACTTGGAGTACCAGTATGGGATTTTTCACTTACAAATTAATGTAATATTTACTCCTGTTCATACTCTCTCCTCTCTCTCTCTCTCTCTGTCTCTCTCTCTTTCAGCGCCTCTGACTTCCTCCTCGTTTAACACATGCACACACAACGCACGCACGCACGCACGCACGCACGCACTCACCACACACACACACACACACACACACACACACACACACACACACACACAAACACACACACACATTCAGCATGGAAAGAGCTCCACGCAGGTTTCCAGAAACTGGCAACATCCCACCAATGCTGTCTGCCCACAACAGCCAGCACCCTCATGCTCCTGACGCTGTCCCCACAGCCGCCTGCATGTGCATCCAACTCGCCGTCTATCCCCCCCCCCCCCCCCCCCCCAGCCTACATGTGTATCCAACTCACTGTTCTATCCCCCCCCCCCCACCACAGGCCTACATGTGTATCCAACTCGCTGTTCTATCCCCCCCCCCCCCCCCCCCCCCCCCGCCACAGCCTACAGTGTATCCAACTCGCTGTTCTATCCGCCACAACCGCAAACATGTGTATCCAACTCGCTTTCTATCCGCCACAACCGCAAACATGTGTATCCAACTCGCTGTTCTATCCCCCCCCCCCCCCCCCCCACCCATAGGCCTACATGTGTATCCAACTCGCTGTTCTATCCCCCCCACAGGCCTACATGTGTATCCAACTCGCTGTTCTATCCCCCCCCCCCCCCCCCCCCCACAGGCCTACATGTGTATCCAACTCGCTGTTCTATCCCCCCCACAGGCCTACATGTGTATCCAACTCGCTGTTCTATCCCCCCCCCCCCCCCACAGGCCTACATGTGTATCCAACTCGCTGTTCTAATCCCCCCCCCCCCACACAGGCCTACATGTGTATCCAACTCGCTGTTCTATCCCCCCCACAGGCCTACATGTGTATCCAACTCGCTGTTCTATCCCCCCACAGGCCTACAGACGCACACAGAAAGACATACAGAACACGCTTTACATGTCAGACTGCACTGATAACATAAGATTGCACACAAGCATAATCCCTTGAAACGCAACATTAAAAGAACGCGAGCAGCGCAAGCTCGCAAACACACGCACACGTATGCGCTCGCACGTACACACACACACACACACACACACACACACACACACACACACACACACACACACACACATACACACGCGCGCGCGCAAGCACGAACACATACACACACACGCACACAGACAGACACACAGACACACACAGTGTGAAGGCGTGCGCGCACATGCGCATCAAAACACACGAGCACGCACCCATGAATACACACACACGCGCGCACATGCGCACGCACGCAACCATTCACACGCGCACAAACACACAAGCATGCGCACGTACGCGCGCACAACCACCCCCTCCCCAACTACCACCCCCCCCCCCCCCCCCCCCCCCGTCACACACCCTAC
>CM031605.1:56147817-56152817 GCA_018398815.1 Conus ventricosus
TGAGCACATTAAGTTAGTTCCTTTGGTTAAATAAAAATTCAGTTGTGACGCACTTCTGTCCGTAATTTGAGTTCAAACAATACCATTTTCCGACCTCAAGTCACTTCTGAACCAATAAGTGGTGGGATTCGCAGGTTTACAGTGTTACTTGTGTGGTCAAAGACAGGTTACAGACAATGCAACACTTTGCCATAGTGATGTTGGAATCTCCCTGTTACAGACAATGCAACACTTTGCCATAGTGATGTTGGAATCTCCGTTACAGACAATGCAACACTTTGCCATAGTGATGTTGGAATCTTCCTGTTACAGACAATGCAGCACTTTGCCATAGTGATGTTGGAATCTTCCTGTTACAGACAATGCAACACTTTGCCATAGTGATGTTGGAATCTTCCTGTTACAGACAATGCAACACTTTGCCATAGTGATGTTGGAATCTTCCTGTTACAGACAATGCAGCACTTTGCCATAGTGATGTTGGAATCTTCCTGTTACAGACAATGCAGCACTTTGCCATAGTGATGTTGGAATCTCCCTGTTACAGACAATGCAACACTTTGCCATAGTGATGTTGGAATCTCCCTGTTACAGACAATGCAACACTTTGCCATAGTGATGTTGGAATCTCCGTTACAGACAATGCAACACTTTCCCATAGTGATGTTGGAATCTTCCTGTTACAGACAATGCAGCACTTTGCCATAGTGATGTTGGAATCTCCCTGTTACAGACAATGCAACACTTTGCCATAGTGATGTTCGAATCTCCCTGTTACAGACAATGCAACACTTTGCCATAGTGATGTTGGAATCTCCGTTACAGACAATGCAACACTTTGCCATACTGATGCTGGAATCTCCCTGTTACAGACAATGCAGCACTTTGCCATAGTGATGTTGGAATCTTCCTGTTACAGACAATGCAGCACTTTGCCATAGTGATGTTGGAATCTTCCTGGTACGGCCAGCAGCCCACTATCAGAACGCCGAACCAACAGGACCCAGCGCTGAACCATTTTCCTTGGTATTTCTGTGTGGAGGTGACTGCTGCTTGCAGACAGACTGGCTCGGGGTCCAAGTTGTTCTGGAACCCAATACACACATTCTCCCTCCGTATTGTGGCCTCTCCACCACGCCTGGATGTCACGCGATAATGTCGCCAGGCCCCATTAAGTCAGTGATCAGAAACTAATCGTTGCTGAACAATTCAATGGTGTGTGTGTGTGTGTGTGTGTGTGTGCAAACTATTTCTCTCTCATGAAGACCATCACATGGTGAAGATTCATAAAAAGAAAAGGTGGGATAGGGTGCAGAAAGGAAATGGAGAGAAAGGGGAAACTAACCGCCACCACTGTCAGTTTAGCTGTTGGCCAGTCTGCTGACTTTTTATAAAAGATGAGACGTGTTGTTGTTGTTGTTGTTGTTGTTGTTGTTGTTTTCTTCAGTGATTCTAAAATGTTCCGTGTAATATCACCGTAATAAAAGCGGATATCTAATATCTGAACAGTCGGCCTTTTCCTGTCAAAGAAATTCGTTGGGAAATTTCTGAAGTGATGTGCATGAATACATGCTGTGTTTACAATGAAACAGAGCTGTTGGAGAGCCCAATGGTTAAGGCGTCATCACAGTAATCCGAGGGCCTGAGTTCCATACCAGGGTGCGCATAGTTCTATTTTCCTCCTTTTTTCTATCTTGATCTGTTCCACGACGTATTTTCAATTTTCGTTCATTCATTTTCTAAAAGCTGAACAGTCCTGAAGAAGTGTGCTGTTACAACCTGTTAATTGAAGGACGGTCACGTTTCAAAGTCAGTCTATTACAACCTGTTAAAGGAAGGGCAGTCACGTTTCAAAGTCAGTCTATTACAACCTGTTAAATGAAGCACCGTCACGTTTCAAAGTCAGTCTATTACAACCTGTTAAAAGAAGGGCAGTCACGTTTCAAAGTCAGTCTATTACAACCTGTTAAATGAACGACAGTCACGTTTCAAAGTCAGTCTATTACAACTGTTAAAGGAAGGGCAGTCACGTTTCAAAGTCAGTCTATTACAACCTGTTAAATGAACGACAGTCACGTTTCAAAGTCAGTCTATTACAACCTGTTAAAGGAAGGGCAGTCACGTTTCAAAGTCAGTCTATTACAACCTGTTAAATGAAGGGCAGTCACGTTTCAAAGTCAGTCTATTACAACCTATTAAATGGAGGACAGTCAAGTTTTTCAAAGTCAGTCTAGGCAGAAAACTACCTCGCTCGTTAAATGCTTAACAGACACACACACAAGTCGGCACGTTTACTGGTTTAAAGAATCCAGCCTTGATGTTTGACAGATAGAAGTTGCCTTTCAAAGACAGTTTCTCTTGGGTGCTTCTGAACAGACACCTCCTGGTGAGATTCCTATAGCTTCGTTGGAGGCCTTTTTAGCACGGTAGTGCTTATAGCGTGTAACACCACTCCACACAAAAAATCTGAAAATCCGAAAAGTAGGTTTTGTATCCGTGAAAGCGCCCGCAAATACACTTCTCATCCCCCCTCTCTCTCTCTCTCTCTCTCTCTCTCTCTCTCTCTCTCTCTCTGGCAAGAAGTCAACATGTAAAACTCAGAAATATGCCATCATCCAGACCAGCTATTGCGAATGTAGGAGAGAAAAAAAAAAACAACGGAAAAAGAAAGAAAGAAAGAAAAGAACGAAAGTAAGGAAGAAACATCGATACATCGACAGATACATCAACAGTCACAAGAAACAAAGAAATCGCAGAGAAGACAAGGCATAGGAAAGAAAGGTAGCGAGTCAGATAAGTACATATTGATCAACTACTTAAGAGACGCACAGAAATAATGAAGCTACAGACAAAAAGAAGACAGAAAGAAAGAAAGAAAGAAAGAAAGAAAGAAAGAAAGAAAGAAAGAACGAAAAGTACAGAACGGAGGGAAAACAAAAGACGAAGACACTGTTTTTGTCAGTGAATCAGAGAGCTCAATAACTCCAGAAATGTTGAGGGGATGGGGTGGAGGGAGAAGGGAAGGGAGGGGAAAGTGACAAACTGTGTTACTGGGATCTTGACGGAGTCACCATCGACCGAGATTCAGTTTGTAATCTCCAGCAACAACATCGAGCACACAAAGACCGAGAGAAAAGACACACTCTCCCACACAGTATAGTGCTCACTGACACTGAGCTGGGAAACCACTGTTGTATCCTGCTGCTGGGGGAACCACTGTTGCATCCTGCTGGGGGAACCACTGTTGTATCCTGCTGGGGGAACCACTGTTGTATCCTGCTGGGGGAACCACTGTTGTATCCTGCTGCTGGGGGAACCACTGTTGCATCCTGCTGGGGGAACCACTGTTGTATCCTGCTGGGGGAACCACTGTTGCATCCTGCTGGGGGAACCACTGTTGCACCCTGCTGGGGGAACTACTGTTGTATCCTTTACTGCCGTGAAACAAACAGTATAACCAACCACAGGACACAACAAAGGAACGAATCAGGAGGAGAGACTGTACAGAATAAAGAAAGGAAGGAAGCGAGACTGTACAGAATAAAGAAAGGAAGGAAGCGAGACTGTACAGAATAAAGGAAGGAAGGAAGCGAGACTGTACAGAATAAAGGAAGGAAGGAAGCGAGACTGTACAGAATAAAGAAAGGAAGGAAGCGAGACTGTACAGAATAAAGAAAGGAAGGAAGCGAGACTGTACAGAATAAAGGAAGGAAGGAAGCGAGACTGTACAGAATAAAGGAAGGAAGGAAGCGAGACTGTACAGAATAAAGAAAGGAAGGAAGCGAGACTGTACAGAATAAAGAAAGGAAGGAGCGAGACTGTACAGAATAAAGGAAGGAAGGAAGCGAGACTGTACAGAATAAAGAAAGGAAGGAAGCGAGACTGTACAGAATAAGAAAGGAAGGAAGCGAGACTGTACAGAATAAAGGAAGGAAGGAAGCGAGACTGTACAGAATAAAGGAAGGAAGGAAGCGAGACTGTACAGAATAAAGAAAGGAAGGACTGTACAGAATAAAGGAAGGAAGGAAGCGAGACTGTACAGAATAAAGGAAGGGAAGGAAGCGAGACTGTACAGAATAAAGGAAGGAAGGAAGCGAGACTGTACAGAATAAAGGAAGGAAGGAAGCGAGACTGTACAGAATAAAGGAAGGAAGGACTGTACAGAATAAAGGAAGGAAGGAGCGAGACTGTACAGAATAAAGAAAGGAAGGACTGTACAGAATAAAGGAAGGAAGGACTGTACAGAATAAAGGAAGGAAGGAAGGAAGGACTGTCCCAAAATAAAGGAAGGAAGGAAGCGCGCACGGTCAGAAAAGTAAACCGAAAGAAGACAGACATAAAAAAACAAAGAAGAAGAAGAAGAAGGAAACGGGGGGTGGGGGGGGGGGGAGGGGGGAGAAAAGACAGGGGCAGAGAGGAAAACCAAAAGTGCACACAAAGTCTCCGTCATTACGACAATGATACGAACGAACACAAGACCTAGGCTGCAAAACATCAATTTCACACACATTACCAAACAACAAGCGAATTTCCGACAGCTTTCACCTTTAGCTATCATTGATAACAGACGAAAAAAGCTGCACAAACAACACCACCCAGATCTCAATCAGGTGCTGATGCCAGAGATTAATTAATTCCTCTGCCGTTGTGACCCGCCTTTACCAAAAGATGCAGGACAGGGCGAAGGTGGAGGTGAAAGGGTGTTGAAGACGACAGCGGTAAAATGTAAAATACGAATCATGCACTGATCTTATATGAAAAGCCCGTGACACATGTGACGTTCACTGAACCGTTTGGGGTCACGCTTGTCTCGCTAGAGTGGTATTTCGTCTACTGGTAAAAAACTATATTTCATACTTGTCTCGCTAGAGTGGTATTTTGTCAACTGGGTAAAATACTATATTTCACCTCGTCTCGCTAGAGTGGGTGTTTCGTCTACTATGTTGTGTCACGCTTGTTTCCCCTAGAGTGGTATTTCTACTGGGTAAAATACTATGTTT
>CM031605.1:56165317-56167817 GCA_018398815.1 Conus ventricosus
AATTTGACATGTACCGGGTGGTTTTGTGGAGACCAAATGAGAAGAACTACCTTCCCTACCCCTTCCTTTGTTTTCAAAATAAGATGACATTAAAAACCCATTTTTCCTACTTTCTTTCACACTTCAAGTGTAGGCTGAACTGAAAGCCCCCCCCCCCCTCTCTCTCTCTCTCTCTCTCTCTCTCTTTCGATCTCACCCGTGCACGCACGTTCGCGTGCCCCCCTCCCCCCCCCCCCCCCACGCACGCGCACACACACACACATACACACGCGTGAGCACGCGTGTGCGCACGCACGGGTGTACGTACACTTACATGCAAGAGTGTAGGCAGAGAGAGAGAGAGAGAGAGAGAGAGAGAGAGAGAGAGAGAGAGAGAGGAGAGAGAGAGAGAGAGAGAGAGAGAGAGAGAGAGAGAGAGAGAGAGAGGGGGGGGGGTAAGAATACACAGAAAGGTAGGAAAGGAAAGAACGAAACAGTCCCCAAACACGAAAGCTACAGTATGACAAAAAATATGATGTGTTCTCCCACCCTTTTGCACCTCACTTCTCCACATAACATAGACACTAAAGAGAAGAAAGAAGAAAAGAAACAAGATGAACAGAAGAATCACGATAGATAACAGAAATAAACAGTCCCCAAACACGACAAGGCGAGAGAAAGAAGAAAAGAAAACAAGATGAACAGAAGAATCACGATAGATAACAGAAATAAACAGTCCCCAAACACGACAAGGCGAGAGAAAGAAGAAAAGAAAACAAGATGAACAGAAGAATCACGATAGATAACAGAATAAACAGTCCCCAAACACGACAAGGCGAGAGAAAGAAGAAAAGAAAACAAGATGAACAGAAGAATCACGATAGATAACAGAAATAAACAGTCCCCAAACACGACGCAAAGGGCGTCAATAGAGAAAAGTAAGACAGAGAAGGAAAACAAGATGAACAGAAGAATCACGATAGATAACAGAAATAAACAGTCCCCAAACACGACAAGGCGAGAGAAAGAAGAAAAGAAAACAAGATGAACAGAAGAATCACGATAGATAACAGAAATAAACAGTCCCCAAACACGACAAGGCGAGAGAAAGAAGAAAAGAAAACAAGATGAACAGAAGAATCACGATAGATAACAGAAATAAACAGTCCCCAAACACGACAAGGCGAGAGAAAGAAGAAAAGAAAACAAGATGAACAGAAGAATCACGATAGATAACAGAAATAAACAGTCCCCAAACACGACAAGGCGAGAGAAAGAAGAAAAGAAAACAAGATGAACAGAAGAATCACGATAGATAACAGAAATAAACAGTCCCCAAACACGACAAGGCGAGAGAAAGAAGAAAAGAAAACAAGATGAACAGAAGAATCACGATAGATAACAGAAATAAACAGTCCCCAAACACGACAAGGCGAGAGAAAGAAGAAAAGAAAACAAGATGAACAGAAGAATCACGATAGATAACAGAAATAAACAGTCCCCAAACACGACAAGGCGAGAGAAAGAAGAAAAGAAAACAAGATGAACAGAAGAATCACGATAGATAACAGAAATAAACAGTCCCCAAACACGACAAGGCGAGAGAAAGAAGAAAAGAAAACAAGATGAACAGAAGAATCACGATAGATAACAGAAATAAACAGTCCCCAAACACGACAAGGCGAGAGAAAGAAGAAAAGAAAACAAGATGAACAGAAGAATCACGATAGATAACAGAAATAAACAGTCCCCAAACACGACAAGGCGAGAGAAAGAAGAAAAGAAAACAAGATGAACAGAAGAATCACGATAGATAACAGAAATAAACAGTCCCCAAACACGACAAGGCGAGAGAAAGAAGAAAAGAAAACAAGATGAACAGAAGAATCACGATAGATAACAGAAATAAACAGTCCCCAAACACGACAAGGCGAGAGAAAGAAGAAAAGAAAACAAGATGAACAGAAGAATCACGATAGATAACAGAAATAAACAGTCCCCAAACACGACAAGGCGAGAGAAAGAAGAAAAGAAAACAAGATGAACAGGAGAATCAAGAGAGATCAAAGAGCTAAATAGCCCCCAAACAAGACAAAGCTCCACAGACTAGACAATGTACAAGGGTGTATTATTCATTCCTCACGATACTGAAAGAAAAAGCAAAGAAAAGAAAAGACGGAAAAGAAAGGGAAAGAAGAGCAAATAAAGAAGGGAAAAGAAATAAGAGTCCACAAACTCGAAAAGACTTCACAGACTGATCTATAAAATGACTGTATCAATCCGCCGTTCTGCCGCTGAGTTCTTTAGATTGAAACACACACACACACACACACACACACACACACACACACACACACACACACACACACACACATACATACATACATACATACATACATACATACATACATACATACATACATACATACATACATGCATATATACATACACACACACACACACAGAGAGAGAGAGAGAGAGAGAGAGAGAGAGAGAGAGAGAGAGAGAGAGAGAGAGAGAG
>CM031605.1:56172817-56175317 GCA_018398815.1 Conus ventricosus
TCTTTTCAGTTTAATTCAGCAGATAACTTGTACAGTGAAAATCTCAGGTGCTTTCTTTTCAATCTGCATCAGCAGATAACTTGTACAGTGAAAATCTCAGGTGCTTTCTTTTCAATCTGCATCAGCAGATAACTTGTACAGTGAAAATCTCAGGTGCTTTCTTTCTTTTCAGTTTAATTCAGCAGATAACTTGTACAGTGAAAATCTCAGGTGCTTTCTTTCTTTTCAGTTTAATTCAGCAGATAACTTGTACAGTGAAAATCTCAGGTGCTTTCTTTCTTTTCAGTTTAATTCAGCAGATAACTTGTACAGTGAAAATCTCAGGTGCTTTCTTTCTTTTCAGTTTAATTCAGCAGATAACTTGTACAGTGAAAATCTCAGGTGCTTTCTTTCTTTTCAGTTTAATTCAGCAGATAACTTGTACAGTGAAAATCTCAGGTGCTTTCTTTCTTTTCAGTTTAATTCAGCAGATAACTTGTACAGTGAAAATCTCAGGTGCTTTCTTTCTTTTCAGTTTAATTCAGCAGATAACTTGTACAGTGAAAATCTCAGGTGCTTTCTTTCTTTTCAGTTTAATTCAGCAGATAACTTGTACAGTGAAAATCTCAGGTGCTTTCTTTCTTTTCAGTTTAATTCAGCAGATAACTTGTACAGTGAAAATCTCAGGTGCTTTCTTTCTTTTCAGTTTATTCAGCAGATAACTTGTACAGTGAAAATCTCAGGTGCTTTCTTTCTTTTCAGTTTAATTCAGCAGATAACTTGTACAGTGAAAATCTTATGTGCTTTCTTTCTTTTCAGTTTAATTCAGCAGATAACTTGTACAGTGAAAATCTCAGGTGCTTTCTTTCTTTTCAGTTTAATTCAGCAGATAACTTGTACAGTGAAAATCTCAGGTGCTTTCTTTCTTTTTCAGTTTAATTCAGCAGATAACTTGTACAGTGAAAATCTCAGGTGCTTTCTTTCTTTTCAGTTTAATTCAGCAGATAACTTGTACAGTGAAAATCTTATGTGCTTTCTTTCTTTTCAGTTTAATTCAGCAGATAACTTGTACAGTGAAAATCTCAGGTGCTTTCTTTCTTTTCAGTTTAATTCAGCAGATAACTTGTACAGTGAAAATCTCAGGTGCTTTCTTTCTTTTCAGTTTAATTCAGCAGATAACTTGTACAGTGAAAATCTCAGGTGCTTTCTTTCTTTTCAGTTTAATTCAGCAGATAACTTGTACAGTGAAAATCTCAGGTGCTTTCTTTCTTTTCAGTTTAATTCAGCAGATAACTTGTACAGTGAAAATCTTATGTGCTTTCTTTCTTTTCAGTTTAATTCAGCAGATAACTTGTACAGTGAAAATCTCAGGTGCTTTCTTTCTTTTCAGTTTAATTCAGCAGATAACTTGTACAGTGAAAATCTTATGTGCTTTCTTTCTTTTCAGTTTAATTCAGCAGATAACGTGTACAGTTAAAATCTCAGGTGCTTTCTTTCTTTTCAATTTAAATCAGTAGATAACTTGTAAAGTGAAAATTTGATGTGCTTTCTTTCTTTTCTGTTGAATTCAGCAGATAACTTGTACAGTGAAAATCTCAGGTGCTTTCTTTCTTTTCAATTTAATTCAGCAGATAACTTGTACAGTAAAAATCTCAGGTGCTTTCTTTCTTTTCAGTTTAATTCAGCAGATAACTTGTACAGTGAAAATCTCATGTTCTTTCTTTCTTTTCAATTTCAATCAGTAGATAACTTGTACAGTGAAAATCTCATCAGAAAGTGCTCTTGCCACCTTTCATCCGTTGAATTAAAGTTGGCTCACAGCGGAAACCTTCTCCCCTTCCCCCATTTCCCCCTGTGTCCCTTCCTCCCACCACCACCACCACCACCCCACCACCGTCCATCCCCAACCCACCCTCTCACCCCAACACACACATACACACACATACATCCTACAAACCCAAATCCGCCACTTTCTTTGGAGACTCGTTGCTTTCTGACTGAGGTTTGCTACAGATTCTGTCCCTGGCATTCAGCCAGAGACTCGTACCTCCCCCCCCCCCCCCCCCAACCCTCCCCCCTTCCCACTTCTGTCTTCCTAACACCCTCACCCCCCCCCCTCACTCCCGTCCTTACTCCACCCAACCTCCCCCCCCCCCCCCCCCCCGTCACCCCTCTGGGCCTCTCCCTCCCTCCTCTGCACACACACGTTCAAAAGTTGTGTGTCTTCTGAAGGAATTCGCGTGGCTGCTGTCGCACTGACGATGTGGCGCAACAACAACAACAACAACAACCACAACAACAACAACAACATGTTGATGGGTATAACCTGCAAGGAAGGGTCACTGTATTCATTCTTTCACTCTTTCACTTTACTCTCTCGTGGAGGCGTATGATGTATAGGCCCAGCGTCCGTGGTCAGCGGAATGTCCTTCCTGAATTATGCGCATTTCCTCTGTCGCCCAATCCCCGCCACCTTCTCGGTCCCCATCTTCCGCAATTTAAAACGAAAGAAAGAAAACAA
>CM031605.1:56180317-56182817 GCA_018398815.1 Conus ventricosus
ACTATAACAAGAGCAACAACAACAACAAAGAACAAGATCAACAAGAACAAGAATAATAGGAACAAACAAGATCAACATCAACAAGAAAAACAAAACCCAATAAGCACAAGAACAACAAGCAAAGCAAGAACAAGATCAATGAGAAGAACGAGAACAAGAACAACAACAAAAAGAACAAGAACATCTAGTGGAACAAGTACAGGAACAAGCAGAACAAGACCATCCAAACAGGAACCAAAACCAACAACAAAGAACAACAACAACTCGAAGAACAAGAACAAAGGGTGACAAAAAGAAGGACGGTATAGACAAACAAACAAAGAAGACGAATGAGGAGATCAACAACAAGAGCATCAACAGCTAGAGGACCACAATCCACAACAATAACAGGAACAACCAGAACAAGAACTGCAAGAAAAACAAGAAAAGAAATAGAACATTAGCAACGAAAAGAACAAGGGCAGAAAGAAGAAAAGCATGAAAAACAAGAACCACAAGAACAAAGACCATAAGGAGAAGATCTCTCTGTCTGTCTGTCTCTCTCTCTCTCTCTCTCTCTCTCTCTCTCTCTCTCTCTCTCTCTCTCTCTCTCTCTAACCAATTCAGCTCCAATCCCTGTCGTCATCATCCCCCTCCCTCTCCCAACTTCCTACCCTTATCCACACCATTGAATTGGATTTCCGTCCGCTACATCCGTTTGCCTCAACAAGAGAAAACCGCTTTGTTCTCTTTTTTTCCCCCACCCTTCCTTCCTTCCTTCCGTTTTTCTTTCCTTCCTTCCTTCCGTCTTTCCTTCCTTCCTGTCTTTATTTCAATTCTTTCTACCCATCTCCCCTTCTGACACGTTTCATTAGCGCTGGAAAAAATGACCTAACAGGACATTGTATAATTGTATCGTATCGGTTGTTTTTTTTTAATGCAGTTGCGTTGTATTGTGCTGCGTTCCATTATTTCTCATTCCATCTGTCCATCCAGTTTCGTTCAGAGAAATGAGATACATTTCTCTGGTTGGGTAGGTCGTACATAACCGTGCTGATGAACAAACGTGGGTAAATACATAGCTACTATGCTGGTGACGATAATACGCTCATTGTTTCTTTTAAGTGAATCCCCTTCTCTTTTTTTTTCCATTGCGTCTTTGAACAACACAATGCTGATTACAATTTCAGTTGTTTTACTTGCTTGTTTTCATCTTATTCTTGTTTTTTTTTTTTTTTTTTTTGGGGTTAGTAAATCTGTGTTTGTGTGTCTGTGTCTTTGCTCACCAAATAAGTTACCTCCCAGCCTCTGGTTGGTTGCTCTGTGCTGTCATGTCTGCTAGGCGACTCGGTATCGTAAGCAGCATTCTTTGGAGTTATGTTTTCTTGTGGGAGCAAGAGTTACCCTACCTGTTTGTTGTTGACTGTTCCCTGCCTCATTTCATGTTTACTTTCAATTAAAGTGAGGTTGTTTGTTTTTGTTTCTGTTCGTTCTTGTACTTGTCTGACTATATTCAAGTTTTAAAAGGCTTTGTCAGTCTTGATTAAAAGTTAATTTGTATTCGTTCATTTCTCCGGTTCTTGTTGCTGTGTAGATGTGTGCGGCACAGGGTATATGGCAAGCTTGGAACATCCTTCCTGGGGGATGTTTCCTTGTCTGTTCTGTGTGCTCTGTGCTGTCCTGTCTGCAGGGCGACTCGGTATCGTAAGCAGCATTGCTTTGGAGTTATGTTTTTTTGTGGGAGCAAGAATTACCCCACTTGTTTATTGTTTATTGTTTATTGTTCCCGGCTTCATTTCACATTTACTCTGGTTCCTTGGTTGGCTGGTTGGTTGGTTTGTTACTCATTCAGTCATTTGTTTATTTGCTTATTTACTTGCCTGCTTGTCCGTTCATTCATTCATGTGTCCATCTGTTCAGTTATCAATCTATTTATTTATTTATCTATTTAGTCATGTCTTTGTTTTTCCACTGGGACGGGCCCATTCGGCCGTTATAGAAGAGTGGTTCCAGTCACACGATGCGCATGCAATCGGACCTTCTTCAGCTAATAACAGGGACTTCAAATGTTTCACAGAATGTTCAATCATTCGGCCCTGAACGCTAAATCTACCGGCCTCCCAGCAAGCTCAAGCCTCCATGCTTAGTAAAATGCAAGCGGCCTAAGCAAGCAATCCAGGACGGTGGTTCCCATGCCGGAACTTTCCGTTATCAACAGAAACGGCATTCTGATCGAGCTAAGGCACTGTCATGTCGTGCTCCCTTTCTTCCCTCTTGTCCCCCCTCCCTCCCTCCCACTATTGTCCTTCTCATTGTCTGCGAAAGATGGAAGCCATTGTAGAGACCACGGAAGAGAACAAAAGGAAAGGGTCAAGAATGACTCTAAGGCTTATTTCAAAAATTTGCCACGAGACTCCGTGTGTGTGGTTTTTTTTTTCTTTTTTTGTTTTTCATTGTACTGAAAAAAAAATCAATTCAAAAAAGAAATTGTTTAATGCCATGGGTGTGGAAAGTAACTGAA
>CM031605.1:56187817-56190317 GCA_018398815.1 Conus ventricosus
TGGGGAAAGGGGGAAGAGGAGGGAAGAGGAGTGGGGGGGGGGGAAAAAAAAAGCCTTGCTCTACGTGCAGATTAGACCCCCAAACCATATTTGATATGGTTTTTGCCTAGAATAAGTTTTTAAAACATTTAAAAAAATTTCCCAAATTTTGGGAAAAAAAAAACGAAAACCACCCCACACACACAAAAACCACACACACACACACACACACACACACCAACACAAAACCAACATGTTAGGGGAAGGGAGGGCCGGCCCGGGGGGGTGGGGGGGGGGGGTAAAAGGTTAAAAATATTTTTCCCAAGGGATGAGTTTAATAAGTTTAAACAGCCAACATTCCCGACCCCAAACCGTTCTCAAAAAGGGGTTTAAAAAACACTAGCCCATAGTAAAGCGGAAGCCTTGAGGACCCCCTCTTATAAAGGAGAGGCTGAAAGTGATTTTTTGTGCTAGTAAGTCAAAAAAAAAATGAGGATTCGAAAAGGTTGACCACATGCCCAAAACAAAGGGGCCGGTTTTAATACCTACCTAAAACCCAACCCTTAACCCGCCGCCCCATGGACAAGGTTAGATTTGGGAAATTGGGCCCCGGAGGATTACAAAATTTGCTTTTTGGTTTAGTACATCCCTTTTGTTTCTTCCGAGTTTAATTTTTCAAGGGAATGATTTGTTTATGCTCCAGATTGGAATTGTCAGAATGTGGTTGCTTCAGGTGAAGAAAGAGGGATTCACAATTCAAAACATCGATTTATTTCTTTTCGCTTCCCTTTTCATAAAAGCAGCTAATCTTGCCAAGTAAAATGGGGTGTTCCCGGGGGCCATAACAAAGTTACTTGAAAACCCCCGGGTTTTTTAGCTGATTTTAATGAGAAAAAAGATCTCAAAACACCAAGTCCCGAACAAATAGATTTTGATTGAAAAAGGGAGAGCCGAAGGCTGATTTTGACTCGATAGTATAAGTATTTGTTTAGAAAAAAGGCATGTTTAAGGTAAAATTTTTAAATTTCTTTCAAAAAGGCAAATAACTTTTGCTGTAAAATAAGGGAAAAACCTTTGTAATATGGGATTTCTTTCTAATGCTAGCGTGGGATTACAAAAAGGAAAAACCCCAAAATCGGGGAAAAAAATCTAAAACAGAACCCTCCCCCTTTAAAATGTGTAGATAGGGGAAACGTATTTTCCCATCTATCAAGTCTTTGGCATAGGATGATAGTAACAGAGGATTATCTTTTTTATTCGATTCCCCTAAGTGTAAATGATTTAGCCTTTCTCTGACAACCCCGAATGGTATGAACAACATGGAACCTCGGGCCAAAAAACCTCAAGAGGCCAAAGGGTTTCCCGTTTGAAATAATGGGGGGAAAATTTAAACACCTAGGGAAATTTTTTTACCGAAATTTTTTACGGATCTCTCTTTAAACATACGTTTCTTCCTCCCGTTCGTCATTAATTTAAAATTTTGGGAAAGGTTCTTGCTCTCACTGAAAATTACAGGGGGGCAATTAGCCTGTGTTCATTTAAGGGGAACACACCAGCCTCCTTGTACGTCAGAAACAATTTGAAGCCCCTCGGGGGGAAGTCCTAAAAGCAAATTTTTAAAGGGTAGCGAGTTTAAAATGGTTTTGCTTGGAAATCTGTCTTTCCCGCTGTAAAAAAAACTTTTTTGGCCCCTAAAGAAAAGAATTGAACGAAAATAGCCCTGAGGGGCGACCTAACGAAAATTAGATCCCCCGTTAAAACGAGGTATAGCAGAAAAAAAAACACGTAATAAAACCCAACTTTTTTTCCTAGGGCCTTTTTTTACAAGGTAATTTATAAGTTTACTCCCCCAAAAATTTATGTGGAAGATTTTCACCGAGAAACTTAACTTGTTTGCTTGGGGGATTTTAAAAAAAATTAAAAAAATTTTTAAACTTTCTTTATAGAGACAGTTTTTCTGCCCCTTTTAAACGCAATTGTTTTCTTTGTTTAAAAACAACAAAAACCCCTTTTTTTTGAGCGGATAAAACCCAACCCCTTTGATTTCATGTAATGAAAAATATTGTAACTATTTCCCGATTTCTGTTCAATGATTTTTTTTCCTTTTTGGGTTTTTTGTTTGGGGAAAAAATTTCAGTTTAAAATTTCTCCACAGAGCAATATCATCGCATACAGAGCTATGTGGGACCTTTTGTATTTTCCCGTTTAATATCGTTAAAACATTTTGCGAGGGAAAAAAGTTGGACGATTACACTTCCTTGGGGAAAAACCCTTTTTTAAAAGTCTTAGAGGTTATAAAGCTCCATGTGTCTCTCTGTGTCCCTCTTCTCTGTCTCTCTTCTCTCTCTCTCCTCACAACACACCCCACACAACACACACCACACACAAAACACCACACACACAAAGCACTTTACATACACAAATACACACACACACACACACACCACCCCAACCCCCAAAACCCCCACACACACACACAACACACACCTTAACACCACAACCACACACACACACACACCCA
>CM031605.1:56202817-56207817 GCA_018398815.1 Conus ventricosus
ACAATGTTTACTTGGTCTGGTCCGGGTAGGTGGTAGTAGGCATCTGTCCGGTTGTAGTCTGGATGTAGCTGAAGCCATCTTTTCTTCTGCTTCTCCTTGATGATCGTCTTGGCCTCTTCATAGGAGATTTCCTGTTCCTCTTGTGGCTGCTGTCCTCCTTCCTTCGCCAGTCGGTCTGCCTCCTCATTGCCTGCTATGTTGCAGTGTGAGGGGATCCACTTTAATGTCTGAATACCTTCGGGCTGTCCTGATATTGAAGAAAACTTCATAATAGAATGTCAACTTTTTTGTGTGGAACACCTCTACATCGAGCCAGAATAGTCACTGCATATCACAAGCAAAAAAGAAAAAGAAAAGAAAAACAAGACGCAAAGCATATAAACGTACTCCCAGTTTAGATCTATCTTGAATACGCGTGTAAAAAAACACACACACACACGTCACAATCAACCTTGCGTATGATAAAAAAAAAAAAAAAAAAAAAACGGCACAATCAAACATGCGTCATAATGTATTTCGTCACTGAGATAAGAAATCGGCGAAGTACTTTCAGAGATACTCCAAAAAGAAGAAAACCCGGCTATTCTGGGTTTTTTAAAAAAAATGGAGCATCATCCGTGACCCATAATGAACACACCTACACATTTTCAGAAAGATCGGCCCAGAAGTTTTGTCTGGAGCGAGTGGAACACATTTTGACCACAGACAGACAGACAGACAGACAACATTTCTTCGTTCCCATTGTAGAGTACTCCCTGTTCTATAAGAACTGGGATTGCAAAAAAGAACAGAAAGGAAAATAAATCTGCAGCAACATTTGCCCTGGTCAGTACAGGGATTTGAGCGCTATTGAACATCTACAGAGGACAAACAAGCGGTCTTTGATAAACAGAGGCCCAACTCTTCGGCGCTCATCACCAAGTGTTTGACGCCATTCAGCCAATATGGACACGGTGCTTCAGATCTAAAGGCTACATCACGAACTATTGACGCAAGTCTTTACGGTTAATTTCGCTTTAGATTCGCGTATTCTTTTCTTTTTCGTGTTTGTTTGTCTGTTGGCCTTCTTGGAAAAACGCCTATGCAATTGTCAGCACAGAGAGAGAGAGAGAGAGAGAGAGAGAGAGAGAGAGAGAGAGAGAGAGAGAGAGAGATTGATTGATTGATCTTTAATACGCAAGGATGAAGATTTTAGCCCAAAGCCTAGTCTTACAATCTGTCCTTGTCATGCATACATTATTTCAACACATATCATTCATACTGACAATTCAACAGATAGAGAGAGAGAGAGAGAAAGAGAGAGAGAGAGAGAGAGAGAGAGAGAGAGAGAGAGAGAGAGAGAGAGAGAGAGGGAGAGAGAGAGAGAGAGAGAGAGATGGGATGAGTGATCTTTAATACGATAGGGACAGAAGAAAAGACATGTAGAGGAGACAGAAAAAGAGAGAAGAACAACAAACAAACAAAAAACCAAAAAAAAACCAGCAACAACAACAACAAGAACAAAACCAGTGAGACAGACGACACCTAAAGACAAACAGAGATGGAGGGACTCTGAGGGAATAATATGTAAACTAACAAATATGGAGAGAGACGGCAGGGGTGGTGGTGGTGGGGGTTGTAGGAGGTGGAAAAGGCGACAAAGGGAGCGAAAAACAGACGGACTGAACGAAAGACAGACAGACATCGGTAGCTTCAGAGATCGTCTCAAACAGATTGCGCCTTGGGACCAGGGGAATCTCCTAGAATGAAAAATGCTGGCGGCGGAGATGGATTCTGATTCCAATCTGAAGAGTTCGTAGATCTCTATCAACACTCTAAAAGGCATAATTGTAAATTTCATTCAGATCAATGCCTTATTTCATGAGAAATAGACGAAAATATCGAATAACGCCGATGTTAAAGAACATGGAAAAACAATAATCTGATGCTGCCAGTTAATTTTGGTCTGCACCAAAATTTAATTGAGTTCGCCCTTGGGCAGTTTTCTTTTTTTTTCTTTTTTTTCTTTTTTCTTTTTTTTTTTTTAGCTTTCAATCACGTTTTGTGAAAATCGGATCGGTAGTTTTTGTAGGAGTTTCTGCTTCACTTGTGGATAGACAACCAAATCAATTCTCCGATCCATTTGGAATTAGTAATCGTAGAAGTAGTAGCAGTAACGGATTCTGCTTAACCTTGTTGAAAAGCAAACAGATTAACTGCCTCTCTCTTTCCCAGTCATTACAGTAATAATTATAATATTAATAACGATAATAATAACATGCAAAGCATATAAACGTACTCCCAGTACAGTGAGAAAGAGGGAAGACAATTTCCAGTTAGTGGAAGAAAAGTGCTGTGGTTATTTCCCTTATCGGACTTGTTTTTTGGATTGATTTTTGTTGTTGTTGTTGTTGTTGTTGTTGTTGTTGTTGTTTTCCAATCATTTACAGCCGTTAATGACGGCTATTCTGGTAAAATAAAACATTGGGCATCATCCTTGTCCAATAATGAACAGACCTACAAATTTTCAGAAAGATCCGCCTATAAGTTTTGTCTGGAGCAGTGGAACACATTGTGACCACGGACACACACACACACACACACACACACACACACACAGCATTTCTTCGTTCCCATTGTAAAGTACTCCATGTTTTATAAGAACTGGAAGTACAAAAAACCAAAACCTTCGCAATTGTCCCTGTGCTCACCTGTCTGCTGGTTTGAATGTGGGCAGTTGCACTGTAGCTCGCAATTGTCCCTGTGCTCACCTGTCTGCTGGTTTGAATGTGGGCAGTTGCACTGTAGCTCAGTCAGGGAGGAGTGTGGGAGGTGGGGAAGGCAGTGGGGGGGGGGGGGTGACGAACGAACGAACGAACGAACGAACGATTTAATGAGGTGAGCTTACAAAGCCCATTCTCATGCAGGGGTTGGGGGGGGGAGGGAGGAGAGACTGAGAGAGATTTAATCCGCGTCCGAGACAAAGACAAAAGGTAGGGAGAGAGGAGAAGGCGTAGAGGAAGGGGAGGGGCGGGGGGGGGGGGGGGGGGGGGACGAAGGAGTAAAGTGACACCCATCTCCAAAACACGAGATCACGATGCGTCATACAGCAGGGAGAGTGTGTCTGTGAGTGTGGTGTGTGAGGGAGGGTGAGGGCAGAACAAGGAGTGAGGGAGAAGGAGTGGGATGGGGGGAGGGTATGGAGGTAACAGCTGAATGGACTCGCTAACTGATGAAAGCCAATATGGAGGAGGGGTTTACTGAATTTGGCGAGCCTCACACACACACACACACACACACACACACACACACATATATATATATATTGGTGGTGAGAACACCGCAGAATTATGGACTGTGGTGTGTCTCTATTTGACACCAAGGGCACAGACACAACCAGCCGTGTCTCCCTGATGAGTCAGATCCAGTGGACGAAAGGCCTAGGAGCAGGCAATACAAATAAATCTGTCTTCGAGAGGGATTACGATGGTTCCCTCAGGCAGCTAGTGAAGGGTTTCTCATATTTATAATATCTTCCCCCCATTTTCTTCATCTTCAATTTTTTTTTCTTTCTAAAAGTTCAAATCTTTGCCAAGTCATTACTATGATGACTGGAGAATTGTTAGCCTGCACTTGTTTTCCCCCACTACTTAATTGTTCAGCATTATATTGTTTGGTCAATCAATGGGAGATTGCATCTCTTAGGAGATCCAAGTAAAGGTTGTTCTGTACAATTCTTAGCCACTCACAATGCTTGGGTTATTGAACAGCAGAACTGACCATTCAAACTGTTCCATATCTTTTGATCTCCCTTGCATCCTTGAATGGATCCTCAAGCAAAGGCTCAAAGATTGTCCCCTACATTTTATACTGTTTGCATAATGCTTTTTAGTTTTTCAGCAACTTTTTTCCTCTCCACACTTTCGTTTTATTCCATTTTACTACCCTTCACTGGCTGCTTTGAGGGTGCTGTTGGATTCTTTTTTGAACCCTTGGTGGTGAGAACACCGCAGAATTATGGACTGTGGTGTGTCTCTATTTGACACCAAGGGCACAGACACAACCAGCCGTGTCTCCCTGATGAGTCAGATCCAGTGGACGAAAGGCCTAGGAGCAGGCAATACAAATAAATCTGTCTTCGAGAGGGATTACGATGGTTCCCTCAGGCAGCTAGTGAAGGGTTTCTCATATTTATAATATCTTCCCCCATTTTCTTCATCTTCAATTTTTTTTTTCTTTCTAAAAGTTCAAATCTTAGCCAAGTCATTACTATGATGACTGGAGAATTGTTAGCCTGCACTTGCTTTCCCCCACTACTTAATTGTTCAGCATTATATATATATATATATATATATAAAATATATATAAAAAAATAAGGTAAAACCCTGGAGTAGGCTGGACACCACTCAGTGATGTGTGGGTGCACTGCTGATCCAGAAACTGGCCAGTCACAACGCAGAAAAATAAATGCAGGCACACCAACCACACACTCTTCATGTTTTTTATAAAAAGAAGCTTTCGCCTTTTATTTAGGCTTCGTCAGCATCTGCAACAAAAACAGTTATGTATATGCACACTCCCACCATGTGGATGGTTGTCTTCGACACCAGTGTGCGGTGTGACGACGGTACAGTACAGTTGTACTCCCTTTTTAACACTGAGATGTTTTAACTTCGTTTTATTGGTAAGTTTTTATTTTAATATTCTTAAAAGTAATATTGGTATATTATATTATTATTTAGGATGGCAGTTTGCTTTGTGTATGATCTGTGGGGAGTTATGCTAATGGTTCAGCTTAACCTCTTTACTGCTATTGGGTGGCAGCTTCTGTTACTTCCCGTGTGCTACTGCTGTTGTTTTGCGGGGTCTCGCTACTATATAATTTTAACCTATAATTCCAAAAATCAGTTATCAAAAGAAAATGAAAGTTTTAGGGCTGTATGTAAGGTGATTTTAGGATTTCCTCATGCCCCCCTCCCCTATGCACATCCTACATTGGGGTGTGTTTGTGTGTGTGTGTG
>CM031605.1:56212817-56217817 GCA_018398815.1 Conus ventricosus
TAATGACTATGACAATCACAGCTATATAATGACTATGACAACAGCTACATAATAACTATGACAATCACAGCTATATAATGACTATGACAACAGCTATATAATGACCATGACAGCAGCTATATAATGTCTATGACAATCACAGCTATATAAGGATATGACAACAGCTATATAATGACTATGACAACAGCTATATAATGACTATGACAACAGCTATATAATGACTATGACAACTGCTATATAATGACTATGACAACAGCTATAAATGACTATGACAACAGCTATATAATGACTATGACAACAGCTATAAAAATGACTATGACAACAGCTATATAATGACTATGATAACAGCTATATAATGACTATAACAACAGCTATATAATGACTATGACAACAGCTATATAATGACTATAACAACAGCTATATAATGACTATGACAACAGCTATATAATGACTATAACAACAGCTATTATAATGACTATGACAAACAGCTTTTTAATGACTATGACAACTGCTATATAATGACTATGACAACTGCTATATAATGACTATAACAACAGCTATATAAGGACTATAACAACAGCTATATAAGGACTATGACAACAGCTATATAATGACAATGAACAACTGCTATATAATGACTATAACAACAGCTATATAAGGACTATGACAACAGCTATATAATGACTATGACAACTGCTATATAATGACCATAACAACAGCTATATAATGAACTATGACAACAGCTATATAATGACTATAACAACAGCTATATAATGACTATGACAACAGCTATATAATGACTATGACAACAGCTACATAATGACTATAACAACAGCTATATAAGGACTATAAACAACAGCTATATAATGACTATGACAACAGCTATATAATGACTATGACAACAGCTACATAATGACTATAACAACAGCTATATAATGACTATAACAACAGCTATATAATGACTATGACAACAGCTATATAATGACTATAACAACAGCTATATAATGACTATGACAATAGCTATATAATGACTATGACAACAGCTTTTTAATGACTATGACAACTGCTATATAATGACTATAACAACAGCTATATAAGGACTATGACAACAGCTATATAAGGACTATGACAACTGCTATATAATGACTATGACAACAGCTATATAATGACTATGACAACTGCTATATAATGACTATAACAACAGCTATATAATGACTATGACAACGGCTGTATAATGACCATGACAACAGCTATACAATGACTATGACAATCACAGCTATATAATGACTACGACAATCCCAGCTACATAATGACCAACACAATCACCACTATATTATGAGCATGACAACCACAGCTATACAATGACCATGACAATCGCAACTATATAAGAACTACGACAATCACAGCTATACAATGACCATGACAATCACAGCTATATAGACTATGACAATCACAGTTGCACAGTAACCTAGACAATTCTAACTGCATTTCGGGGGGTGCGTGCAGACATACAACTGATCCAGAGTTTTCTAGCGGAAAGAGGAAACGTATAGAATAACTGAAACTCAGACGGAGGATATGGACAGGGTGAAAGGGATGGAGGTGGGGTGCGGTGGGGTGGGGGAGGAGAGGGAGGGGAAAGAGAAGGTGGGGAGTGTGTAGTGGGAGGGTCAGGAGTGAAGTTACCGTGAGGTGGTTGGTGGGGGTCCACTTCGGGGCCACTGGAGCATAACGAACATGCTCCTGTATGGTGAAACAGCTGACATACTTCTTTGTCGCGGAGATTTTCTTACAGTCACAAACTCGAATTGGAGACAAATACAATGATTATGCAAACAGAGCGTTTGTTGACCACTCCACTCTCTCTCTCTCTCTCTCTCTCTCTCTCTCTCTCTCTCTCTCTCTCTCTCTCTCAGTTTGTCTGTCTCTCACACACACACACACACACACACACACACACACACACACACACACACAGAGGTTCCAGCTATACTATAAACCTGACGGCGCGTGCACACACATGGCGCGTGCAACACACACACACACACACACACACACACACACACACACACACACACACACAGAGGATCCATACACAGTATATATGTATATATATACATAGTGCGTGCACACACACGCACGCGCGCGCGCGCGCGCGCGCACACACACACACGGTGCCTGTTATACACACACACACGCGCGCGCGCGCGCACGCACGCACGCGCACACACACACACACACACACACCACACACACACACACACACACACGTTCCAGATATACTATAAACCTGACGGCAACTAACAGGCCAATAAAAAAAAACCCATAACGACAGCTTTTGCAGCAGTGACGTAGGGAAAGCCGAGGGGGAGGATGAACAGGAGAACGGGGGGGGGGGGGGGGGGGGGGCGGGGGGGGCGGGGGGGGGGGGCGACAGTAGGGAGTTAGGGTGACGAGCTTGGGGGGGGGGGGGGAGGGAGAGGGAAACGGAGGGGGGAGGGGGATTGCCATGAAGAAACTGCGTAGTTCATTTCTCTTGAGCACACATCGAGAGGGTCTACGTGCAGACAACAATGTTGGTCGGTTTGTTTTGACGGATTGCTTTCTCTGTCATTCCATACAAGAGACAGGTGTCACACAGTTCTAAGGCGAGTGCATTCTCTCTCTCTCTCTCCTCTCCTCTCTCTCTCTCCTCTCAAATGGACACTGCTTTCATTGACTAAGAGGCAATGTGACGAGGTCTGACAAGTGGACTGCTTTTTTTTCACCGACGGCGTGGCGTTCTCCTACGGCAGAAAACTGTTATCGATAATCTGATCTCTTTCAGTATTGATTCTGTGCATACGTGCGTGCTCGCTCACCAGCACACCCTTGATTGGCCCTGGTCTCAATGGAGGAGACTTGTTCCGGAAATAGGGGCACGTGACCCAGCAGGAGGGAAACACCCAGGGTGCATTGCGCAACACGGGATCAGAAATGGCTGAAAACAATACCTGCACAAGGGTCCAGAACAAAACTGCGCAGTTTGCAGTTTATTACACATACTAACCTTGCCAAGAAACCCTCAACACACGCACGTGTCCCATAACTGTAATTATTCTGTACAGTTGTTGTTGGTGGTGGTGTTATCGTCGTCGTAACCCTGGCTAAAAGACTCCAGGGATCATCCAAACAGCCGAAGTACTTGAACAGCTGGGGACGAGAACATGACGTGGGTGACTGTTTTTGATTACCCCGCCACATGGGCAGCCACACTCCGACTTCGGGGGATTTGGAGACTGATAATGTTATGCTAGGAGCTTGTCACAAACTGAAGACAATCCCCGCATAACTATGCAGAGCATAACAACATTTTGATGTAGCCTTGGTGTAGTTTTCAAGCCATGAAGAGAAAGAAAGATGTTGCAGAAAATATACACAAGTACTATTATTATCATTATTGTTATTATTATTATTATTATTATTATTATTATTATCATGAATACTTATATAGCACCTATCCTCGGCTAGAGACCAAGCTCCAAGCGCTTTACAATCCACACTCGTTTACACCACGGGCTGCCTACCTGGCAGTGCCGACTGAAGAGCTGCCAGCTGGCACTTCATTCAGTTGTTTTCCCCATGTCGTTCAGTCAGTATCGTTCACCCCCCTTCCTTATTTCCTTCATTCTTTCCATTTCTTAGTACATGCTATGTAAAACCCCCTTCCCTACCGACGGCCCCAAACTCTACTTTTTCCGAAAGGGGGGGAAATGGGTTTTGACGTGTGTGCAAGATTTTATGGGGGTGGTTCACCACGGAACCTCGATTTATAGTCTCTTTCGAAGGATGAGGGAAATGGAGTCAGAACCTGTTAACTCGGGGAAAAAAAATCCCCCTGTACCGAAACGGCCCGGCGGAATTCAAACCCCTAAACCCCAGGATCCCCAAAGATTACGAGTCCGGTGCCCCCGCTGAGCTATTCGGGCCCCCTACTTCATTTTCCGCATCTATGGGGCGTGTTGCTCTCCATGGGCTAGCCACATTTTTCGAATACTTGAGGTTGGAAATTGGGTCGCGTGGCCTTTCTGTTGTACAATCTTCTCTTTTTCACTGGGGCGACCAATCAAACCATTATTTTTGGGCGCTCAAATCTTCCATTTCCATCAAGGGGCCGCGTTAGGGGTTTTCATTTCCCTTTTTTAAAAAATTTCCAAACTGGGGGAAATGAAAAAAAATTTCCCCGCAAAAGTCCATAGCCCACTGTCTTTACTTTGAACGTGTAACTACGTCGGGGGTAGGCAATGTGAAGGGGTGGTTAAAGGTGGAGGTGGGGGGGGGTGAGAAGATGGGGGAAGGGAGGGGGGAGGGGCGGAAGAGTGGGGGAGATAAGATCAATTTGGAGACAAAAGTGGGGAAGAGAGGGGAGGGTGGCAGTGGGGGAGGGGGGGGGAAGAAAGGGGAAAGGGAAAACCAAATGACATCCATGTCTAAAAAAAAAAATCGGAAAATGTGGTGTAGCGGGGCAGCGCCTAGAAGTAAAAAAGGCCGGCGGGGAGGGGGGGGGATGTCCAGAGGAAGAAGGGGAGGTGGAGGTGGCGGGTGGGGGAAGGGGGGGGGGGGGTGGGGGGGGGGGGGGGGTGGGGGGGAGAGAAGGACAACAAGTGAAAGGAACTACCCAACGGGGTCCAAAACTAAAGACGCTTATTGCAGTGGCCACCGCCCTAAGGAGTGGGCACAAAAACACCACAGTCACCATCAATCACCATCAACCCACCAAAAATCCCCCAAAATTTCACCATCATCACCAAAACAACCAAAAAATCACCAAAAATTTTTCCCAAAGGGGCTTTGAGGCCTCCATAAGTATACCCCGATTTAAGGGGCAAAAAGTTTAACTCATCAAAAGAAAAAACTCCCCCCCAAATTTTTGCCGTGTTTTTTGTGTGTTTTTTTTTTTTTTTTTTTTGGGGGGGGGGGGGGGGGGGGGGGGGGGGAATTTTCCCCCCATGAAAAATCAC
>CM031605.1:56227817-56235317 GCA_018398815.1 Conus ventricosus
TTTTTTTTTTTTTTTTTTTTCTCGACTTCTTCTTCTTCTTCTTCTTCTTCGTCTTCTTCTCTGCGCCTGTCGCTTGCCTGCGTTGGTCAAGCAAATTTTGACTCATTTTTGGATTTAGATTGTACGTGTTGGTAGTCTTGTAGATTTGATTTTTTCAGTATGCATTCGTGTATGTTTGTGCATATGCATATGGTTTCTTTTTTTCTTTTTTTCATTATTGTTGCTGTGTCAAAGGTTGTATGCGGCACGACTGAAAACAAATGTTACACGTTTATGGCTGAGGAGAAAGAACATAGAAAAGTAAGGATATTTAACGAAGAATGGAATCTATAGCGATATCGTCTTTGAACTGCCAAGGTCTTGGGGGATATCATAAAAGAAAGGATGTGTTTCAATTCTTAAGACAAAAACAATACTCTATTTATTTTCTACAGGACACTCATTTCACTAGTAAATTAGAACGCCAGATAAGAAGTGAATGGGGTTATGAATGTGTATTTGCCTCCAACAACTCTCGATCAAGAGGTGTAGCAATACTCTTTAATAACAACTTTGAATTCAAAATAAAGAAAACTATTAAAGATGTTCATGGTAATTACATAATAGTAACTATTAATACAATGGGAAAAGATTTAGTATTAGCAAATATCTATGGGCCAAATAATGACGAACCGTATTTCTTTGAAAATATAAAATCAAAAATAGAAGATTTGAATGTCCCCAACATAATAATGGCAGGGGACTGGAACCTGGTCCTTAATCCTAGTAAGGATTATCACAATTATAAACATGTTAATAATGCTCGAGCACAGGAAGAAGTTACCGAAATTATGTCCAGATTAGAGCTAGTTGATATATGGAGAGAATTGAACCAAGACACGAGACGATATACTTGGAGAAGACCAAAACCATTTCAACAAAGCAGGCTAGATTTCTTTTTATTGTCCGACACTTTAATCACTTACATAGATGATGCTGATATTTTGTTCGGATATAGAACAGATCACTCTTTGATATACATAAATATTGTTTTTAAAAAGGAAGAGAAACATAAAGGGTTCTGGAAATTTAATTCCTCTCTTTTAAGAGACAAGCAATATGTAAATCTGGTTAATGAAACGATTGAAAGAATTAAAGGACAATATGCATTACTACCTTACAATAAAAACTCTGTCAGTAAAATCCCAAACGATCAAATTCAGTTTACAATTTCTGACCAATTATTTCTAGAAACTCTAATTATGGAAATAAGAGCAGAAACAATAACATTCAGTATTCGCAAAAATAGAAAACGAAATGAAAAGGAAAAACAAATTGAAAAAGCAATACAAGATTTGGAAAGCAAAAATGACTTACTAGAAAGAGACCTGGAGATCTTGAAAAACAAAAAGGAAGAGCTGAGTGAGCTAAGGAAAACAAAAATTGACGGAATAATAATTCGATCCAGAGCTAAATGGGCATCTTACGGGGAAAAAATAAGTAAATATTTCTGTGCATTGGAGAAAAGGAATTTCGTAAGCAAAAGAATGCTTAAACTTGTCACAGACCAAGGAAGAACTCTGACAGAAACGGACGATATGTTAACAGAGACAAAGAACTATTATGAAAACCTATACGCGGAAAAGGAAGTAAGTAATATTGAGATTGAAAAATATGTAGAAAACCTGCCAAAACTAAATCAGGTAGAATCCGAACAGTTGGAGGGGTTAATTACTTTAGAAGAAGCTACCAAAGTGCTAAAAAATATGAAAAATGATAAGAGTCCTGGAACAGACGGGATGACAGTAAATTTCTTTAAATTCTTCTGGAGACAATTAGGAGATTTTGTTGTCCGTTCTCTAAATGAGGGATACAGTAATGGAGGAATGTCTGTAACACAAAAAGAAGGAATAATAATTGGTCTCCCGAAAGGAGAGAAACCGCGAGAATACTTGAAGAACTGGAGACCTATCTCACTTTTAAATGTAACCTACAAAATTGCTTCAGCCTGTATTGCAAACAGAATAAAAATTGTGTTACCAAAACTCATAAACGAGGATCAGACGGGATTCGTTCCAGATAGATATATTGGAGATAGTTTACGAACAATATATGATTTAATTCATTATTTAGAAGTGAACAGGTTGCGAGGGTTGTTAATTTCTGTCGATTTCGAGAAAGCTTTCGATTCAGTTAACTGGTCATATATGAATAAAATTCTGGGTGCTTTTGGATTTGGAAAAGGAATACAACGATGGATATCATCTTTTTACGATAAGATAAAGTCTTACGTAATAGTGAACGGGAAAGTGTCTTCAGGCCTTTCAATTGGAAGAGGTTGCCGTCAAGGGGACCCTATATCTCCATACCTATTTGTTTTGTGTGTTGAAGTACTAGCGACCAAAATAAGGCAAGATCATGATATCAAAGGCATAAAGATAGAAAACACAGAATTTAAGATAAATCAATTTGCAGACGACACCACTTTTACGTTAGAAGGCGACAAGAAATCATACGAAAAGTTATTTGCAAACCTTTATGAATTTGAGCAAATATCTGGACTCAAATTGAACTACGAGAAAACGTTTAATGTTTGGCTAGGTACAGAGAAAAATTCCACGAACACATATTTGTCACATTGTAAAATGGAATGGAACCCCCCAAAATTCAAAATTCTAGGATGTGGTTTACGAATAGTCTATCGGATATGACGGAAATTAATATGAAGGATAAATTTTCGGAAGTCCAAAACCTGTTCAAAATATGGACAAAAAGGATTATAACACCATTAGGTAGAGTAGCTGTGCTAAAATCACTAGTGCTATCAAAACTGGTGTACTTATGGATCCTTTTACCGAATCCTCCTGATTCCCAGATTGCTTTATTACAGAACATGTGTTTCAAATTTGTATGGAACAACAAAAATGATAAAATTAAAAGAAAGTATTCAATACATAGTATACAAAAGGGAGGGATAGGTATACCCGATCTGAAAATATATATCAGCTCCTTAAAAATAGCCTGGATAAGGAAAGCGTACATGTACAACCATAAGTGGAAGATAATATTGCATTCATTATGTCCCGAAATAAGTAATTTGGACGCCTATGGTCCTAACAGATTCGTTGAAAGCAATATTCGTAACAAATTTTGGAAAGGAGTTTTTCTATCATATCAAAGGTTCTGCAAACAGGTAGAATTGCACGAAAGTACAGATTTAGCCACTGAACCTATTTTCTGTAATGAGAAGTTTAAAGTGGGAGAAAAAACATTCATTTACAAGAAATGGATGCAGAAAAACATATTTCTTGTTAAACATTTACTTGATGATGATGGTAATTTTGTAAGCCTTTACGAACTGTCAGAGAAAATGGGATTTCAGATCAATTTTCTGCATTATATAAGTTGCGTGCATTCGATCAAAGCTTATGCAGAGAAAAGAAGATTCAAATTAGACAGTAACATTAGTAAAGATAAAACTTTAGCACTTCAAAGAATTTGTAGCGTTACTAAAGGTACTCGTACTTATTATGATATTATGGTGGAAGTCAATGAAGTTCTTAACATTAGTGCCTTTGTTAAGTGGGAACAGCGTCTTAATATACCTATTGACTGGATAGAGGTACTGAAAAGGATCAGCAAAATTAAAGAAACAAAATTAAAATGGTTTCAAATTAAGATATGCCACAGAATTTAGTAACAAACAGTGTGCTGAAAAGTATGCAAATTATTGATAGTGACAAATGTAACTTTTGTAATACAGAGAAAGATTCCATTAATCATTACCTATGGGAATGTGAGTTTACCCGTGTTTTCTGGAAAGACTTTGAAAGAGCTCTGAAAGTTAATTGTTCCCACTGTGAAAAATTATCCTTTAACCCTCTTGCATTCGCATTTTCCAGCCTAGAACTGCTACTAGTATTCGTATTGTTTTGAGAAATGTAAGCTAAAACTCACCTACTGCCTTTGAAAGGCTGTAGTGGACAAAGTTTCCATTGCAGCGCTGTCAAATTTAGTATACAAAATTCTAATACATCATATTTCATAATGCAGAGATGTCACATGTTTGGGATGCATGTGGGTGTCATTGTCACCCTGTTTGTCACAAAACAATGGGACATCAAACGTTGACAATGTTACTATAATACACCAGACAGACAATAACATTGTCGGCATGCATTTGTTAGTATAAATCATCAAAGGGTGTCCTACCTCAACTTGTAAACAGCAGTCCTGGTTCAGTAAATCCAGTTTGGGGTGTCACTAAGTGTCACATGATTGTCACATACTCAAACATGGGGCCAGGTAACTTTACAGGGTTTTTTTTTTCGTCCTAAAAGGTGTGTTTGTCACTACTTAACGACTTTTAACACCGGAATATACACAGTCACAGAAAGAAGTAAAATCCATTCTTTACACTCTAACGTGGTGTCTGGTCGCACACGTCAGGAGGGTGTCACCACTGTCACATGTCACCAATATGGTAAACACTACTCTTGATCCATGGTTTCTACCATGTTTGCTGCATGGCAGAAACCGTGTTTTCGACATCACCCCACTGATCCGTGGCTCGCTAAACCGAAGATCAGTCGACCAGTAGCACCAGAGTCTTGGCTGACGTTTGATCCCAATTATGACGAGCACAGTTAAGTATGCGCGCATCTCCGCAGGTGTCGTATCCTGCCAAAGTAGGTCAGGTTGTCCCCACTTTGCCATCTGCTGCCTGGCGTACAGGTTCGTCTGGTAAGCAGCTGTAGTAAAAAACAACTGCAGCAGGAGAGAAAAAATAACCCAGAGGTGTATCTGTGTCTGGCAAATCATGATTTGGCCCAGTCTCTTCCTCAAAAGGCTGAACCACAGGTGCGGAAGTCGCCGGTCGCCACGTGGTCACAAACGCAAACAAAGGCGCATCATCATCTTCATCACTTTCTTCGCCTTCTTCTCCCTCTTCTTCCTCTCAAACATCCACATCACTTTCATTTAACTCCTCTCTTTCATATCTTTCTACTTCTTGTAATATATCATCCAACTCCTCTTTCGTATAATCCAAAAAATCGCCGTCAGTAGAAGCGCTAGCAGACGCCATTTTCAGAAACAAGGCGATGCCGTCTGCGGCAATGGAATGCGGTCAGTTCACGACCCTAGTCTTTGTGACTGAATTGCTTCCCACACCCCATACTACTGCTAAGATTTCATTGGACCCTCTCAGGGATCCACGTTTATTTTTGGCCAGCCCTGACTTAAAACAAGCTCGCAGTGTGTGAGGGAAAGTAACGCGGCACGTACGGCCGGTTGCGGCCGGAACGAACAGCAGGGGAGACAAACACAGCGGCCGGATACGGGCGAAACGAATGCAAGAGGGTTAATGTGGAGATTATATTATTTGGTACGGATGAGAAAACAAAAACCGATGATATGCTAGACCTAATAATTTTAATGGGAAAATATTTCATTTATAAATGTAGAATTAACAAAACAAAGCCTAATCTAAACATGTTTTTGAAGGAGCTGAACTATCGATATAAAATGGAAAAATATATGTACTTGATGAAGACGAATCAGGCTACCTGCCAAACAAAATGGTTACCATACATTAAGCTGCTAGAGGATTAATTGTTATGATATGTAATATATGTATGTGTACCTAAGTGTATGTGTGTGTGTGTGTGTGTGTGTGTGTGTGTGTGTGTGTGTGTGTGGTGTGTGTGTGTGTGTGTGTGTAGACGGGTATGTGTGTGCGGGTGTGCTCTCGTACGCACGCAGACACGCACATACATATATATGTTTAATGTTCTCCATGACCTTGGAGCCTCCATGAAACAATGGGAAACGAAGTTTATCTGTATATTGTACTTTCTCCAAATGCCATGAGTCGATGGAGTTGCAATGATTTATGTCATGCGTTTTATAACCTTATATCCTATATTATGTTTGTGTACATCATTAATGCCTTCCATATTGGAATTCATTGGAGAAGAGGGGTTTAGCTTAATGTCTAACTTTTTTTTTCTGTTGGATTCACAATATGCGCTTGATGCTGTTCTTATTCATCATCGAGTTGATAGATCGTTAAAAAAAAAAAAAAAAAAAAAAAAATGGGGGGGGGGGGGGAGAAGAAAGAAACGTTAGATAAACCGCAAACACAGACAAATTAAAAGAAAAAGAATGTAAAAAAATAAGGGAAGGGGGGTGGGTTGTAGGGGTAAGAGGGGGCATAACCCAGACAAGAATCAATCCCAGCGTGATATCACCTCCCACGAACAGCAGAAAGGGAGACACTCCTACACACACGCACACACACACACACACACACACACACACACACACACACACACACACACACACACACAACACACACACACGCACGCACGCATGCACGCATGCATGCACGCAAGCACGCACGCACGCACACACACACACACATACACACACACACGTACACACACACACACACATGCATGTATACACATGCACGTGCGCGCACGCACGCACACACACACACACACACACACACACACACACACACACACACACACACACACACACACACACACACACACACCAACACACACACTAACACAGCCACACACACTGACACACACAGAGCGACAGAAACAAAGAGAAAGACAAACAGACAGACACTTACAAAGACAGAGAGAGTCAGAGAGAAGGACAGAAGCAGAGACAGAGAGACCGGCAAAAAACAGAGGGTGTGAGAAAGGGAGAGACAGAGACATTCAGTTGGAGAGGAATGAAATAGTGAAAGCGAAGGACAGACAGAAGTACAGACGAACACACACACACACACACACACACACACACACACACACACACACACACACACACACACACACACACGTCTATTTCCTCTCTTCATCCCCTACCTCTGGGAGTCTGGCTTCCTGAATGCCCGCACAGACCTGCAACAAGAGACACTGGAATCACGGGACAGAACAAGACGACGTCAGTGCCACACCATTCTACATGTCCAGCTCTGTCGATTGATTCTTAGTAAATAAATGGTGAGAATAAGAATCAGTATTCAAAAGGTTTTTTTTTTCTCTATAATTGCTTTGTAAATCTCTCTCTCTCTCCTCTCTCTCTCTCTCTCTCTCTCTCACTCTCTCTCTCTCTCTCTCTTCTCTCTCTCTCTCTCTCCTCTCTCTCTCTTCTCCATGGATAGCAATTACTTACATATTCTCCCTCTCTCATAAATAACAATTCCTTACATATTCTCTCTCTCTCTCTCTCTCTCTTCTCTCTCTCTCTCTCTCTCTCTCTCTCCCCCTCTCTCTCTCTCTCTGTACTGATTAACGATTCCTTGGACGTTTCTGTCAAAAAAACTTTTGATGCGCTGACACAGCATATTGTTCAATTCCGCTCAGTTCATTCAATGCCCATCTGCGCAGAACTGGATGAAGTTAAGTGTTTTGCTCGTTCATTTTCCTTGTCCTTAGTGTTGTGTATCTTGCCTGAAGAAGACCTGAAAGGTCGAAACGCGTCGTGTTTTGTCTTGTGATT
>CM031605.1:56242817-56250317 GCA_018398815.1 Conus ventricosus
AACAATGTGTTTGTTGGCACTCAGTGGGATATGTGCACAAAAATGGATGATAGATGAGCTGTCAAACAGGTTTGTTAGGTGAAAATCGACAAAGGGCTTGATGGAAATCACTTTTAATATCATTTTTTAAAAAAGCACACACACACACACACACACACACACACACACACACACACACGAGCGCTCGTGAGTGTGCGCAAGCACATATCTTTTGCTTTGAACTCTATGAGTACTTTAATCGTTTCCATCAGAATGAATTCATTTATCATAGCAGAATCAAAGTGTCAGCACACCACACATCAGTACATAAATAAACAAACCCAGACATTTGGTTATCATACGCCTACACACTAAAAACTATCAAGCATATGTCCACCAGTAATGCACGCACACATTTTGCATGGTGAACGTGAGGCCATGAACAGAAAGAAAAAGGCAGTGGGAAAAACTGGAGGATGGAGCTCCCGCTTAAGAGAAAGAGAGAGAGAGAGAGAGAGAGAGAGAGAGAGAGAGAGAGAGAGAAGAAGAAGAAGAAGAAGAAATGGCAACAACAACAACAAAAAAATGTGGTAAAAAAGTGGAAGTTGGACAAAAACAACAAAACCATTTTTTTTCCCATTTTGCAGAAGATTCGCCGGTGTGCTGCCCTTCTGTGCAGACTGCTCTGCAAAAGCATGGAGTTTATTGGGGAAACACGTTGGAAAAAAAAAAAGCAACGACAAATTGTTGTGCTGGGACCTAACAAAAGAACACGATCGATGTGGTGTTTGTAGAGGAGGACGGCAGTAATTGGCAAGCGGAACAATGCGATCTCCAGTGATGAATATCATGTGGATACTGGTGCTGACAACGGATTGTATACGTGGAGCTCTGCAGGTGAAGAGTCTCACGTGACTTCCTGGGCGTGCGCAGACAAACGGAAGTGTCTGCAATGATTTAAGGGTGCATCACCTGTTTTGATGGGAACTGTGTGCCTAGTTGAATCAGAGGGAAATGTATAGGGGTATGTAATAGATGACCATCTCTGGCCAGTCATTGCCCGTTATTTTCCTGAAAGAAAAAAACAATCAAGGTGTCAACATGATGACGTATCTATACCATCCAACTCCAACAGTTACTGCATACAAGCAGAACAAAAGCAGCGAACGCGCGCGCATGCACGCACGCACGCACGCACGCACACACACACAAACACACACACATACACACAAACATATTTACTCGCGCGCGCGCGCGCGCACACACACACACACACACACACACACACACACACACACACTTACACACACACACACACACACACACACACACACACACACACACACACACAAACAACACAAACACACGCACGCACACACACACACACACACACACACACACACACACACACACACACCGCACACACACACACACACACACACACACGCACACACACACACTCACACAACACAACACACACACGCGCGCGCACACACACACACACACACACACACACACACACACACACACACACACACAACACAACGACACACGTGACCAAGATGGCGGAAAACACAAGTCTCTGAGCTTCAACTGTCAGGGTTTAACGCAATCTACAAAAGAATGGCAAGGACGAGAAGCATGAGAAGTGTCCACACTCCTCACAAGATCACATCAAAGAAATCAGGGAGCGCCAATGGTAAGAAAATGGGCAATAAAAGCGAGGACGGCCAAGATGTGACAAAAGGCGTCGAAAGAGGTTCGGAAGCCGAGAGAACAAATCAGTCCGATGAAGCAAGCTATGGAATGGAAAGCCGATGCCCGACGGAATCTGACATGCAAATGTTGTCGCAGCTGAAAAAAAGGACTGAAGTCATCTCGTCATTATGTAGGAGAATTTCAACACTGGAAATGGCTGTTCGTGGAGTCATCTGGTCATTATGTGGGAGAATTTCAGCACTGGAAATGGCTGTTCGGGAGCAAACAGAGGTGCAGGCAACGAAAGCAGCTGCATCTCACGATTTAGATCCGAACGGCACAAAAAAGGTTAGTCGCGCCCAAACACAAACTGACTTCAAAAATAATTTCAATTCATATGCCGATGCTGCTAAACACAATCTGGCAACACGGCAAAATAAGAATTACGAAGAAAAACATCAAGAAAATGTAAAAAAAAAAACAAGCAAAAACAAGTAAAGAACAAAACAAAACAAAATGCATGATCTAGTTGCAAAGCGAGACGACTGCAGGCGGAAATCTAAACAAATCTTAAATAAATGTTAGCGAACCGCCCAGAGAACGTGGACAAACGAGTCACAAGACAAAACACAACGCGTTTCGACCTCTTAGGTCTTCGTCAGGTGAAGTATAAACGAATAAAACAACGAGAATTCACTTAGCTTAGATCGCATCAGATCGCTCAGGGTTCAGCGCAAGGAAGAAGGCCCTCTAATCGCCTTCTTCCTTGCGCTGAACCCTGAGCGATCTGATGCGATCTAAGCTAAGTGAATTCTCGTTGTTTTATTCGTTTATACTTCACCTGACGAAGACCTAAGAGGTCGAAACGCGTTGTGTTTTGTCTTGTGACTCGTTTGTCCACGTTCTCCGGGCGGTTCGCTAACATTTATTTAAAAAAAAAAAGCATGATGTCAAAGACAGACATGACATCAACAATGAAAATGACGCAATTTCTTCTAAAGCTCCTCGTGTTCTGATTCTTCACGATTCTGTCTTGAACAAAATTGACGGCAATCGGCTGGGACGGTCATATGGATTACAGATTGCCAAACGAAAAGTATTCACAACCAATGACTGTAAACAAGCAATGGAAGAAGCAAAGAAGCAACTCCATCCTGAACCAGACTGCGTTGCTCTGCATGTCGGACTTAACGACATCAAGTCAAATGAACCATCAGACCTCAGCACAAAGCTATGCAGGTCTGTGTTGAACATCAAACAGCAGTTCCCGAAGGCAAAGATAGCGCTAAGCCAAGTGGCGCCTGTCAGGAATGAAATGTACAACATCAAGCGTGAACTACTGAACGCCTTGACAAAGTCGAAGCTCGTCTCTGAAGATGATATTACCTTCATCAGCCATGATAACCTGCGGACCAGTGACTACAGACTCCTCAATCGGGACGACATCCACCCCACTTCAAGAGGAGCGTGCGTTCTTGCAAGGAACCTTGGGCAGCACCTCCATCGATTGTTTTGGGAAAGGCCCAGGAGGAGATCAAAGGGGCAATGGTTTTTATCCTCTAGCGTTTCCCCGCCGCTGGTTCTACTGACATTACAGTGGACATCTCTGCAAAGATGTCATTTCATTTATTTTATCTTTGGCTGTTATGATTAGCTGATATTCAATTGTGATTCTTATTACTTTCATTGTGTTATGATTAGCTAATACCTAATTGTTTTTACAGAACATAAGATGAAAAAATGTAAAGTGTCAAATATTAATATTCTGCAATGGAACGCTCGTTCTCTTGCCAGAAACTTTGCTTACCTTAATCAGTATTTGGTCCATAACAACTACCAAATTTTACTCCTTCAGTCTTTGAACGTCAACAAAAGTGCCTTACCAAAAAATCAGGTTTTTATTATCCCCCCGTTTATGAACAGACTGATCCCTCTAATCGCGTTCAAACTGCTATTTATGTTCGTGAAGGACTGGACCACTGCCAACGAACTTCACCAGCCCCTCTGGACGTTGACTCTGTATCATCGTGTGCTGTCATTGTCAGATTTTCCACATCCTTTGTTCTTAACATCGCTTCTGTATATTTACCTAGAGGTCCAGATGACATGAACACTGACTGGTTGAAAACTTTCAAGACCAGCAAGACAAATGGGTTTCTTTCTTTTTCTTTCTTTCTGCGTACGCAGGCTGATACTCCTGCGGACACTCCCTGTATAGCCAGGCAGTGGAGTTTTGTGTGTATGACCCTTTTTTATCCCGCCATTAAGGCAGCCATACTCCATCTTCGGGGAAGGTGCATGCTATGTGTCACGTGTCATCCATACCAACGGCCAAACTGGCCTTCTCTTCCGAAAGTTGGTGATGGGATTTAACGTGTGTGCAAGATGTTATGCTTGCGTTCACACACGGAACCTCGGTTTATAGTCTCATTCGAAGGACTATGGGAGATTTCAATGCGCATGCTCCTTTCTGGGATAATAACTGCACACACATCACAAGCAACAGATTCATTGATAACATAGCAGACTCAAATTTGTATTTGTTAAATAATTGAAATGTTACCCGCATCCCTGATATAGCAACTCATAGACCCTCAGCTATAGATCTCACTTTTTATATCTCCTTCACTTGCAACAGATTGTTCATGGAATCCTGTAGATGACTTGCTAGGACCTGACCACACTCCCATTAAAATTTTTATCAATAAAGAGATAGGACAAAGAGAAACAAAACCTGATACACTTCCAAAATACAATTATAAATACGCAGATTGGTCAGCTTTTAAAACCTTTCTTCAAACTGTGACCATAGATATTACAAGCACAGTTAACATAGACGATCTTTACACTTTATTTCAGTCTTCCCTTATAGCAGCTGCAGATAATTCTATTCCTAGGATACATATATCTAAACCAGGGAAGCGCAAAGGAAATGTATGGTGGAATGATGACTGCAAGCGTGCTGTTGATGAAAAGAAAGAAAAATATAAGATATATATCAGGGACAAAGGAACAGACCAAAAAGATAGAAAACAGAGAGAAATGAAAATGGCTAGTAAGCATAGTGATGAAATAATCCAAGATGCAAAGCAGCACTACTGGTCCACATTTTGCAAAACTGAAATAAAAGAACATAAGGATATAGGAAAAATTTGGCAGGAGATAAAACTAATGAAAAATGGCATTAAGTTACCAACATATCCAATAAAACAAAATGATAATCCCTTACCAAGTGTCCAGCAGAAAGCAGAAGCCTTCGCTAACATGTTTGCTAATGTCAGCTGTGAAAATGGTTTATCAAAGATTTGTAATGAGTATAGAGACCAAGAAGAGCAAAAAGAAATTTACAAAGATCATATTCCTGATAACACAAACTATATTAATGCACATCTAACGCTTCAGGAACTCAAAGATGCAATAAATTCCATCCCAAATTTTAAAAAAAACATCGGTGGGACTGGACGCAATTTCGAATCAAATGCTAAAAAATCTGCCTGAAAATTTTATCAATTTCCTGTATGAAATATTTCAAAAATGCTGGTGTGATGGTGATATGCCAAAAATTTGGAAAGAATCAATCGTGGTTCCCATTCACAAACACGGCAAAAGCTGCACAGACATAAACAATTATAGACCTATAGCATTAACATCCCATGTATGCAAACTTTTGGAAAGAATCGTTTTAAACAGACTTACACACTTTTGTGAGAAGAATGAAATAATACCTATAAATCAGGCTGGTTTCAGAAAGAGTAGATCGACAACAGAACTATTAGTGAAACTTACAACAAACATAAAAAAGCAATTTGCTAGACGTAAATGTATATTAGCGACATTTTTTTACATAAATAAGGCTTATGATCAAGTCTGGCATTCTCGGCTCTTACTTAAATTGAAAAACATCGGTCTGTCTGGTCATATTTATGATTGTATCAATTGTTTTCTAAAGAATCGACAAATTCAAACTAGAATAGGGAACACGTATTCAAGTAAAAGAACTCTTACAATGGGTATCCCTCAAGGATCAGTTATTGCTCCTTTCCTATTTTCATTACTGATGTATGATTTACCCAGCAAAATATCTAAAAATGTCATCTTAATTCAATATGCTGACGATATATGCATTTGGGTGGAAGTAACCTTAAAAAAGAAAACCCCACTACGTAGCATAAACCATACGAAAAAAGTGTATCAAAAAGAGCTCGACATTATAGCAGAGTACTTGACAAAGAATGGACTAAGTTTATCTCCAGAAAAAACAAACATTGTTTTATTCAACAGTGGCTCGAATCCCGACAAAATGCCTATTTTCAGAATGAATGGAGTAGTTCTTTATGCTTCACAAATCAAGTTTTTGGGCGTTAACCTCACATCGAAAATGTCTTGGAATCAACACATAGATTATTTGCTGACAAAAGCAAGGAAAACTTTAAATTTTCTCAAAATTGTGAGTACACAGAGATGGGGACAAGACACGTCCACTCTAATTTATCTATGTAAATGTCTAATGAGATCAAAATTAACATATGCGCAAGAAGTGTTTTTTAGTGCACCAAAATATCTGTTAAAGAAGCTTCAAAGTATAGAATGCAAAGCGCTCAAACTTGCGATGGGTCTTCCCACCCATGCATCTTGTCTTCGAACATATAATGAAGCTCAAATTTTACCCTTAGATGATCAGAGGGAAGTGGCTGCCACGAAATTTGTGATAAGAAGCTTTCCAGTTAAGAATGATGTGAAAAATGAAATTAAAATTAGATCAGATATCGACTTTCCTACACGTGCAAAAACAATATCCTCTCAGATTACTTTGGCAACGTATACATCTGAGCTTAGACAAGCCACGGGCATTACTGTAGACGAAAAGTCTGTATCTGCAAGGCCGTCTTTCTTCCCTACACCACCCTGGGAACTTCAAAGGGCCCATTTTAATATTGACCACACTGATTTAAAAAAAGGACAATATAAATATAGTGGCAAGTAATGCTAAATTTCATATTGAAGAGAAGTATCCAAATCATTTAAAAGTATACACAGATGGGTCATTAATCCAGAAAAATGCGGGCTCTGCTTATTTGATACCTGATTTAAAAGTAGAAAAATGTTTTTCACTGGGGAAAAATAAATCGGATTTTACTGCGGAACTTACTGCAATATTAATGGCGATAAATTATCTTCTAAATTTCCCACGATCTATATTTCAAGTACTTTTTTGTGTTGATTCAAAGTCTGTGCTTCAGGCACTGAAATCATTAAAACTGCAGAATAGATCAGAAATGATAATTGAAATTAGCTGTTTAATTCATGCTCTCTCTATACAAGGCACGGCAATTACTTTCTGCTGGATACCGTCACTCTGTTCGTTTTATTATGACGACAAAGTAGACAGAGCTGCAAAACAAGGTGCAAAATGTAGTTTAGAGTCTCTCAGGATAGATTTTCCACTTACGGTTCAAGAACAGTATAGTATAGTGGAATCATTTGCTTGGAACCATTTCCAGAATTACTTCAAAAGGTCTCACAAAAAACTTATTTACGCAGATTTTAGTATTGCAAACTTAAAAACACACTCCCACATCAGCAGGAAGTTATCGCCCCTTATGTATAAGTGGAAAGTCGATGCTTTTACAACAAAATTTAGTAAAAATGCCTCATGTGTTTGTGGACAGAGCATCATAGTTGATCATATTATCTCATGTGCCGCTATCAAACAATTCATACCCATACTTTCTACATATACTATTTACAAATATTTTCGAATCACCAGCATTAACCTATGAATTCTTTATTTCTTTATCAAGAGTCCAGTAAGTAAGTACTTAT
>CM031605.1:56255317-56260317 GCA_018398815.1 Conus ventricosus
ACAGGAAAACGTAAAGTTGAAAAAAAGCAAATAAGTCTACAGCAGAATCATCCACGTGTCAGTATTCTTTCTGCCAGTGCATAGTGCACTGTTGAGTCTTCCATGCCACTGGCAACACACTGGATTATCAAGTGCTGAAAAATGTTCTTGTGAATTTTTTCGCGACTGTTAGTGTCAAGTGCATTTATTTCACTGAGGGAACCATCAAAGCCATTATTATTCGATCCCCAAACCATGCACTTCACAACTTCACAGAGTAAGGGGTTTACATTTCCATTCCATTCCATGCAGGAAAAACTAACTTTCGCAACTGCCTCCAATGCCCCAATTGTCTGCCGACTTTGAACGCGTGCAGTTGAGTAGGAGCTCAGTGAGGGAGGGGTGTGGGAGAAGGGAGGTTGGGGGGGGGGGGGGGGTCGGTGGGAAAGTTGCGGGGGGGGGGGGGGGGGTTGGAGAGTGGAAGAGATAAGATCAGAGGTCAGAGACAAAGAGTAGGGAGAGAGAGGATGAGGGGTAAAGGTCGGGGGGGGGGGGAGGGGGGGGCGGGATGGGGGGGGGGGGAGAGCTCAGAGGGTGAAGAGGTAGGAATGAGAGGGGAGAGGGTGGAGGGCATTAACTGATATCCATCTCTAAAAAGACGAGATCGGCACATGACGTAAAAAGAATGTGGTTTTCGTGTTTGTTTTGTTGTTTGTGTGTGTATTGGTGAGGAGAGGCAGTGTAGTGGAAGGTGGGAGTGGGGTCTGTTGGGGATGAGGGGGTGAGAAAGGCGAGACAACAGGTGGACGTACTGATTTAAACCACTGGTGAGATGTACAGAATTCAGCAACACACGCACATACACATGTGTATGCACGAGCACACACACACACACACACACACACACACACACACACACACACACACACACACAGATGCACCACAAACATACACATACACACACTCATGCATGCATGTGCCTGCACATGCATGCACTCTCTCTCTCTCTCTCTCTCTCTCTCTCTCTCTCTCTCTTCTCTCTCTCTCTCACCACACACCACACACACACACACACACACACACGTGCGCGCACGCACGCACGCACGCACGCACGCACGCACGCACACACACACACACACACACACACACACACACACACACACACGCACATACACATTTTTTTATTTTAAAAAAAAAAACGTGCCCATGCACATATACGCACACAAAGTTGCAATCAACGTCACATCTACTCGCGAGCCAATAACACAAAGTCAAACGACAGTTGCTGTGCAGTGTTTGTAGCAATCAGCATAGTTGGGGGGGGGGGGGGGGGGGGGGGGGGCAGGGGAACAGAAAGAGGAGTGGAGTGTGGATGGTAAGAGTGGGGGGAGAAGTGGTGGTAGTGTGGTGGTGGGAAGGGAGAGGGGAAGAAGGGGATCTGATGAGGAGACTGCGTAGTTTATTGGATTCGAGTCTGTGGGTACAGGGTCTACGTGCAAACAGTACTGTTGTTTGGAGTGTTTTGGTGGGGTTCTGGGGTGGAGTTGGTGGGATGCGTTTTAGTGACTATCAGTGATCAAGAGCTTTTATTTCATTTCACTGAGTGAACCATCAAAGCCATTACAGTCGACCCCAAAACCTTCCACTTCGCCACTTCGCGATGTCAGGGTTTACACTCCCATTCAATTCCATGCAGGCGAAAGTGACCTTTATAACTGCCTCCAATGCCCCAACGGTCTACAGACTTTGAGACGAGTGCGGCTGAGTTGTAGCTCAGTAAGGGAGGGAGGGGTGTGGGACAGGAGAGGCAGAGAGGGAGGAGAGGGGGGGAGTGGGAAAGTTGAGGGAAAGAGTGGGAGAGATAAGATCAGGGGTCAGAGACAAAGAGTAGAGAGAAAGGATGAGTGGTAAAGCTCAGGGGGGAGGTGGGGGGAGACTGAGAGGGAAGAGAGTTGGGGATGAGAGGGGGGAGGGGAGGACGGAAGACATAAAGCTAATAGTTATCTCTAACAAAAAAAAATCGGTATTGGCATACAACGTAAAAAGAAAGTGTTTTTGGTTGGTTGGTTAGTTGGTTTTTGTATTGCTTTTCTTACAGGCAGGGTGTGTGTGTGTGTGTGTGTGTGTGTGTGTGTGTGTGTGTGTGTGTGTGTGTGTTGGAGAGGAGAGGGGCACAGAGGGAGGGGGTGTGGAGTTGGCAGTGGATGAGGGGTTGGAAAAGCTGAGACAACAGGTGAATGGACGTTATGATTTGGATCAATGGTGAGATTGACAGAATTTAGCAACACACGCACATACATATGTGAGCATACACACACACACACACACACACACACACCACACACATACACACACGTACGCGCGCAGACGTGCATATACATTTGTTTTCTTTTTTTTTATGGGAAAAAACCTGCGCAAGCACATATACACACACAAAGTTCCAATTAACGTCACATCGACTCGCGAGCCAATAAAGCAGAGTAAAATGACAGTTTTAGCACAGTGTTTGTAGCAGTCAGCATAGTAATAATAATAATAATAATGAATACTTATATAGCGCCTATTCTCAGCTAGAGACCAAGCTCTAAGCGCTTTACAATCCACACTCGTTTACACAACGGGCTGCCTACCTGGGTAGTGCTGACTGAAGAGCTGCCAGCTGGCGCTTCATTCAGTCGTTTCCCGTGTCATCCAGTCAGTATCGTTCAATATCGATCATTCATTTTCCTTACTTCCTTCATTCCTTCCATTTCTCACGCAGGGTGCATGCTATGTGTAACGTGTCATCCATACCAACGGCCAAAAACTGGCCTACTCTTCCGAAAGTTGGCGATGGGATTTTACGTGTGTGCAAGATGTTATGCGTGCGTTCACACACGGAACCTCGGTTTATAGTCTCATTCGAAGGACTGTATGGGAAATGGAGTCAGAACCAATGTTAACTACGAGGGAAAAATCCCCCCTGTACCGAAACGCCCTGGCGGAGTTTCGAACCCGCAACCCCAGGATCACCAAGATTACGAGTCCGGCGCTCTACCAACTGAGCTATTCTGGCTCCCTAGTAGGGCAGATGGGGAAGACAGAGAAGTGGGGTGTGGATGGTGTGGGGGAGAAGTGGTGGTAGTGTGATGGTGGAGACGGAGAGGGGAGGAAGGAGATATCATGAGAAAACTGCGTACTTTATTGAATTCGAGTCTGCGTATACAGGGTATACGTGCAAACAGTACTGTTGTTTGGTTTGTTTTGGTGGGTTTCCTTCGTTTTGGCATTTTCGTGACGATCAGTGTCAAATGCTTTTACTTTATTTCACTGAGTGAACCTTCAAAGCCATTATAGTCGACCCCAAAATCTTCCACTTTGCCACTTCGCAATCAAAGGGTTTACATTCCCATATACACTACTCAAAACAAGTTAAGGGCCACTGTTACAACGCACTGTAAAATCAAAAGCATGAAAGACATGAACTTGAATCAGAGTGAAAATTTAATTTCATTCAGTGTCAAACCGGATAAAGCAAAAAACCGAGTTACAAAAGCACACACTCCTCGGAACGTGTATTTGAAGTCAGGAGGTTGAAATGGACAATTCACAAACATGGCCTCTGACATGAAAGTTCATTCAATATCGGGTATGACCACCTCTTGCAGCGAGACAGGCTGTGCAACGGCGACGCATGGACCGAATGAGGTTGCGGAGAGTCGCTTGAGGGATGGCGGCCCATTCCTGCTGCAGGAACTGGACCAGCTCTTGTTGATTGGCTGCAGGAGGATGGTTGCGTCGGACAGCCCGTCCCAACACATCTCAGAGGTGTTCAATGGGTGATAGGTCGAGCGAGTTGGCTGGCCACGGCAACCTGACGACACCCTGCTGTTGGAGAAAGTTGGTGACGACAGCAGCACGATGTGGACGAGCATTATCGTCCTGCAGAACAGCGCCGTTACCAATGGCTTGCAGGGTTGGTAGTGCCACAGGGTTCAGAATTTCATCCCTGTAGCGCTGCCCTGTCAGATTGCCGGGGACGTGGTGCAGGAGAGTGCGGTGGTTGAAACTGATGCCTCCCCACATCATGACAGACCCACCACCATATCGATCATGCTCTCTTACAGTGGCATCTGTGAATCGTTCGCCGACACGTCTCCAGACGCGCACCCTGCCGTCATTGAACCTCATGGTGAATCGGGATTCATCTGTGAAGAGGACGTTGGACCATTGCCTCACAATCCACCTCACATGCTGTGTGCACCAGGCTGTACGGGCCACCTGTGGCGTGGCAGAAGTGTCGTACGAACAGCAGCAGCCCTTGACGCAAGATTTGCCGCACGCAAACGATTCCGAATTGTCTGGTCGCTGACATTCGTGTTGCTTGCTGCTCTGAGTTGGTCTCTCAGCCCGCTGGCGGTGGAAGTCCGATCGCGCAGAGCCTGCGCCACAATGTATCGGTCCTGCCGTCTTGTCGTTGAACTGGATCTGCCAGTACGGTGCCGTTCTGCCACCCGTCCAGTTGCATGGACACGGTCTCGTAGTCTCTGTATCACAGAGTGGCTCACTCCGACTCTTCTTGCCACTTCCCGTTATAGCAATTCCATCCTGGATCCATGCCAGCGCTCGTCCTCGGTTTGTGTACACTCAACTTTCGTCTTGGTGGCATGGTTATTTGGGCAGCTGGTTAGCCCTTTAAATACGCACTGGCAGCCTAAAAGGTGGTGAACGCGTTCATCAGTAGAGCGCCGTGCACGTGCAACCCATTTCTCTCGCATGCTGATCCTGTCCAGTACTAGGGGGTACAGCGAAAACACAACAATTTTCCATGACTTTCGCGTTTCTCGTGTTGCTCAGCATGAACCTGGTGTCAAGCGGATTTTTTCACGTGCTTCAATCTGACATATGCACTGCTTTAGCAACACAGCAACACAAGTTAATTTGTACGATTTCAAAAACTCGCGTCAATAAACCGAGTTGTCGACAGCAGGTGAAGATCGGAGGGTGGCCCTTAACTTGTTTTGAGTAGTATACTTTCATAC
>CM031605.1:56265317-56267817 GCA_018398815.1 Conus ventricosus
AAGGCAGTGAGGAGACTGTTACAAGTTTTCGGAGAGCTAAATCAGTAGAATACAGAACAGCGCAAAAGGAGGCCTTTGTTAAAGAAAGAAAAGAGCACTCTGACCTAAAAAAAAAAAAAGTAAAAAAGAAGAAGTGGGATGAAAACAAAATTAATGAACTGAAACAGTCAACAAACAACCCGAAACAATTTTGGTCAGCTATAAGAACAATAAATAAGAAAAGTATCGTATACAATGAAATCAGTTGTCAGCAGTGGTATGATCACTTTTTTAATGTGTTTAACAACTTTGATAGTCATGATCAGGAAGAAATGGAATCGGCTGACTTAATTGATGAAGTCGAAGAAGAGCCACTATTTAATGACCCTATTACTAGACAAGAAGTTATTAGTGGTATACATAAGTTAAAACATGGAAAGAGTGCCGGGCCAGATAAAACTGTTAGCGAAATGTTTAAAAATGCAAATCCAGCTCTACTTGATTTCCTTGTAGCTTTGTTTAATCTCATTCTCGAAAAAGGAATTTTCCTAGAAGAATGGTCAAAATCAATCATTGTTCCAATCCATAAAAAGGGAGACATAAATACGCAAGACAATTATAGAGGAATAGCTTTAACAAGTATCGTTAGTAAGATATATACATGCATATTAAACAGAAGATTAACTGTGTGATCTGATAATGAAGAAAAGATAATAGAAGAACAGGCAGGCTTTAGGAGAAACTACAGTACAGTGGACAATATTTTTACGTTATATGCGATGGTGCAGAAATATCTTCTACAAAACAGTAAACTTTATGTGGCTTTCGTAGACTTTAAAAAGGCATTTGATTCTGTGAACCGAAATATTTTATGGAACATTTTGAGAAAATCAGTAATTGACGGGAAAATGTACAAATCTCTTAGAGGAATATATGATTCAGTCTTGTCTTGTGTCCGTGATAAGGGTATGTATTCAGAATTTTTCAGCTGCCCACGAGGTGTAAAACAAGGATGCCTACTGACTCCTCAGTTATTTTCATTCTTCATTAATGAATTAGCAATTGATATTAGTAAAGGAGGCAGGCACGGTATACAAATGATTCTGATGCTGTTGAAGTCTTCCTGATGTTGTTCGCAGATGATGTTATTCTCCTTTCTGACACAGTTGTTGGTCTCCAAAATCAACTTAACATTTTGAAAAAGGAAGCAGACAGACTGCAGTTCACGATTAATCTTGAAAAAACAAATGTCATGATCTTCAGGATGGGTGGTCATCTGTCCAGACATGAAAAATGGTGGTATGGGGAAGAAGAAGTAAAGTAAGAAATAATCATAAATACCTAGGAATGATATTAACAACTAAATTAAGTCTTAATATGGGGTGGTCAGAAATGTATAAAAAGGGGAAAAAAGGAGTGGTACAAATACTAAGATCATTAAGAAAACTAAATACAACTGAACCGTCGATATTTTGGAAACTTTTTGATGACGCAAATTGAGCCCATGTTGACGTATGCTGCTGAAGTCTGGGGTTTATCTGATAACTTCCAATGGAAAAAGTTCACACATTTGCAATTAAACGCTTCATGAATGTCCCATTGCATTCCTCAAACAAAATGGTATATGGAGAAGCAGCCAGATACCCACTTCACATACGCACCCAACTGAAATGCGTAAGATATTGGCTAAGACTGTTAAAATTACCATTGACTAGGTTATGTCGACAAGCATATGAGATGCTGTTACAACAGCATGAAACAGGAAAATGCCACTGGGTGTCAAAGGTAAAAAATTTTCTTACTGAAAACGGGTTTGGCATAGTTTGGTTAAGTCAGGAAGTGCGAGATGATAAATTGTTTATTTCGGAACTGAAAGACAGGCTAATATGTATATTTCAGCAAAACTGGCACTCACAGATGGAAGGAAAAGAAAAGTATGACTGGTTTCTTGAATTTAACAACAACCTGCAACCAGAAAAGTATTTACTAGTTATAACTCGTAAATGGCATAGAGATATGCTCGCTAGATTTCGAACCAGAACTTTAGGTTTAAATGTAAATAAAGTCTGGTTTATGCAAAGGCTACAAACCAATAACGTATGTAAGATGTGTACCATGAATGCTGTGGAAAATGAATATCACTTTCTTTTCAAATGTGTTGCATACAATGAAGTTCGCAGAAAATGTAAATTATTTCAGGCGCCTTTTATAAACAGACAAAGTGTTTCTGAAGTCTTAATGATTGATGATGAAGAGCTCTTAAGATCTCTGGCTAAATTTATTGCCGAAGCGTCTAAAATTAGACTGCTTTTGCCTTGAGTACAAAACTATCAATGTTCATGACTTATGTATCGTTTAATGCCCCTTTGGTAATTGTCTGAAGTTTTGATTTTGTCTGAGGGTCGTTTTCTTAAGTTTGAATCATACTGACGAAAACGAGCATATAAACTATGCTTATTCTAGAAAATGAATGTGGTAGATAAAGGAATTTTCGCTACAGAGGTTTCTAGCAATGCCATTA
>CM031605.1:56272817-56275317 GCA_018398815.1 Conus ventricosus
TACACTCTACGTTACAATATATGCCAGGCGTGGATCTCGAAATGTTTTTAAACTCACAGGCTCAGTATTACCCAGTTTATCTGCTGTACTGATGTGTGCAGTCCCTGCGATACGAGTTCGATTGTTGTGGACAAACATCTGTAAATGTTTCCGGTTTTTTTTTTGTTTTTTGTTTTTGTTCTTGTTATTTTCATGACAGGAATTCTGTTTACGTGTTCACGACCATGTGTGGTGTGGCTGCCTCAGTGTAGTTGGCCTGAACCTGGCACACACGCAACGCGTTTTGTTTGTTTGTATTTTATTTTGTTTGTTTGCTTTTTGTCCTCCAGCTCCTATTTTTCCACAATAAAATATATTCCTCTAACATTTTTTTCCCTTCTTTTAAGGTGGGGCCTCCATCAATCCTCTATTTTCTCACGGTTTTTTTTTTTACCTTTTTGTACTCCCAGTTCTGAAAGAGCAGGGAGTACTTTACAATGGGAACGAAGAAATGCTGTCTGTCAGTCTGTGTGTCTGTCTGGGGTCAAAATGTGTTCCACTTGCTCCAGACAAAACTTCTGGGCCGATCTTTCTGAAAATTTGTAGGTATGTTCATTATGGGTCACGGATGATGCCCGATGTTTTATTTCACCAGAATAGCTGTTACTAACGGCTATAACGGCCCCAAACGGTTTTTCTTCTTTATGGAATATCTCTGAAAGTACTTCGCCGATTTCTTATCTCAGTGACGAAATACATTATGACGCATGTTTGATTGTGACGTTTCTTTTATAATGACGCAAGTTTGTGACCTTTTTTTCACGTGTATTCAAGATAGATCTAAACTGGTAGTACATTTATATGCTTTGCATCTTGTTTTTTTTCTCCAACAAGTTATTGTTTGGATCGCTCGACTAACTGCAGTTTTCAGACCGCACAGAGGAGGGCAGAGGAGGTGTCGTCATCACACGTACGTCTATCGACAGCTGGTCGGCAGACTGAACGGCGGTCGAAGAATCGCTGGCGTGGTTTATTAGACTGGATTCTGTCTGAGAGCCGTGATTTCCCGCACTGACCACCGTCCATTGACGGCCATTGTTCGTGCGTTAGACCGACCCCCACTTTCCGCTTCCTTCCTGTCCAGGGCAGTGCCCGTGGTGTGTGTGTGTGTGTGTGTGTGTGTGTGTGTGTGTCCGTGCGTGCGTGTGTGTGTGTGTGTGTGTGTGTGTCTGTGTTCGTGCGTGCGTGCGTGCGTGTGTGTGTGTGTGTGTGTGTGTGTATGTGTGCGTGTGTCGGGGGGGGGGGGGGGGGGGAGTATGTCTGTATCTGTGTGCCTGCCTGCGTGTGTGTGCGCGTGCATGCATGCATGCGTGCGTGCATATGTGTGTGTGTTTTAGATACTGAAAGTGGTCGGTATCGGCAGTTCATGAGGACTGTCGTTGGATAAGGCTGATGGTGCCCGTCAGAGAGGTAGGCTGACTCTCGCTGGCCTTGCCACTTCACAATTCCTGTCGTCAGAGGGGAGCTTCAATGATGGTATGTTGTTTCCTGGATAAGTCAACATCGTGAGACTGAGGACAGGGCACTCCAGACTGAGACATCACATGTTCACAACATTCCACATTGGCGAGTCTTCAGGGTGCCCATGCGGTACAGCCCCCAATGACAGTGGAACACTTCCTGCAGGACTGTCCCACACATGAAAAGCTAAGGGCAGAGACTGGCCTGCCGACACACCGATGAGGGAAAAGCTTTGTGGATCACTGGAGGGCCTCCGCCGTACAGCAGCCTTCGTCAACGCCTCTGGGGTCCCTGTCTGAGTGAACGAAGAAAAAGAGGTATACTGAATCAGAACAGACTGGGTAGCAGTGCAGTATCTCCTCTGGTGGGTGGCCGTATAACGACATGGCATTTCTCTCTGTGAACTCTGATGCTATGGAAGCAACAGGACAAAGCCTGCATTCGGCTGTGTATGGGGAATCTGGAATTACTGGCTTGGGAGGGAGTGGGCGGGTGGGGGCACGTAAAATAAGACCTCCCAAAAGTCTTGTTATGAATCGATGAGCAACCCTGAATGTGATCAGAGGACTTGTCCACGCCACCTACATATCAGTATTTTCACTTCTGCTCACACGTTCACTCTCTCTCTCTTTCCCTCCCTCCCTCTCTCTCTCTCACTCTTTCTTTTCCCTCTCCCTACACCTCTCTCTCCCTCTTTCTCCCTCCTCCCTCTACCCCCTTTCTCTCTCTCGTGCATAAGCATGCACACATTCCTTCATGAGCATAATACCCTAACCCTAAAACTTCTCAGCCCCCCCCCCCCCCCCACCACCACACAGAGAGAGAGAGAGAGAGAGAGGAGAGAGAGAGAGAGAGAGAGAGAGAGAGAGAGAGAGAGAACTTCTATCCCAAACTATCTTGAATAAACCCAACACACAGAACCCCAAGGGAAATATTCAGTGCCATCCCATACATTACCATTCCTTGATGGAATTAGTGCGATGGGATGGGAACGGTAGGT
>CM031605.1:56282817-56285317 GCA_018398815.1 Conus ventricosus
GATGCTAAAAGATGGTTCGGTGATCTTTGTATGCTGACAACATGCACGTGTGTGTGTGTGTGTGTGTGTGTGTGTGTGTGTGTGTGTGTGTGTGTGTGTTGTTGTGTGTGTGTGTGTGTGTGTGTGTGTGTGTGTGTGTGTGTGTGTGTGAGTGAGTGAGTGAGTGAGTGAGTGAGTGTGTGTGTGTGTGTGTGTGTGTGTGTGTGTGTGTGTGTGTGTGTGTGTGTGTGTGTGTTTATGTGTATGTGTTTGTGCGTGCGTGCATGTTGCGTGTGTGTGTGTGCGTGGAGAAGGGGGGGGGGGTTACTTGAGCGGATGCTGGTACTCCGAGTACCCTTCAAGACGTGCACGTTTGAGGGCCTAGGTTGTGGATTGAGGATGGGTATGTTCTGCATTCAGCTCTCCCTGACACGGCCTCCATGGTGGATCGGGCTGTAAACAGCATGAATATGTCTCTCGCTGTGAACTTTGAACTTTCAAAAATCCGCCTTGTTGCCAAGTGGAGTGGTGAAGAGATGGGAGAAACAGACTTACCACGACAATGGCCACAGTTGTGTGTGGCTGTTTTACTCCATCCTGATCGCCAGCACAAACGTTTTTGCTCTGGGGATATCACAGGACAACCTCAGAATTGACCATCGCTTTCCATTCAGCTATACAGAGAGAGTCGCTTTCACATTAATCATCGTTCACTCTTCTCATTCGAAACGATGTATATCCAGCGGTGTTGTCGATCAGCAAACTGAGTTATCCTGCGTGCAGAAGAAGTACAGGGCAGGGTATTATTTTCCCCCGCTACTTAATTGTTCAGGGTATTATTTTTTGGTGCAGTCCGTCTGTAGGCCTGTCTGTCCGCAAGATCATTGGACAACAGTCGGGTAGGTAGATATTCCCTGAATTTAGCTGTTGACTGCAGGAGGAATATCTGCACGAGGAATCGTTACATCCTGATTCCAGCACCCAAAAAGGACAAAATACTAAAAGGAAAAACCGCTGGCAAAAAAGTTAAAGAAGAAAAAAAAAATATATATATACCCAGAGCACTGAGAAAAGGGAAACGTTTAAAGATGGTCTAGGCGAGCAGTGCGTCTCTTTCTTGGGCCTTATGGCCTGCTAAAAAACAAACAAATAAACAAACAAACAAACACACGAACAAAACAAAACAACAAATATATATAGTCTGCTTTCTGGCGCAGTCCTTTCCTTTTATCGTCATCACCATTTGGATTCCTGTAAAATCCATAAATCATTGTGAGGAGAAAACCGCGTCCCAGCCCTTCCTCATTCCATCAATGTGACTTTGTTGGCTTCTGCCGGATAACCCCAGCTCAACTCTTGTCGGCTCTAATCCGACCACGGTTACCTCTCAGCCCTCCAAACAAAGCCAGCATTATCACAGTGGGCAGAGAGGTCGATGCCCTCCCCCTGATATCTCTCTCTCTCTCTCTCTCTCTCTCTCTCTCTCTCTCTCTCTCTCTCTCTCTCTCTCTCTCTCTCTCTCTCTACTTCCAGCATCCAGTCTCCCGGACCACTGATCCAGAAAAGCATGGAGTTCTCTGTGTTCTGCGCGTGGTGTCTGACTCTTCCAGCTTCGTTCCATTCTGGAACCCCCAAGTGTCGGTCTAAATACCTCCATCCACCGGTCTGCAAAACCGATCCGCCGGTGACCTAGAAAAATAGAAAACAAAGGAACAAAGGGACAGGAAGCGACAGAACGGGGCGGTCAGAGACAGTGCAGACAATGGGAAGCCGGAGTTTCATTTCCGACAAAAGCACTCAGCCAAGAAATTGTTCAGTCCCCTGGACACTGAAACTGTGAGTTTATTGCTTCGGTCATCTCTCCAGAAATAGCTTATTCGTCCAATCCACGATCCGCTAGTCACGCTTCGTGGCGTAGCGTGTTCCCCAATATCAGTCTTCTGTTTTCAAGGAAAGACAATTGCAGAAGAAATCCACTGGTACTTTTGAATGCTCCTCCCACCCACCCCAACCCCACCCGCACTACTGCCGCAACCTAATGACAAGCTAGTTATGGCTGGAGACAGGAGGGCAAGGACGGTCTGTGCTCTTGCTATGGAAGGTGCGATGGGCACAGTTACAAAAAAAAGAAAGAAGAAATTTTATCCACCGTGACTTTATTGCTTCCTTAGAAAGGGTGTGGAACTAAAATTCCTTACAATAAATGTTCTGTTGCTTCTGATTTTTCTAATCCTCCCAGATTATTCGTTTCAACCAATCTCACATAACCTTAGATACTTGTGAAATTTCAGATAATCCGTTTACTCACAGCTGTTTTATTCTTCTTTAAGATAAACTAGACAGCATTGAATGCTTGCGTTTCCCGATAGTGCAGATAAGTGAGCGAAGACTGCATACGTTAACAACACACAATCCTTCTATGACAAGCTTATCATCCTCAACCTAGCCGTAGGTCGTCCAGATGTTGTGGCGGGCGCTTCAGTCATGAGCAACCGGATAGAGGTATCACATCCACACCGTC
>CM031605.1:56310317-56315317 GCA_018398815.1 Conus ventricosus
TATCTCTGTCTCTCTGGTTTTCTCTCTCTCTCTCTCTCTCTCTCTCTCTCTCTCTCTCCTCTCTCTCTCTCTCTCTCTCTCTCTCTGTGCAAACCAATGAGACGAAAACAAAACAGACAAACGAAAAGTAACCAGATGGCTCAACTACACATTCATTCGAAGGCTACAAGCCGAATTCCAAGTCTCAAGACCTTGATGATTATGAGCAAAAACCAGGGACTGATTGATTTTGAACTCGCCACCTGTCATACACCTCAAGGCAGCCATCTAAAGAGCAGCAAAGCGCTGCAAATTGGTCAGCGGGCATTGACCCTGTCCTGGTAAAAGCATTTAATGTTTATTTCATGTGTGTATGCGTGTGTGTATGCGTGTGTGTGTGTGTGTGTGTGTGTGTGTGTGTGTGTGTGTGTGTGTGTGTGGTGTGTGTGTGTGTGTTCGGGGAGGGGGGGTGCAGTTGAGTATATACAAATACATATACTAACACAGGCTTTTATGTAACGATTTATATGTCTCTTTGTAATGTCTTATGTACTTGTGAAATGATGTGGAGCAGAAGAAAAATTTCCGATGGACAATAAAGTTGATTGAATTGAACTGAATTGAACTGAACTAAATTGAATTGAATTTATGTGGGCTTGTTAAGAAAGAGATGGGGCCAAAGAAAGTCACAGAGGAAACAAAACAGGATTAAGACAGAAAGAGATAGAGACAGAGACAGACAGACGAAAATGAGGGGAGGTAGAGAGAGAGAGGAAGAGAGATGGAGACACACAGAGAGAGTGAGAGAGAGAGAGAGAGAGAGAGAGAGAGAGAGAGAGAGTGAGAGGATATAATCACGTGAGCATCAATGAGGAGTGTATACATGTACGAACACGAGTATCTGTATGATCACAAATGTGTATACGTTTCTGTGTGCATGAATGTGTGAATGTGTACATGTGTGTATGGCACATGCACACTGTACCCAACCCAAGGGACGGGGGGGGGGGGGGGGGGGGGGGGGGGGGGGGGGGGGGGGGGGGGGGGGGGAGAGAGCGGGGTAAATTTTCCTACCACAACCCCCGCATGGGATTTCCCCCAAACGGGAAAGGGAAAATGTCCCATTCCCAAAGGCAAAAACAGTAATTTTTAATCCACGGGCCCCTTCTCCAAACGGGTTTTTGTCAATTACTGCCGTGACAAAAGGGCCAAATGCAACCAGGCTTTTTAGGGGGACTTGTCTCCACTGATCCGACCCGGGGGCAAAAATCGATGGGGGGGTTTTCCCAGCATGCACAGGGGGGCCGAAACTAGGGGACATTTTGTCACTTTTGGGTTTTTGGGGCTCTATCAATGAAAAGTGAGTGAAGAAACCGGGGAAAGGGGGAGGGGGGGGGGATTTTGGTGAGTATGGTGGGGAAGGATTCTGGTCATGGGGGGAAAGAGAAGGGGGACGGGAAGGAGAAAGACGAAAAGGGAAAAGAAAAAAGGGAGAGAGACAAAGAGAGCCCGAGAAAGGGAGAGATGGGCAGACGGCAGGAAAAATACAAAAGCCGAACGCCGCACGCACGAAATTTACGTTTCCACGCACTTACAACAAAAATTTAACGCATGAAATTGCCCCTGAAATGGTTTGTGTTCACACACATCACACACACACACCCCACACAAAACACACACAAAACACAAATTTTTTTTATATAAATATTTTTATTTAAAATATATAAATATATAAATATACACACCCCACACAAAAAACACCCCACATTGGCCCTAAACTACAAAAAACGAAATACACGCACATTTGCACAAAACAGAAATACTTTATACAAAAACACACAAACACATGGACACCCCACACACACGCCGCAGGACGCACGCGCACCCAACACACACAACAAACCCCCACCACACACACACCACACACACACACCACCCCCACACACGCACGAAACGCAGGGCACGCACTACACACACAACACACACACACAAAAACACCACAAAACACACACACACACACACACACGGGAAAGGGTTTAAAAAAGAGATCCCGAAAATGTTTTTTTTCCCCCTAAACGGGCAAATTACTTCAATATATCGTTTCCCAAATAAAAGGGGTAAACGGGGTTTTTTAAAATTTTTTTTTTATAACGTTTTGAAAACAAGAAGGGATCAAAAAGCATTTTTAATTTTAATTTCAAAAAAACCTAAAGCTCTAAAGGGTTCATTTGTCGAACACTTAATGGCAAAAGGGAACTTGAAAACTGTTTTGTGGGGCCCGGTTTCCAAACGGGGCGGGTAAACACCCCCTTTTTATTGATGACATGAACGCGAAAAAAGCCCCAATCCGGGGAATTTTTTGAGCTGTGAAAACACACTCCCCTTTTCCCCCTCTCTCTCTTCCTCTCCCCTTCTTCTCCCCCTCTCCCCTCTCTCCCCCTCCCCTCAAAAAAGCCCCGCACCACGCCCCGCACGCACGCCCGCACGCACGCACGCCGCACGCACGCCCCGCACGCACCACAACACACACACCACACACACACACACATTTCATAAAATTTATCACAAAAAAATTCCCAAAAGCCCAATAAAAGAAACACAGAACCCCCCAAAGCGTAGTGTTGCTGTGGGGTTTGGTGTGGTGTGTTTTGTGTGTGGGTGTGTACGTGTGCGGGGCGTGTGGGGGTGTGTGTTTTACTGTGTGTGTGTGCGTGCGCCCCCCCGTTTCAGTATGTTGGAAAAGTGGGTTTTTCTTGTACCTGTGAGGTGTGTGTGCGTGCGTAAAAGAGGATTTTTTTTGGGGAAAGAAAAGGGAAAGCGAAAGAGAGACACAGAGAGAGAGAGAGAAAAACTGTGTGTGTGTGTTTTTTTGGCTGTCGTTTTTCTGTCTGCCCCGGTCGGGCGGGTCTGCCCTGTCTGTCGGGCGCTGCCCTGCTGTCTGTCGGGACTGTCTTTTGGGTTTGTCTGTCTTTTCTGTCTGCGTGCGTGCATGCGTGATTTTGTATTTATGTGGTGTTTGGGTGGAGGGCACCGGGGGAAAGCAGTTTTCCCAAGGGTGGAAGGGGAAGGCCCGGGGTGAAGGGGGGTTAAAATCATAACGGAAATAAAGAAAAAAACAGTAGAAAGAGATGGAGAAAAAATATTGCCTGTTCGAACGGCTTGTTGTCTGTCTGTCTGTCGTGCCATTTTCGAAAAAATGATGCTGGGGTAGTGCAGGCCCATCTGAATGTATCGCCATCAAAACCAAAAACCCCCCCACACCCATCCAAAACCCCCCCCTCCCTTCTCTGTCTTACAAACACACCATGGACAAAAACAAAAACGCACAAAGCAACCAAAAAACAAACATCCTTTCAAACCGGGAAAACCCCCCCACCCTTAAAAATGTGATTGACCGCTTTCCTTGTAAACTGACCCCCCAACACAACCCTTCCTAACTGTCCTCACTCACACTTACCAGACGTCTAGCCCCAAATTTTCCCCGGCAACCCCCCCCCCCCCCCCCCCCAAAACCCCATCCCCTTTCCCCCCCCAGCCTGTCCCCGCCTATTCCCAAAAACCCCAACCCCCCTGCCCCGGGGCTCCAAGCCCCCAGGGGGTTCCTTGGGCCCTTTACCCGACCCTTTTTCTCCCCCCCCCCCCCCCCCCCCCCGCCCCCCCCCTCTCCTGAATCGATTGGGGGGGGCAACAAAACGCCCTTCCCCCTGTTTCCCAGATTGAATCCCCCCCCCCCCCCCCCCCCCCCCCCCCTTTTTTTTTTTCTTTTTCCTCCTTTCTCCAGATCATGCTCCATCCCCGACTCTCTGGAGTCTAAGTCCTCTGCTGTGGTGGAAAAAAAGCCATCAGCCCAATCCGTCTGCAAGCCGACAGTGTCTGGAGTAGATTTCTGTGGAAAGCGCTGGTGGGGAGAGGGAAGGGTGGGAGGAGGGGGGGGGACGGAGGTGGGAGGTGGTGGAGAGGCTGGTGGTGGGAGGAGGGGAAGGAGAGGGATGCTAGCCAAAAAAAGGGGGAAATAATATGAGAGAAAAAAAAAATTAAATCCAGATTGCTGTGAAAATTGCGAGGGCCAACTAATCAGTAGAGATAAACCCAGAAAACAAATAAAGGAAGCACAGCGTCTTCAGTGTTGTTTTTCGTTTATCTTACCAGCAATTCACCGTCAAAATCAAATCTACTGTTTTGTTTTCTAATTTGATTGGACCCCTGCCTTTAACTCAACGGTGGGATTGATAAGAGGTGTGAATAATGTAGAAGCCTCTGCCGAAGGCATTTTATAAACAGATTTCTATTGATCTTTAGATTGATTACAACGCTGATCCACATCTCAACTAAGAAGCAAACAACAATTTCAAACCCTTTACTGCGATACATGTCTGAAGTATGTTAAAGGCAACTCAAATCATCCCAACTAACACAGGGCTTTTCACTCACAAAATATGAAGGAGCGCTTGTTCTATTAATCAAAGTCAAAAGCATGTCATGAGATGCATCTGGATTAATTTTTTTTTTAATTGAAAATAATACACAACTCTTAAAGTCCTACAGCACAGATAATTTCATGGATGTATCCGTCTGAAACTAAGCCACTTAAATAACGAACAAGTTTTTCATTGTCATTCTTGCTCTCTAGACTGTAGCATGCATCATCAAAGGCAGTTCACATTATTTTTAATTTGATATTAAATAAATATATAATTATTTAACATTTACACGAGAGAGACCGAGAAAGACACAGAGACAGACAGACAGGGACAAAGAGAGAGAGAGAGAGAGAGAGAGAGAGAGAAGGAGAGAGAGAGATAAAGAGAGATAGAGAGAGAGAGAGAGAGAGAGAGAGAGAGAGAGAAGAGAGAGAGAGAGAGGAGAGGAGGAGAGAGGAGAAGTGTGGTGCAGGTGTTACAACTAGTGAGATAAGGACGAAAAACACAAATAATACATTACACACAGCTAACAAACGAACATTCAGACTAGTCTCTAATGATACGTCCCCACCAGATCAGATGGCATTCTCAATGGCAGGT
>CM031605.1:56320317-56325317 GCA_018398815.1 Conus ventricosus
AACATGGTGGCACGCCTGCTCTGTTTAGTGAATCAGAATTTGTTTTTTAATGATCGTAATGTAAGTCTAGATGTGCATGTCTTCAAACAAGTTCAATCAAAAACAGACAAATCTGAAGTCCTGACAATTTACCAGACGTTTTCGAAGAAAGTGACTTAAATAGCGATCAGGACTTTTATTTTCAATGTTGCTCTCTATACTGTGATATGTGTGATAAAATTGCACTGCACGCGACTAATAATTTGATTTTCAATTGATATATAATCATTAAACAGAGACCGATGGAGAGAGAGAGAGAGAGAGAGAGAGAGAGAGAGAGAGAGAGAGAGAGAGAGAGAGAGGAGAGAGAGAGAGAGAGCTAGCATTTTACATTGTGTAAAAGTCAAAATAGGCTAAGCATGACACATAGTTATAAACAATATATTAATAAAATACGGAAGGCCGTTAGTTTTCAATACACGTAGTTGTTATATCTGTCAATGATATTTGGTCCAATCCCTTTACCAGCCCTGCGCGTCTGAAAAACCTTCCGGTGGAAAGCGGTAAAGGTGAAGGTAAGGTGGAGAACGGAGTGGGGGGGGGGGGGGGGGGGGGGGGGGGGGGGGGGGGGGGGGAGGAGAAGGGTCGAGGCTGCTGGCATACACTGGAGGAATAGATGTAAGAAAACACGTTAAAGAAAAAACATATACACCCAAACACCGATTGTTTTGGGAATTGCAAGGATAAACTAATCAGAGAAAGGACACCAAGAAAAGACATAAATGAAGCAGATCTCCTTCGGGGTTGTTTCCCCTTCATTTTACCAGCATATTTCTTTCTTTTTTAGTTAAAAAATATTGTTTTCTTTAATGTTTGTTTCCATTGTTTTTCCCTTTTATTTTACCAGCATAATTCTTTCCTTCATTTTAGTTTCAAAATCAACCATTTCTTTGGTATTAGTTTCTATGTTTTTCCTTCATTTTCCCATTATTTTTCTGTCTTTTCAGCTTCAAAATCAACCGTTTTCTTTGGGGTTTTGTTTCCTTTAATTCCCCCTTCATTTGATCAATATCTTTCTTTCTTTCAAGTTTCAAAATCGACCGTTTTCTTTGGTTTTTGTTTCCTTTATTTTCCCCTTCATTTATATCAATGTCTTTCTTTCAAGTTTCAAAATCGACCGTTTCTTTGGTTTTTGTTTACTTTGTTTCCCCGCTTCATTTTACCGATGTCTTTTTTTCTGTCACCCGTTTTCTTTGGTATTTGTTTCCTTTGTCGTCCCTCTATTTTATCAGTATCTTTTTTTCTTTGTCGATTAAAAATCAATCGTTCTCTTTGCTATTTGTTAACTTAACTACAGCTGCCAGATGAGATTCCCAGTAGGAGCAGACTGCTGTGCAAATCATCAATCAGATTGTGTCACAGAAATGTTGTTGTTGTTGTTGTTGTTGTTGTTGTCGTTGTTGTTTTTGTTGTTGTTGTTGTTGTTGTTGTTGTTAATCAGTAAAAGGAAAGACGGAATCAACGAGTAAATTCAAGATTCTATCGCTCTGAAGAATTTCAGGACTTATCTAATTTACGTCTTTTCAAGTGATAATCACATGAGGAAGGAAGCAAAAAAGATTGTTTCAAGTATATCTAATTAATCATGTCTTTTCGGGTGACCATCACATACGGAAGGAAGCAAATCAGATTGTTTACAGTATAGCCGATCACCAATACCACATCAGGGCTGTATATGTATTGGAGACCAGAACGAAGTATACATTAAACATCATCATCATCGTCGTCGTCGTCCTCACCGTCATCGTCGTCGTCACGTCGTCATCATCACCATCATCATCATCATCATCATGATCATCATCGTCCTCGTCGTCGTCGTCGTCGTCATCATCATCACCGTCATCATCTTCATCATCATCACCGTCATCATCATCATCATCATCATCATGACCGTCATCATCATCATCACCGTCATCATCATCATCATCATCATCATCACCGTCATCATCATCATCATCATCATCATCATCACCGTCATCATCTTCTTCATCATCATCATCATCATCATCATCATCATGTAGGATTGATTTCTGTAGTGCAATATCCAGAACGATGATCTGGGGCTCGCCGCTTTCCATTACAGAAACAGCCCAGGAACAACAATGAAAAAAAAGTAATGAACATGGAACTTCCCAAAAAGAATAAATAAATAAATAAATAAATAAATGAATAAACAAACACGCAAAAGAATAAACTGACAGACATGAAGCACGTGTCCATTCCCTGTGGCCGGCAGCAAACGACAGTGATTACATTGTCGTCCTGTGTGGACATGCACATAAGCACTGGCACCCCGACCTAAAGGACGGTTACTAATAACACGAAAGTCAGCAACATGTGAACTGTGGTTTTATCGGGTTCCAATCGCAAGGAACTGTACAGAATCAACAAAATCATATGCACCTCTCTCCCTCTCCCTCTCTCCCTCTCTCTCTCTCTCTCTCTCCTTCTCTCTCTCCCCCTCTCTCTCTCTCCCTCTCTCTCTATCTCTCTCTCTCTCCCTCTCTCTCTCTCCCTCTCTCTCTCTCTCTCTCTCTCCCTCTCTCTCTCTCTCTCTCTCTCTCTCTCTCTCTCCCTCTCCCTCTCTCTCTCTCTCTCTCTCTCTCTGTGTGTGTGTGTGTGTGTGTGTGTGTGTGTGTGTGTGTGTGTGTGTATGTGTGTGTGTGTGTGTGTGTGTGTGTGTGTGTGTGTGTAATATATATATATATATATATATATATATATATATATATAGAGAGAGAGAGAGAGAGACAGAGAGAGAGAGAGAAACAGAGAGAAACAGAGAGAGATTGCGAGACCTACCAACCTGCCTGCCTGCCTCCCGCCCGCCCACCTATCTATCTATCTGTCTATCTATCTGTCTATCTATCTGTCTATCTGTCTGTCTGTCTATCTATATACCTCTGTGTGTGTTGTTGTTGTTGTTGTCTTCAATTTAACGTCTTTCCACATTAAGTGATATTAGACGAAGGGAAAGGATTTGGAGAGGGGGAGCATGAGGAGGAGGAGGTGGGTGGGTCATCTTGCAATCATATACAAAAAAAAAAAAAGCATCTTTACAATCTTTGCAATAAAAAAAAGGTATGGGAAAGCCAACTTTAAATAACTATTTTGAATCATAACACAAACTATAACAAATGTCCCATAGGACTGCGTAGTAAACACTTCGCAAAATCAAACAACAAACTAAAATTCTCAAGAATACTGTCAAGAGAACTTTCAGAAATAGCCGGTAAAATAGGTCTCAATCTCTGGCATTCCAAAAGAATGTGTTGGTTTGAAATTTGATCACCGCACAGACATTTAACATTCTTGCTGAATTTTGTTTTGAAGGCATTAAGCTTTATCCTATAAGAGAGCGCGCGAAGTAATGTGTCTAAATTTGAAACTGTTGCTATAATTCACAGCTATTTTGTTTGTTAAACTAACCGAATTCAGTGAGAGACCAGAGAATTTCTCCTTCCTATGGAGAGATTTTGAAACTTTGTTCCACGATGCTTGCTCTAGTAAATGATACCCTTCTGTAACGGATAATGGATGTTTATTTCTATTGATTCCCTGTCTTGCCTTGCACCTTTTTTGCGGCTCTATCAGCACAATCGTTTGAATATAATCCAACGTGTGAAGGAACCCAGCAAAAGGTGATATTGGTTCCCTTTAAACTTAAAATGTTAATCATTTGATTGATTTCTTTGATAATTTTGGATTTTTTCTTGTAAATCAAATGAACGTAAAGCATACAGTACGGATGAGAATCGACGCAGAATAAAATTTGAAAAATGTTCAACGGAAGATCAACTATGTAATAAGAGCCATAAGTATAGCTACGAGTTCGGCGGTAAATATTGATCGATTTTTACCAATGAAGTATGACTTTTCTTTTTTTAAAGCTGGTATAACAAAACCTGAACCAGCACGGTGATCATCTAAGAGTGAGCCATCTGTGTATACCTTTAAATGATTTGGGTATTTATTCTCTAGATAAAATCGGACTTCACTTTGCATAATATTTGGATTCTCATTCTTTTTCACATCAGTGTAATTTGATATCAAAATGTGGTTTATTCATCTCCAGTTAGGGTAAGGAGAAACTACTTGCTGTGCATCAATACACTGTGGATTTATTCCGACTCTTTAAGTAAGTCAGATACATATGAGCCAATTGGCTTTAATGAAGATATCTGTCTGGCCCGTTTAGGATAATTTATTTCTGATTTTATTTGTACTTCTTCCGAGACAAAGTTGTCAGGTGTTGAGGTCCTAAGAACGTACTTTGCACATGCAAGATTTCGATATTCATCCAAAGGCAATTCTCCAATTTCTTTATAAGTTCCGAAGGTTGATGCGTGAAAGGTACACCAAGAGCAAGCCTGTATCCTTTGCAGTCGATACTTTGAAGTTTCTTAAGTAAATAATTTGGAGCACTAAAAAATATTTCTTGTCCATAGGATAATTTTGATCGAATTAATGTTGTGCTAAGATGTTTCAAAATTTTGCTGTCTTGTCCCCAGTATTGTTTACTTATTACTTTTAAAAAATTTAAGCATTTTCTTGCTTTTGTCACAATATGGTTGATATGAGCGTTCCACGTTAGCTTTGTTGTAAGAAACAAACCCAAAAATTTTACCGAATCCTTGTACTGAATTGTTTCGTTTTCAATTTTAAACATAGGTAGCTCAGCAGGATTACTACCATTAATTGAAAAGCATCATATAAGTCTTTTCTGAAGATAATGCAAGACCATTTGTGACCATATAATTGTTTATTTTATCAAGTTCCCTTTGATATAGCTTCTTGATATAGTTTTAATGCCCTTTTAGATGTATTTCTTTTCATAATAACATTCATCCATATACAGATATCATCTGCATATTGTACTAATACTACATGTTTTGACAAATGTGATGGCAAATCGTTCATCAAGATATTAAATAACAGAGGTGCAATTACGGAACCTTGTG
>CM031605.1:56330317-56342817 GCA_018398815.1 Conus ventricosus
ATGGCTGCAAAGACTCGTGTGAACAAAACCGTTGCTTGTTCTGAATGAAACAAGACAGGCAGGGCTAAGATCAACGAGAAAGATTTACTGCAATCCCATTCGGATTAAGACAGCGTGATCAAACATTGAAAACTCATCTCCATGGTTATAAAGATGCATATACGACCGAAATGAAAGAGTCTTCAAACAGTGCTGTCGCAGGCATTTCTTCCGAATCCGACAGTGAAGTTCGCTTTCAGAACGAGAAAGAGAGACCAAAAAGAGGCCAAAAGGCTACTTGAAGGAAACGAAAAAGCCATGATTCGTACGAGCTGGACAAGGAGAAAAAGCAGAAAATGAAAAGAGGTAACACAATGATAATATCCTAATGCACCGTACACACCTAGACGAAAGAGTCCACTGGGAGGGTGGTCTGCTTACAATATGACAATGATGAAATACACAATACGTCAATCAAAACCCAAAAGACATGTCTGAAGATCCGATGTGCGTGTCATATTGGCAATGCAGAAAGAAACGTCGCTTGTTTGATTAACTGTCATCGTTTTATAGCACAACCAAGCGGCGAACAGAGCTAGAAATAGGTGAGAGTTAGCTAGACTGTCTGGGTGCTCTTTGGCGTGTGAGATAAAAGAAATGGCTGATAAGCGTTTTCTGATTCGTGCATAAAACTATCGAAACACTGAGACTCCAACTGTAAGAAGAGATGGAAGAAGTGGCCGGATCGTTCATTCTAAGTTGTCTTGCACAAGTTTCTTTACTCCCGTCGCCTCTTACATGCCTCGCCGCCGGCATAAACTAGCCACTCGTGAGTTCCGGAACAGACCCATAACAAAAATTGGCTATGAAATAAGATTAACTGGCGGTTGCTCCAGATGTTGACGATGACGTCGATAAATCTGTGAAGACAGGTGCTTTCCAAGCAGCAAAAGCCAGAAATAATCCTAGATCACAGAGCGAGCTTTCTGGAAGGCATTGAACAGGATTACTGACAACATAAAGATGTCGAATCCTTACTGTCATAGCTGATTGCCAAGATTCTCGCAAAACTGGCGAACGGAAAACGTTTCCTAGAACGTTTTACAGAGAGGTGACTGCAGGCGGGAAGTGTAACAAACTTAACAGAAAAACGGAGATCGAACAAGGACTTGTCTCTTCAAATTGGTGGCAGTCAAAGGATACGTGATTGTTCGTTCTCATGTTCATTGTCTTGAATGTTATTTGTCTTGCCTGAAGAAGACCAAAGAGGTCAAAATGCGTCGTGTTTTGTCTTGTAATTTGTTTGTGTTTCGTTCGGCGGAATAGTCATTTTTCTTTTAAGTCTGTTTTCAAGAAAGCTCAATCTAAAATTTGACATTTGATGCATGCATCAGACACGAGAACTGTGAAATATTAACTGTGCCACGAGTCAGTCGTGGAACTGGGAAGCTCAATGGTCCAACAGCAAACACGACGATAAGAAAATACAAAGCATGCAAAAGAAAGACTTTTGAAAGTATCATGTCACTGGGCAAAACTGGGGAAAAAAGAAATGAGAAATACGGGATGTGGGTTCAACCCTTCTTTTTTTTCATGCATGAATAATAATGCCGATGAATCGCAGAACGAAAGTTCTCAATGCTCAAAAATGTCAACAACAATAAACGAAAAGAAAGAAAAAGAAAAGAAAAAAAAAGTAACGTCCACGCAGACTTTGTTCGGTGGTGACCTGAAACCAGCCATTTTTTGCAGCTCTTCATTCAACTCCAAACTGAGGTCGGAGCGCACCCAGGATGACCCCCCCCACCCCCACCCCCATTCAACGTATCCAAAATAAATTCAGTAATTAATAAGTAAGCGAGTAAATAAATAAATGAAAATAAAATTGAGCCTGGACGTCTGTTTGGTTTGGTGTAAGGCAGGCAACTTCGTTAGGTTCAATGTTACCTGGGCTTCAGCAACCACACACAAAAATTGTGAATAGTTACCTATCAAACCTGTCTTTGTTACTCTACATCCGTATGTTTGTTTCACTCTATTCAAGATCTAAAAGGCTGTGCCGGTCTTGAATAAAGTTACTTTGTGTTTGCTCATGTCTCCAGTTGTTGCTGTGTGGATGTATCAGGTACAGGCATATAGGCAGGCTTGGAACATCCTGGGGGGGGGGGGGGTCTCCTTCTTTGTTCTGTGTGCTCTGTGTTGTCATTTCTGCGAGGCGATTGGATGTCGCAAGCAGCGTTCGTTTGGAGTTATGGACGTGAAATCTATTTCATCAAGGGAGCAAGAGTTACCCACTTGTTCCTTAGTTACAAAGATTCTATCTGCTGCACTATTATATACAATACAGTGCTGCCTGACAGCCATAAAGCTTTCGGGGAAGGGGTGGGAGGGGGGGGGGAGGGTAGAGAAAGAGGGGAGAGGCTGGTGGTCAGTAAGACTGGAAACCAGACCAAGACACCAATGTGACGTTGTCACTGCATGGGGTTGTAGACTTTGTTGCACGAAATTATACAACAGAAACTTTTTCAACTCATGCTGATGCGGTAATAACTGTTGTGTTTCACGTCACGTTGATGTTGTAGTAACTGTTGTGTTGATTCACGTCAAAACTGTTTATCATCAGAACGAGGCTGTAAAAGCATATGAGTAATGTCCCTTACATCAAAACTCGTTCACAGCACCACGACCACTAACCCCTACTCTGTACACCCCAGCTTTCACCTGATGAAGAGCCAGGTATCCACAGCGCCGAAACAACAGGACCCTCTAAGGGGAAAGAGATGGAAGGAAGAAGCGTATGAATGCATGAAGGACAGGGTTGGATTTTGGGAGAAGGAGTCAGCTAGCCTGCCAAACGAAGGTGAAGGGAGGGCAGAGGGAGGTGGAGGGACAGGGGGAGGGGGGGGGGGGTAGACAAGGAGACATTATGCCATGGTGCCATCCTAGACTGGAACGATTCCAGTATGGTGCTGTGACGATTTGGGCTGGCAGGCTGTTCCACACTGTGTGTGTGTGTGTGTGTGTGTGTGTGTGTGTGTGTGTGTGTGTGTGTGTGTGTGTGTTTTGTGTGTGTGCACGTGTGTGTGTGTGTGTGTGTGCACGTGTGTGTGTGTGTGTGTGTGGTGTGTGTGTGTGTGTGTGTGTGTGTGTGGGGTGTGTGTGTGTGCATGTGTGTGTGTGTGTGTGTGTGTGTGTGTGTGTGTGTGTGTGTGTGTGTGTGTGTGCGGGCGCGCGTGCGCGTCTCTGTCTGTCTGTCGGTATGTCTGTGGCAAAAATGCGTACGTGCTTGTTTCTACGAGTGTGATTATCTGTGTATTATTGCGTGCGATCACTGTGCTGGCTTCTTCAGTGGAAGCGGGAAGTAATAGGAAGGGGGAAAATAGGAGGGGGGGGGGGGGGGGAAGGGGGGTTGGAATGGACGTGGGGAATAATACGCAGTTAGTAGGGGAGCATACTAGCATCAAAAGACAATAACAGCTGTTCTCCCAGGAAAATGCCTATTTTCCTTTAGGAAAACGGGATAAAGCTTTTATCCCTGAAGCCCACGGATAGCAGGAGAGCAGCTGTTTTCCTTTCTCCTTGCACATCACATGCATGTTGCCCGTCTTTTTAAAGGGACATGGTGATTATCCTAAGGAAAAGGGGAAAGCATTCTCATTCAATTGCAAAAGGGGAAAACAATCATTATCCTAAGGGAAAGGGGGAAATAGTTATTATCCAATTGGAAAAGAGAAACCGGTATTATCCTCAGGAAAACGGGGGAAACGGTTATTATCCTCAGGAAAAGGGGAAATAGTTATTATCCTCGAGATAAGGCGGAAAACAAAATGGGGGAAACAGCTATTTATCCTCAGGAAAAAAGGGGGAAACAGTTATTATCCTCAGTTTTAAAAAAAAAAGGGGGGGGGACAGCTATTATCCCAGGGAAAAAGGGAGAAACGGTTATTTTCTTCAGAAAAAAAAGGAAAAGCAGCCATTGTCTTCAGGAAAACGGGGAAAACAGGATCTGTTGCAAAGTGCGGCGACTGCAGGCGGAAATCTAAACAAATTTGAAAAGTTCTAGATAAACGTAGAGAAAACTAATCACAAGACAAAGCACGACGCGTTTCGACCTTTTAAAAGTCTTCGTCAGGCAAGATACAAACCCAGGACAACGAAAATGAACGAATAATCACTTAATCTTCATCCAATTCGGCGCAAGATGTACGTTGAATTGGATGAAGATCAACGCCTATCTTGTGCCGAATTGGATGAAGTAAGTAATTGCTCGTTCTTCATTTCGTTGTCCTGAGTGTTGTGTATCTTGCCTGAAGAAGATCTAAGAGGTCGAAACGCGTCGTGTTTTGTCTTGTGATTCGTTTGTCTACATTTTTTTTTTTGGGCGGGGCGTTTTCCATAACTATTCAAATTTGTTCGGGGAAAACATGTTACTATCCTCAGGAAAACGGGGAAATAGATATTATTCTCAGAAAAATACAAAAGAGTTGCGATCCCTAAGAAAATAATTGTGTTTTTTCCTCATTTTGATATTCCCAACGAGGATCACAGCTGTCCTGTTCAGCTTCAGAAACTGATATGCTTCCACACGGGCGGACAAGCGGAGACAGACAGGAGGGAGAGGGGACAGGGAGAGAGGCAGAGGGGTATTGATATACAGATAGCCACAAAACATTTCACAGTGAATCTCTGCGTTGAAGGCCGAATGGGCAAGCTATTTACACTGAGTTTCTTTCAGTTTCCAATTGTTTGCATGTTTGTTTGTATTTTTGTACTCCCAGTTCTTATACAACAGGGAGTACTTTACAACGGGAACGAAGAAATACTGTCTGTGTGTGTGTCTGTATGTTTGTCTGTCCGTCCGTGGTCAAAATGTGTTCCACTCGCTCCAGACAAAACTGCTGGACTGATCTTCCTGAAGATTTGTAGATATGTTCAAGGATGATGCCCGATGTTTTATTTTATCAGAATAGCCCTTACTAACAAACCTATACATGATAATTTTGTGCTGTACAGTTTAAGCAATAGCGGTTGACAAACTTAAGTGTAACCAACAGCTGTAAGGTCCTCGGTAGTATAGTGGATAGTATTCCCCCTGTCACGCGGGCGACGCGGGTTCATTTCCGCGCCGGGGAGAGCAGCATTTTCTTTTTCTTTTCTCATACATACAAAATTTCACCACCAAAAGGGAAGAAAGTGCTATAGTGACTGATTTGTATACTTTTTTTCTTTCTTTTTTTTTTGTACTAAATTACTGGGAGTACGTTTATATGCTTTGCATCTTGTTTTTTTTAATTAAATTATTATTATTATTATTATTATTATTATTATTCCGTTTTGTTTCATCGTTAATCGCTCTGTTGTTTCATTCGACGTGGGCTTGCGAAGCTGATCTTTGGAAAAGAATGTCAATAGATCACTGCGGTTTTTCTTTTTTAATATCTCATCTTCCGTAGGACTTCAGTGACATTGCATTCACTGCCGCTCATTCCGGTCCCCTGTCCACAGACATTTTATATTCAAAATATAAAAGATAACTTTATTACGATTAAAAACAATACTTTCCTCAATGTATAGATGGAAACTTGATGCTTTCACAACAAAATATGTCAAAAATTAGTTTGCATTTGTGGATGCAAAATATCTCCTAATCATATTCTTTCGTGTCAAAGCTTGAAAATATTCATTCCAGTTTTATCGCAGAATAACCCCGCTCAGTATATTCGATTCACCAGCTTTGACTTATGACTTTTTTTTGTAAGTTTAGAGAACAGTCCAACTGGTCACTATTTATAATCTTTTTTTTTCTTTTTCTTTTTTGCTATTATAATGTGTAGCTATATTCTTCCTACATTCAAATACGCATACATTTTCACGCCTAAGCATTCATAGTATACACACGTACATGAATATGTAGAACTCCATACAGTTTAGACATGCACAAGTCTTACTCTCTTTCTCATGCACTATTTTTTTCGTCTAATATCACGATTAGTGGAAAGACGTTAAATAAATGACACAGATACAGTCTGTCAGTCCCACCTCACAGCTCCTACACCGGCAATCCACAGGGCAGCCAAAGCGTCAAAAGGCAACCCACCAGAGGAGACACTGCACTGCTGCAGTGTCATTCCCAGCTCTGTGGTCCTGCTCTGGTCCAACACACGCGGACACCACCTACTCACCCCCATTCTGACCCACAAATTGATTGATCGCAGAGCCAGCGTGAGGAGCTCTCCCTCCAGAGGGCGCCACCACATTTTTATTAACAACAGTCCCATGAGCATGCCATGAAGAGCCAACCAAAGAGATCGAAACGCGTCGTGTCTCGTCTCGTAATTTGTTTGTCCCTTTGTACGGTAAGAATCTTTTGTTTTTTTAATTATATACAACATGATCTTACGATTTAGGATGAAAACTATCGAAAACATATTTGATTTTGTTTTCCAGTCAGGTTGGCCAGTATAAACAACATCTTTCACAGTCACATGTTTTAAAGTCAGGCTGAAAAGTAGTCACAAACTATTTAATTGATAGTTTACAAAGTAGTAACCATACATTTGACAGTCATGTTGAAAAGTACTCGCGAATATAATGGGCAGGTTCAAAAGCAGTTACAACATATTTGACAGAGAGGTGGACTGTTGTCAAAATTTAGGTTGAACAGTAGCAAACATGTATTTGACAGTCAAGTTCAAAAGTGTCACCACATATCTGACAGGTTCAAAAGCAAACACAACAAATTTCACATAGAGATTGAAATGTAGTGACAAGAAATTCAATAGGCAGGTTGAAAAGCAGTAACATGTTTGACAGTTATGTTGAAAAGTAGTCACGACACATTTGACAGGTTCAAAAGCAGTCACAACATTTCTATAGAGAGGTTGAAAAGTAGTCACAACCTATCTGATACGTAGATTGGAAATTAGCAACAATGTATTTGACAGTCTAGCTGAAGAATAGTCACAACAAATTCAACAGGTTCAACAGCAGTCCCAACATATCTGATACGTAGATAGAAAAGTAGCAACAATGTATTTGACAGTGTAGTTGAAGAATAGTCACAACAAATTCAACAGGTTCAACAGCAGTCACAACATACCTGACGGTCATGTTGAAAAGTAGTCACAACATATTTGAAAGGTGAAAAAGTGGTCACAGTATATTTGACAGGCAGATTGAAAAGTAATCATAACATATTTGATAGTTAGCTTGAAAAGTAGTAACAATATATTTCAGAGTCAGCTTGAAAAATGTGAACACAAATTACCACTCAGGTTGAAAAACAGTGACAACAAATTGTACAGTCATGATGAAAGGCATTAACAATATACTTTACAACCTGGCCGAAATGAATTTACAACATATGTTACAGACAGATTGAAAAGAATAAACAACACACTTTACTATTTCATTAAACACAATATAAGGCGTAAAGCACGTTACTGTACTAACAACCTGTTTCAACGTCAGTTTGACAAGTTTAAACAAAACATTCTACACTCATTTCAACGTCAGTTTGACAAGTTTCAACAAAAAATTCTACACTCATTTCAACGTCACTTTGACAAGTTTCAACAAAACATTCTATACTTATTCCAACATCAGTTTGACAAGTTTCAACAAAACATTCTATACTTATTCCAACATCAGTCTGACAAGTTTCAACAAAACATTCTATACTTATTCCAACATCAGTTTGACAAGTTTCAACAAAACATTCTATACTTATTCCAACATCAGTCTGACAAGTTTCAACAAAACATTCCAACCATTTCAACATCAGTTGTGAAGGCGTCTACTAAGTACTTTACAGTCAGGTTGGCGTAATTCGTTGGGTGTTACTTACACATCATACAGAACTGTGCGATAGTGATATCAAATGGCAACAACGTTTATACCGCACTTTGCTCTTGCTTGTATTGTTTTTGGTGTTTCTGCTGCTGCTGATAATGCTGATAATGATCGGTATAGTTACGAGAAGGAGGAAGAGAGGATTGAAAGTTTGGGGTTTTTCTTTTGTTTGTTTGTGTGGGTGTTTGTTTGTTTGTGTGTGTGTGTGTGTGTGTGTGTGTGTGGTGTGTGTGTGTGTGGTGTGTGTGTTATGTATTTGGATTTTGTTTGTTTGTCTGTTTCACAAATGTTCTTTCCTTCTTGGTAATTCACTGTGCTTCCGTCCATGAACGCAAAAAGAAGTCCGCTGAGCTGATCCCCATTGTTATGGAGATAGGCCAGCTTTTTTGTTCGATTTCTGCAATGCGTTCGGTGAATATAATGAGGAGACATCTACCTTTTTCCTCTCTTTTGCCACATTCAGTCCTCTTTTCCTCATTTTATTCTTAATCGGGATGATCATACGACACTAAACTTTTCCTCTTCTTCCCTTTTGAAGCATTTGTACTATTGCATTTTATTGTGTTTAGACTGTGTTGCATCGTACCTTTGTAACATTTCATTGTAACAACATATTCCTTAGACTGCAGTTTGCTCGCAGGGAGGTGAGGGAGGGATGTGAGTGGGTGGTGTTTCTTCCATTAATACTGTCCAGCTCCCCCTGGAGTTTCTTCATACAGCGCCACCATCGCCCCCTCCTCTGTTTTCCGCCCTTGTTTGCAAATACCCTCCCCTTCTCCCCTCGCAGCTGTAGGACCTTCATCAGCTTTTAGCAGACGTGCGGTAGCATATATGGACTAGTTCGCATGCAGTGACACCTTCTTGATTATGAAACTATCCTGACAGACATCACATCGCCTGCTATCCAAGATCCCCGAACACATCAGCACAGAAGCAAATACCGCACACAAGACACTGATGCCATCAGACACATGACAACCGACCACCACTCATTCCACGGGCTCTTTCCTGACGGCAGAGAAGGGTCACGAGGAGGTCAAAGAATTTCCATCACGGACAACATCAAAGACACCCTCCCTTCCAGAACCCCATTACGCGGAAACACGACACTCCACTACACCAGACAAGTAGCGTACTAATGAGACCATGCCCTCGCCTTCACCCACACATTTCTCCCCTCTGTTTGTACTTCCCCAGCCCGCCCTCGTCACCCCACTCAGCCCACAACCCTCTCTTCCTTCCCCTCCTCCACTGAGTCTGTCAGCGCCTGTCCTCATCTATTTTCTATTCGTGTTGTTCATCTTCTTTCTACAAGCACCCAGGCAGAAGGAAGTGTAGGGATGGGGTAGTGTATATAATCGCAGCAGCATCTCTTCTTCGTCCTGCATACCACAGAAGAACGGCCAGGGGTACGAAGTAGAGGTCAAATGGTTGCTTGCTAGCTGCCATGAATAATTATCACGAAGGACCCTCGGGTGTGTAGGAAGGAGGCTTCCACCTTGTCATCTATATCTTGTGCATAGCTCCCTGAAAGGGCGTGTGATTCTTCAGCATGGGCAAGATGGTAGATAGAAGTAATCAGCAGACGTGCTTATTAGCTGAGCTTGAATTGTTTTTTTCTCAGGGACCAAAGGACCCATCTGTCCCCTTTGCTGTGCAGCAGATATGCAGTCAATGTGGGGTCTCACAGAACTAAGAGATGGATGGTATGCTTTTTTCTTTAGGTTGTTTCGTGTTCTTGACAGGAAGAGAAAAGGGTCTTTGGTGGTGGTGAGTGGAGAAGGTTGTTGTTTGTGAGGGCAGGGGATGGATGGAGAATGGCAGGATGGGAGAGGGGAGAACGGTGGTTGTAGTCCATGAGCATTTTTCGGGTGAAGGTATCACCTACCTTTCTTGATTGGATAATCAACAGCAGAAAAAGATATCAGATTTGGTTAGAGGATACCAAAAAGGTCTATGACATAGACAGACCAACAAACATACAGACAGATACACAGAAATACAGATAATACGCCATCATAGACAAGACAGATAAGTCTGGGAGATTATGTCCTGGACAAAATGTAATTCTGTGAAGGGGAATGGTTGCCTCAGACGCCTCACAAGGTTAATTCACACAGGGCTCTGGTGCCTGTTTTCAAATCAGGTGTGTGGCCTGAGTCTCTGTCTCTTAAAGCCTGGCTCTAACATTCCCCACACGACCGAAATTTGGGCTGATGGACAAATCCCCTTCGTTTCAGGAACTCGCTACTGTGGAGAGGGGGGGGGGGGGGGGGGGGGGGGGGGGGGGGGGGGGCACTGAAGTACAAAGGAACTTCTGATTGAGCAGAAATTATGCAACGCACGTAACAAGACAAACGCTCTTACTTCCTATTGAGGCTGTAGGTGTGTGGTTTTTTTCATTACAATATGTGTGTGCATGCATGCGTACACACGCCTGCATGAATGCGAGTGTGCGTGTGTGTGTGTGTGTGTGTGTGTGTTGTGTGTGTGTGTGTGTGTGTGTGTGTGTGTGTGTGTGCATGTGCGCATGTGTGTATGGGTATGGATAAATGCATGTGCACGTGCAGAATGCAATGTACTAAAAACAAGCAAGATACAAGAGAGTGAAATGAATAAATTACAATATATGAATGAACAGACACACACAAAGAACAAAATAAAGCAAGATAATAAAGGAAAATTATGCACACATGGTGAAAATAGAATGACCTTATGGAGACACCAAGAATATACCTTGAAACAAAACAGCAATGACGACTCATGCATTCACCAAACACATATAATGCACATAACAAAAAAGCAAGAAAAACATTCATTGAAAAAAAAGGTAAGTAAGAATTATGCCCACATGTAACAAGTCTAATGATTATTTCCAACATGATAGTGGGGAAGACTGATGCACATACGCTTGTAATCACAAACATACATAATGTTGAACAAGACAGCAAATATTCTCTCTCTCTCTCTCTCTCTCTCTCTCTCTCTCTCTCCTCTCTCTCTCTCTCTCTCTCTCTCACACACACACACACACACACACACACACACACACACACACACACACACACACACACACACATTCACATATACAGAGAGAGAGAGAAAAGCACATACATTGTATAATAAGATAGCAAGGAAGAATTCTGCACACAAGGAACACATGTATTCCTTATTACATGACAACAAGGAAATTAAGCACAAATGTACAAAAAAAAACCATTAGGATGTACGTATGAATTTGTGCTCTCTCTCTCTCTCTCTCTCTCTCTCTCTCTCTCTCTCTCTCTCTCTCTCTCTCTCTCTTTCATTCACATACACACACATGCTCTCCTCTCTCTCTCTCTCTCTCTCTCTCTCTCTCTCTCTCTCTCTCTCTCTCTCTCTCTCTCTCTCACACACACACACACACACACACACACACACACACACACACACACACACACACACACACAGAGCGAAAACACTGATGACCACAGACACAAGTCGACCGACCACCACGGCTCATTGCTCAGGCTCCTCCCTGAGAGCAGAGAGGGCCCCGTGGAGGTCAAGGATGTCCAGGCACCGACAACATTAAAGACACACACCCACCCCCCACTCCCTTCCACGCCGAAACACAATACTCAACAATGCCGGACTGGTCACCAACTAATGAGACCATGCCCTCATATTCACCCACACATTGGTTCTCCCCCCCCCCCCCCCCCGCCCCTTAACACTTCTCCAGCACTACCCGCCCCCCTCCCCCCCCCCCCCCCCCCCCCCCAGCTGGCCAACACCTCTTTCCTTCCTTCTTGTTCTCCTAATTCTGTCCGTATCTATCTTCGTCTATTTCTCTCGCGCTCGGCAAACACTGGCACACACACACACACACACATGGGCCCGTGCCCACACACCTATACACACACGTGTGTGCACTCACCACACACACACACATACAATGATAATAACGGCACAGCCAATGTTAGGTAGGTACTCAAGGTCTGACCACCGCGTTGGGCTAATGCGTAGGTCAGACATCTACTAAGTCGTAGCCACAAGACCCTCTTATTAAATTCTCTCATCTTAGTCCTGAATTCATTTGTCCATCAGCTTTAAATCAGGCGCAGTATGGTCTCAAAACGTAGCAGATGTGGTGTTGCGTATATGGACTAGTCCGCCCGCAGTGACACCTCCTTGATGAAACTGAAACTGAAACCGTCTATTTCTTACTCCTGTTGTTCAACTTCTGCATGCACCCCAAGGTAGAGGAGGTACAACTTCTGCATGCACCCCAAGGTAGAGGAGGTACAACTTCTGCATGCACCCCAAGGTAGAGGAGGTACAACTTCTGCATGCACCCCAAGGTAGAGGAGGTACAACTTCTGCATGCACCCCAAGGTAGAGGAGGTACAACTTCTGCATGCACCCCAAGGTAGAGGAGGTACAACTTCTGCATGCACCCCAAGGTAGAGGAGGTACAACTTCTGCATGCACCCCAAGGTAGAGGAGGTACAACTCTGCATGCACCCCAAGGTAGAGGAGGTACAACTTCTGCATGCACCCCAAGGTAGAGGAGGTACAACTTCTGCATGCACCCCAAGGTAGAGGAGGTACAACTTCTGCATGCACCCCAAGTAAGGAGTAAATCGCATGCACCCAAGAGGAGGTACAGTAGCATATCTACAAGC
>CM031605.1:56350317-56352817 GCA_018398815.1 Conus ventricosus
TGTGTGTGTGTGTGTGTGTGTGTGTGTTGTGTGTGTGTCAGACAGGCAGACAGAGGGAGTCAGAGACAGAGACACAGCAAGAGAGAAAGAGAGTGAGTTGTGTATGTGAATGTGTGTGTGTCTGTCTGTCTGTGCGTCTATCTGTCTGTGTATGAGTACGCGTGTGCGTGGATATGTGTGTACATGTGCCTGTGTCTATGCGCGCGCAAGCACACTAGCCTAACGGAGAAGGAAGGGGAGGGGGGCGGGGGAGGAGGAGATACAATTCCGAAAAGCTTTCAGAACGCCACAAAGTTGAAAAGTTGTTTGTTTGTGTCTTCTTGCAGTGCAATTGTTTTATTGTTTTGAACGAATGAGAAGTTCCACAGGGAATCTTCTTTTACCAAGTGACGGAAGGTAACCGGTAATGCTCCCCCCTCCTCCCCCCCCACCACCCCCCCCCCCCTCCTCCCCCCCACCCCCACCACCACCATCGTCATCTATCCCCATCTCTTCTTCAGTTGCAAAAACGCTTTTATATCTTAAAGGTGTAACCAAATGTTCATGTTTTATCAGTTATGCAGGGGGGGGGGGGGGGGGGGGGTCGGAGAAGAATGGAGAGAGATAGAGGGAGACAGAGACAGACAGACAGATGAACACACACAGAGACAGAGAAAGTGACAGAGAGAGAAAGAGAGATGGAGAGAGAAAGAGACAGACAGTCAGAGACAGACAGACAGACAGGACAGACAGACAGAGACAGTGACAGAAAAAGAGACAGAGAGAGACACACAGAGAGAGACAGAGAGACAGAGAAATAGCAAACAGATAAGCAGACAGAGTCCAAAACCAACTGAGGTATGGAGACAGACGCACAAATAGCCAGGCTGACTGACCGACATTAAGCTGACGACAAACAGACAGACAGGCGTACTGACAGACAGACAGACATATGGGAAGACTGGCATCCAAATGGTCTGCTTTTGTGCTTATGTTTTGATTTTTGGACATGTGTTTAATGCTGGCGTAATCTATGGCCATTATCAAGATATATTCACATCTACAAAAAAAAGGGGGTGGGGGTATGAAACTTCTAAAAGTAAAAACAAAAAGCGAAATAAAAGAAAAAGTCACATTTACTGCTGCAATTGTTTTTAATCAGAATTGTTTGTAACTTTTAGAAAATAGACCGAAAGAAAGTGTACTAAGGCTTCTTTCACAACCTGCCGAACAGAAGAGAAGACAGTCCATCCTTTTACAAACGGTCCTCCACAAAAAAACAATGGTTCTTCCCATGCTGAATTCAATATAATACTTTTCTCTAAAAACCAGGCCTAATGCTGCAGAAGCGAATTCTCTTTGACAGGCATAATCATTCAGTCTTCTCTCTGACTGCCTCTTGCGGTCTAAACAGCATTAACAGGCTATGAGTTTCGGCCGTCCCTTGGGGCACCCAGCACTTTTCTCGTGATTCCCCACATCGCACGAGATTCGGACAGTCTCTGCGCTGGTTGTACTGATGATGGCATAAATCATGTGTCGGGGCCTTTATTTCCCACAGCTCTCATCCTGTGGGATTTTTATACTGCGATTTTGTATCCTCTGTGTCCTTATGTCTTGCAGTTTATCTGACTTTAGTCATGAAAGTTGAGCTGTTATTTTTGTCAAGTCTGTTGTGTAGAGTGCATCATCTTAGTTTTGTTTTGTTTTGATTTGGTTGGTTGGTTGTTGTTGTTGTTTTGCTGTTGTTTATACGCTTACTGAAAATGGATTACCCCTCCGTTTTTCTTCTTTTTTTCTGATTAATTTTGAGAACTAACTTAGCTGTATGACGGCTTGCTGGTAGTTCAGCATAGTTTTCCGACCACGATGGCGTTTGGTGTTTAAACAGCTCTACTTTTCAATTAAGGCATGTTCATATCATCATTGCACATTTGAGAACACGTGCAGAGTGCTATGTTGGGAACAGTTGGGAACAGTTTGATCAGGGAATAGTCCATACATTCAATTCTTTTCCTGACGTTCCATGACGTCAGGTGGTATGGGCGCCATGTTGCTTTGGACAGCCAACCATCCCAACAGCCTTGTGTTCACAGTCATGTACAACACGGTGGTGGACTTGCTAGTATCTGTCACTGTTAATTCTTCACGTCAGAAACGCTTAGATCAAAACAGGTTTTTGGGAGAGCGGAAACCTGTGCCACACATTTTTTTTTTCACCAGCGGAAGTGATAGTAGTTGAGGACCGAGAGGGGTGTGTGTGTGTGTGTGTGTGTGTGTGTGTGTGTGTGTGTGTGTGTGTGTGTGTGTGTGTGTGTGTGTGTGTGTGCGTGGTGTGTGTGTGCGTGCGTGTGTGGTGTGTGTGTGTGTGTGTGTGTGTGTGTGTGTGTGTGTGTGTGTGTGTGTTCGGGGGCCGGGGTGGTGGTCCTCCAACCCCCACTTTTACCCTCATTATTCTTTTTGTTTTAGGTGGGTAGGGGGGGGGGGGGGGGCAGGGGCTGATAGGTACTTTTCACGTACT
>CM031605.1:56357817-56375317 GCA_018398815.1 Conus ventricosus
GAGCAGTCTCGTCAGAGGTAAGCGTACAGATGGTGATTGATGCCCCTGGAACCAATCGAGCTTTTAGTGGATCTGTCAAAAATGTATATGTGGTTCCTCTCAGCGTGAGTACTATCCAGTTTCTCCCAGCCGTTATGCCAGTGATAGGTACTATAAAGAGAACTAGGAACAACGTACAGAACAGGGACAAAGAGGTGATTCACAGGATTTCAAAATAAATGAAAACTGATTTCTAAAAGAGGAAGGAAGAAGAGAAAGATCAGTCGTAACATTTGTAGTAGATGCAGGGGCGGATATTTGTACGAGGGTAGGGGGTCCAATTTGTTTTCAGATGTCTATGCAATACCAAACAGAAGAACAGTCACAAGAACCTGTTTTTGAATGAAGAGAGAAAAGGAGAGCAGGTTCGTGGGTGAGGGGGAGCGGCGGGGATGGAGGAAGAGGATGCAGCATCAATTGAAGAAGAAGAAAAAAAGATTTAAGAAGTAAAATAAAATTGAACCCTTCCCCACCCCCAACCCCTAATCCCACTTAAATCAAATGATCCGTCTTTGGAAAACGATCGAAAGAGACAGAGTGACAAAGACAGAGATACGGAGAAAACCTTCTACGGGTGATAAATCGTTGAGTCGTTACCAACACGACTTTGACTTTACTCACATCAGACTGTTCACAGAAAAGCTGGAAGGGTCGGCAGTGCGATAAGGACAAGGGGGACAATCAGGTGAACCAAGTCCTCTAAAGGGAGTCCACTCTCGTGATGGACAGCACCATTTGCTGGGCCAGACGTGTTTGGAGTTTCGATCCACGGAGGCGTCTCGTCAGAGGTGAGCGGACAGCTGGTGATTAATGCCCTTGGAACCAATAAAGCTTTTAGTGGATCTGTCAAAAAAAAAATGTACATACAGTGGTGCTTTCGCTAACATGTGAGAAGATTAATTCCAGACATAATGCCAGTGATGGGTACTGTACAGGGACTAACGAAGAACGTCTAGAACAGAATGAAGAGCAAAAAGGTGAGTGGTAGGACTCCAAATGAAAACTGGATACGGAAAAGAAGCAAGAAGAGATGGACCACTTGAAGCATTTGTATGAAACCTTTTAAGCTTAGCTCTTCTTCAAGGCTGGGGATTCTAATCTGAGAAAAGGGGATGGTGGTGGGGATGGCGAACACAGATAATTCACATGTTGCAAATCGGAAAAACCAGCACAGCCAGTTCATAACTTTTCTTTACGTCACATATGCACGGAGCCCTCAAAAATGGAATGGGGGTAAATATAAATAGAGTAATAGGGATTGTGTTATATTGCATACATGTGTGTGTATGCGTCCGTGCGCGCGCGCGCGCGTGTGTGTGTGTGTGTGTGTGTGTGTGTGTGTGTGTGTGTGTGTGTGTGTGTGTGTGTGTGTGTGTCCACGCGCGCACGCGTTCGTGCGTATGGTGTGTGTGTGTGTTTGTCGGTGTGTCTGTCTGTCTGTCTGTGTGCGTGCGTGCGTTCGTGTGTGTGTGCCTGTGAATATATGTTTGTGAGTGTGTGTGTGTGTGTGTGTGTGTGTGTGTGTGTGTGTGTGTGTGTGTGTGTGTGTGTATCTGTGTGTGTCTGTGTCTGTGTGTCTGTAGTGTGTGCGTGCGTCGGTGTGACTGTATAACCGATCACACAACACACACGCACACACACATCAACCAGTGCTAGGCCTTCTGACAACACGCACATAAAGGACTGAAGCCCATAACGAAGGCCAGGCTTTGCATGCGTTAAGTGTCCGTGGTGCGTTCTTTCATAGGGGAGTCATATTTCCACAACACACCCCCTTCGTGGACCTGGCTGGCTTTTCCCTCAGTAGTTCATCTCCCCTCTTCAGACAGGATGGAGGTGGTTTTTCTCTTCACGTCCCCCTTCAGACAGGATGAGGTGGTTTCTCTTCAACTCCCCTTAGACAGATGAGGTGTTTTTCTCCATTCCCCTCTTCAGACAGGGTGGAGGTGGTATTCTTTCACTCCCCTCTTCGACAGGATGAGTGGTTTTCTCTTCGAGTCAGTCTGTGAAACCTCCAGAATACTGTTCACTTCAGATTCACAGGCGAGACTTTAAACCATCGTCCCGAGTGTTCATACGCATTAGATAGATAGATAGATAGTATAGATAAAAATAGATAATAGATAGATAGATAGATAGATAGATAGATAGATAGATAGATAAAACAAATAGATAAAAAAGATAGAAATCAGATAGATAGAATAGATAGATAGATAGACAGATAGATAAAATAAGTAGATAAAAAGAAAGAAATCAGATAGATAGATAGATAGATAGTAGATAGATAGATAGATAGATAGATAGATAGATAGATAGATAAAATAAATAAAAAAAGAAAATCAGATAGATAGATAGATAGATAGATAGATACATACATACATACATACATACATAGATAAAAAATAAATAAAAAAAGAAAGAAATCAGATAGATAGATAGATAGATAGATAGATAGATAGAATAGTTTTATTTTTTAAAAAGAAAGAAATCACATGATATCCTTCGTGGGTTAGTGGCAGGCTACGTGTGCCCATATGAGGGAAGACAAACGAGGTACCGGTGTTGTGGTGGCGACCTTCACGGTGGGATGAAAAACGGTCCCACAGGCAAAGAAATCACTCACACACACACAGTGAACCTCCGAGTTCTAGCTGACAAACACTGACGACGATTGTTCCTTACCAGCTGTTGTGTTTTCCGTTCTCTGGGTTTTTTTTTTCAGTTATCGTTTCTCCAATCAGACGTGCTGAACTAGATGTTCTACCTGTTTTGGTTATGCAGTGAACAGACGTATATACACACATACAGACATGTCCATACTCCTGTTTACGAACGCATACACAAACGCGCGAGCGAGCGCGTCCGCGCTCGTACGCACGCGCACGCGCGCGCGCGCACGCACGCACACACACACACACACACACACACACACACACACACACACACACACACACACACACACACAACAGACAAACAAACAAACAAACACACAGATAAATAGATATACAGAGGGCAGAGAGACAGGGACAGAGAGAAAAGGACACAGAGAGAGAGAGAGAGAGGATGAAGAGAGAGAGAGAGAGAGAGAGAGAGAGACAGAGAGAGACAGAGACAGAGAGAGAGAGAGAAAGAGAGAGAGAAACGGAGATAGACAGACAGACACACAGATAGACAGACAAACAGACAGACAAAACAGCCAGATCCAAAACCAAGCACACACTATTCGATCTCTCGATGCAACTCCCACACTGATCCCAAACAACCTTTCGACCCACTGTTGACACGGAAGAAACCTGAGCGTCTGTGCTGTCGGCGAAACGTGATTGATTTGCTGTGTTGCATGCACACACACACACGCACACACACACACACACACACACACACACACACACACACACACACACACACAAAAGCACGCACGCACGCAACACACACACACACACACCCCAACCCCCCCCCCCCACACCCCACACACACCCCAAACACACCATGACACACACACACACACACCATGCCCACGCCGAACGCACGCACGCACTCAAAACGCACGCACGCATGCACGCAACGGGGCGCGCACGCACACACACACACACACACACCCCACACACACACACACAACACAAAACACACACACCCCACACCCCCCTACCACCATCCCCAAAAACCAAACAAAAAATAAATCGAATGGAAACACATAAACACTTTTAAACTCCCTTTCCCAATGATTTTTTTTTCTATATTTTTCACTGCTCCTGGGGTGAGTAGGTTGGTGTTTGGGAGTGGTCTGGAAGAGGGGAGGGTGGATGAGTTGGAAGCTGTTAGCGAAACGCTTTTTTTTGGTATATGTGTGTAGCCCCAAAGTGTTGTGTTGCGGGTTGTATGCACGTGTGTGGGGTGTGTGTGTGGGTGTGTGGTGGGTGTGGGGGTGTGTGTGGGTGTTTGGGCACGTGTAAGGGGTGTGGGGTTCACTTGAAAGGTGTTGTGAATGTGTGGTTTGGGGTGTGGGGGGTGTGGGTGTGTGTGTGTGTGTGTGTTTTGTGTGGCGTTTTGGGGAATGCAGTGTAAGTGTGTGGGGTGTGTGTGTGTGTGTGGTTGTGGTTTGTGTGTGGTGTGTGTGTGGTAAAGGATCTGTCCCATGCCGTGTAAGTGTGGGTTGTTTTTTCCGTGTTGTGTGTTTGCCACGCGTGCTTGTGGGGGGTGTTGTGTGTGTGTGTGTGTGGGTGTGTGGTGTGTGTTTGCGCGCGCCCCGGCGTGTGTGTGTATGTGGGGTGTGTTTGTGTATTTTGTGTTTTGTTGGTGTGGGGTTGGTTTTGGTTGTGTGTTTTGTGTGTGTTGTGTCACGTCAAAAGGTGTGTGTGTGTGGTGTGGTGGGGTGTGTGTTTTGGGGGTTTTGGGGGTTTTGGTGTGGGGTTGGGGTGTGTTTGCCGTTTTGTGTGGGTTGGTGTGGGGGTTTGCCCGTGTGTGTGTGGGGGGTTTTGTGTGTGTGTGTGTGGTGTGGGGTGTTGTGTGTGTGGGGCGTGTGTGGGGCGTGAAAGCACGCGGGGTGCGTGCGTACGTGCGTGCGTGCGTGCTGGGGTGCGTGCGTGTGGGGTTGTGTCGTGGGGTGTGTGTGGTGTGCGTGCGGTGTGTGTGTGTGTGGTGTGTTTTTGTATGTGTGTGTGTGGGTTTTGTGTGTGGTGGTTTGGTGTGTGTGTGTGGGTGGTAGCCAGAGGGACAGACGACAGAAAAACGGGCGTGGTTTCCGTGTGGTCTGTGTTTTTCGTGGGGGTTTTTTTTCCCCATTTTTTTTTTTAAACCCCAACATCCCCCACTGCCCATGAGGGCCCCGCTCTGTGTTTTTTTCTTTGTTTGGGTTGTTTCGTCTGTTGGGTTTTCAAAAGTACTCCCCACATTGCAGCACCCGTTTTTTAAAAGACATTTGGGTAAAAGACAGAGATGGTGGGCCCAGGGAAATTTAAACCCTTTTAAACAGGAGGGGGGGAGGGGAAGGTGGGGGGAGGGGGGGGGCAAGGGGGGGAATCCGTGGTCTGGTTTCGGGATCTCCCGGGGCCAAAAAACCAAATCTGTTCAAAAGATGCCCAAAAAAACCGGGGAACCCCAATTTCCACAAACCCTTGGGTGTAAAAAACGGGCAGTGGTCTCGAACAAAGTTTTTAAAAATTTGGGGTACGTGTTGGGGGCCGTTTCCCAAAAATTTTCCCCTTCGAGGAAATTTGGTAGAGGCACTCACAAACCAGCCATCTGACGGGAATGACCCCAAAAAACCCGGGATGGTCAACTGCATTGAAAATTTTTTTAAATATTTATTGATACCTGATTTCATGTTTAAAATTTCTCATCTTTGTTTGAATGAAAACAAAGAAAATGAGCGGTACTTTTAAAATTAAAAATGTCATAAAGCACAAATTTTCCACACCCGAAACACCACACACAACGCCCGCCCCATGAGGGGTGTTTTTGGGGGGTTGTGGGGTGTGGTGTTGGGGGTGCGTGCGTGCGGGGGCGTGCGTGCGTGGTGCGGGCGTGTGTAGGTGGGTGTTTTGGGGTGGTTGTGTCCCTTTCTGTCTGTCTGTCTGTCTTCTGCCCGTCGTCTGCTGTCTGCCGCCCCTGCCTGTGTTTTTTGGGTGTGTGTGGTGTGTGTGGTGTGTGTGGTGTGGGTGTTTTTGTCCTTTCTGTCTGTCTGGAATTTGTGTGTGTGTGTGTGTGTGTGGGGTTTTGTGTTGTGAGGGGGTGTGTGGTGTGTGGGGTTGTTTTTTTGGTGGGGTTTTGTGGGGTGTGTGTGTCCCGTGCGTGTGTGTGTGTGTTTTTCCTGTGTGGGGTTTTCGGGTCTGTTTTTTTTGTGTCTGTGGGGTTCTGTGCCCTGTTTCTTGTGTCTGTTTATTTCTTTTCTTTCTGTCGAAGGGTTATTTTTCCTCTAGGGGCGTGTGGTTTTTCTTCCTGCTTTTTTCCTTTTTTTTTTTCTTTGTTTTTTTTTTTTTTTACGGCAGCCCAGCTCTTTCATTGCGTGGGGGCCCGCTGAGAGCCAACCCTTTCACAAAACCGCGACGTGGGGTCCCCTGCTGAGATAATGGATGTGACCCGGGGTTTGGAGATTTCCCACTCCCCGATAAAATTTACCCCCCTTTTAATTGCTGTTTTGCTGGGGGCGCCCTTTCCCAGTGGCTTTTTTTCGTCAGGGGTTTTTGTTTTTTGTTTTTTTAATTGTTGTTTTTTTGGTTTTGGGGTTTTTTTTTGGCTTAAAACCTATTTTTTTCAAAAATAAAAAATTGTTTTGTTCTCCCTTTCCATCGACCTTTTCTTTTAGCCCCATACCACACGTAAACGCGGCGCGTGCACCCCCACCCCCCAAACCCCCACAAAAACACACAAAAACCGAACATACATACATAACACAACAAAACACACGCACGCAAAAACACACCAACCACCACACACCCCACACACACACCCACCAACAACACACACTTTACATATATATAAAAATTTTGTGTTTTGTGTGTGTGTGGGTGTGGGTTTGTGGGGTGTTTTTGGGGTGTGTGTGGTGTGTGTTGTGTGGGGGTTTGGGGGGTGTGTGGGGTGTTAGCACGCACGCATGCCACACCGCCGCGCAACACACACCCCACACACACACACACACACACACACCCCAACACACACACCACACACACACACAATGCCCCAGGGCACAACCACAACCCACGCGGGCGCGCGGTACGTGCCGAAAAGCACACACAAACAAAACACCTTTGTTTGAAAGCACCCCATATATATTTCTCTCCCCTCTCTCCCCATCCCCCGCCCCTCTCTCTCCCCTCTCTCCTCTCTCTCTCTCTCTCCCCTTGTCCCCACACCCACACACAAACACACACACACACCTCTCTCCTCTTCTCCCCTTTCTTTTCCTTTTCTCTCTCTTCGCCTCTCTTCTATATATATTTAAAAATTTTAAAATATATATATATAAACATATATCATTCGCGCACTCAAACAAAAACACCCCACACCCACACACACACACACCCCACACAACAAAACACACACACACATCATACACACATGCATGCAACACAGAGCTAAACCCCGTACTTTCGTTCCCTAAAATTCAGTAGCGACAAGAAAACCCAGTCAAGTATTCACGCACCACGCACGCACGCTCGCACGCCCCCCCCCGCAACACACACACACACACCACACACACACAACACACACACACACACCCACACACACACACACACACAACACATAATATCCCGTAAACCACCTACTTTCCTGACCCCATAGGGCTAGCTTTCAAGCTTCTTGCTGAATGCACAACCCTTTGCACTCCATACCAACCACCATGAATTTAAAGCCACATCAACGCGACAGGCCCCGGTGTCCCCCCTTTCCCAAAACGCCTCCCACCCCTTTTAAAGGGTCCCATGGAAGGAATAAAAGTGTGGTGTTTTTGTGGTGTGTGTTTGTGTTTTGGGGTGTGTGTGTGTGGTGTGTGTGGGTGTGTTGTGGGGGTTTTTGGGGGGGAAGATAAGTGTGTGTTGTTTTGGTGTGTGGTGGTGTGGTGTGTGTGTGTGTGTGTGGGTGTGTGGGGGTTTTTTTGGGGGGGTTTGGGGGGGGGGTTTTTGTGGTGGGGCGTGGGGGTGGGAAGAAAGAGGGGGTGGGGGTTGGAGGATGTTGGAAAGGGGGGGGGGAGGTTTGTTAGCCCTTCCAGGGGACCATCGGCTAATGAAGAATCATAAGGAGGCAGGGGCCCTTTTTCAAGAACCTTTTTTCCACCCCCCAAATCTTTCGTCTGCCCGTCGTTAAAGGGTTTTTCATGCTATTTTTCGTTCTGCTCGCCAGTAGGGGTGCACGTCTATGAAAAAGGGGACAATTGTGGTCTTTGTGGTTTTTCGTGCTGCGCGAAACCCCCTATGAATTTTTCTGTTTTCTTTTTTTAAGTTTACTTTTCAGTCGGGCCTTACGTTAATGTTTATTCAGGGTTTTTTTAAAATGGGGTTTGATAATCCTTTTGTTTTTATCTGCACTCCCAAATCCCCCAAGTGACATATTTGGTTTTGGGAATGGCGCGATTTAAAATTTGGGCTTTTTTCATCATAAAACCCCCCCTTTCCCCTCCTTCCTCCCCCCCTCCCCCTCCCCCTTTCCCCTAAATTATTTTTGTTTTGTCTTTGCTGTTATTAATAACAAAAAACAAAACAAATAAAAACCAGTAACAATAATAACAAGATGAAAAATAAAAATTTGATGATGATGATGATGAATAACGTGATAAAATTGTTTCCCATAAAACATCAAAAATAGAAATTAAAAATAATAATGAAAATAATAATGAGGAGAAAAATTTTTAAGATTATGAAAAATTTGATGAGATGTTTGATGATTTTATGTTTTAAATAAAAATTAAGTAAAAAATGATGAAATAAAAATTTAAAATAATAAAATAATAATAATAAAAATGAGGATGAGATGATGATGATAAAGATGATAAAATAATAAAAATTTAAAAATTTCCCCTTTTTGTTTTTCATTTTTGTTTTATTTTTTGTGGTTGGCCTGCTACGCTGCCTCGTTTTCGGTTGTTGCAGCGTTTTTTTGGGGTTTTCTTCATTACCCGATCTTCATTTTTAAATCATCTTCCAGCTACCCCTTCCACACCCCCCCACCAAAATAAATTTCCTGCTGCAATCCCCCCATACATAAATTTCCCTATCCAGACGCTAAGGGGGCGACCACTCTGAGGAGACCTACGCTTCCGGGTCGACTCATTTCGGCACTGATCATCACAGCGCCTGTTCTGATCCCAGGGGTACCTTTCCCAGCCATTCTTCTTGTGCGTGTTCGCGTCTGTTTATTGAGCCCCGCGTTTTCATACACAAAGAAAGGGGTAATAGTGGGGTGTGTGGGGGGGGGGTCTTTTTGAAATAGAACTAAAGGGAAAAGGGAAGGGGGGGGGGGGGGGGAACTTAAAAAACGCATAGAAAAACCCCCGAATAAAATCATCTCCTTGGGGGAAATTTCAAAGATTTTAAAACCAATTTCCCCCAAAAAAAAAACTTGCCCCAAGCTTTAAAAACAAAACACTGCGCGTTTGCCCTCTTTTTTTTTGTCGGGCAAAAAGAAGACCTAAGAAGAAGACCGAAGAGGTCGAAACCGTCGTTTTTTTTGCTTTTTGGGCCGGTGACTCTTTTTCCATTTTTGTAGATTAAAAATGTGTTGAAAATTCCCGCCTGAAATTCCCCCCCTTTTTGTAGCGACCTTACGGATGCTATCAACTCTAAAATTATCCCCAGAGGAATTTTTTTTTGGTTTTTGCTGACGAATCCCGGGAAGGGAGGGTTTTTGGGTAAGGGGGGAACGCGCGGGGCGGGGGAAAGGGTTTACGAGGAGGAAAGATGATCTGCCTCCCCAAGTGCCCGGGGGGAAATTTTTGCGGTAGGGGGGTTTTTCGGAAAAAGACCCACCGGGACCCCCCCCCCGGCCCACCCCCAAAAAACCCCCAGGATGAATTAAAGGGGGTTCAGCCGCCACTTGCAAAACGAGGCCCTGGGGGGGGCCGTCATTGTGAAATGTCCCGGCCCCCCAAAAACCCTCCCCCCCAAAACCTTTTTTCCCGGGCATTTTCCCCATTTTGGCCCAGGGGTAAAGGGCTGGACAGCACTCACCGAGTTGACTGGTGTTTTGTTCAAGCCCGCAGTGAGGGTGGGGGGGGGGGGGGGGGGGGCCGGGTTTCCCCGAAGCCGACCAATGAACAGTTTCGTACATAATGCATTTTTTTGCTTTTCGAAACCGGGCACAAAACAATCTCTCTCTCCCCCTCTCTTCCTCCATCCTCTCCTCTCCCTCTTCCCCTCTCTCCCTCTCCTCTCCCCTCTTAAAAATCTAAACACCCCATGAAAAAAAAAACGCCGCGGGGGGGGCGAAAACCCACAAACACACACACCACACACACCCCACCCAACACACACAAAACACAACAAAACGAGAGAAAAGAGAGAGAGAGGAGAAAAAGAGAGAAGAGAGAGAGAGAGGAGAGAGGTACATGTACACATACACGGCTGTTTTTGGCATAAGGGAATAATGACATAATCATTTCGGGAACCCGGACTTAAATTAAAGGCGCATATACTCGCGCGTAAAAAAATAGAATTTACGCCCCCATTTCCCGGGCCCAAATGCCCAAAAGGAAATACAATAAAAAATAAAATATTATAAAAAAATAAATATATATATATATAATATAATATATAAATAAAAATTTAGGTTCCACATAGAATGCATCTGTGTTACCACACACCACACACAACACACACACACACACACCCCACAACAGAGAGAGAGAGAGAGAGAGAGAGAAGAAAAGAGAGAGAGGAGAGAGAGAGAGAAAAAAAAAGAAAGAAAGAAAGAAAAAGGAAAAGAAAAGAGAGAGAGAGAAGAGAGGGGGGAAAAAGAGAAGAGAAAAGAGAGAGATAGAGAAAAAGAGAGGAGAGAGAAAAAACAGACGGGACAGAGACAGACAGGGGAAAACGAAAAACAATAGAGACGGGAGACAAAGACAAAGAGACAACCTACTGGCGTTTCATCTCAAACGCGGAACGAAAAAAACTGAAAACAATTCAAAATTAAAATAAACCCCGTCTACTATCAAATAAAAATGCATGAATGATTTAACCCCACATTTGGATGCTGTTGGTTTAACACACCTTCATTGTCACAGACAGTTTTTGTGACACAGAATTTCCCTTCATCCACTTGATTTGATACACAACACACACATTGGCTGAAAATTAAATGGGGGAACATCCACCGGGTTTTGCCGCTTTTTATTTCGCCTTTAAAAAGGCAAACTGAAACCCCTGGAGCACAAATTTTTAAGGGAAAGTCATTCACTTCGAAACCCTTTTCATTTCCCCCGTTTTGTCTGAAAGGTGTGAACAAAAAAATTTTTGGGCCCTTAATTTCATTTTCCAAAGATGTTTGAATAGAAAAAAAATCCATTGCACTAAAAGAAAAGCTAAAAACATTTTTTTATGTAACCCCTCTTTTCCCCGGGGTTTTTTCATGTTTTTGGGGGGGTGGGGGGGGGGTTTTATTTCACGGTAACATCTTTCAGTTTCCATGCAAATCACGAACGGGGGATTTTGATTTGACCCCGAAGCGCCGCAAGGGGGAAAAAACTTTCAATTAGGCAAGGATTTTGATTTAGATTTCCGGGGGCATTTTATACGTCACAAAAAAACAACAAACAAAAAAACAAAACAACCCAAACAAAGTGTTTTTTTAAAGTTTTATGCCTCCTCGCCCCTCACTCTCCCTCTCCCTCTCCCCCTCCCAACCAGCGTGTCTCAATTTTTTGGCAGTTACTATCGACTGGGGTTTTTGGGGGTTTTTGGCGTGTGGGGGGGCCCTAGCGCAATACTACGGGTTCTAAAGGGGGAAATAAACCCGGGTTTTTAGCCCTACGGGCCAATAGATCTACGGGGTTTGTAAACCAAAAACACCCTTTAAGACCGTGTCCCATATCACACAATTTTACCATGTACGGGAAAGAGGGGTATTCAGGTTTGGGGGGTTTTCTAGGGAAATACGTTCCCAATCCCATGCCCGTTTGGTAAAAAGCAAAAAAAAGAAAAATTGTGACAAGGGGGGTTTTTATGGGGGGTTTTGGTGTTTACGCAATCAAACGGATAATGTCAAGGGGCCCCATTAGGGGGGGGGGCCATAGACCCCCCCTGTTTTATGTTCCCCCCATGTCTATTTTCCCCCCGGGGCAGGTTCCCCCCATCAAGGTTTCCCCCCCCCCAAATCCCCCAGGTCTATGTTCCCCCCTCCAAAATTCCCCCCCCGGCAAAGTTCCCCCCCCTCCAAAATTCCCCCAGGGCCCATGGGTTTCCCCCCCCCCTCCTTTTTCCCCCCCGTTCTATGGGTTCCCCCCCCCCCTATTTCCCCCAGGCCCTTTTTCCAAACCACCTTCCCAAACCCGGGCCCTAAGTGTCCCCCGGGTTTTGTACGTGAAACCCGGTTTTTCCCAAAATTGGGTTTCAGAATCCAAATTGTATCCTGGGCTAAATGTTGGGAAAACTTTACATTTTTTTGCTTTAAACCCAAGAGAAGAGACGGGCTAAATTTAAATTTTTTACAAGATTGTATTGACCTTCTTTGCTTTGCTTTGTTTTTTTTTTTCTTTTAAATTTTTTGACAGGAAATCCCTTGTACTATTAATTGTTGTTTTAAAATTTCAGTTCTTTTGTTAATGTTTTCATACAAAAGCGTGTTTCCATAGGGTATAAAGGGTTTGGGGACCCTTTCGTTAAAATTTCCCCAGTCCCTGAGTAAAATTTGGGTGGTTTTTGTGCGTCAAAAATATATTTTTTTTTTTAAATCATTTTCTTTTTTTAGTTTTTCCCTCCCCCCCTCCGAAATGGCCAAGAGCCCCCCGGCCCCAAGGGCCCAAAATTCAATTAAAAAAGTTCAGAAATTTTAGAGTTTTTATTAAAGTAAAGATTTTAATTTTAAATTACCAAAATACGAAAAACGAGAAGAGAGAAAAGAGAGAGAGGGGGAGAGGAAGAGAGAGAGAGAGAGACAGGGCAACAGACAGACAGACGAAAAGACAGACAGGGAAAAACAAAAGAAAAGAAAGAGATAATTTTGAGAAGACAAAGACAAGAGACAGATATAATTAAAAAAGAGGAAAAGGGGGGGAGAGAGGAGATGCGGAGAAGAGAGATGCGAGACAGAGAGAGATTCAGAAGAAGAAAGAGGGTAAAATAAAAAACTTCTCTCTCTCTCTCTCTCTCTCTCCTCTCTCTCCCTCTCTCTCTCTCTCTCTCTCTCTCCGGGGGGCTGGAAAGTAAAAAAAACAGTGGTGCTTATTCCATTAACCCCTGAAAATAAAAAAATTTGTTTTGTTCGTTCGTTCTCTCCAACAAGGGGGGCAGAAGGGTTTTTGCTCAAAAACCCGTATCATTTTTTTTTAAATTTATGAGTAAAAAGGCCCCAGTCTGTTCAATACAAAAATCAGGGGCTGGCCCGTGTAACAGTTCTACATTTTCATCATGTAAAGTTATTGCCACAAATGCAAAAAAAGAAATAGAAAACAAAAAACACAAAGTATGTGGGGCTACTGCCCCCGTAGTGGGTAAAGGCAGTAGCCAATAAGAAACGCAGTCAGCCTTCGGGGGCTTCTTTCTCCCTTTTTTTGCCATCATATAGAGCAATCAAAAATTCCCTTAGGACAGAAAGGGGAGTAGCTTTTTTTGCTACTTTTTTGTTACTTTTTCGTAGTGCCAAAAAAAGGGAGAGGTTTGAAATACTAGTGCTATTGCTACATGACTAAGCGAAGACCTTTTCTCTCTTCTCTCTTTTCTCTTTTCTCGCCTTCCTCTCTCTCTCTCTCTCTCTCTCCTCATTGAAATTTTATTCATGGGATAACCAGAAAATTTTATATGGAGCAACAATAACAAAACCAAAAAAAAAGCAAACAAACAAAGAAAAAAAAAACAAAAAGAAACCCCCCATTACTTTTTAAAATTTAGACCTCTGTGACAAAAACCCAATTTGGGAAAAGGGGGAAAAGAGAAGAGGAGAGAGAGAGAAGGGGGAGAGAGAGAAGAGGGGGGAGGGGGAGGGAGGAAAAGGGGGGAGAAAAGAAAAGAGATAGAGAGGGGGGAGAGAAAAGAAGAGGGGAAAAAGAAGAGAGAATGAAAAAAAAAGAAACACCCGAAGGGCTGGGGAGGGCCCAGAAAGGGACTGTCTTTTACCTGCCTTTTGAGCACCTGTACCACCCTTGGAGGGCCCCCGCAGTGTTTTACGAAAGGGTACCGGCACGCGCAGGACACCCCCTTTTAAAATATCCAAGGGGCAAACTGCCCCGAACAGAGGTAATTTAACTACAGGATGGCAATTTTAAATTTTAAAAAGCCTTTAAAATAGCATCCCCCCTGGGTGTACCTTAAAACCCCTAAATTTTGCTGGGAGAGCCCCCGGCGAAAAAAACCACCCTCCAGCTGCCCACGGAAAAGGGTAAGACAGTGCCCCCCAGACACCGCCATGCTTTTGCCAAAAAGGTCTTTTTGGCCCCAAGAGGGGAAACCAAAGTTTATCTTTCCCACCCTTTAACGGGCTTTTTCCCCGTGGCAGGGGTCCTTTTCCCCACCCTCACTGGACCTTTCTCCAGAAATGAAGCGGGAAAAAGCCAAAAATTCACTTTCCGTCCGAAAATCGATTTTCAAACGAATGAAAATTATTTTCCCTGTGGCCCAAAATTTTTGATTTAAAAGGCCCATAATTTAATAACCAGGTGCAAAAACGCCGAAAATCGATTTTCGAACCGGTTTTTTGATTTTTTCAACCTAATATTTATTTTGGTAAAAAAATTTGCACATAAAATTTTATTTTTTGGGCCCCTTATTGATTTACGGGGCCGGTTTTTTAAATTTTTGGGAAAAAATTTTTCCCTGGGGAAATTTAATTTTCGGGTCCCGTTTGGAAAATAATTTCCCCATAAAATCGATTTTCGTACTATGGGAAAAACGATTTTCGGAGAAGCACACAAATTTACTTTTCCCGGGCCCAAAAAAACAATTTTCATAGTAGAAAATCAATTTTTTAAACAAATTACCCTTTTTAAAAAGGCCCAATAATGAAAAAACCAGGGGCAAAAAAACGTCTGAAATCGATTAGCGGGAAACCCTTTTTTGATTAAAAAAAACCTAACATTGAATTTTTGGGAAATAGTTTGCACATAAAAATTGATTTTCGGGCCCCTTATTTATTGGGCGGACCTGTTATTGAAATTTCCGGGGTAAATTTTCACCTTTTTATTGAATGTTTGGCCAAATTGGTAAGTAATTTTTTCACAGAAAAAACGATTTTCATACTATGAAAATTATTTTCGGCCGGAAAATGAATTCCCGTAAATTTTCAGCTTCCAGAGAGAGAGAGAAGAGGAGAGAGAGAGAGAGGGGAGAGAGAGAGAGAGAAAAGAGAGAGAGAGAGGGGGGGGGGGGGAGAGAGAGAGAATTTTTTATAGTGTATTTTTTCATGCCTCAAAAAAATTCCAACAGTACAAAAAAGAAATTAAAGAGAAAGAGAGAGAGAGAGAGGAGAAAAGAGGAGAGAAAGAGAGAGAGAGAGAGAGAGAGAGAGAGAGAGAGAGAGATTTAAAATAATAAATTTTAAACCCGTATTACGTTTAAAATATATGGTGACAGGGAAAAGAAGAGAGAGAGAAAAGAGAGAGAAAAGAGAGAGAAGAAGAGAGAGAGAAGAGAGAAATTTACATTTTGCCGTGCGCGCGTGCGCGCGCGCACACCAAAACACAACACCCCGGGACGCACGCACGCCCACGCACACACACACAACACACACACACACACACACACACACACACACACACCACACAAAAAAGCGCCCCACACCCCCCACCACACACACACACACCCACACACACACAATTTACACCACCACCACACACACACACACCACACACACAAACACACACGACAAACTTTCGTAATTTGTTTTAAATCTTTTTTTTTTAATCGTAGGATATAGAGTGGCCCTAGAGACGAAACGATAAAGACGGGGCTGGAAATCGTAGTGGGAATCATCAAAATTTGATAGGAAAAAGTTATGAAGGGAAAATTTGGGCTTGCGAAAAACCTGAAATGATACGGGTAATTTGTCGTTTTGGGTACCTAATTAGTGTTCCGTAAAGCTTTAGCCCCTTTTGTGATAGTGACACGTAGTGATTACGGGATTCCCCTGCGTGTCCCGTAGCGTCCCCCGAGTGTCTCGTGCTTTCCCCTGCAAAACACAAAAAAATGAAATGAAAAATGAAAATTCAAATTTTTTAAAAATCAGATTTAATTTTTCCCTTTTTAAAAAAAACGGTAACCGATACTTGGCCCCCCGGGAAGCTGGGGCGCCCCTATTTTAAGGGGGCCCAAAAGACTCCCACACCCCCAGGCGGAGGGAACATGGGGGCGGCAAAATACGCCGAGGCAAACTGGGAAAAGGGGAAAAGGGTTTAAACCCAAACGATTCAGGATGTCCCCCTTCTACCGGGGGGGGGGGGCCCCAGTTCTCCGACACGGCCAAAAACCCCACGCCCGCCCGCGCCCCACAGCCCCGGGGGTGCGCGCAAACGCGCACAAAACACCCGCACAAGCGAGCGCCCCCCCCCGCACGCACACCCCACACACACACACCACACACAAAACAACACACACACACAAACCTACGGGCCAACACACACACACATACCACAGGGGGAAAACAAAGCCGGCGCATCACACCCACAAACGCAAAGCACGGGACGCACGCGCGCGCCACCTTCCCACACGCACGCGATGCACCACGCCCCACAACACACACACACACAAACACACACAAAATGTTTAAACCCGAGCATTGGGGGAAAAGCATTCGCGTTTAAACATTTTTTCCGGGGGGTGATTCGGGAGACATGGGCAGCCACCCAAGAAGCTTTTTAGGGGTTTTTGTGGGGTCCCATCTTTCACTAAACACCCAAAAGAACGACAACACGTTAAGAAAGACAGTAACATGACAAAAATTTATTCGGGCGCCGGCCCAGTCGGGACTCGGGAACATCTGTGAACTCGGTGATCCCAAAGGGGGGCGGGCCCAGGCTCCCGAAGGCCCCCACCCCCAAAAGGGCTTCTGACGGGTGCACAGATTTTTCCAAAAATACATCACAGAAACAAAATAAATTTTTGAGTCGCAAACGAAAGGGACACCTTTACAAAACAGGCACGACGCGTCTTCGGCCCGGAAAAAACAAGTGAACGACACCTAAGAAAGTGGTAATTGACTCCTCTGCCTTTTCGGTTAAGAAAATGCTATGTCAGAAAAGTGGTGTGCAATACCGTAGTATGTTTGTTGAGTTTCAACAACAAAAAACAAAGGTGCCACCTAAGAAGCAACGAAAATCATGAAAGAGCAAAACAAGGTACATTTTCTTGTGAAAAGTAGAAAATATAAAAAGATAACCTCTTAAGACACAAGTGCTGAGGGCCAGTTCTTGGAATGAATCCGCAAGGGACTAAAATACAACAAACTAATAAATTCCAAGGATAAGTACCGAGCACCATTCCAGCAACTTACAGAGCAGCTTGGTGTTGCAATGACTGCAAGAAATATTGAATTATAAACAAAGCTTGCTCTTATGTCTTAGATTGAAGAAATAGGGGGAGATAAGCATTAATTTTTCAAACATCCCACTTCCCCATCGGTTCCCTTACATGAGAATGGGCTTCGTAAGCTTACCTCATTAAATCATTCATTCACACCACACACACACACACACACACACACACACATACATACACACACTTGCAAACCTCTCTCTCTCTCTCTCTCTCTCACACACACACACACACACACACACACACACACACATACACACACTCTCTCTCTCTCTCTCTCTCTCTCTCTCTCT
>CM031605.1:56387817-56400317 GCA_018398815.1 Conus ventricosus
TTGCCATGATATTATGTAGATATCCAATAGACGAATACATTTACCATGGCATTATGTAGATCTCCAACAAATGTATACATTTACCATAATATTATGTAGATCTCCAATAGATGAATACATTTACCATGATATGTAGATCACCAATAGACGAATACATTTACCATGGCATTATGTAGATCTCCAACAAATGAATACATTTACCATGATATTATGTAGATCTCCAATAAATGAATGCATTTACCATGATATTATGTAGATCTCCAATAAATGAATGCATTTGCCATGATATTATGTAGATATCCAATAGACGAATACATTTACCATGGCATTATGTAGATCTCCAACAAATGAATACATTTACCATGATATGTAGATCTCCAATAGACGAATACATTTACCATGGCATTATGTAGATCTCCAACAGATGAATACATTTACCATGGTATTCGACGTGGATAAACAGCGAGTCTTTTAATGCAGTTCATAGTGCAAGATGAGCAAAAACAACTGCCGGAATACGTCTCTGAGTTTAGGACCTTAAAACAGAAGTCATTACTTTCAAAAATCACTCATTCTTTCAGACTGGAATAAGACTGCCATCTCTCCCCGACCTGTGAGAATGTTATTGAGAGTGTTATCCGACCTTTTTCACGAGTGATATAAGTTCCCATCGACACATGTGATCTCCAAGACGACTCTACACACTCACGCCATACGTGTGCACCGACTGTATCTACCTCACGAGTGGTTTACGAGTGTTCGGACTTTCTGCCGACTGCTTCCTCTCGGCAAGATCGCATGCTAATTACTGAGCATGCCCAATATAACCAGTCTACGACCGGTTTTGACGTGCCCAGCAAAATAGGAACTAACTCGGATAAAACCCACGGGTTAGTGGACTTTTTTAATTAATGAACTAGGATAACACTCTGTGACTTGGTTTTTAGGAGTTCGAACGTATGCTGGTCGTAAAACGCTCTTTGCTCTGATGTGACTTAGGCTTTTGCTACAACTCTTTCACGAGAACCAATCGCGAAATCAACATGCGATTTATGTCCACATGTCGTGTAACATAACTGCTGACGTAAACAAGATGTATGCTAACATGGAAGCGACTAATGTTTGCTTAACATAAATAATTCATAATGAGAAAATTACAGCAGCCTGGCGACCCGTCAGGCGTGTGACCCGGAACTGCTTCAGACACGCAGCACTTCAAGCCACAGCGTCGAGCACTCTGTTACGGTACAAATTGTCACTCTGATATGGAATGTCACAGTGGGTGGCATTTTGTACCGACGTTGCAACACAACGTGTCATCCTAGTACAAAACATCTATCTGGGTAGCAGTCTGTATTATCGGGTCACACAGAACAAATTGTCGCCACTTATGTATGTACAATTTGGGTTCGGGGCTGGTTGATCACTCACATCACGTGATCCGGTGCATAAAATGGAATAGGGAAGATGGGTATGTTCAAAAGATGATAACGAACGGATCTGGATCAATCATCTCACAAAAAGCCAAAATCATGTGGGAAAAAAATAAAACTTTGTGGCCAAAAGCATCGCAAGGTAGGGCTGTATACGGGTAGGCGTTGGTTGGGGAGGGGGGGGTGGGGGGGGGGGCTTTTGGACTGCTCGTCACATAGTCCCATCAACTCAGAGCTAATGTGACGTCACACAGCAGGATCGTCATCATCATGTCGCCATAGCCCTTGTCGTCGTCAGTTGAGGAGGCCGTTGTGCTTAAACATTAGAATACAAACACAGTCACATATGTCAAAGACTGGACTTACTTTATTATACCACCATCACCGTCACCTTCACCATTAGAGCGCACCACAACCACCCTCAAAACAGAGTACTGTCTGGGATTAAGACGTTAGCGTTGGTGATCACCAGGATTTCCTTACTTCACCTTCTCTACCTATAGCACAAAAAGTGAGCGATCAGACCCCACCCAACCCCCTGAGGTCACTTATGGAGATAATGGGTTTCATAGTGGACACAAAATTGACCTACCGGAACAAAATGTCACCTAGGACCCAGGTTGACAATTTCTACCGGGGTGACATATTTTACCGGGTAACATTGTGTACCGCAACAAACCCAGACGACGAGTCTGTCTCTTCCAAATCCTATAACTGTCTTCTGCTCGACACGGGTCAGGAAATCGATCTTTCTGTATGGAAATTACTTAATTGATCTTGTTCACTGTTCACTTGTGCCCAACTTTAAAAAATTGAGGTAGATTTTTAAAAAAAAATAAATGATTGAATAATGAATGGGTGAATACATCAGCGGGTGTCTTTTACAGCAATTAATTCAGAATGTTTTCATGAAACATGTTTCATTGAAAAAAGCATGTCTTTGGAGATAGTTTGATACATCTTCTCTGCTTTGCTTTCTGTTCTTTGTTCAAACATACAAATCTTATGTTTACAAAAATACAGATAAACTGTTCGAATCAATTCATGTTGTTTGTAACACAGAGTTGTAAGCCAATTAATAATGAAAATTAGAGAGACAGAAAGACAGACAAGCAGGCAAATAGATAAATAAGCAGAGACAGTTAAAAACAGAAAGACAGATAGACAGATGCACAGACATATAGTTACATAGATAGATACATGCGTATGCACATAAAGCATACATACTTACATGCATATATACATACATGCATACTTACATTCAGAGTTACATATTCATACACACACTCACACATACATACATACATACATACATACATACATACATATACTCCCCCGCAACAAGTTAAGGAACGCCCTACGTTTTTTGTATCTTCTTGAATGAAATGAGTAAAAAAAGGCCAGGCCCCCCATTTTGGAAAAAAATGCAGCAGAACGGTACTTGAAACATTGCTCGACACACCGGTATGATTCCTGTACTCACCACTCTGCCACTCAATGCCTCGCCAGCGGCGGGACATTCGTGCAAATGAGGAAATTGCACTGACCGTGGAACAAGCCCCTGCTGACCAGACCGGGCATGTGCAGCGATTCGGCAGGTTGCACGTGCAAGCACTGACAACTGTGAACACTGATCCGCACAAACTGCACCAAAATGGGTATCAGAAAGGGCATTAAAAACGACACAACCAGACATGCCTCCAAGAAGACGACTGAGTGCAGTGGACTGCGGGCGCGCTCTGGCGTGGCTAGCAGAGGGTGTGTCTTTACGAGAGGTGGGCAGACGTCTTCAGGTGTCGGCCTCAGTCATTCACAGACTCAATGAACGTTATGCGACAACAGGCAGGACGGAAGAACGGGCGCGCACTGGACGTCCTCGTTGCACCAGTCGACGGGATGACCGATTTCTCTACCTGTCAACTTTACGGGACAGAACAGTCACAACACCCATGCTGAGACGTCGCCTCATGCAAGCAGTAAATGTCAATGTCAGCGTTTCCACTGTCCGCAACCGCCTTCATGAATTTGACCTCCAGTCTCGTCGGCCAGCCATCCGAATTCCACTGACTCAGGTCACCGACAGGCCCGCCTGGCGTGGTGCCGCCTCCATCAGCATTGGAACAGGCAGCAGTGGTCGAGGATCCTCTTTACCGATGAGTCACGTTTCACTGTCTCATTCAATGATGGCAGGAGACGAGTCTGGCGCAGACAAGGAGAACGATTCACTGCCGCCACCATTCGTGAGGTCGACCGTTATGGAGGTGGTTCGGTAATGGTGTGGGGTGGTTTTCATCTCCATGGCAGAACCCCCCTGTACGTCATCCAGGGATCTTTGACTGGTCAGCGTTATCGGGATGAGATCGTCCGCCCCATTGTGCAGCCAGCTCTCCAGGCCATGGGTCCTGGTGCGACTCTCCAGGACGACAACGCCCCTCCGCATCGAGCCCACGTGGTACGAGACTTCTTCCAGCAGCAGGGGATCCAACGCATGGAATGGCCATCGCGCTCTCCAGACCTGGCACCGATAGAGCACCTGTGGGACGTCCTGGGTAGACGAGTTGCTGACAACCACCCTCCGCCCGCTGATGTGGCCCAGCTGACCCAGTTCCTGCAGCAGGAATGGCAGGCCATCCCGCAACAGACCCTTACAACCCTGGTTCATTCCATGCGGCGTCGGTGCAGAGCATGTGTGGCTCAGAATGGCGGCCACACCCACTATTGACTGCTGCTGACTTTTCAAATGGGGGTGTCTCTTTTTTATTACTGATTGTTCAACGACGTGTGAATGGCTTTCATTGAAATTGTAGCCACAGGTGGCTGAATGACTGGGCGAAACATTCGAGTAAACTGTTTTCCTCTGTCTGTATTAAAACACATTTAACAGCAATTTCTGTAAACGTTCCTTAACTTGTTGCGGGGAGTACATACATACGTACGTACGTACGTACGTACGTACGTACGTACGTACGTTCGTACGTACGTACGTACGTACGTGCGTGCGTGCGTGCATGCATACATACATACATACATACATACATACATAAATACATATACTGACAGACACGCAGATGGCCCGTTAACTTAATGTGCCTCATTATACAATGTGATGATGGCATGATTGCGTGCACAGGCGAAATAATCTCTCTTTTTTTTGTTTCAACTGATTTGCTAAGAATATGACGAACCTTGAAAGATTCTTCATCCCATACCAGCAAAATGTCATTCGACAATTTTGGTTTATTGCTGATAAATCTCAAAGAAACAAGACATATAGGGAAGATGGAGATGTTGTGGATGAATGGGGAGGCGGACGAGGTAGTGGTGGCTGATAGACTTTTTTTTCCATTTATTCCTCTGGTTTTTGCCTCCCTGCCCTCGTTCATAAATCCAGCCCTCGTTTCCACCCCAACCCCGACAACATGAGCATACAACACTGATACAACCACGCATAGAGTGCGTATGTTCTCTCCATTTCTGCGCATCTATCCAGCTGACAACACTAGGTGAAAAAAAATCATTCCCTTTCTGAATCTCGTGAATATTGCTCACAAACTTATGTTAGTTAACAGATCTAGTTGCAAAGTGAGACGTCTGCAGGCGGAAATCTAAACAAAACTTAAATAAATGTTAGCGAACGTGGACAAACGAAACACAAGACAAAACACGACGCGTTTCGACCTCTTAGGTCTTCTTCAGGCAAGATACACAACAATTACGACAACGAAAATGAACGAGCAATCACTTACCTTCAATCGCTTCAGCGTTCATTTTCGTTGTCCTAATTGTTTTGTATCTTGCCTAAAGAATACCTAAGAGGCCCAAACGCGTTGTGTTTTGTCTTGTAATTCGTTTGTCCACTTTATTTATTTTTTTTTTTTTTTCGGTTCGCTAACATTTATTTAAGATTATGTTAACAGATAAAGGGAAATAATCCACGTGAAAGGAAATGGCCCAACACAGGTTGCAGTCTAGACAAGTCAGTTCAAGTCAAATTAAGTCAGTTGTGTCTCCCTGTTTGTTCTCTGTGCTCTGTGCTGTCATTTCTGCCAGGCGATTCGCTGTCGTCGTACGCAGCGTTCTTTGGAAGTTATGGGCATGTATTGATTTCATCATGGAACCAAGCGTGACCCTACTCGTTCGTCGTTTACTGTTCACTGTTTTCTGCCTCATTTAAGGTCCCCTTTCCATTCAGAACGAATCCTTGTTGTTGTTGTTGTTGTTGTTGTTGTTGTTGTACCTGGCTAAAAGACTCCAGGGATCATCCAAACAGCCGAAGTACTTGAACACCATGGTACAAATGAATCAGCTAGGGATGTGAACATTACGTATGTGACCGTTTCTGATTACCCCGCCACATGGGCAGCCACACTCCGACTTCGGGGGATTTTGGAGACTAATAATGTTATGCTAGGAGCTTGTCACAACTGAAGACAATCCCCGCGTAACCATGCAGAGCATGACAACATTTTGATGTAGATTTGGTGTTCTAACCTATGTCAATTGGCCTGACACAGCCTTAAGCCAAGGCGGGATTCAGAACGAGTCAATTCAGGTCTAATTAGGTCAAGTCAAGTCATGGCACATTGTTCTTCGCCCGCTGACCATTCAGGCCAAATGAGGGCTGGGACCAGAACAAAATCAGAACTTTGTGCAAATCAAAATGCAAAGACTAACACGCAAAACAACATCAAGTCCTGTGAGGGAAACACCAAAAAAAAGCGAGAGAAGACCGAAACCAAATGCAGCACCATTGAAAACGAGGCCAAATGCACAGAAGCGCTCAAAACAAGGTGCCACAAGACACGTATTCAATCCACAATACGAAACAGGAGTTTTCAGCTGTACCGTCTGGGGAGTATCGTTTTGTGCATTCTTTATGTCTGATAGCGTGAATGTGTGTGTGTGTGTGTGTGTGTGTGTGTGTTGTGTGTGTGTGTGTGATATAAGAGGAAGATATATTTGTCAAAAACTGGTTTTTCCACTTAGTTTTGTGTATAAAGTAATCGTGATATGGCTCATTGATTTGTGCTTATCAACGTTTTAGTCCGATCAAAATTAAAAACAAACATGGATCGCTTTCAATCCCAAAAGTACCTCAAGTTGAATACCTCGTAACAAAAACAGACAATAATCTTGCAGGAACTAGGCTTCCATGAAATTCGCAGTGAAATACTTGTGTCCGGATTCCTATACATCCCGACACTCAATGACAAAGATGTTTAATTAATTTTGATTGGCTGATCAAATATTATAGAGCCTGCTCATCTTTATATAGGTAAAAAGTTGTGTTAAGATAGGTGTAACTTGTACACAGCTTTTAAAACACCCTCCCCTCTTTACTGGAGACAACGGAGAGTGATTCCTTTAAAGCTTGATACCATGACACTTAAGAACTTTGAAAGCAATAATGAAAGGTGTAAACGTTTGTGGTGACCTGAAATGTCTTCAAACCAACAACAGAAAATGCAGAACAGTTTACAAGAGACTTCTTCGTACCCAAAACGCAGTTCTCAACCTTACACGGACTTCAAAACAAACGCACAAAATTATTCAATTTACAACTGTCCCCCAAAAGGGCCTAAAATGGATAACAGACGATGAATAAGTTTACAACAACTGCCAACATTCTCGCAGTAGGTGACATAGTGTAAAGGTTTGCAGGGATTCGCAAAGAAGTTGGCAATTCAATGGGACTAACTCCACACCATGGGAGGAAACGTAGAAATTGTAAGTAAAGCTCAGGCACCTCAGACCAAACATAAACAATTCTAAAGCCTTTGGCTGTGAGGTTCATGGTCATATTTTCAAACTTCTCGTGGGATCGGATTTTTACAGCTCCAAAACTCTCTCACTCCACTCTTTACTAAAGGATAACATCTTGCACACACGTCAAATCCCATCACCAACTTTCGGAAGAGAAGGCCAGTTTGGCCGTTGGTATGGATGACACGTTACACATAGCATGTACCTTCCCCGAAGTTGGAGTATGGCTGCCTTAATGGCGGGATAAAAAACGGTCATACACACAAAATCCACTCCCATTGTTGGGTAGATGGGATTATTCCTAGCCTGTCTATACAGGGACAGCCTGCGTACGCGAAAAAGAAAAAAAAAAACTCTGGAACGTTACAGCGACGGAAGGAGGTGCAGAGGCTCCGTCTTTCATCACGCCTACCTCTAGACACAGTAAATCTCTAACAGTTCATTCCTCTGCGGCAATTGTCTATAAGATTTTTACCTTCAACTTTAACGATGACCAGGATTTCAGACTGACGGCAAATACTACCCTTGTCCAAAATCAAGCACAGGGACTGAATTCAGATATTAAACAACCCCGAAGTGCTCCTCAATGAATCACAAGAACTTCAAAATAATAGCAAATGTACACGGTATGCGAAAGTGTAGGTAATTATACTGTAAACACTTATCAACGCGGGTACTAGCTGAGAGTTGACTTCAACGAGGTGACAGCCCTGATATGGGCCTTTGCGGTCGGCTGGACTATACGCAGCATATTCAGTTAGCCACAACAAGTGATCTCTTCTTGCCCACGTAGCCTTTTTCAATATTTTTGGTGGTGTCATCATCCTCATCACTTTCATCACCATCATCATCATCATGATCAACATCAACATCATCATCATTATGATGATGATCATCATCATTATTCATTCATTCATTCATTCATTCAATCTTTTGTTTCAAACTTTCCGAAAGAACAGTTAAGCGGAATGGCTGTATGTCTCAACACGGCCTAGTTTAGTTTCATTAGGAATGTCAATAGTTTAGCTAGCTAAGTTCTTAAACAGCTGCAGGTATTTCGTTCACATTACGGTCACAATTACTGAGAGTATACACGGCCCCTTCACGTGCAGACCAAGCTCTAAGCGCTCTGCAGTCTACGCCCCCCTTTATATAATAGGCTGCTTACCTGGAAAGAGCCGACTAAAGAACTGCCTCCTGGCGCTAATCATTCGTTTGCCCGAGTCATTTAGTCGAATAAATCCCACACATGTTCACTCATTCTTTACATTGTTTACGGAGGACGCATGCTGTATGCATCTTGTCATTGTTTGTTCCTTTTATATGTATTTGCATTAATTTGATCTTTCATATGCATTGATTTGATCTTCAATTCGTTTTCTTTCCTTTTGCCCCAGGGCTGGGTGGGGGAAAAAAAGCATTTGTATTCCTTATCTCACTACCCTGGTAAAGTAAAATTTCGTTCGTTCGTTCGTTCTGTCATCCACCTAACAGTAAGCCTAGTTTTCTCTTCCAAAATTTGATGATGGGATTTTTACATGTTCGCAAGACACGAATGCGTTCATACACAGAACTTTGCTTTAATGTAGTCTCACTGGAAGGACTCCTTGAGAAATGGAGGAGTCAGAATCAATGTTAAATTCAAGGTTTAATCCCTCCGTGCCGATAAAAGCCCGGCGGAAATTTGAACCGATGACCCCCTAGATCATGAGTCTGGCGCTCTGTCAACTGAATTAGGTTTGTGTTTATGTCATGCTTTTTCTTTATCTTTTTGGAGTAGGACGCTGTATTACCAACGTGGGCAGTGCTTCGATATCAACTCTCTCTCTCCCTCTCTCTCTCTCTCTCTCTCTCTCTCTCTCTCTCGTCCTGCTCCTCCTCTACCCTCTTTCCCTGACTTCTTCACAGTCAACGATCGTGAACAGACTGTTCAACTGTGAAGCAATAAAATCCACGAAATGAAGCAGAAAGCGCACAGGAAAGTGCGAAGTCGGTGGTGGTGGTGGTGGTGGTGGTGATGGTGGTGGTGGTAATAGAGGGAAGGGGAGAGGGGGAGGGGAGAGGAGAGAGGGGGGGGGGGTGTCAGGTCAAGGACACAAATCATCCGGACTATCTGTTCGTGCGGTGATTAATCCGCCGGTCTCCTTTGTCACAAAGTCCATTACAAATCCCAAACCAGTTAGCCGGGTTTCCGCGTTCAGCATATATTGTCTTTAAAAATCGACATCCAAGAAAACAGATTTAGAGACCGCAGATGACAAAAATAGAGATTTGTATGTCCGATGTCTCTATCCTAACCCCCCTCCCACCCTCATCCCTCCCCTCCTTTACCATCATAGCTACCCCCGTTTCGACTCCTTTCCCCCTTTCTCCTGCTCCCATTCTCTCCCCCCACCCACCTCTCACCCACATGGTTTTGGTGGTGAAGACAGTAATTTTTCGTGCGTGCACGAGCGCGCGCGTGTGTGTGCGTGTGTGTGTGAGCGCGCGCGCGCGCGCGCGCACCTGCCCCCTTTCCCCCTCTCCTCTCCAGCCCCCATTCTCTCCCCGACCCCACCGACCCACTTCTCATCCACAACCGGCGTTAGTGAGGTTTTGGTGGTGGAGACGGTGGGGGTTTCCGGCGGGTGTGGTGTGGTACGGGTGGGGGGGGGGGGGGGGGGGGGGCGTGCGCGCATTTGAATGTGTCTATGTATGTGTCTGTGGGTGGGTGTTAATGCATGTGTCTCACACACACACACACACACACGCGCGCGCGCGCGCGCGGGCGCGCGCACGCACGCACGCACGCACGCACGCACGCGCACAACACACACACACACACACACACACACACACACACACATACACACACACACACACACAGAAACTACAAAACAAACGACATAACCCTGATCCGCATAATTATACTGCCACTGAACCAAAATTAGAAAGCAAACAAACTCTACATCGCTAAGTCTCTACCACCTGAAACAAAGAAAGATACTATAGTTTGGCTGCGCGGGTTTCTGCAGCGTTTGAGAACGTACTTCTCCCTCAGATCATCCCTTTGATAATAATGACATGGCCCTGGAGAACAAAAAAAATGATGCTCGTCCTTAAAGCAGGAACAAAGTGGACAGTACTATTTTTGTTAATACCTCTTACGAACGTTTCAGTGACACAAACTAAACCGGACTCTGGTGAACGTGTGACTGAATTCGGAGCTGGTGTTCTTCTCCGCCGCAGAATCCGATTTGACTCGACTATACGCCACAGAGACATCATTTGCATGTCATTTCGCATTCCAGTATTGCGGGAACTGTCGATTAAGATTTTCAACGATAGTTCTTTCTCTCCTTTCCGTTCCCACCATTCTCTCACAATGAGAGAGAGAGAGAGAGAGAGAGAGAGAGAGAGGAAGGATAGGCAGAAGAAGAGCGCGACCAGACGTCTATGATTTGCTTTGCATTTCCAATATGCAAATGGTGCAGCAGGCACGCTATTTTTTCAGACAGAAGATGCCACCAACACTTCCCAAGGAAATAAAAACACAGACCCTCCGCAGCTCGTGTTCAACGCACAGTTTTGCCTCTGATAACCATGCAAATCCTGTCCCTCAACTTTCCGACATGGAAGAGAACGGCAATTCTGGGCGGGAAGGCGGGAATGGAGAAGGGAGATGGTGGGGGTAGGTGGTTGTGTGTGTGGTGTGGGTGGGGGGGGGGGGGGGGGGGGAGGCAGGGGATGGAAGAGCAGGCTCAGGCCACAGGATTTTCTAACACCCCCCCCCCCCCCCCCCCCCCCCCCCCCCCGTGTATGTCAGCCCCAATTTGAGACTCCTTGCCACCGGAAACCGTCCCTGGGACACACTTCCGTTGCTGCTGGCGCCCTCTGACGACTTTTCATCACGCCATTCTCTCCCTTTGTGATCAATAAGCCATTTATTGAACACATTCCAGCGGAACTGCCTTTCCTCTCTCTTCCCGTGCTTGATTTCACAGCTGCACCAGTGCCCTAGCCACTATTGCAACATGCTGTCGCAACGTGGGGGATTGCTGTGGGTGATTGCAGGAAAAAAAGCGAAAAAGTAAAAAATGTATACTGGGATAAAGAATACAGCTACTAAATCGCTAGTGTTGTTAAAACGTTGGTCTAAGGACTGCGTGTAACTGAGGACCACAAATGAATAAATACATAACGTATATATGATATATAGATAAATAAAAACATATATGAGTAAATAAAGGATTACGTCACAGAGACATCATTTGCATGTCGTTTCGCATTATTCCAGTGTTGGCGGGAACTGTCAATTAAGATTTTCAACAATAGTTCTTTTTCTCCTTTCCGTTCCCACCATTCTCTCACAAATAGACAAGAGAGAGAGAGAGAGAGAGAGAGAGAGAGAGAGAGAGAGAGAGAGAGAGAGAGGGAAGGAGAGGCAGAAGAAGAGCCCGACCAGACGTCTATGATTTGCTTTGCATTTTCAATATGCAAATGGTGCAGCAGGCATGCTATGTGTTCAGACAGAAGATGCCACCAACACTTCCCAAGGAAATAAAAACACAGACCCTCCACAGCTCGCGTTCAAAACAGTTTTACCTCTGATAACCATGCAAATCCTGTCCCTCAACTTTCCGACATGGAAGAGAACGGCAATTCTGGGAGGGAAGGCGGGAATGGAGAAGGTGGGGGGGGTGGGGTGGGGGTGGGGTGGAGGCAGGGGATAGAAGAGCAGGCTCAGGCCACAGGATTCCTTCCCCCCCCCCCCCCCCCCCCCCGTGTCTGTCAGCCCCAATTTGAGACTCCTTGCCACCGGAAACCGTCCCTGGACACACTTCCGTTGCTGCTGGCGCCCTCTGACGGCTTTTCATCACGCCAGTCTCTCCCTTTGTGATCAATAAGCCATTTATTGAACACATTCCAGCGGAACTGCCTTTTCCTCTCTCTTCCCGTGCTTGATTTCACCGCTGCACCAGTGCCCTAACCACTACTGCAACATGCTGTCGCAATGTGGGGGATTGCTGTGGGTGATTGCTGATTCCATCCGAGTTCAATGCGAGCATTTTCCGGTCTCAATATAAAACTTAAAAGGAGGAGGGAAAGAGGGGATGAATTTCGTGTTCGGATTTTTTTTTTTAATGTAGTAATAATTCTTTTTCACAAAATCTAAAAGATATTTAACAGTTGAAGTGTTTCAAATGTTTCTATATCAACGTAGTCTACATTGTTCCATTTTATTCGTTGGTATTTTTATTCAACTATGGTTACTTTTAGTTGTATTTATCACTGCATTAGTATTACAATGTCCGTGTTATGCTT
>CM031605.1:56405317-56430317 GCA_018398815.1 Conus ventricosus
TCCAGGTCTGGATTGCCCCCCCCCCCCCCCTCCCCCACTTCCTCCGTCTGCTCGGCTCTTTGACCTCCCTCCCACATGAGGAAACGGCCCCAACAACAACACTCCTCTGTTTACTACCTTCCCACACTGACTGCCTAGTACCATGCCATTCTCCCTTTGGGATCAATAATCAATCTATTCGTCGAAGATGGTCTCCTGAAACTGTCTTCCTGTTGTGTTTGACGGCACAGAGACTGGAATCTCTAAGCATTCTCCCCTCGTGTTTTCCGCATTGTCTACGTTGCTTGGTCCTATATCAGTCACGTAATATCCTTACCTGCAGTTTGCTCCATCAATACTTGATGCTGTGGTGTAGTATTACGGAGGATGAATGCGATACACAAGGCACGGACTGACAGACAGAGAAGTATATGGGAAATAGCGAGAACATGAATGGGAGAGAGAGGCGGGAGGGTTCGCCAAGTTTTCCACTCCATGCCAACTCAATAAATGAACCCCACAAGACCTATTCCTCTTCCAACAATACTACCCCACAGCACTGTTAGTTATGAGACCACATAGCGAGACCACGACTGTCTTAACAACACTGTCGACCAACACTAATTCAGAGAGAGACAGAAGAAACTCACCACAAAGGGGAACCAAGACAATCACCCGTTTACCCCCCACAACCACCACCACCGCTACTCCTCTACCCTCAGTGTGTGTCCTGGGAGGGAGAACATTTGTCAGACCCCAGGACACAGGGTTGAGTCTGGTCCAGTCCTGAAGGAGCCTGGCCCATCTGCTGTGTTTTCACATTACTGTGTCTGTTGTGCTTCAGCTGAACCATCAGGAAAAGGAATGTCTATTGCTAGGGACTGGTCGTAAACTGGCTGAGCTCTGTTCCCTGGCTTCATGTAACACACAGGACCGCCAGCCGACAGGTAATCACGCCACAGTCTGGAACTGGCGATGTGTGGAGCCAGCAAGTCAGGTCATGTTGTTTGTAGCGCAGCCCACCACAGTGGCCGTATCAGGACTGGTGGATCCGGCAGACAATGAAACAATTTCTACATGGAAAATGAGGAAGGAAGGAAACCCTTGTTCCCATGGTCACAGTAAAACACATCAGGCCAGACGAATGCTGCTAGCGGTATTCATTCTTTTTTTTGTTTATTTTGTTCCTCGTTGTTATCTTCAGTTTTGTTTCATCACCATCATCATCGTAGTTTTCTTCTTGTTCTTTCTCCTCCTCCTCCTCCTCCTCTTCCTCCTACTCCTCCTCCTCCTCCTACTACTTCTTCTCCTCCCACGATCCTTCATCTCCATCTTCAAATTTCTCTTCTTCTTCATCCCGCCTCTTTTCCTCCCAATTCTTTTTTTAATGATTTATTCTACTTCTTTTCCATTTTTGCTTCATCATCATCATCATCATCATCATCATCATCATCATCATCACGTAATTTCTCCCGTTTCCTTTTTCTTTGTCTTTTTCTTCTTCTCCATACTACTTCTTTTACTGATTCTTCTGTTCAACCCCATTCCCACCCCACCCTACCCACCTCCTCCACATTCCTTTCTCTCGTTTGCTTATAGCTTCATTATCCTTCTATTCTTATTCTTCTTCCTCTTTTCTTTCTTACTTTTTCCTTCTGTTTCCCTCTATTCGTCTTCTTTTTCATCTAATTTCTTTCTTGCCATTTTCTCTGTTGCTTCTTCTACTTCCTCCTCCACTTTGTCTTTCTCTGCTTCGTTGTAATCTTCATCATCATTTGTATCACCATATTTCTCCTCCTCCTCCTCCTCCTCCGCCGCCGCCGTCGCCGTCGTCGTCGCTGTCGTCGTCGTCGTCGTCGTCGTCGTCGTCGTCGTCGTCGTCGTCTTCTTCTTCTTCTCTTCTTCTTCTTCTTCTTCTTCTTCTTCTTAGCCTATTGCCTGGTACTCCTTCTTAAATATTGTTACAACATATTCCTTCATACGCTTCTGTTTACTCTGCAGAACTTACAGCTCTGGCTCTGGCACTGAAGATGATCTCACAATCTATGAAGGACTTTCTGGTTCTGTCGGATTCGCTGTCAGCTTTGGAGGCCATAGCTGGCCACAACCTCCATCATCCCGAACTTCTCCACATTTTTTTCACTTTAAACTAGGTTGAAAGTGGAGGGTCACAACATCATTCTGGCTTGGGTTCCCAGTTATGTTGCCATCGGAGGGAATGAAATGGCTGATCGCCTGGAGAGAAACAGATAAATGTCTGTTCAACCCCACTTGCTTCACCACCGAGTTTTTGGGCGAAAGTGGCCTAAAAGCCGCCTTTTCCTGTGGCGGAAGAGAGAGAGAGAATCACCGGCAGACAGACAGACAGACAGAGAAGAGAGAGACAGAGAGAGAGAGACAGACAGACAGAGAGGTGGGCAGACACACACACACACGCAAGCGCATATTACTGTTCTCTGGCAAGTAAGACGTCAATAACCAAAAAATAACGATTATCTACAAACAAACATACTGTGCAGGGTTATCCGTTTTTAATACTAATTTACTAAACTTTTCAGATTTTAGTTTTTGTTTAATCCTATGTTTTTCTTGGTCGTTTTCAATAACATCATTTTCGCGCAAACATTCTTCAAATGAGTCTTTGTCTTTCATGTGAAATAGAACTACAGTCTTTAACTGTTCTCTAAAGTCTTTTAAAACTGAGTTATATTTCTGGCATAAAATCCACACACTTATCCAGCATGTCTTCCGCTGAAAGCTAGTTTCGACAAAGTGTTTCTCTTTTTAACTATGTCTCTTTCTGCTGAACAGTCATCTATAATAAATAGTGTCTGCGTTCCTTCAAACAGTCTAATAAAACTGTTCTAAACACTCACTCAGTTTATTGCTAGGATCAACTAAATATATGTCATCATCTGTCCATATAAACCTTCTATTATGATATGCTTTGTTCCATTTAAGTGTTGGGCAGAAAATCACAATATGATCAAAATTATAACTGATAAACTGTTTGTAACAGGGTCGAGGATAAATATTGTTTTTCCACAACCAGTCTGTCCACAAATCAATGAACAATGAGGAGTTTTTGGCATAAAGTTTAACTGCTCCATGGTTTTATAGAAGAATTTAATCTAATCCAGTTATTATTTTTATCATGTCCTCTGTTAAAACTTGTTCAGTATAATAAAACCCTACAAGACCTAAATGTGTAAGATTAATCCAATTTAGTTCTGTAAGATTGTTTCTATTTAAGTCAACAGTGATTTTGTTGCTTGTTGTTATGATCTTAATATCCTCGCCATTGTGAAGAACGACGACAACAACGTTAAGACGTTTAACGTCTAAGTTTTGCCAGCTAATATTAATTCCTTTTATAAGGTCGTCACTAACGCCACAACCCCATCCCTCTCCACATCTTTAAAGACAGAAATTTCAAATATCATTGTGAACGTGTCTCCTAATTTTCTGCTTGGAAAGACTGTATTTTTGAATTTACGAAAAAACTTTAAACCCCTTCCCCTCCTTTCCCCTTTTTCCTTCCGCCCCTTTCCCCCTTCTCCTTTTTTTTGTTTTTTGTTGTTTTTGGGTTGTTGTTGTTTTTGGGTTGTTTTTGGGTCTTCTTTTTCCCTTCTTCTTTTCTTCTTTTTCTTTTTCTTCTTTTCTTTTTTCTTTCTTCTTCTTCTTCTTAGAGTGTACCAAAGACCAACCACACACACAACACCCCACACCCCACACACAAAACACACACACACACACAACACCACACACAAAAAAACCCCACACAAAACCCGGGCAAAACACACACCCACACACACACACACACCCAAAACCCACACACACACAACACACACACACTTTTCTCCCCTTTTTTTTTTTTCATATCCTTACTTTTTTATGGGTCTTTTTTTTTTCCTTTTCCTCTATTACTAATTGTTTTTGGGGTTTTGTTGTTTTTTTTGTTTCATCATCATCATCACCTTTTTTCTTCTTCTTCCCTTTTTCGTTTTCAGCTTTTCCCTCCCTCCTCCTCCTCCCAACCCTTCCCCCTTTTTAAAAATTCCAATTCTTCTTCACCCTTTCTCTTTGCCCCCTTTTTCTCCTTCTCTTTTTTCAAAAAAAAATTTTCCTCTCCCTCTTTCCACTTAATTTTTGTTTCTTCATTCATCATCATCATCTCATTCGTTATCATCATCATCACCCCCCCCTCACTTCATCTTTTTCTTTTTTTTTTTAAATTTTATTTTTTTTTTTCGTCCCATCCACATATTGTCTTTTTTCCCCCAAAATATTTCTCCTTTTACTGTTTCTTCTGTCCCCCCCTCCCCACCCCCCCCCCCAACCCCCCCACCCCCCCACACTTCTTTCCCCCTGGTTCTTTTTACATTTCGTCACCCCCCCTCTCTTCACCCTCTTTTTTTTTTTTTTCTTTTTTTCCCTGTTTTTCCCATTCGTCTATTTCTTTCACCCCCACTTCTTTCCTCCCTTTTTTCTTTTTCTGCTTTTTTTTTTTTTTCTCTTCTCTTTGTTTTTTCTTTACATTGGGGTAACTTTCATTATTTTTTTTTAATCAACGGGAATTCTTCTTTTTCTTTTTCCCTTCTTCTTTTTTCTTCTTCTTCTTCTTTTTCGTCGTCGTGGGTGGGGTTCGTGTCTCGCCCGTCTTCTTCTTTTTTTAATTTTTTTCCCTTTCTTTCCCTTCTTCTTTCTTCTTCTTCTTTCTTCTTCTTTTTCTCTTGGGTCTTCCTTTTTTATTCTTCCCTTTTTCTTTTTCTTTCTTTTTCTTCTTCTTCTTTTCTTCTTCCTTTTTTTTCCTTCCCCTTGTTCTTGTCTCCCTTTTTTTCTACCCTTTCTTGTTTTCATTTCATTTCCTTTCCCCCCCATCTTTTTTTTCCCCTTCTTTTTTTCCCCGCCACAGACCGTAGGAAAATTTAACCCACGTTCAGACACCCACGGGGAAGAGACTGGGGGAAAAGGAGGGGGAACCTTTTTAAAGGGCCCGGGTTTCCCTTGGGGCATTCCCCTTTCACTTGTTTGGGCTGTTAAAGGTGATTAAGACCCCGTGTCTTTGTGAGCACTCGGGCATAACACTAAAATCTTTCGACCATGTTCCTGCTTTTTGAAACGTTCGTAATTCATTCACCAAAAGGGAAATTTGTAAGCTTTTTTACCCCCTGATTTGGGATTAGGGGGTGTGTGTGGTGTGTTGTGTGTTGTGTGTGTGTGTGTGGCGTGCGTGCTTTCGTGCGTGCTTTGATTTGCGTGCGGCGCCGCGCGTGTTTTGTGCGTGTGCATGATTTGTTGTGTGTGTGTGTGTGTGTGTGTGTGGTGTGTGTGTGTCGGGGCATTTTGTGTGTGTGGGTGTGTGTGAGTTGTGTGGTGTGTGGGTGTGTGTGTGTGTGTTTTGGGTGGGGTGTCGTGCGTGCATGAAAGCAACGGTTGTTTTCTGCCTGTTTTTTCTGTCTGTTTTAAAATATATATGTGTGGGGGTGTGGGGTGGTGTGTGGTGTGTATGTTGTGGTTGGGGGGTGTGTGTGTGGTGTTTTGTGTGTGTGTGTTTTGTTTGTTTGACAGAGAAGAGAAAGAGAGGAAAGGGGGGGAGAAAAGAGTGCAATGTGTGTGTTTTTGTGATGTGTTCACTTGTTTACAATATTTTTTTTTTAAATTCACATTTCTTTCTTTCGTCATGCCATTGGGGTTTGGGGGGCCCCCACACATATACACACTTTACGCACGCACGCAACCACACAACACACCCACCCACACAACACAAAACCGCACCCCTAGCCCCACACCACACCCCCACCACACACCCCAACACACCCACCCCCCCCAACAAAAACACACGCACACCACACACCAACACACACACACACACCCACAAACCCAAAGGGGAAACCCATTTTAAAAAGGCCAAGCGACCAAACTTCCCCAAAAAAATTTCAACAAAAATTTTCCTTTTTCCCAAAATTTTCCACAAAAAAAAAAGGGTTTTTTCCCGTTTGCCCCAAAACCAAAAATTTCCCCTTTAAAATTAAAAACAAAAGGCAAAGTTTTAAAATCCGGGGAGGCTTCAAAGAAATCAAAGGTCCCCTTGGGGGAACTTTTGGCCCAACTTTACAACCACCTTTTGGGCCATCTTGACCGGTTTTTGTTAAGAGCAGGAAAAACCCTGCAATTTCCATTTTAACAAATCCAACCCCCCCAAACCATATTTGAATTCCTTGTTTTTTCCCTTTAATGCCAAATTTTTTTCACCCCATTAAGTTTAAAAAACCAAAAAGGTTAAAATTTTCCCCTTTTAAAAAATTTTTAAAGAAAGTAAAAAAAGGGAAAAAAAAAGAACCTGTTTTTCCTTTTGGGGACAAAATCCCATTTCCCTTTCCCGGTTTTATTTTTTTTTTTTGTTTTTTTTTAATTTTTTTTTTTTTTTTTATTTTTTTTTTTTTTTAAAAAAATTTTTTTTTTTTTAAAATTTTTTATTTTTTTTCAAAATTTTTTTTTTTGGGGGTTTTTTTATAAAAAAAATTTTTTTTTTTTATACCAGTTTTCCAGGGGGACACGCCACACTTTGAAAGTCCCCCGTATTTTGGGGAAAGGGGTCCAAAAACCCCCCCCTTTTGGAATCTTGTAAACAAAGATGAGGCAAGTCGTAAAGATAAAGGGGAAAGTTTTTTCCCGGCTCACGGGTCCGTACTTTAAGTAAACCCTTACTTTTAGAAAGAGGTTTCCTAATCCACCCCTTTTTCCAAATCTTGAAAACAGAGAAAAGGAAAGCCCTTTAAAGTGAAGAGTGGGGGATGGTGGAAAAAAAAGAACAGGGGCAAGTGGGAAGGAAAAAGATGGGGGGGGGGGGAAAAAAATTTGGGGAGATCGGGTTAAAAAACCCACACTCGGGCAAAACCGGGCCTTAACGGGTCCAAATGCTATCAGACACAAAACTCTTTCCATGATACGGGATCAAACGCCCATTTCAGTTTACGGGGGAAATAAAGAAGTAAAAACGCAATCCCGCCACCCCACAGCCCCTTGACTATTACATAAAATCTTTTGTCGGGACTGCAACCAGGGCCCGAAAGGAAAAAGGGGGGTGGTATGGGGGTTTTGGGGAGCAAAATAAAGACGAGCCCGGGGTGGGGGGGGAAGGGGGGCAGAATGGGGGGGGTGGCATCTATCCCCCCCAGGTTGGATTGCCCCCCCCCCCCCCCCCCCCAAATTCCCTCCCGTTTTGCTCGGCTCTTTGACCTCCCTCCCCCCATGAGGAAAGGGGCCCCAAAAACCAACATCCGGGGTTTACTACCTTCCCCACGACTGCCTAGACCATGAAATTCTCCCTTTGGGATAATAAAAATCAATTCGTCGAAGATGGTCCCCTGAAACTGTTTTCCTTGTTTTTGGGTTTGGGGGCCACAGAGACTGGAATCTCTAAGCTTTCCCCCCCTCGTTTTTCCCGCATTTTTAACGTTGCGTTGGCCCTATTCATCACGTAATATCCTTACCTGCAGTTTCCCTCCTTTAAATTTTTTGATGCTGTGGTGTAGTATTACGGGGGAAAATTTGGCAACAAGGCACGGCCTGACAGACAGAGAAGAATTTTGGGAAATAGCGAAAACATGAATGGGAGAGAGAGGGGAGGGTTCGCCAATTTTTCCACCCCATCCCAAACTAAATTAAATGAACCCCACAAAGACCTTTTCCTTTTTCCAAAAATCCTCCCCCACAGCACTTTTTAGTTATGAGACCAAAATAGCGAGCCCAAAGGGACTGCCCTTAAAAAAAACACTGTCGCCCAAACCCAAAAAATTTCCCGAGGAGACAGAAAAAAACTCCCCCAAAAAGGGGAAAAACCCAAGGAAAAAAATCCCCCCCCTTTTTACCCCCCACCAAAACCACCCCCCCCGCTACTCCTCTCCCCTCAGGGTGTGCCCTGGGAGGGGAAGAACATTTGTAAAAACCCCCAAGGAACGGTTGAGTCGGCCCACCCCTGAAGGGGGCCTGGCCCTTTGGGCTGTTTTTTTCACATTACTGTGTCTGTTGTGCTTCAGCTGAACCATCGGGAAAAAGGAATGTCAAATTGCTGGGGACGGTCGAAAACCTGGCGACCCGGGGGTTCCCTGGCTTCATGTAAACCAGGACCGCCAGCCGACAGGTAACACGCCACAGCGGGAAACTGGCGTGTTGGAGCCAGAAAGTCAGGTCATGTTGTTTGTGCGCACCCCAAAACCAGGTGGCCGTATCGGGGACGGGTGGACCCGGGCAGACAATGAAACAATTTCAAACAGGGAAAAATGGGGGGAAGGAAGGAAACCCTTTTTCCCCCAATGGTCACAGTAAACACATCAGGCCAGACAAGCTTTTGGCGGTTTTTCACCCCTTTTTTCTGTTTTTTTTGTTCCTCTTTTGTTACCCTTCAGTTTTTTTTCCCTCACCAAATCTTTATTTTCTTTTGTTTTTTCTCCCCCCCTTTTCCTCCCCTCTTCCTCCTACTCCCCCCCTCCTCCTACTACTTCTTCTCCCCCCCCACGACCTTCATCCCCCTCTTAAAATTTTTCTCTTTTTTTCCCATCCGCCTTTTTTCCTCCCAATTTTTTTTTAATGTTTTAATTCTTTTCTTTTCCTTTTTGTTTTCATCATCCTTTAAACATCATATAAATTCCATATCTCAGGGAAATTTTCCCCCTTTTCCCTTTTTCTTTGTCTTTTTCTTCTTCTCCAAAACTATTCTTTTCCTGATTCTTCTGTTAAAACCCCACTTCCCACCCCCCCTACCCCCCACCCCCTCCCCCTTCCTTTTCCCCGGTTTGCTTATAGTTTTTTTTTAAACCTTCTATTCTTATTCTTTTCCCCTCTTTTTTTCTTATTTTTTCCCTTTTTCTTTTTTCCTCTTTTCGTCTTTTTTTTTCATCAAAATTTCTTTCTTGCCATTTTCTCTTTGCTTCTTCTACTTTTTCCCCACTTGTCTTTCTTGCCGTTTTAATCTTCATCACCTTTTATCACCAAAATTTCCCCTCACCCCCTCCCCCTCCCCCGCCGCCGTCCCCGGGCCGTCGTCGCTGTTTTCGTGGGCCGTCGTCGCCCGTCGTCGTCGTCGTCGTCGTCTTCTTCTTCTTCTTCTTTTTCTTCTTCTTTTTCCCTTCTTTTCTTCAGCCTATTGCCCTGGTACCCCCCCCTTTTTAAAATTGTTACAAAAAAAACCTTATACCCCTTCTTTTTACTTGCAAATTTACAGCTCTGGCTCGGGCACTAAAGATGATCCAAAATTTTAAAAAGGACTTTCGGGTTCTGTCGGTTTCGCGTCAGCTTTTGGAGGCAAAAGCTGGCCAAAACCCCTCCATCATCCCGAACTTCCCCACTTTTTTTTCACTTTAAACTGGGTTTTGAAAGTGGAGGGCCCACAACATCATTCTGGTTTGGGGTTTTCCCTTATGTTCCCCAACGGGGGGAATGAAATGGCTGATCCCGGGCCCAAGAATGCCAAAAAGGGAAATTTCAAACTATATATCCCCTGCCCCGATCTAAAAACCAAAAAAGGTTAATAATTGGTCGGGAAAACGTCGGGCAGGGGGATTGGAATACACAGATGGGGGTTCAGGGAAACCGTAGCCTCACATCAAGGAAATGTAAACGCTCCACCCCAATTAGTTAGTGATATGAATCTTTTCCCCCGTCCCACAATTAAAGGAAGAATTTCATTTTCTTGACAAGGTAGCGGGCGCCCCCCAAATAATTGTGAGAAATGACTCATTGGGAAAAACGAATGTGGTATTGGGTGAAAAATTTTGACCACTGAGTGATATTTTTAAAGGGGGCTGGTAAGGTAAGGTGTGGTCTGTGTTTTAAACACTAGTATGCCCTCACTAGGGAAAAGGGGGGGAAAGAGCGTTTTAACCCAGAGGGGCCTAGAGACTCGAACCGTCAGGACGGGGGTCCTCTTTGCTGACCATTTCCAAAAAACCCGGGGGAAGCGAAAGAAAAATTGGGGAAAGCTACGGGGGAAAAAAAACTTAAAGAAGAGGGGAAAAAATTTCATATTTAAATTTGAAAAGAAAGGTTACTTACACAAACCCTTTAATTCGTGTTTCACCCCCTTTCATTTTTAAAACCCTTCCCCCCTTCACCCTTCTCTTTCCCCCCGGGGAGGTGGTTGAAGATGGCCAGGGGTGTGGGGAACAAAACCCGGTTTCCCCCCAGCCAGTCCCAAACTCCGGGGAAAGAGGAGTTGAAGCTCTTTCCTTTCCCCCGGCCCAAAAAGAAAATTCGCGGAAGAAAAGGGGTCGAGACTCGTTCTCCGGGGACCAAAATTCGGGGGGGCCCGAAAAATTTGCCCCAGGGGGGGGAGGACAGGGAAAGGGAAGCGGGGAATTTTTTACTTGAGGCGGCGGGCCCTTTCAGTGATTAGGGAGTTATGAAATTCTCCTGCCCCGGGAAATTTTTGGGGATAAGGAAAATGTAAAGGGCCCAATGTTTTATGAAGGGGGAACTAGTTTTATTTTATCCCCTCGGTGTGAGGAGAGAAAACATGTTTTGAAGTTTTTTTTTTATCTCCGGTGGGGAGGAAAAGATACAGGTGAAAAATTGATTTTTTCTTTTGGTGTGGGAGGTTTAATTGTGGCAGATTTTTTTTGGTTCTCTCAGTCCCGGGGGAGGGATACGGGTTTGTAAAATCTGTTTAAAAATTTGGGTTTTTGGGGGAACTTAGTAAAGGGGTTTTCCCTAAAGGAGGGGGGAGAAAAAAAACTTTCCCGGTTAGTGCCCTTTTGGGTGTTTGGAAAGATTGCGTGGGGCGTAGGGAGTAAATGCTGTCATAAAAGGGGGTATGAAAAATTAACAGTGTGACAGGGGTGACCCCGACTCCAGTTTCCCCGGCGAAGCTGCCGTTTTTTTCTCCGGGGAAAAAAAAAAAAAAAAAAAAAAAGAAAAAATTTCTATTTGTGCCCGGGGGTTTTTTTAAAAAAAAAAGGGATTTAAAATTTGTACCCAAGGGTTTTTTGGGGAAAAAAAAAAGGGGTTCTTTTTTTCCCCAAAAGGGGTTTGAGGAAGAAAAAAAAAAAAATTTTTTATTTGTCCCCCCAAAGGGGTTTTGGGGAAAGGGAAAAAAAAAAGAAATTTTAAAATTATTTATTGAGTTTTAATTTTTGCATTTTTTTGTTGTTTTTTTTTTTTCCCCCCTTTTTTTTGTTGGGGTGGTTAAAAAATTTTTTTGGGTTTGCTCTATTTCCTTAAGGGTTTTTTTTTTTTTGGTAGGATTTTTTGACCCTTCCCCCTCAGGACCGATACCTAAACCTCCTCTTGCTCGAACCTGGAAGAAAGGGGGCGGGGGCTTTGGGGAAATCCCCCTGCCCTTCCCCAAGGGGAATTAAATTTTTTTTCCCCTTTTCCCAGGACTGATACCCCCCAACCTTTTCCTGCGTTTAGCGGGGGACTTTTTGGGTTTTTGGGGGAGTCAATAGCCCTTTCCCTTTTTTTTGATAAATATCTTTTCTTTCGTTTTCCCTATTGTTTCATTTTGGGTTTTTTCCCCCTTTCCCCCTCAGAGGGGGGATAAATTTTCCCCTCCGTAAACGCTAGTATTTTGGGGGTTGGATTTTTTCCCGTTTCTCCCAAAATAAACACTTTTCTGTTGATTATTTTTTTCGGGGTGTGGTGCGAGATTTTTTTGATTTTGGGGTGAATGAGCATTTTTTGATTGATTGTTTAGTTTTTTTGTTTTATTTACTGTAGTGGTGTTTTTTGCGTGATTTTTTTTTCCCCGCCCTCCTTTTTCACGGGAGACATTTGGACCATTTGGGGGGTGCTGTCTGTGGGCTTCTTTTGTTTTTTCTTGATTTCTGTCACTATTCCGGCCCTGGACCCCTTTTTTTTTCCTTTTTCACCCCCTTTTTCAAAATTTTTAAAACCTTTCCCCCTCAATAAGCTCCTATCTATTTTTCCTTTTCAACTTTTTCATTTTTTGGGTAGGTTTTTTCCGCTGTTTGTGTTTTTCCCCTTTTTTTAAAATTGGTTTTTTTGATTCCATTTGTTTTGAAAATTTTATATTCATTTTTTTGAAAAAGGGCTTACATTTTTTTTGGGAAAATTTCCCTTTTTAAAAATTTAAGTAAGAAAGAAAGACTGACAACAAGAACATTTGGGAAACTAAAACTTTAAAAAGAATTTATTTTCAAAAAAACTTTTTTGTTTTTTAATTTTTTTTTTTTTGGGGAAAAAAAATTTTTGTATTAAATTTCATTTTGTTTTGAAAATTTCCCAAAATTGAAAAACATTTTGGAAAATTTTTTTGGGAAAAATACATTTTTGGGAAATTTCATATCTCCCCTGTTTTAGTAAGCTTTTTTTGTTTAAAAACCCGGGAAATTGAATTCTTATAAACATAATTCGGTTTTGTGAAACTAATATCATCATTTTCCGCCTTATTTTATTCATACTTAGGTTTTTTTTTTTTGGTTTATATTGTTGACTTTTTCATTAGGGATGATTTTGATAAAAAAAAGTTAAACAAGGGGAAAACGTTTTGGGTTTTGAGGGGAGAAAAACTTAAAAAAAAATTTTTGTGCAACAAGGGCACAGATGGGGCGGGCCAGGCTAAGAGAGGGGAAAAGAAAAAAAAATTTAAACCGAGGGAAGTTTAAGGAAGAAAATAAATACAGAGGGAATTGAAAGAAAAAAACTACAGAGGGAAGTTTGAAGAAAATAAACTCCCGGGGGGAAGCTGAAATTGAAGAAAAAAGATTACAGGGGAAGCTGAAATTGAAAAAAAAAAGTTTAAGAGGGAACTGAAGCTAAAAGGAACGTAATTTTTAAGTTGAGGCAGTTGAATTAGAGCCTGGCTGAAATTAAAGAATACGGCCCCGGAGAACCCCCCCACCTTTGGCCGCAGCCATGCCTCAACCAAAAGCGGCATATATTCCAAATTTTGCCACCTTATGGGGAAAAAAAACCCGGAGGGAACATTGATGGGTTTTTTTTTCCGATTTGAAATTTCACGCACGTTTTTTTGGTTGGCCAAAGGAAAAATGGAATTTGTATAAATTCGTCGTTTTTTTAAGGGTAGGCCCTTTTACACTGTACCACTCACTCGCAGCGAAAAAAAAATTTTCCCCGGGATAGTTGAAAGAGGAACTTTCCCCAAGAAAAATTTTAATGTTCTGCTGGGGTTTTCACGAACGTTTCCGGTTTTTTGTGCGCCCCGAACAAGGAGAAACGTTTTCCAAACGTTTCTGATTTCCCTAGGGGTCATGTTTGGATCCCAAGGGTCGATTTGTCTAAAACGAACAAAACTTTTTAATCACTGCAGAATCTCCCTTTTTAAGACCCAACCTTTTTCCCGAGGGGTGAGCCAAAAAATCTGGGCCCCTTTCCTTAAAAAAAAGGAATTTTTAAAAAAGGGGGGGAGGAAAGTGTCAGTTTTGATCAGTAAATTTTATCCCCTCACCAAAGGGAAGGGCGTGGCAGGGAAAAGGGGAAAAATTCCCCCCCCTTTGAGTCTCATGGTCCTTTTACTATCCCCCTCAGGACCCGGGAAGTTCCGGAAAAGGAAAAACGTGGGGCAATTTTTGGGTCCTCAAGGGAAAATTCCCCCGATCCTAGGAAAGGACAAAGGGGTCTTTCCGCGGGTTGAGTGACTTTCTCAATGCCCCGTTTCTCACCGCCGGGAAAAAACCCCTTACTCCTCAGCAAAAAGTTCCCAGGTCGTGGACAGCGACCACCACGTTTGACCCTTTTTGGGGCCCGTTCATGGACAGAACAGAATTTACAAATCAGCGGCTTTCCGATCCCCCAAACCCCATTTTTTTTTTTTGTGATGGCAAGTTCCATTTAGGGAAAAAATTTCCTTTTTAAACCCAAAAAATTTAAAACCCGCATTAGTCCCCCACTGATTGTGAGAAAGGCCCTTTTTTTTGGCACCAGATCAATCTGTTTTTTGGGACCCCTTTTTGGAAAACCGGACCCTCCCTGGAGGCCCGCTTTTCCGGGGTTTTTGGGCCAACCCTTGGCACCCCCCCGGGTGGTGACCAAAACTTTGGCTTCCCCCCCCATAGTCAAAAACCCCCAAAAACGGTTTTGGGGCCCCCCCAAAATTAAAAAGGTTTCCGTGGGGAAAATTTCCGGGGGGGAAAAAAAAAGAACCCCCCAAACCCCCCCTTTAAATTAAACCCCTGGGATTGGTCCCATCCCCCCGCCGAAATTGAAAAATTTTGGAAATTTTCCCTTTTCGTACCTAAAATGGTGGTCCCGGCCCCCCCCCTTTATTTCCCCCCCTTTACCCCCCTTTTTGACTTCCCCTCCCCTGTTAAAAGCGGGACCCCTTTCTGGGGCCCTAAAATCCCGCCCCCCCCCGGTAAACCCAAAACCCCCCCGGTGTTTTAAAAACCACTCAGGAAAAAAAGGCCCCCACTCCTTACCCCCTTTCCCGCCCCCCGCCCAAACCCCCACCCCCCACTTGGAAACCCGGGGCCAAGGAAAACCCATTCAATTTAAACTTGGGTTTTTTGGGCATTTCTACGGGGGTGGAAACCTGGACCCGGAACCCAAAAGGCCAAAGGTTGGTGGTTTAACACCCCGAAAAACTTTGCTGGGGAAAAAAACATGATCCGTTCTGGTTTTTTACCGCCGGAATTTTTAAAAAACCCATTGGATTTTTGGGTTTTTGCCAGGTTTTCCACAAAGGGGTTAACTTAAAAACTTGGTCTTTGAACTGCCAAAAAACATTTAAGAAAGGGAAAAGGGGTCCCCCGTAAAATTTCAAAAATGGTCTCCAAATTTCCCCCAATTATTTTCGGGGAAGGGAGCTAGAAAAACTTTTGCCGCTAAAAAACTGTCCCCTTCCGGGTAAAAAACCTATATCTGGAACTTTGGTGGTACAGGAAAAAGGAAACCCGAAAAGGTTCCCCCCTTAAGAAAATCGGAAAAGTTATCTTTTTCGCTGGTTACTTTCGGGTTTTTAAAAAAATTGGGTTTTTGACAAAATTCCAGGTTTTGGGAAAGAAAAAATTCCCATTTGACTCTGAAAGAAAATTACAAGGGGGTCAATTCCCCCTTTTTCCCAAAAGCCCTATTTCCCCAATTTTGGGGAATGGCTTTTGGGTTTGGGGCCCCTTCCCCGGCTTGGGAAGGGCCATTTTTTGGAAAGGCCCAAAGGATGAAACCCCATGAAGGGTCGTTTCTTTTTCCGGCTTTTGGCTTTTTTCCCAAAAGGGGGTTTTCCGAAAGAAAGTTTCTCCCATTTGGAAGCTTCTTTTTGGAATTTAAAGGGTTTTCCCTTTGGAATTTTTATTGAAAACCCCTAAAGGGAGGTTAAAAGGGCCGGGCCATGTTGGGAAAATTAACTGGACCCCTTTACGTTTGACCTTTTGCGGGGAAAACGAAGAAAGCTGGGTTCTCACCTTTTGCCTTTTGGGAAAACGGGGTTTTAAAACTTTGAGACAAAAGGGGGAAAAAGGGCCCCGGTTTTTCCCTTTCCAAACGGGGTGAGGATTTTCCCGTCCCTTTTGTTTGGGGGGGGGGCCTTACTTTAAAACAAGATGAACATAACAAAACTTGGTTATGGGGAAGGGTCCTTTTAGGTGGTCGAAAAAATTTTAAATAAATTTAAAATCAAAAAAGGCAAAAAACTGGAAAAAGGGATTTCTTTTAACATGTTGAAAAAAGTTGTTGAACGTACAAATGTTGGGCCCTCAACCAGTCAGTTGAGGGGGATATGTCCGTGTCAGAAACTGATGTAAAATGACAAAACCCTTATCATGTGAATTTTTTCCCCCCTGAAAAAGGAAGGGGGCAAAACAAAGGTTATGAAAACAGCAAATGTTTGGAAATGTTAACATCAAACCCGTGCCGATGATGTTGTACCCCTCCCAAATTTTGTCTATCAAAAGGGGGAACATGAGGAAGTGGTTTTTTTCAAATTTATTTTTCTTCCAAAATCAAAAAAACCCTCAAACATTTTGAAAGACTTTCAGGATGTGTTGACGGGGTACCCCAAGGGTACAGAAAAATGGGAAATTTAACCCTAGTAATTTAGTTAACTTTTGGGAAAAACCCGTTGGGGAACCAGGGCCCTTTCCCCCCCCCATTTCCAAAAAAAAAAAAAAGGGGTTGAGGAGAAACAAAGTAATGCTGGATTTAAAAGGGAAAGAACCTTCTAAAGTCCCGTAAAAGTCACCAGTTTAAATTTGGGAAAAAACCTGATGGTTTGGGGCGTTTTTCCTTTTGAATTAAAAGAAATAAACAAAACACTGTGTTGGGTGCCGAGGCCCCTCCCCGACATTGAAGAACTTGTTTTTAGCTCTCCGAGGGGGAAATTTTTTTTTTGAAAATTTTACTTGATTGAGGAATTCCAGTTTACTGTTGAACCAAATCCTGGAAAACAAATGTTTTAAAGGGAGATTGTTTTTCACGTGCGTGAATTTTTCATGGGGCAAATGTAAAAATGTCTTCAAGGGAAAAACTATTCCTGTTTTTTTTTCTTTCCTTTTGTTACGGTATGATTTACTTTTTGGGTTCATTGTATTTCAAAATGACATTTAAAAAACAAAATTGGGATTATTTCATAATTTTCTTATTGAAGTGACTTTGTTTTGCAAGAAACAACCCTTGTGGTTTATGTAATTTCATATTTATTCTTTGGTAAACCCCTTTGGAAAAAAAACAAGTACATTTATGTCTAATTTGCTTTTTTGAAGATGAATCAAAATGTATGTTGATGAGCAAAAAACCCCTTTTTGACTGTATATATACATGTTTTTTTATTTTTGCAATGGGACAAACCAAATTTTTTTTTCATTGTCACCCGGGCAAAAAATGGGAAAACAGGGACTTTTAAAGGGTAAAACTACATGTGGGAAAAAAAAAAACTAGGGTTTTAAAATATGTTTTTTTTTGGGGTTTTCATGTCTATTTAAAAAAAAATTTTAAATTAGAAATATTCCCCATTTTCCTGAGGGTTTTTTGAAAAAATAAGATGTGAGACAAAAAAACAAGGGGGGAAAAAGTGCTTACATTTAATTTTATGAACCCCAAATTTTTTGCCTTTTAATTGTTAAAATCCCCAATTTTTTTATTTCCCTGTAAATTTGGGGAAATTTTAAATTTTTGGAATATGGGGATCAATTTAAAAAATGTTTTTTTTTTTGAAAGAATTTAAAAAAATTTTAAACATGCTAAAATTTTTGGGGGGATCATGGGGATTGTTTTTTACATTTATTTTTAATTTTGGGGAATCATGTGCGATGGTTTTAAAATTTTTTGGGTTCATGGCTGAAGATGTGTTTTAAATGACGTTGGGTTTTCCCTTTTAAAAAAAATTTTTTGGGGAAAAATTTTTTCCCTCCCAGGATGGGGGGGGTCAAAGTGACGTACCTCACATCAAGGCCCTGTGACGCCCCTTTTGTTTGTTAGGATATGAATCCTTCCCGTGCCCCAAATTTAAAAGGGAAAAAATTTCATGTTTGGGTTGACAAATGTGGGGGGCGTCCCCAAAAAATTGTGAGTATGACTCATTCAGGAAAAAAGGGAAAGTTGGGCCTTGGGGGGAAAGGCCATGAGTGTTGGTTTAACAAGGGTGGTAAAATTTAAAGGGGCTGGTCTGTGTTTTAAAAATGATTTTGCACCCATGGAGAAGGGGGGGAAAAAGTCAGTTTTAAAACCCCGGGAGATGGGCCCAGAAAACCGAATGTCAGGGCGGTGGTTCCCCTTTTCTGACCATCATTTCCAGGTGAGGTAGAAAGTTGGGGGGAAAAAAACAGGGGGGAAAAATTAAAGAAGAGAAAAAGAATTTTATGTTGAATTTAAAAAGCCCGGTTTTTTCACGAAAACCTTTTTTCGTGTTTTTAGCCCTTCAAACCCCTTTTTCCCCTTCCCCCCTTCCCCCCTTATCTTTCACCCCCTGAGGGGTTTGAAGATGGCCTGGTGTGGGGAACACACCGGTAGTTCGCCCCCCCAGTACCAACTCCCGGGAGAGGAGTTGAAAACTCGTTTATTTCGCAAGAGACAGAAGAAAATCGCGGGAGGAAGTTTGGACTCGTACTCCAGGACAAGAGAAATTTGAGGGGGCAGTATTTGTCTAGAAGGGAGACAGGGAAAAAGGGGAAAGCAGGGAAGCTTTACCCTTTAGGCCGGAGGTCCCCAGTTTATTCGGGGGGTTATGTATTTTTCCCCGGTCCCGGGAATTTTTTGGGGTAAAGGAAATTTGAAAGGCCAAAGCTTATAGAAGCGGGAAATGATTATTTTATTTTCGGGTGAGGGGAGTTCCCCCTGTGAAGAAAGATTAAATTTATCTCTCGGTGTGAGGGAGTAAAATTTTTGTGAAGATTGTTTGTTTTTGGTGTGGGAGAAGGGGAAAATGGTTTCAGATTTTTTTTGGGTTTTCAGTGGGAGAGAGATACCGGGGAAAAAAATTGGGTTTTCAAGTTGGGTTTTTTGTGTTAGTAAAAATGGTTTCCCCGAAGGGGAGGGGGGGAAGAAAAAAAATTCCATAGTTTCCCTTTTTGGGGGATTTTGGGAAAATTGGTGTGGTTGGAGAAAAACTTTTCATGAAAGCGGGGATGCAAGAGGGGCAGTGTGACAGATGGGTAACAAACCTTTTTTTCAGACGTCCCCAAACCCCAAAGGGGTTCCCCTTTATCTACAAATTTGGGGTTTGCAAAGAAGAAACGGTTTTATGCCTGCCCCCGGCCTTTGTATTTTACTCCTTTTACCTTTTAAAAAAGGGGAAAAAAGGGTCCCTGGGGGCATTTTCCCTTTTCATGGGGCCAAATCCGATGAAAATATTCTTTTTGAGTGGGGACTTTCATGGTGAGACACAAACATTTTACAGCAGATTCCATGAAAACCTTGTTCCGAGATGTTTTCCCCCGTGCGGTCTTTTGGTTTCGAAAGAATTAGCATTTTTTTATCGGATCTGAGTTTTACAGTGGAAAAAAATTTTTAAGGGAAAATTTTTGGGTGGGTTTTTTAAAAAGATTTTTTTTAAAGAATTGTGGTAATGAATGACTTAAGATTTTATTTTACCGTAAATGACAGCCCTGATAAGGCCCCCCCCCTTTTTGGTCGGGGGGCTATAAGCAACCCTTACCCAACCTTTTCCCTTTTCCCCCTTTCCCACCCCTTTTCTTTCTTCCCCCCTCTATGTTTCTTTCTTGCTTTCATTTTCCCTTTTCCCACTCTGTCCCCCCCCTTTTTTTCCCCCTTCTTTTTTTCCTCTCACCAAAAGGACCGTGAGGGGAATAATCCCCGTGGACATCCAAGGGAAAGACCCCGGGGGCCTGAGGTGAACCTGTTTAAAGGGCCCATACCCCTGGGGATTACCGTTCAGCTGATGGGGCTGACGGGAGGTTATAAAACATGTGTCTTGATGGACTGGATAAAAACTTCCCCATTTACCCTTGGTTTTTTCCCCTTCAAAAACATTTGCAAAATTTAAAGTTGGGGTTCCTTCACATAAAGACAGTTGTTTTAAATAGCTGATTGGAAAGGTGTCTTTTGTTTGTGTCAAATGGGTGTGCGTTTATGCAAGGTACGTTTTGGGGGTTTGGGGGGGGTGTTGTTGCTGATTGTTTACTAATAATTTTCCCCTTTACCTCTTCTCCCTCTTTACCCTTTCCCGTCCTGCCCTTTGGTTAAAGGGTGTGTCCGGCCCAATTTTACCCCAGGCTGAAAAACCCCAAAGGTTTCAAACAAAATGTTGGGGTTTTGCTGCATAGTTTGCGGGGGGGTTGTCTTCAGTTTTTGACAAGCCCTAGCATAACATTATCAGCTTAAACCCCCAAAACACACACACACACACACACACACACAAAACCCCACACAACCCAAAATAAAGTTTCATTCCCCCGCTATGCATTTTGGCCAAGCTTCAAATACTTTGGCTGTTTGGATGATTTTCCCTTTGGGTCTTTTAGCCAGGGTTTCGACAACAACAACAACCTTCCCCGTCTGTTGGAAACAGAAAAACCCACCCCACACCCAACACAACAACCACAACACACACAACCAAATATAAGCATGTATATGTACAAAATACTTTCCCAAACACATACATTTTGGCGCCCGCGGGCGGGACATACATACACAGAAAAATATAGCTGAGGGGGCCATCAAACATTTTCTGTACCCAAAAATTTTTTCGGATTGAATATTTCCAAAATTTTCGGAAACCCAATCAAAAAAAAATTAAAAATTTTTTTATTCTCCAAACCCCCTTTTCCAGTCTTTTAATAAGAAAATTTTTTTTTTTTTTTTTTTAAAAAGAAAAAAAAAACGAAACCCCGATTCCTGTTGCTGGTTTCCAAAAAGGAAACCCCCTTTTCTTTCCTTTTGCCCCCCAAATCCCCTTTGAGTTTTACCTGACATGGGGCCGGACAGAACCCCGGCATTTTTTTCAAATTTGTTTCCCCTTTCAAGAAGTTTAAAATGTTTCAGGAAAATCACAAGATGCGAAAGGCCCTTTTTACCCCTTGGGGCGTGAAACCTTTCAAATGTGTCCTCCTTGTACGTTCCCGGGCACCACTGACGGTCTGACTGCAAACAACTATGTTATTTTCCTTCTTTTTTTTGTTACCGGATGACACGGCCACTCATACGAAAGAAACCAGTCTTGATTCTTCAATTTTTAGAAAATCACACCTCTTTTCAGTTCAGCTTGGACTTTTGTTTTTCCCCATTTTTGACTGACTGGGCCCCACTTTATTGGGCTGTCCTGTTGAGAAAAAAAAAACAAAATCAGCTTTTAAAAAGTAAAAAACGCATAACCTCCCCCGGGGAAAAGTAATAGGAAGCACAAAAGAAAAATTTTAAAAGCTAAAAATAGTTAAAATCCGACCCCCAAAAATTTCTTGACGCCGTGCTAAAACCGCTTTCCAAAATTTCATGGCCAAAGCTTTCAAGTTACCCTTAAATTTTTTAAAAAAGGTTCTAATCCATACATTTCAATTTTATCAGGGATGGTTTTTCAACGAAAGAGGGAAAACAGGGGGGTTGCTTTGGGGGAAAAGACAGAAACATGGGGAGAGTGGGAAGGAAAAAACCCGGAGGGGGTGGAGGGGGAAAAATAAAACCAACCTCCCCACAGCCTGCTTTACCCCCCCAAATGCGGGGCAGACACAACCCCTGTTTCCCTAAACCGGCAGGGGGCCCCTTTCACTCTCCAGTTTCCCAAAAACAGCCCTTTGACTAAATTGGGAAATTTGTCAGAAATGCAAAGGTTTTGGGGGAGGGAAGGATTTGGAGGTGAATGGGGGGGGGGGAGTCGAGGGGGGGTGGGGAAAGGGGGGAGAAGAAGAAGAAAAAAAACAGTTTGGGGCAGGGAAAGGGAAGGGGGGGGGCGAAGGGTAGGTGAGTGGGGGAAGTTTTGGGGGGGGAGGAGAAAAAATTTTCCCTCCCCTTTTTGGATTGCCTCCCCCCCCCCCCCCCCCCCCCCCCCCCCCCCCCCCTCCGTCCACTTTGGGTCCCTTTACCTCCCCCCCCCGCAAGGAAAAAGGCCGAACGACTTTCCCCCGATCATCCCCCCCCACATGATGCTTTTTTCCCCCCGCCCCTTCCCCCTTTGTGATCGGGTAACGATAGTTCATCAAAAGTGGTCCCTGCAACGTCAACCCGTTGGGATTTACGGCCGGGGCTGAAACCCCCAGCCCTTCACCCCCTTGTTTTCCAAAAGGTCCGCATTTTGGTTTTGGGCCTATTTCAGTCAGTAATATCCTTACCTGCAGTTTGCGCCATCAATACTTTGATGCCATGGGGGTAATTCACGGAGGGAAAGAAAGTCAGTTGGGATGGGGTGGAGGGTTGGGAAGGGTGGGAAGGGGGGAAAAGGTTCATGGGGAAAATGTAGGCTTTGTCGTGCACAAAGTTTAAGTCTTAGTTTTTTTGGTTTTTTATCAAAAGATGTTTTTAATTTTTTGTGAGATTCTGGTGAAAAGGGGGGTTTTATGGGTGGATTGGGGTCAAAAACACAGCCAAAGTTTAAAAAATTGATAATTTTGGGCGGGGGTGGACATTTTTTAAAGGTTCGTTTTTTCATGTAAATTTTGGCCTATTCCCAGCTTTTGAAAAAAAGGGTTTTAAAAAAACCAGATGTCCATTTTTACATGTACCCTTTGATAGGGAGGCATTGCGCTTTAGACAGAAAAGGCCCAAAAAAACCCAAATTTTGAGCAACAAAGGGAAGTGGGGCACGGGGCGCGCGCGCGCCCGCAAAACACACCACACACACACACCCCACACCCCAAACACACCCCCACCCCAAAAACACAAAAAACACATACGGAAAACAGGTACGCACCGGGACACCCCCAGCACGCACGCACCAAGACGCACGAGGACACACCAAACGCATGCACGCACGCCCGCGAAAGCCCCCCACGCACGACGCACGCACGCACCCAAAACCCCCCAAAACACACACCACCCCACGGATGCCCCAAAATGGAAAAAAAAGCGAAAAAAAACAACACACAACACACACACCCCCCCCACACACACACACCCCCACAAACACTCCCCCAAAACCCCACCCAAACACACACACACACTCAAAACCCCCACACAACAACACACACACACACACACACACACATACACCCCACGCGCGCGCGCGCGCACGGAGACAGAAACAGAAAACAAAGCGAAAACAGGGGGTTTCCTTTTGTTTTCCTTGTGCAAGTTTTAAGCCTAAAGCCAAGTCAATAAAAAGGGTTCCCCAAAAAAACCTATTCCTCTTTCAAAAATACTACCCACAGCACTGTCCGTAATTTGGGACCACAAGAGGGGGAAAACTCCCCCCCCGTACCATACTGTCGACCAACCCCGCGGAAAAACCCGCAAAAAAACCCCAAGAAAGAGAAAAAAGAAACCCATTTAACCCAAAAAAAGGGATTTTTCCCCGGTTTTAATTCCCCTCTGCAGGGGGATCAGTAAAACTTAATTTTTTAAAGTGTTTCCCTAAGAGTGGGGAGAAGAAAACATTCGTAGTGCTCCTTGGGTGATTGGAAGATTGCGTGTGCGTATGGAGTAAATCTGTCATGAATGCGGGTATGCAAGAGTGACAGTGTGACAGATGGATAACAAACTCTTTCAGATCCGTCCAAACCTAAAGGAGTTCCTCTCATCTACATCTGGTGGTCGCAAAGAAGAAACGGTTCTATGCCGGCTGCACACCGGGCCATTCGTATTTTACTCATTCATACCTTTTAAAGAGTGAAGAAGCTCCATGGTGCATTCCATGTCATGTGCAACTCACGATGAAGCATATTCTTTTAGAGTGCTGGGACTTGCATGATGTGAGACACAAACATTTTACAGCAGATTCCATGAAAACCTTGTTCAGAGATGTTCCACCTGATGCGATCTTTGAGTTCTTGAAAGAGATTAGCATTTTTCATCGGATCTGAGATTTTACAGTGGAAAGATTTTAGCAAAATTTCGGATGGGTTTTTAGAAGATTATTTTAAAGAATTGTGTGAATGAATGACTATGAGTTGATTTTAACGTAGTGACAGCCCTGATATGGCCCTTTGTGGTCGGCTGGGCTATAAGCAACATTACCTAACCTTACCTTCTTCCTCTTCCTACTCCCTTTCTTCTCATCTCCCCTCTCTCATGTTTCTTTCTTGCTTTCATTTCCATTTCCTACTCTGTCACCCCCACCTTTTTTCCACCTTCTTTTTTTCCTCTCAGCCACGGACCGTGAGGAGAATAATCCACGTGCAGACATCCACAGGAAAGAGACCCGGGACCTGAGGTGAACCTGTTTAATGGCCGATACCCCTGGGCATTCACCGTTCAGCTTGATGGGCTGACGGGAGGTGATAAAGACATGTGTCTCTGATGGCATCTGGCATAACACTCTCAACTCAGTCACCCATGTTTCTCCATCTCAAAAGCATTTGCAATTGAAAAGTTGTGATTCATTCACATAAGACAGTTGTTAAACTAAGCTGATTGGATGGTGTCTATGTTTGTGTCAGTGGGTGTGCGTGTATGCAAGAGTACGTTTTTGGGGGTGGTGGGGGCTGTTGTTGCTGATTTGTTTACTAATATTCCCGTTTATCTCTTCTCCCTCTTTTCACCTGCCAGTCCTGCCTTGGCTTAAGGCTGTGTCAGGCCAATTGACACAGGCTAGAACACCAAGGCTACATCAAAATGTTGTTATGCTCTGCATAGTTATGCGGGGATTGTCTTCAGTTGTGACAAGCTCCTAGCATAACATTATCAGTCTTAAACAACACACACACACACACACACACACCACACACACACACACACACACACCCGTAAGTAATGTTCTCATCCCCAGCTGATGCATTTGTACCATAGCTTCAAGTACTTCGGCTGTTTGGATGATCCTTGGAGTCTTTTAGCCAGGGTACGACAACAACAACAACCTTGCCAGTCTAGTTGGCAGCAGAAACACACACACACACACACACACACACACACACACACACACACACACACACAACCACACATATAAGCATGCTCATATGTACACATACATACACAAACACATACATGTGTGCGCACGCGCGCGCACATACATACACAAAAGTATAGCTGAGGTTCCATCAAGCATTGCTGTACCAAACTTGTTCTGGACTTGAATATTACAATCTTGCGGAACATCCAACTCAAAAAGAAATTAATTTCTTATTCTCCAACCACCGTCCAGTCTTCAATAAGAATTTTTTTTTTTTTTTTAAAAAAGGAAAAAAAAAGACCCCGACCCGTTGCTGCGTAAAAAAACCCAACTTTTCCCCCTTTTGCCCCAAAAACCATTTGAGTCCCTGACGGGGGCAAACAAAACATTTTTTTAAATTTTTTCCCCTTCTTTTTTTGGAAACCGGGGACCTTTGCCCAACCCCCCCCCCCCCCCCCCCCCCACCCCCCCTTTTTTTTTTACCTCCCCCCATACGAAAGAAACAGTTTTGATTCTTCTTTTTGCAGACAAATCCCCCTCTTACAGTTCAGCTTGGACTTTTGTTCCTCATTTTGACTGACTGCCCTACTTTTCTGACTGTCCTGTTGAGAACAAAAA
>CM031605.1:56437817-56440317 GCA_018398815.1 Conus ventricosus
CAGAATTCTTAGTGCGGTTACAATCAGATGATCTTCGACAGAGCGAGACTCAAAGAGCTGCGATCTGATGTGACATTTTTGTTGATGATGATGGTGGTGCCTATTTTATGTCTTTGTGTCGCGTTTTTTTTTCTCTCATCTTCAGTGCCATTCATTCCAGTTCCCGCCCACAGCTACAGCCTGACTTCTCCCACCACAACAGTTTTTCCCTTTATCAAATTGTTGAAACAGAGCTCTCTGTCTATTTGTCTGTCTGTCTATCTGTCTTTCTCTCTCTCTCTCTCTCTCTCTCTCTCTCTCTCTCCTCTCTCTCTCTCTCTCTCTCTCTCTCTCTTCCCCTTTATTCCTCAATCATATCTATACGATTCACAACTGATGAGATATTTCAATGTATGTGAACATCTTTTAACAAGACTATTAAAGCAGCCACATTCTGTATTCTGAGATCATGTCTAAACACACACCTGTGTCCATGCGTTCTATTTTTCTGTGTCACCCATTCTACTAGCACACGATGACCAGCCCTTCTCTGAAGGTTCGAATGGGATTCAGCATACGCGCGAGATTTTGTATGTTTACATTCAGCCACAGAACCCCGGTTTAAATTCTCACATGAAGAAACAGGAGGGAACTGCAAGTTGTACCGATGTTAACTCAGAAAAAGAAAATATCTTTCAATCTGATAGTCTCGACGGGGAATCAAACCCTGAACCTTGGGAAAAGAACTTTTACACCCTACCCACAGGGCCATGTAACCAGATGGCATATTGTAGGAACACTGCGGCAGAAAATGTCAGAATGACACTGTGTTTTATAATATCATCCCGACACTGTGGTACCAATTGTCACCCCAGTACAAAGTCATAACCAGATGGTTTATGGTACCAACGCTGCGGTACAAAATGTCACCCTGACGCTATGATACAAAATATCACTGCAGTACAAATTCATAACCAGATGGCATATTGTACCAACACTGCGGGGTACCAACTGTCACCCTGACACTGTGGTACAAAATGTCACTCCCGACGTTGCTACACAAAATGTCATCCAGGAACAGCCTGTCACACAGGGTGACGTTCTGTGCGGGTATTTATATATTCATTCATGTCTTTTGTGAAACACATTGTCGCCAAGTGGGAATGCATGGTCAGTCCTAGGTCGGGTCTAGCTGGTCACTTGTGTCACGTGATCAAGGTGTAAAATGTGAAGTAGGGAAACTGAGAACGCTTCAAGTGATAACGAGCATATTTGGATTTAACATCGTAACAACAACACACAAAAAATCAAGTCAACAAATATACGGCTAAAAGTATTGCAAGGTTAACAAAAGGCTCGTATACCATACACACCACACGTCCCAGAATGTAACATGGACACAGGCCAGCCAACGTAGATCTGATGCAATATCGTACTAGATCATCATCATCATCATCGTCGTCGTCATCGTTGTCGTCGTCGTCGTCGTCGTCGTCGTCGTCATTCTTTGAGCATCAGACTAAAAGTCAAGTATGTCGAAATCTAAACCTACTTCCTTACACCACCACCACCGCCGCCACCATCACCATCACCATCAGAACACATCACAGCCTTCGCCGAAACTAGCACCATCATTGGCAATTCCATGTAAGCATTGGTGGTCATCATGATCTTCTGACTTCGCATTGTACACTATATCACGAAACAAAAACGACTGATAAGATCCGGATCGCAAATCATACATTCACGTATTGCGACAGTGTTTCCCACAGTGAACATACGCAGGTGACCGGGGAGACGTTTACTACCGCAAGTTCAGCATGAAATATCACCCAGGGCGACATTCTGTACCGGGGTGACATTTTGCTCCCGTGTGACATTTAGTACCGCAACAGTTTTCTGTGTGGTGTGTTCCTGGTGTCTGGCTGTTGGAGTCAGGGCTGGCTGACAGAGTCGTAAATACAGACAGTGGTGTTCGCTCTATGTGGTGGGCTCATTACCGACAGTCCTGTATTGTGTTGTTGGAAGACGGTTTATTTTTCTTTCATTCTTTTTTTTCTTTTTCTTTGTGGAGAAGTATAATCGACTTGGCCCAGTGCCCGAAACATAGGGAAGAAATCTCTCTCTCTCTCTCTCTCTCTCTCTCTCTCTCTGAAAGTGAAACGGTCGCTCGCTCGCTCAAACGCTCGTATATTCTCTGTGCGAATGTGCGCACCTGCGAGCGTGCGTGCATGCGTGCGTGTGTGTGTGTGTCAGTTCTCTAGTTTAACGTCTATTCACTATGAGTGTTATTAGACGAGCTGCAGCTGAAGCTGAGCAGCGCAGGATGATCAGGAAGACCAGCGCCAACAGATCTCCAACTGCCGCCGCCATCCCCTGTCCATACTGTGATAGGCCTTTCCGGGCGCAGATCGGCCTGACCAGCCATCTACGCACTCACCCCCGATCCCAGGATGACTAGATGGCCTTCGTCGTTTCGACGGACAAACAACACAACACAATATTAGACGGGGAAAAATAG
>CM031605.1:56442817-56450317 GCA_018398815.1 Conus ventricosus
TACCAGCAGGTGCTGCAGAACCACGTCGTCCCACTGTTTGGCCAGCACCCGGAGCTGCAGTTCTTCCAGCATGATAATGCACGACCCCCACACCGCAAGAGCCACCACTGCGTTTCTCCAGGCAAACAACATTGCCGTGTTGCCCTGACCATTCTGTCCCCTGACGTGGCTCCCATTGAACACGTCTGGGATGAGCTGGGGCGTCGTGTGGCCCGTGGAAGACGTCCACAGACTCTCGATCATTTGAGGCGCGCACTGACCCAGGAGTGGGCTGGACTGCCACAGGCATTCTTGCACAACCTTGTCTACTCCATGAGGAGGCGCTGCCAAGCGTGCATCGGGGCAAATGGCGGACACACTCGGTATTAGAGCTCGCGGACGGACATGCTCGTCGTCGTGTACTTTTTGACAGGGACCCTAGTGAAGCCACCAGCTAATTTCAGATGAATTCGACAATTCTTGTCAAGAACAGACATTTTGTTTAATTGAAAAATGGATGCGTAATCAAATGTGCTTACTTTCATTTAATAATTCTGTACTACCAACGTTGTCTGGGTCTTCATGTTGTTCTTAATGTTGTTCAGTATATATATATATATATATATATATATATATATATATATATATATATATATATATATATATTATTATTATTTAACAGTGATGTAGATTTCCATCGGTCTCCGGTCACTGACCGATAAAAATGTAAAATGACCGATCGGCTCGACCTCCATCCGGTCAAATGTCCGATCCTAATACAAGCGAAGCGGTCGCATGTCCTATCGTTTTCGCGAGGTCGCGGACAAGTCTACAGCCGTTTTATTGTGCGGAGGCGTGCGAGACCGAGTAGCGTTGAAAGGCAGAGCCAAGCGCATCGCGTGTTCGGGAAAATTTGCACAGCTCTGAGGCTGACGCACCGACTGAAGCGCGATGCAATAGGCGAGAGGAGCACAGACTTAGAATTCAGCAAGAGCGAGTAACTCTTGTTGAATTTCCGGCCTGCGTGCGGTTTGTTTTCCTTCACATCCGACAGTGGTAAAAACGTGTGCATCACGCCATCAGTCTTCATCATGCCACCAAAGAAGAGACTCAAATGTGAAAAAGATCAGCGATCTTTGAAATCTATGTTCGCACCATCGGCGAGTGTGCCATAGGTGAGTGGCAGTGCGTCTACCAGTTCCGAATCGACGACTGATGCGTCAAGTGCCTCTTCCAGTTCCGTATCGACGACTGATGCGTCGAAGACTACAGGCAGTAGTAGGTTCTAGTCATCAACATAATTGTGTTGATTTTATTTGTTTTTGTATTTTTTAATACTTTTCTCCAGTTCTAGTCGGCGGACCTTAAATTAATAAAATACATTTATCACAATGAATCATGTTCCGAGTCTGGTGTCCTATTATTTTGGTTACTCCAGGACACTGTGTCCTATTGACATTTAATCTCTAGGACACAGTGTCCTATAGGGTGATTAAAAAATCTACATCACTATATATATATATATATATATATATATATATATATATATATATATATATATATATATATATATATGTAATTAACTAATAAATTCCAAGGATAAGTAACCGAGCACCATTCCAGCAACTTACAGTGCAGCTTGGTGAAAGACTGCAAGAAATATTCAATTATAAAACAAAACTTGCTCTTATGTCTTAGTGTGAGCAAACAGGGGGAGATAAGCATTCATATCTGCAGTGGCAGTTAATTCTGCCTAACTAACAGTATGTGCTTGTGAGGGTGAGTGGGGAATAATAAATGCTTCTCAAATGAGTCTTCAGCAAGCTTGTAGTCTCCAAGGAGGAGACACTCTCCAATGGGGAGGAAACTCACTAACATATAACTCCTGGTCAAATACCAATATTTCCAAACCTGATTGTTTCTCCTCAGTGACCGTGGAAAGTGGTAACTTAACTCCTCTGCCTTTTCGGTTTTAAGAAGAATGCTATCCCCGAAAAAGGCTGGTGTGCAATACCGCAGTATGTTTGTTGAGTTTTCAAAAAACCAACCAAAGGTGCCACCTAAGAAGCAAAAGAAAATCATGAAAGAGCAAAACAAGCAACATATTCTTGTGAAAAGTAGAAAATATAAAAAGATAATCTCTTCAGACACAAGTGCTGAGGGCCAGTTCTTGGAATGAATCCACAAGGGTCTAAATTATAATTGACTAATAAATTCCAATGATAAGTAACTGAGCACCATTCCAGCGACTTACAGAGCAGCTTGGTGTTGCAAAGACTGCAAGAAATATTCAATTATAAAACTTGCTCTTATGTCTTAGAGTTAGTGAGTTTCCTCCCCATTATATGTGTGTGTGTGTGTGTGTGTGTGTGTGTGTGTGTGTGTGTGTGTGTGTGTCAAGTTTAAATCTTTGCCAAGTCATTACTATAATGACTGAGGAATTGTTAGCCTGCACTTGTTTTCACCCACTACTTAATTTTTCAGCATTCTATTGTTTGGTCTATCAGTGGGAGATTGCATCTCTTAGGAGATCCAAGTAAAGGTTGTTCTGTACAATTCTTAGCCACTTACAATGCTTGGGTTATTGAACAGCAGAGCCGACCACTCAAACTGTTCCATATCTTTTGATGTCCCTTGCATCCTTGAATGGATCCTCAAGCATAGGCTCAAAGATTGTCCCTTATATTTTATACTGTTTGAATAATGCTTTTAGTTTTTCAGCAACATTTTTCTTCTCCACGTCCACGCTTTCGTTTGGTTCCATTTACTACCTTTTGCTGGCTGCTTTGAGGGTGCTGTTGGATTCTTTTTTGAACCCTTGGTGGTGAGAACACCACAGAATTATGGACTGTGGTGTGTCTCTATTTGACACCAAGAGCACAGACACAACCAGCCGTGTCTCCCTGATGAGTCCGATCCAGCGGACGAAAGGCCTAGGAGCAGGCAATACAAATAGATGTGCCTTCGAGAGGGATTACGATGGTGCCCTCAGGCAGCTAGTGAAGGGTTTCTCATATTTATAACATATTCCCCAATTTCTTCATCTTCAACTTTTTTTCTGAAAGTTTAAATCTTTCCCAAGTCATTACTATAATGACTGAGGAATTGTTAGCCTGCACTTGTTTTTCCCCACTACTTAATTGTTCAACATTATATATATATATATATATATATATATATATATATATAATATATATATATATCTTAAGGGGAACAGACGCACACACTTCGAGAGTCTCAGTCTGAATGATATAATGATCAGTGCCACCAGAACGTTTCCATCGGTTGAGAGCACAAACAGAAAGTCATCCCCTTAAGCGCATTATTTTCCCACACGACCAAAATAAATACACACACAAATGAATGTTTAGGAATGTATGCCACAACACAAAAGCAAATGGTTATGGGGACAAAATAAGAGGTAGGGAGGGAGCCATAGACAGAGAGAAGAAGAAGAAGATGATGATGATGATGAAGGAGGTGGAGGAGGAAGAGAAGGAAGATGAGAGCAACATGGAGGAGGAGAAGAAGAAGAAGAGGAAAGGAGGAAAATGAGGAGAAGGGGAGAAACAGGAGAAGGAGAGCAACAAGAGGAGGAGGAGGAGGAGCAAAACAAGAAAGAAAGAAAAGAACAACAAACAGGAAAAAGGAAGAGGAAGAGGAGGAGGAGGAGAGGAACAAGAACAGCAACAACAAGAACGAGGGAAAAAACCTTTAAGAACAAGGGGAGGAAGAAGACAAAGAAAGGAAAGGGGTCTGAGGACTTCATTGTCCGTTGCCTCGTGAAGCATGGCTCCTTCAGACATGACCTGAGGGCTCGCTGGTCTCCCTGTCAGATAACCATCTCAACAGGTACACCCTCCCTTCCCCCCCCCCCCCCCACCCCCCACCCCATCCCCCACCAGCACACAATCAAGCACTCATCAATTCATCGCCTCGTCAGATCTGTCGTTCGGACAACCTTGCAGACCACCATAATAGGCTTGCAATCGTCAGAAATCGCCACACAAGAAGTCGTTATAGATCGGATGATCACCTCGTCAGTCGCCTCGGGAAAGGTGTCAGGCCTGTTTGAAGCGGCCATTATGGCTTGCCCTGAAGATCCTTCGCCGCCGAGACAGTCCTCGCATTTCAACGGTCCTGACCATGGGCCGGGTATCGGGTCAACCACCTCCACAGGAATAGTCCCTAAATGACGCTGGCCCTTGCTTTAATCGGCTCGTCATTATCGTAACTACGCAGGCCCTGTGTGCTACTGCATGTATATGAGAAGGGAGGGGAGTACAAAGGTTGGGAAATGCGTGTAGTGTGTTCAATTGAGGTGGGTATATGGGGTTGTTGACGTTGTAGCTCGACGTCCGGTTTGTTGTAATATGTCCAGCTCTTACACTCATTATGGAAGTGGTCTGTAATTGTCGACTTATTATCAATGGTGGCCTCATCACAGGCCCGTGATATACGCCTATACTCTCACCAAGCACCATTCTTAACAGTCACCCTCTCCAATCCTCTAAAAAGACAGGAATGTCACTGATTTGTGGCCCTAGAAAGAGCAGTTTCTGCAACAGGTTTTCAATATCCTTAACTCTGCATGGCCTTGGGAACACATGGAAAGCAACATTTAATTCAGACAAAATGCCTGTGCATTGAGTTGTCATTAAAGACAGGAATAGATGAGGAGGCGCTATTGGTACTTGGCGCTATCAATAGGTGCTGGGCCCTGTTGGTACTGGGCGCTATCAATAGGTACTGGGCCCTGTTGGTACTGAGCGCTATTAATAGGTGCTGGGCCTGTTGGTACTGGGCGCTATTGTCAATGGGCCTGATGGTATCGGCTTCTATTGCTACGGGTGCTGTTTATACTAGGCCCTTATATAAAACATTCCCCTTCTCTGAATATTCCATGCTAAAGTTCATCACACAGGTTTAAGGTAAGGTTAATGTTCCATGGTCTTAGTGTGTCTGATCACGGTATTATGGTAGGCGGAGCCCATCCCTTTCCTTTCGCCACCTTTAACCTTCTCTGCCCCTAAATCAGGTTCCCGTTTACTGCTGGGTGGGTGGATGGAGAGGGTTTTCAACAAATCTGACCACACGGTTGGATTCGAACTCATGAACGACAACTCTCCAGGCAAACGCTCCAACCATTTCATTATTAGATAAGAGACCAGGAAAAAGGGAAATGCACACCGTATGTTTGTAATTACACTAACAACATGCTATACCTTGTCATTAACAGGTCCATTTCTCTCAGTATTCTTTGGATCCTGGTCTTCAAGGAACTAGCTACACGATAACACAAAGGTGCGTCTCCTGTTTGTTTAGTCTTAAGAGAATACTTTCTTCGTACATTCAATGTTTGTTCTTTCCACAATATTTAATCATGGATTTATCGGTCAACCCGGCACACTACAGCCTCATGGCTTAGACAGATGTGCTGTAGCGTGTATGGATTTGCCTGCATGAAGTGATGCGTCCTTCAGAAAACTGCAACGTTGTTTTCTTCCTCTTTTTTTTTCTATACCCCTTTCTGTTTCATGTGGTGGTGGCAGCGGCGGCGGCGGTGGCGGTGGTGGTGGTGGTGGTGTGTGTGTGTGTGTGTGTGTGTGTACGTGCGTGCGTGCGTGCGTGCGTGCGCGCTAATAAAAAATTCTTCGACAGCTAAACCGAGCCAGTTACTCAAATTTGCTACAATACAACACTGTGGAAACAATTGCCATAACAGCGTCGGGATTCCCCTGGTTTTATTCAGACAGGACAATGGTTCCTACGCATGAACTAAATCTTGCCATTATACAATTTCTCGCTTGCATGGCGTGCGTCCCATCAGCACGAAGACCGACACACGTCAGAGACGTCAATGACGGGCTTCCTGTGGAGCCGTGTGGCACGTGATAAACGTCGAGCACAAAGCGTTGTCATCCGGACTGCGCACAATCCCACTAATGAGGCTACCCACAATGCCAAGCTAACGTTACCACACACGACCGCTGGCCATCTACAAGGTCCATTACCCCAGGTGTCATGCGTGTCTGCTCACATTGAACAGATGGCTATTTGTCAATGGGTTTTTTTTCCCTAAACAATACAGTCTTGATTTGTCCTGTCCCATCCTAGAAGATCGCAAATCCAACAGTTAGGGTGACACGCTGACAGGGCCACAGAGGAAGACAGGACAGACTATTATGCTCAGAGGAAATAATACTGAGCTGTTCTCTGTTATGCCCATTCATTAATTTCTTCGGTTCGGATTACAATATACTGATCACCGCTGCCACCCCCCGCCTCCTCCCTCCCCCTTCATCCTTCAACCCCCTTCTACATTCACCCTTCGGCTACGTGCATAGCGGACCCGGACCCGGCCGTACAAAGCACGGCTGAGTTCCACCCAGTTGTAGGACCGGCAAAATCCCGGTTCTAATCACACGGGTCGGGCCGGGTACTTCATGCACAACTCTGGCCGTCGCCAGTAAGTTGGAAAAGAGATGAACCGGAGCAGGGTTTTTTCTCCCGGACGGGCGGCGCACGGACGTGCAAAACACGGCTGGTTCCGGGTCCACTATGCACACACCCTTCCTTCCCCTTCCCCCCCTCTCTCTCTCTCTCTCTCTCTCTCTCTCTCTCTCTCTCTCTCTTAATTCAACACACACACATACACACACACACACACACACGCTGTGTTCCTCCTACCCTCTCCTACCCAGTGCTGCTCAACAGTTTTGGGGGACAGTTTATTTCATCTACTTACTGTCAATACTCTAAAAACGTAAACGAGAACTTAACCGCCTTGAAGTTTACGTAGAATTCCACTTCATGTTGTTTACTGGTACATACGCAACTGATAATGTGCACAGGCTCAGTGATTGTCATACTTCACAACCTTAAAATTGTATCTGAAACAACAATTAGATGACAATCCCTTTGAGAGAAAAAAAACATAACAAAAGTCTCACACAATAAGCGTATATTTTTCAGAGAGAAAAAAAATCAAATAACACTATTTCAGTATCATAGTAAATCATGCTTAAGTTAAAGGAGAGACGTTACTTTCCAAAGGGTGGCAATAAACAGATTTTTTTCAAAGGGAAAAAAGAACACCCAATAAAATCATTTCAGTGTCTCAATAAATCATCTTAAACTTAAAGGAGGAAAACTACTTTCCAATGGGTGAGCATTTAGGCTATATTCCAGTAAATAACGAGAAGTGGAAGTCCATGCTAACCTGAATTCATCAGTAACTTACCTTTATTACAATCCTTTCTTTGATGAGTTCTTCAAACGTGGACAAGTTGTCCTCATCATCGCTGAGTTTTTACAGTTTACTCATTCAATCATCAAAATCAAAGTCATTCAACTTGTGCATTTTCGCTCGTGGTTCTATCCAGTTCAGAATTTCAAATTTTCTTGAAACGATCCATCTTTTTTTCTTCTTTTTTTTTCTCAGGATCAGTGTGCCTAGCTCATAGTTTCAGCTTTTTTTTTAACTTCCTTTTTCTTTTTCTTTTTTTTTTCTTTTCACCT
>CM031605.1:56455317-56457817 GCA_018398815.1 Conus ventricosus
CCCCCGCGAGTTGCCGTTCCTCATTACCTTCCACTGCTCTCCCTTGCCTCCTTTCTCCTCGCCAGTTGATGGATTGGTGCGGGGAGGTAGAGGGCGATGGTGGGGGGGAAAGAGATGGAGGGAGGTGGGTGGGACAGGCAGGCACTTTGGGAAGAGGAGGGAGAGGGGGGCCTTGGAGGAGGGAAAGGGGAACATCCTATTTCCAACACACACAAAAACTGGGGAAAGAGTTGTGAAGGTAGAATAAAGACGTGTGTGAAATGAAGTATGGCACTACGCTAGTTTCTTTTCTTTTCTTTTCTTTCTTTCTTTCTCTTCTTTAAAGAAAACCATGTCTACGACTGGTCAGATTGATAAAGTTGGGGGGGGGGGGGGGGGGGGGGGGGGAGGGTCAGTGCTTGTGAGTGGTGTGATTTTCCCTGATGTTAAACTGATAGACATCAAAGCTGGGCCATGTACACATCCCTGAGGAAGATCACAAATACACGTAGCACACAGACACGAGAGCATCGTGCAATGGAACAATTCATTCGTTCGTTTAATCTTGTTTGAAATACTGGCTTTTTGCGCACAGATAGAAAAAAGAGAGAATAAAAACAGTTTTGAAAAGCTAATTTGTTCCAAACATTTTTTTTCAAAATCATTTTCAAAGTCACAATTGCATACATCGTCAGGATCGGGAAATTCATGAGAATTTTTTTTTAAACGAAAAATCCAATGTGTTCCAAACTGGCGCAAACGTTTAGTCATGGGATATCAAAACTCACATGTCATACAAAACAACAACAAAAAATGTTTGGTTTCGTTTGTCCGTTTTCTCACCTTGCCAATGTTTGGTTTCGTTTGTCCGTTTTCTCACCTTGCCAACATTCTGAGCCACTTGAACTACCCCTTCTAGATTTACCGTCTTTCAACGTTACACATGATGACAGCTGTAATGCAATGAGAGACATCAGCAGACTCTCATGAATATTCCAGTGAGACGTTTCTGGCTGAAGGTGAAGCAATCTCCCCCTTCCTTTGACTTACTGGGCGTGCCCATAAGCACAGCGGAGCCACGTTATCTGTGATCTGGCCCCATAAATATGGCGGCAAACCAACCGACAAACAAGACACAATAAAGAAAAGAGTTTAAAATATAAAAAAAAAGCTTTGACCTTGACCTCATGACCTTATGCACAGCACTGGGTCAGGAGGGTGGGACCTCTCATGGTTTCATAATCCACGTAGAGAAAGTGAAAGTTCGTGTGTCATGGAAGGGCGGGGGGGGGGGGGGGGGGGGGGGGGGGTGGCGGATAAAAGCAGTGCACTATTAAAACAGATTTTTTTTTTTGTCTAGCATTTAAAGCCAATCTTAATCTTCTCCGTATTAAAGACATACAGGGTTTTTTTTTCTTGGGTTATTTGGCTCGCTCGTCGTAAACAATGCACACTACTCCTGTTCATGACTTAGCGGATGTGGCGTAGCCTATATGGATTGGACCGCACGCACTGACGCCTCCTTTAAATAAGTCAACGGAAACGGACACTGTATTGAAGATTACAGTCGATTTTAAACGGAAAGAATCTCCATTAGAAACTAGGATGTTCCAACTTTTTCTTACCTCTATCTCTATTTTAGATATGTGCACAACAAAGTCGATGTTATCACCCGTGAATGTCCATGTGCGTGCGTGCGTGCGTGTATGCGTGCGTGCGCGCCTGTGTGCGTGCATGCGTGCGTGCTTGCGTGCGTGTGTGTGTGTGTGTGTGGGGGGGGGGGGTCTGTTGTAAGCTTTACCTATGCCTTTTTCTCAGCACTTGAATTAACAAAGCAGAACACAGCATGATGATAAATATTAATAAGTCCATTTGAGCCAATTCTTGCGCGAAGTTTCCACCGATATTACCAATTTTGTCTAATTGACTTCTTAGAAACTGAAATCATACACCGATAAGAAATGATATTTTACGCAAACATTACCACCAAAATTTGTTTACATACCATCAAGATTGACAATTCAATGCTATTTGTACCGAGCAACGGATTAACTGTAGACCTGATTAAATCTTTATAAATACAGGATACAGTTTTCTTTCCGCAAATGGATACGTCTTGCCAACCACAGCAATAAAAGTATGGTGAATCCATCAAACAAAGTTACATCCAACCAGCTTTATTTAGATTTACAATAAAACTTATCGGATTGTGTCAATAGATCGTCTATCTGCCTTTGAAACAGAAAAGAAACACGCTTTAATAAAAAAAATATTTAAAAAAAAAGGGGGGGGGGGGGTTAGGAGCGGGAGGAGCGTCAACTGAAACGAGCGTCATCATTCATGACGTGCGAGATGACGACGAACATAAGAAACAAGTCTGGGCAAACCACGTGTACTTGACACCACGCCTGTGATGTACAGGCGTTTTGTTTTCAACTTCGACTCGCTCACAGGGTATCTCCTAAAGATACCGAACGTAGGCTGGAGACAGCTTTCCATCCGTTCCCCCTGCCTCCTTGAC
>CM031605.1:56462817-56470317 GCA_018398815.1 Conus ventricosus
AATTGCATTGCACTGTGACAGAAATGTGCACAATGATCCTCCCTCTGTCTTGATCAGATTCATGTTCTCAGCACCTATTCACACTTGTCTCTGTGAAGCTGCACACATACATCCTTAACGAATTGGAGTCGCACATGTACAAAATAAGATTAGTCTAGAGAAGGAAGATGGAAACATTATCAGATTGTCGTTCGCGCACGGCAGGTACAAGATAAATATTACTTCTTCTGTACAGTCGACCTATTACAACGTAATATCTGAGTGTCTAAACATCAAAATTTCAGATGTACCGGTCTCGCTGTAAGCATGGATACCTCTATAAATATACAGACAGATAGATAGATAGATATGTATTATGTATGTATGTGTGTGGTGTGTGTGTGTGTGTGTGTGTGTGTGTGTGTGTGTGTGTGTGTGTGTGTGTGTGTGTGTGTGTCTGTGTCTGTGTATGTGTGTATATGTGTGTGTGAGTGTGTGTTTGAGTGTGTGTGAGTGTGTGTGTCTGTGTGTGTGTGAGCGCGCGTGTGTGTGTCTGTGTGTATGTGTGTCTGTGTGTGTGTCTGTGTGTGTGTGACAGAGAGAGAGTGAGAGAGAGTTAGTCTTCCGAATTATGTGTGTGTGTGTGTGTGCGTGTGTGTGTGTGTGTGTGGGTGTGCGTGTGTATGTGAGAGAGAGAGAGAGTGAATCTCTCTCTCTCTCTCTCTCTCTCTCTCCTCTCTCTCTCTCTCTCTCTCTCTCTCTCTCTCTCTTCTCTCTCCCTCCTCCTCCCTCCCTTTCTCTGTCATTTACGTTCTGTTTTTGATTAGATCTCGTCTTGCTCGGGGAGTGCGTCTTTTTTTTTTTGTTATTTTTTGTTGGTATTGTTTATTTTATCTATTTTTTGTTTTGTTTCATTTTCTTCTATTTTATTTGTGTTCCTCAAATGTTACATGCGCTTTGCTTGCTTTTGATTTCTTACATTATTGATTTCATGCATTTGTAGTCCCTACTCGGCGGGGGACTGGAGGTAAAAAGCATTTTTGTGCTTATTATTATCCTGTAAATAGAATTTTGTCTTTTCTTGCCCTTGTTCTCTCTCTCTCTCTCCTCTCTCTCTCTCTCTCTTTTTCCGCCTACATCCAGGTTCATCCTGTAGCAGTCTAGGATCAGCGGTCAAGGGGAAAGTAATCACGTTCGGGCCTTCGCACGGCGCGGATCAAGAAGACACTGCACTGCGGGTGGGAGAAACGTGGAAGAGCGTGGCAGCGAGAGTCCTCGAAGAGAAGTCCTTAAAGCAGTGTTTCGGCCCTTATCCCCTGACACTCTAGGGGGGTTGGGCCACACCCGGTCAGGGATCCGGATGTCCCTCTGTGCCTTTTTTTTTCCCCATCTTGGGACGACCCTGCTGGGATTCGAACCCATGACCCTCTGGACATGTCATTTTCTACTTAATGACTTCGCGCTTTAACCTGAGCACAGGGGAACCTGATTAATTTTTTGGGAAAATTTAAGGGCCTTATGAAGTTCACTTTTGTTCCTCCTTGACCGACCCAGCTTGACACCTCTTGCCGCTTCTGCTTTGTTTTTCAGGGCCTTGGTTTTTTCCTTCCCTGCAACTGAGAGCTGTTTCATGAGGTGTATGCAGACGTTCTACAAATTTCCGGGGGTTCCAATTTTGCAGTGAGGACTTTGAATGTTAGCCTTCTTCTAGGTGTTTTGCCAGTTCAGCATACTTTCGTCTTGTGGATTTGGAGCTGCCTCCTTTGTTTCTCATATGAACCGTGAGTCGATCATGATAGTGCTTGGTTGACTTAGAGTGGACTCTTTGTCTGGTCTCATCCCCACTCTTGCTGATGATCCTGGGGACCGTCCATTCTGGGGGTTGCAGTCACTCCCAGTCACTGCCCCTCCAGCAGACTCTGCCTGCATGTTTCGGGGCACTGTTGTTCTTGGCCTGATTTGCTCCCCTCCTGCCGTGAAGAATGTTGCGGGTGTTTTGGGTCCTGATTCTCCCTTTGTGGTGTGGTACTGCCCGACTCTTGTACAATTCTTTGAGCACTTGGTTGGCCTCCATGGTACCTTCCTGAGCCAGGGCTACTTACATGAGCTTAGAACAGCTCCCTGTTTGTTTTTATGGCGAGGGCAGCGGGATCGTCTGTTTCCCCCACTTCACCAGGTTTGCTTTGAGGCAAAAGTCTATGCGATCGAGATGAAGCTGACCTGAGAGGGCCATGTGCAATGTCTTCCAGTTAGACTCTTTGGGTGCATTCTCCCACTTTTCCCATTGCCCTTGCTGGCCTGCTGGACTGCTTTTTGGAGTTTTTTTGTCTTCTTCTTTCTATCTCCTGATCTCATGTCTCTTTGCTTTTCCTTGGCCTTGACCACCTTTTCGTTTGGTCACCCCAGTCCTTGTCTGTTGGTCTTTTGTGTGCCCTGTTATTTCTCTGATCTTGAGACTTTCTTTTGCAGAACCCATCGCCTCTTGAACTTTCCATTTTCTGCCTTGTCTTCAGCTGGGTTGATTGCTTCTACCCTTGTCTCCTGGAGTCCTCCAGCATGCTTTGAAGTCTGATTTTCCCCTGCTTTGTTTTCCCTCGGATGGATTTCAGTGGTAGTTTTGAGCTTTGCTTGGCGACAGTACAGCGCGATGTCAGTCAGACAGGGTGGGACACCAAGCCATTTCCTTGTGAACTTGTTGTTTTTGGGCTTCCATTGCCCACTGTGCGGGTGCAGATGTCGTATACCCATCAGAGGCCTTTAGGGCTTTGGTATCAGCATGAACTGCAGACACCAGACTTGTATTTGCCAGGGAGCCCACACTGGTCAATGGTCTCCAAGCCTTCTTCCGCCATCTGCTTGGTTTCTTTTGCTCTTTGTGTGTCTTTCAGCGTATCATCATACCATCTTCCAAGGCTCTTGACTGGTTCTTCTGTGACTGTTGGAATGGCCTGGTTGGCAACACTGAAGACCACAGATTCGGCCACTTTTCCTTTCCTCAGTGAGGACTCCGTGATTTCTTTGGCTTGAAAACTTCATTCTGGATGAGGCAACTATGTGTCCAGCCTTCCAGCACATGACGTGTCTCGTTTCTCTGGTGAAATCACTGTAGTGTCACCCATGAAGGCCTTGAGAGGAGCATCTTGTATCCATCCCCAAAGGTCTGTTTGTCTCGCGTTGTTTGTTGTGCTTTCAAGATTGAGTTCTATTCCCAGCACGAACAGTATCGGGGAAATTGCACAGCCCATTGCAATGCCACTTCCAAGTTGATCCAATCAGTTGTGTACTCCTTGGTAGGAACCGCATTGAGAAAGCCATTGAAGTTACTTCTTGAGCATGTCGCGGATGTTCTTTGGCACATGGTACATTCAAGACCCAAACTGTATCATCTCAGGGGGCCCACAGACCCATATGCGTTTGCCAGATCAAGCCACACTACGTCCAGGTCTCTTTTTTTGTTTTTGCTTTTTGGATTGCGCCCCAGATCATTGTGGGTGTTCTACACAGCCAGCCACGCCTGGGATCCCACCTTTCTGGACTGACACATCAAGTACTTGTTTTCCTTCAGGTATTTGGTCAGCTTGCTGCCATGACAGAGAAGAAGATTTTCCTTCGACGTTCAGTAGTGATATTGGCCTGAACTGGCTGATGTCACTTGAGTTTTGCTCTTTGGGGATGTACACACCTTTCTGCCGTCATCCATGGCCGCTGATCTTCTGGTTTCTCCAAGCCGATCGCAGCAGCCTGTGGAGCCACTCCAGCACCTTGGGACATTTCTTGTAAAGTGGTAAGGTATTCCGTTTGGCCCTGGTGATGATTTGGCTCTGGCTTGTCGACCACCTTCTTGATTTCCCCCAAACTTTGGAGGCTTGCCATTGAACTGTTCCCTCAGGGTTGGTTGGCCACACCAGATCTTGAATGTCGAGTGGTGCTTTGCTCTGTGAGTCAGAGTATGTTTTCCTCAGATGCTGCTCAAGAACTCCTTTGTCCACATTTGGTCCCAGTTTTTGGGGCTGTTTCAAACAGTGTTCTGGCAACGGGAAAGGGGGTCTTGAAGAAGCGCTCTTGTGTCTTCTTCTTTTTGCTCTTCCTTTTCCCTCGCGATTCTGCTTTGCTGAGGGCGCTGTGTTTTTCTTTCAGGTCGCCCACAGTTTTTCCAAGCCTTGTTTTCAGCGGCAGTGCGGTTTCTTTTGCTTCTTGAGGTTGTTCTTTTGGACTTGATCTTGTCCATCTTTTCTTGGCGTCTGGATTTCTTTGGAGGTGTTTTCTCTTTGGGTATTTTTTACTCCATGGCGTTCTACATGTGGCATACACAATGTCCCCATATGTGGCTAGTTTGTTTTCCCAGGGTGCTTTTCCCTATCAGTGCATCGAGTCTTTGGACGATTTTTGCACCCAGTTTCTCCCAATCTTCAGTTTCGTTTGCTGTGGCAGGTTGAGTTTCAGGCGCCCGGCTCGGGGCCTGTGCAAATTCCTCATCCGAACCAACAGCGTGGATGTCCTTGGCACTGTGGTTTAAATCCTGGCCTTGGTCTTCCGAGTCTTATCTGCTGATGCAGTGCGCTGTTGTTTTATTCAGATGGTCTTCCACAAACCCATCTTTGTTCTGTGGATCTTCTGCCAGGGTGGTAGCGAACGCTTTCCACAGAACATGGATATTCCATTTGGTCCTGTTCATAGTCCGTTTGGGATTTGCTGTCGTGATTGGTTGAGCACCCATGGATTCATCATTCTTCCCCCCTTTCGGTGAATCCTGGGAGCATTTTTTTCCTTTTATTTTTAGTAGCCACATGTTTAAGGCAAAGTGGGGAGCCAGCCCACAGAGCCCCTTGGTTTGGTCTTTCCCAGTGTCCTCCGGTCTTTCCCGGACGTCCTCCGGGGCCCATTCCGGAGTCAATGGTTTACCCATGCATCAGTAGAAAGAAAAATCGTGGAGAGCGTGGCAGCAGAGAGTCCTCAGAGAGAAGTCCCCTTCAAGCAAGTGTTTCGGCCCTTATCTCCTGACACTCTAGGGGGGTTGGGCCACACCCGGTTCAAAGACTCCCGGGTGTCCCTCTGCTGCCCCTTTTTTTTTTTCCCCATCTTGGGACGAGCATGGCTGGGATTCGAACCCATGACCCTCTGGACATGCTCATTTTCTACTTAATGACTCGCGCTTTAACCCCTGAGCACAGGGACACTGATATTTGTAGGGAAATTAAGCCTTATGAAGTTCACTTTTGTTCTCCTTGACCAGATCCAGCTTGAACCTCTCTGCCCCTTCTGCCATTGCTTTCAGGGCTCTGGTTTTTTCCTTCCCTGCAAAATGAGAGCTGTTTCTGAGGCTGTATGCAGACGTTCTACAATCCCTAGCTCCAAATTTTTGCAAGGGGAGGACTTTGACCTGATAGCCTTCTCTCCTCAGGCAGGTTTTATAACTTTCGCGCTGGAAAATAACTATAGTTGGTAAGTTTGGACCCCTTCAACTGAAAGAGAAAGACAAACTTACATCCTTTTTTCTCCTAGTCATCGGAAAATATCTTCAGTCATCACAGACTATTGGTGCTAGTTTACGGTTTGTTTCTTATTGTTGTTGTTTTTTTACTCTCTCTTCCTTCTCCCTAAGAAGATGATCGCAAATTAAACAATACGTGCTGATTACTGAAACAGAACGGGAACTAAAGCTATGACAGCCTAAACACAAGGTTCCTCCTATTGAAGTGTAAGCACATCAGTCTTTTACTCGCATTAAACTGGGCAGTTATCACAGAAGTGGACCCTGGCATGAATCAGGGGCGGTGGTGGTGGTGGTGGTGTGGTGTGTCTGGGGGGGAGGGGGGGCGTGCATGTCCGTGTTATTGAGGATTAAAATTTTTGTAGACATGTGTGTAGATGTGTGTATGTGTGGGGCGTGTGTGTGTGTGTGTGTGTGTGTGGTGTGTGTGTGGTGTGTGTGTGTGTGTGTGTGCGTGTGCGTGTGTGTGCGTGTGTGAGTTTTGTTTTGCCCTTTTTTTGATTTAGCGTCTTTTCACAAAATAGTGTTTTTAGACGGATCTTGAAATCATCCTGAATGACATAAGTATTTTATCACAAATAGGAATTTCCCGTCATTTCATATCCCATCAACGTTATACCTGTTGACAGAAAAAAACATCAATAAACAATACCTAAAAACTTATTTTTTTAACTTTTCAAATCGAGCAAGCTACAGAGTGTGTGTGAGTGTGTTAATTTTAAGTGTTAGTTTTAGTTTTAGGTGTGTGTGTGTGTGTGTGTGTGTGTGTGTGTGTGTGTGTGTGTGTGTGTGTGTGTGTGTGTGTGTGTGTGTGTGTGAATGTGTGTCTCTGGGTGAGTGTGTGTGTTTTTGTGTGTGTGCTTGGGGTGTGTGGTCTGTGTGTGTGTGTGTGTGTGTTTGTGTGTGTGGTGTTTGTATGTGTGTGTGTGTGTGTGTGTGTGTGTGTGTGTGTGTGTGTGTGTGTGTGTGTGTGTGTGTGTGTGTGTGTTATTGTGTATGTTCAAGCATTGTTAGGAAGCGACACCCTTAAAGATAATCAGGGCTGTCGTTGTGACAGCATACTTATTAAACAGACACTATCACCGCTGAACAATCATTCTATCAAACCTTAACATTCAGGGAGACCCGGGCCCTTTAACAAGTCAAATGTACAAGTCCCTCCGTAAGCACAGACTCCAACCGATCAATAACATATTTATCGCTCCACACATCGTCCTCCATGCATTCCCAACTCACTCCAGCACTCGTTGGGGAGAAGGGATGGCAAGAAACAGGAGTTTTCTCTGGACTGTCTTGTTTACTGACAGAAGTTGTCGAGCCCATTCAAGCGTGACGACGACAATGGCAACAGGCACCGTTTCAGAGTCAACCCCGGCTGGATTTAGTCCTGTGTCTGTGCTATTATGTTGTATACTTATAACAAATGTGTGTGTGTGTGTGTGTGTGTGTGTGTGTGTGTGTGGGGTGTGTGGTGTGTGTGTGTTTTGGGTGAATAGAATAGAATTAGAATTGAAATAAATTTTGTGTCATGAAAACCTCAGGGTTTATGTGACACAATATGGTTTTCATAGAAGAACAAACAAATACTTATACAAATGTGTGTGTGCCCGTGCGCGCACTTGTTTGCACACACACAACACACACCAACACACACACACACACACAACACACACTCCCCACAACACATGGTTAGTTTTTTTTTGAAACTCAACAAACATACTACGGTATTTTCACACCAGCTTTTTTGGGGATAGCATTTTTTAAAAACCCAAAAGGCAGAGAAGTCAAATTACCCCTTTCGCGGTCACTGGGAGAACAATCGGTTTGGAAATTCGGTATCTGACCAGGAATTATATGTCAGTGGGTTTCCTCCCATTGGAGATGTCTCCTCTGGAGACTATAAGTTGCTGAAGGTCATTTTGAGAAGCATTTATTTTATTTTTCCCCACTCCAGCACATACTGTTAGTTAGGCAGAATTATCTTACCACTGCGATATGAATGCTTGCTTCCCCCTATTTCTTCAATCTAA
>CM031605.1:56485317-56500317 GCA_018398815.1 Conus ventricosus
AATGACCATGCTATGAAGGGTGCAGTGACTTAACAGAACAAAGTATTAACGACCATGCTATGAAGGGTGCAGTGACTTAACAGAACAAAGTATTAACGACCATGCTATGAAGGGTGCAGTGACTTAACAGAACAAAGTGTTAACGACCATGCTATGAAGGGTGCAGTGACTTAACAGAACAAAGTATTAATGACCATGCTATGAAGGGTGCAGTGACTTAACAGAACAAAGTATTAACGACCATGCTATGAAGGGTGCAGTGACTTAACAGAACAAAGTGTTAATGACCATGCTATGAAGGGTGCAGTGACTTAACAGAACAAAGTGTTAATGACCATGCTATGAAGGGTGCAGTGACTTAACAGAACAAAGTGTTAACGACCATGCTATGAAGGGTGCAGTGACTTAACAGAACAAAGTGTTAATGACCATGCTATGAAGGGTGCAGTGACTTAACAGAACAAAGTGTTAACGACCATGCTATGAAGGGTGCAGTGACTTAACAGAACAAAGTATTAACGACCATGCTATGAAGGGTGCAGTGACTTAACAGAACAAAGTGTTAACGACCATGCTATGAAGGGTGCAGTGACTTAACAGAACAAAGTATTAACGACCATGCTATGAAGGGTGCAGTGACTTAACAGAACAAAGTGTTAACGACCATGCTATGAAGGGTGCAGTGACTTAACAGAACAAAGTATTAACGACCATGCTATGAAGGGTGCAGTGACTTAACAGAACAAAGTGTTAATGACCATGCTATGAAGGGTGCAGTGACTTAACAGAACAAAGTGTTAATGACCATGCTATGAAGGGTGCAGTGACTTAACAGAACAAAGTGTTAACGACCATGCTATGAAGGGTGCAGTGACTTAACAGAACAAAGTGTTAACGACCATGCTATGAAGGGTGCAGTGACTTAACAGAACAAAGTATTAACGACCATGCTATGAAGGGTGCAGTGACTTAACAGAACAAAGTATTAACGACCATGCTATGAAGGGTGCAGTGACTTAACAGAACAAAGTATTAACGACCATGCTATGAAGGGTGCAGTGACTTAACAGAACAAAGTATTAATGACCATGCTATGAAGGGTGCAGTGACTTAACAGAACAAAGTGTTAATGACCATGCTATGAAGGGTGCAGTGACTTAACAGAACAAAGTGTTAATGACCATGCTATGAAGGGTGCAGTGACTTAACAGAACAAAGTGTTAACGACCATGCTATGAAGGGTGCAGTGACTTAACAGAACAAAGTATTAATGACCATGCTATGAAGGGTGCAGTGACTTAACAGAACAAAGTATTAACGACCATGCTATGAAGGGTGCAGTGACTTAACAGAACAAAGTGTTAATGACCATGCTATGAAGGGTGCAGTGACTTAACAGAACAAAGTGTTAATGACCATGCTATGAAGGGTGCAGTGACTTAACAGAACAAAGTGTTAATGACCATGCTATGAAGGGTGCAGTGACTTAACAGAACAAAGTATTAATGACCATGCTATGAAGGGTGCAGTGACTTAACAGAACAAAGTATTAATGACCATGCTATGAAGGGTGCAGTGACTTAACAGAACAAAGTGTTAATGACCATGCTATGAAGGGTGCAGTGACTTAACAGAACAAAGTGTTAATGACCATGCTATGAAGGGTGCAGTGACTTAACAGAACAAAGTGTTAATGACCATGCTATGAAGGGTGCAGTGACTTAACAGAACAAAGTATTAACGACCATGCTATGAAGGGTGCAGTGACTTAACAGAACAAAGTGTTAATGACCATGCTATGAAGGGTGCAGTGACTTAACAGAACAAAGTGTTAATGACCATGCTATGAAGGGTGCAGTGACTTAACAGAACAAAGTGTTAATGACCATGCTATGAAGGGTGCAGTGACTTAACAGAACAAAGTGTTAATGACCATGCTATGAAGGGTGCAGTGACTTAACAGAACAAAGTATTAACGACCATGCTATGAAGGGTGCAGTGACTTAACAGAACAAAGTATTAACGACCATGCTATGAAGGGTGCAGTGACTTAACAGAACAAAGTATTAACGACCATGCTATGAAGGGTGCAGTGACTTAACAGAACAAAGTATTAACGACCATGCTATGAAGGGTGCAGTGACTTAACAGAACAAAGTATTAACGACCATGCTATGAAGGGTGCAGTGACTTAACAGAACAAAGTGTTAATGACCATGCTATGAAGGGTGCAGTGACTTAACAGAACAAAGTGTTAATGACCATGCTATGAAGGGTGCAGTGACTTAACAGAACAAAGTATTAACGACCATGCTATGAAGGGTGCAGTGACTTAACAGAACAAAGTATTAACGACCATGCTATGAAGGGTGCAGTGACTTAACAGAACAAAGTATTAACGACCATGCTATGAAGGGTGCAGTGACTTAACAGAACAAAGTATTAATGACCATGCTATGAAGGGTGCAGTGACTTAACAGAACAAAGTATTAATGACCATGCTATGAAGGGTGCAGTGACTTAACAGAACAAAGTATTAACGACCATGCTATGAAGGGTGCAGTGACTTAACAGAACAAAGTATTAATGACCATGCTATGAAGGGTGCAGTGACTTAACAGAACAAAGTATTAACGACCATGCTATGAAGGGTGCAGTGACTTAACAGAACAAAGTATTAACGACCATGCTATGAAGGGTGCAGTGACTTAACAGAACAAAGTATTAACGACCATGCTATGAAGGGTGCAGTCTGTTCAATACTTCAACAGGCAATGTACTGGGAGTTACCTTTTCTTGGTAGGAGGTAAAGAAGGAGAGAAAATACATTGTCAACACTACTGAACCACATACGCACTAATAACATACCTTTGAGTTGCTAAAATGAATGTTAATTCCAAATGACCGACTGTTCACCCATGTGCTATACGACCTTCCTGAACCACAAACCAAGGCAGCACACCGTTGACAACAGATCTTTTAGTCACTTTCATAAAACTGCTTTTTCCAACCGTTCTGATACGACACATTTCTATTACAGTTTTCACTGAAAGCAACCAAGTACCGGCTGAAAGACCCACACGTAACGGGGTTTTGTTTGTTTGTTTAGAGGAGAGAGTTGGAGGGATGGTGGTGAGTACAATTTCAGCTATACACCAGGGCCTGGAGGCTAAAGCAACTTGCACTGGCCTGTATGGACCATTGTTTACACCTGATGAGTTGATCAACTGAGACCCATGCGGACTTACTTAGTGCCAGTTAAAGCATCCTCCGCAAGAATACAGTAGTCACTGGATTAATTCTGAATGGGAGATCTCTTAAGTTGAAAGCATACACTGCAGCAGGCAGCAAAATAAATAAATGAACACAAAAGAAGATGATAAGTAAATACATACATACATTCATACATACATACATATATACGTGCGTACATACATACTTACATACATAAGCATTCCACCATCTCACAGTCATAACACTTCCACACATTACCACTTCCTTCACCATGTCTTGTTCTTCCTTTCCCTCCTCCTCACCCTCCCCTCACCTTTATTTCAATCACAAACCAAAAAGAAACAAAGAAAGAAACAAAGAAAGAAACAAACACTTTTAAAATAATCTCTTTCCATTAATCCTACACTGACAGCTACGCAACCAACAAAACTACACATTCAAACAGTTTAGTTCTCAACTATCAAGACGTTTTCCTCATAGACCGAATGAAAATAGCAGTAATATTCAACAGACACGGGTGGTTTCATAGATCAGTTCCTCACATCGCAAACTGGAACTTGGAAAAGGCAAAGTTCTTCGTCCGTTGTAACAGGATGTGAGAGAAACTCTCTCTCTCTCTCTCTCTCTTTCTTTCTTTCTCTCTCTCTCTCTCTCTCTCTCTCTCTCTCTCTCTCTCTCTCTCTCTCTCTCTCTCTCTCTCTCTCTCTCCCTCCCTCCCTCCCTCCCTCCCTCTTCCTCCTCCTTTTTTCCCCTCACGCCCCTGCCCTCTGCACAATGGTCAGGTGATGATGGTGGCATGTTGTGTTCCCACTGTTATTGTAATTGTAGAAAGTTCTTCTGTTCTTGCCACTGTAGCTGCCATCGCCAACGTCGTAACTGACAGTGGTATTGTCGTAGATGGAAATTTTCTGATGATGATGATGATGTTGAAGATGACGACAACGACGACGACGACGACGACGACAATGGTGATGATGATGTGGTACTGATAAAACAACGGATATTCTCGTTCACTCTTACACTCGTGCATTCTTTCATTCGTTCTTTCTTCCCTCCATTTTTTTTCTTCCTCAATTTCCTCCTTCTTTCCTTCCTCTTATACCTCCCTCCTTCCCTCCGTCCATTCTTCTGCCCTTCCATCCGCCTTGGGACTAACGATCGTTGGTTCCACAGACAAATATATTAACCTTTTGACGAAGAACCCCTCTATGTTGTCTACAGGATCACATTACACATTCGCTATCAACATACAAAATGTGGTCGGGAAAAGGACGATTCTTCCCATGATAACAGTGGTGATGCTGGCACCACAATCTGCTTCATGCCCGTGTACTCTGGCGAGAGATGTTTTTTCATCTTTTATTCATGGGGACAGGAAGTCACGAACATTACACAACTTTACCAAATGTTCCCCTCCCTCCCCTCTCTTCTTTCCACTTCCCACCACCATCCCCGTGCCATCACTCCTCCCCACTCTTCCATTCCCTTCCTCAACTTTCCTTACAACTCCACTTTACAAATTGATTCCCTGGCCTCCGATTATGTAAGAGGGATGATCGCTTCTCTCTCTCTCTCTCTCTCTCTCTCTCTCTCTCCTCCTCTCTCTCTCTCTCTCTCTCCTCTCTCTAACACACACACACACACACACACACACACACACACATACACACACACACACACATACTCTCACACACACACACACACACACACACACACACACACACACACACACACACACACACACACACACACACATCACAAGGCACACAGGAAAGACTGTGGATGGGCTGACCATACAGGAAATAACCAAAAGGACCTTTAATGTCACTTTCTACATTGTCGGCCCCATTCTTTTCTCTCTTTTTTCCGTGCACTTTTTAGCAATAGTCACATGTGAATGGTCAAATGTGAGAAAAATCTAAGAATACATTTGCAGGGGGTAGGGGGGGACTGGTCTGTTTTTCTCACTTACAAATGACTGAGGAAACAGTAACTGAACTGTCATGCAGCGTGCAAGATTCTGCAGCCGAGAAAAGACGATACTTCAGGGAATGTTCCTTCCCATCAGTCAGATCACCATCTCCTCCCCTTTCTCCTCTATACCCACCCCAAGCGCCTTCTAGGCATCCCCCACTTTCTGACCTTTCCCACACCCACCCCAGCCACTCTTTCTCTGCAGGTGGATTGTACCCCCCTCCCCGCCCCCCACCCCCACCCCGCCCTCTGAACCCACTTTCCGAGTCTCGTGGACAGTCAAGTCGTTAACTATTCACATCTCAGCACCAACACCCGGCACACATGATCGGCTCTGGCAACAATCGGCCAACGCTTGTTGTTGGCTTGTCGGCCCTCAGGGCCCATCAAAATAAATAATTCAGAACCCCGGCCCGTTTGCAAAGTCGTTTGATCTCTCTTCCTCCGTCATGGCTTGTTTCCCCTTGCGGGCTTTGCGGTTCGCTTTTAATTGATAACACTCGATCAATAAGTTGTCCTTGTAAGCATTTGTTTTTACTGGTGGTGGTATGTTTTAAGTCGCCCAATCTGCAGTATCAGCGGGGAGCACAGTGAGAAATCGTGTTAAGTGATTGGTGTGGATGACCTGTGGGAAACTTCATTCAGTCTCTGTTAATTGAAGTGTTGTCAACAGGCATTTGTAAATTTAATTTCAATTTCTTTTGAACCGAAGCGTTATTGATAGTCCCCTATAACATTCTTCCAGTGTTGGTTTTTAGTTGAAGTGTTATTGATTGTCGTCTGTAGTGTTAGACTCATCTGTGTAACTTAAAATGTTGGCAGACATAATTATGTACGTCTGTTGACTCTGTAAGGACTTAAATGTTGCTGACAGCCATCTGTAGAGTCTGTTCAGCATCTGTTAACTCAAGAGTCGTTGATGGGCATTGTAGGGTCTGTCTATTCTCTGATGATTGAAGTGTTGATTGCAGACTGTTCCATCTCTGTCAACTAAAGTGCTGATTGCTGTCTGTTCCATCTCTGTCAGCTGAAGTGTTGATTGCAGTCTGTTCCATCTCTGTCAGCTATTGTGCTGATTGCAGTCTATTCCATCTCTTGTCAGCTGAAGTGTTGATTGCAGTCTGTTCCATCTCTGTCAGCTGAAGTGTTGATTGCAGTCTGTTCCATCTCTGTCAACTAAAGTGTTGATTGCAGTCTGTTCCATCTCTGTCAACTTAAGTGTTGATTGCAGGCTGTTCCATCGCTGTCAGCTGAAGTGTTGATTGCAGTCTGTTCCATCTCTTGTCAGCTGAAGTGCTGATTGCAGTCTGTTCCATCTCTTGTCAGCTGAAGTGTTGATTGCAGTCTGTTCCATCTCTTGTCAGCTGAAGTGTAGATTGCAGTCTGTTCCATCTCTGTCAGCTGAAGTGTTGATTGCAGTCTGTTCCATCTCTTGTCAGCTGAAGTGTTGATTGCAGTCTGTTCCATCTCTGTCAGCTGAAGTGTTGATTGCAGTCTGTTCCATCTCTGTCAGCTGAAGTGTTGATTGCAGTCTGTTCCATCTCTTGTCAGCTGAACTGTTGATTGCAGTCTGTTCCATCTCTTGTCAGCTGAAGTGGTGATTGCAGTCTGTTCCATCTCTCTCAGCTGAAGTGGTGATTGCAGTCTGTTCCATCTCTCTCAGCTGAAGAGCTGATTGCAGTCTGTTCCATCTCTTGTCAGCTGAAGTGCTGATTGCAGTCTGTTCCATCTCTGTCAGCTGAAGTGTTGATTGCAGTCTGTTCCATCTCTTGTCAGCTGAAGTGCTGATTGCAGTCTGTTCCATCTCTTGTCAGCTGAAGTGCTGATTGCAGTCTGTTCCATCTCTTGTCAGCTGAAGTGTTGATTGCAGTCTGTTCCATCTCTGTCAGCTGAAGTGCTGATTGCAGTCTGTTCCATCTCTGTCAGCTGAAGTGCTGATTGCAGTCTGTTCCATCTCTCTCAGCGGAAGTGCTGATTGCAGTCTGTTCCATCTCTCTCAGCTGAAGTGCTGACTGCAGTCTGTTCCATCTCTCTCAGCTGAAGTGTTGATTGCAGTCTGTTCCATCTCTGTCAGCTGAAGTGCTGATTGCAGTCTGTTCCATCTCTCTCAGCTGAAGTGTTGATTGCAGTCTGTTCCATCTCTCGTCAGCTGAAGTGCTGATTGCAGTCTGTTCCATCTCTGTCAGCTGAAGTGTTGATTGCAGTCTGTTCCATCTCTTGTCAGCTGAAGTGTTGATTGCAGTCTGTTCCATCTCTGTCAGCTGAAGTGCTGATTGCAGTCTGTTCCATCTCTTGTCAGCTGAAGTGTTGATTGCAGTCTGTTCCATCTCTGTCTGTTCCATCTCTGTCAGCTGAAGTGTTGATTGCAGTCTGTTCCATCTCGTGTCAGCTGAAGTGCTGATTGCAGTCTGTTCCATCTCTTGTCAGCTGAAGTGCTGATTGCAGTCTGTTCCATCTCTGTCAGCTGAAGTGTTGATTGCAGTCTGTTCCATCTCTTGTCAGCTGAAGTGTTGATTGCAGTCTGTTCCATTTCTGTCAGCTGAAGTGGTGATTGCAGTCTGTTCCATCTCTGTCAGCTGAAGTGCTGATTGCAGTCTGTTCCATCTCTTGTCAGCTGAAGTGTTGATTGCAGTCTGTTCCATCTCTTGTCAGCTGAAGTGCTGATTGCAGTCTGTTCCATCTCTGTCAGCTGAAGTGCTGATTGCAGTCTGTTCCATCTCTGTCAGCTGAAGTGCTGATTGCAGTCTGTTCCATCTCTTGTCAGCTGAAGTGTTGATTGCAGTCTGTTCCATCTCTGTCAGCTGAAGTGCTGATTGCAGTCTGTTCCATCTCTTGTCAGCTGAAGTGTTGATTGCAGTCTGTTCCATCTCTATCAGCTGAAGTGTTGATTGCAGTGTGTTCCATCTCTCTCAGCTGAAGTGTTGATTGCAGTCTGTTCCATCTCTTGTCAGCTGAAGTGTTGATTGCAGTCTGTTCCACCTCTTGTCAGCTGAAGTGCTGTTGATGGCCATCTGTGTCATTCACTCAGTCATTGTTAACTGAAGAGAGTTTAAAGGTCAACTGTCGGATCTATTCAATCTCCTTTAATTGAAGAGTATTGTACAGTTCATTCAATCTCTATTAACTGTAGAGTTGTTGACGGTGATCCATAGAGTTCATTCAATCCCTGTTAGTTGAAGTGTTTATTGAGTGCCGTCTTTAGCCTTCATCTTATTTCAGTTCACTAACATTTGGTTTGAAAGTGAGAGCGAATGCATTTAAGAATCAAAGCATGGAATATAAGATATGCCACTAAAACCCAAAACGTACGATAATACAAACACGGCCGCTTCGACCTTTAGGTGTTCTACAAGCAAGACAAACAAACGTGATAAGCAAGCAACAACAACAACAACAACAACTTTGCAGTGGTAGTCTCTCCAGTTGTTGAGCCAACCAGAACAGTGATAAAGTTGTCTTCTCATGGTAGATTAGAAAAAGAAATGATACAGGAAGAGAGACTACATCGTCTCACCAACCTGACAACGCCTATACAATATCAAGCCGTTCAGTAGCTAACGTAAATGTTCATTTGAAAAGAGTAAGTGACCATTCATCCACAACATAAACAACTGCATACATTACCTAAACCACGAAGGTTACATCACACCGCTATTTACTGTAGGACTTTCAAGCACTTTAATGACACTGCGTTTTCCCATGATTTAATATGCTACATTTCAACAAAGTCTTTCAGCATGACAATTCAAACGCAAACTGCACTAAAAAAAAAACGAACATGACACCATAACTGGATTTCTTTTATGAGGGAGTGGGAAGGGGAAGCGGGAATTTCTAGCTTGATAAGGGGACTTAAGAGCTAAAATAACAAACCTCTCAAGTTTTATTTTATCCAATGGCCTGATGAGCCGAGTTTCATTTGCACAATTTACATCATTAATGCACTTTAAAGCACCTTCTGCAAATATGATGTTTGCCACTGGATAAATTGTGTGTGTGGTGCCTGTCTCGTTGAGGGAACGTAAACAAATAAACACAGAACAAAAAAATGAATAAATGAATTAATAAATAAATAAGTAAATAAGTAGATAGAAAAATAAAACACATATGTGAATAAATAAACATTCGGTCCTCTCGTAGTTAAACCCATCACCAAAATCGACCATCCTTAACTCCCTTCCTCGTGCCCTAATCCCTGACCCTCCCCCTCCCCGCCCTTCCCAATCCCCATCCCTCTCTCTCTCTCTCTCTCTCTCTCTCTCTCTCTCTCTCTCTCTCTCTCTCTCTCTCTCTCTCTCTCTCTCTCTCTCTCGCTCTCCTCACCTCCCGTTCAAACACAAAAAGGTGGCGAAAAAAACACTTTCAACAAAAATTCATCAACAGTCAACTAGGCGAGCAAGGAGAGTTGAAATTCAATCTACTGCTAACAGAGAAGAACATTGATTGCTGCAATGAACGAAAATAGCAGTGATATTTAGCACACATAACGGGCGCTTCGCAGACACGTATCTCCTGTCGCAGATTGGAATTTGCCACAGGAGAAGTTCTTAGTCCATAGTAACAGGACATGACAAAAAATCTCTCTCTCTCTCTCTCTCTCTCTCTCTCTCTCTCTCTCTCTCTCTCTCTCTCTCTCTCTCTCTCTTTTCTCTGTCTCTCTCTTTCTCTCCCTCTCTCTCTCTCTCTCTCTCTCTCTCTCTCTCTCTCTCTCATTTTAAGATGAGAGAGAGAGAGCGTGGATGGTCGAGTCAGTTGTAAAATTTCTGTTTGTTTGTTTGTTTTCTTTTTAAGGTTACTTCTGAGTGGGTGGACATACGGAGATGTTACGATTTGATGTGTTTTTATTGACCTTCAAAACACACTGTGAAGAAATGGCTACTATTTGTTTGCAAGGAAAGGAAGAGGTAAAAGTCATTGTTCTGTTACCCCCCTCCCCCCTTGTCAAAAGACCTCTTTAGTAACGACAATCAAATGCCAAAGTGTCAAAAAAATGTCAATCTCTCTCTCTCTCTCTCTCTCTCTCTCTCTCTCTCTCTCTCTCTCTCTCTCTCTCTCTCTCTCTTTCTCTCTCTCCCTCTCTATGGCTACTATTTGTTTGTAGGAAAGGAAGAGGGAAATGTTATTGTTCTGTTACCCCCTCCCCCCTTTGTCAAAAGACCTCTTTGGTCATGACAATAAAATATCAAAGTGTCTCTCTCTCTCTCTCTCTCTCTCTCTCTCTCTCTCTCTCTCTCTCTCTCTCTCTCTCTCTCTCTCTCACACACACACACACACACACACACACACATTCTCTCTCTCTCTCTCTCTCTCTCTCCTCTCTCTCTCTCTCTCTCTCTCTCTCTCCATTAACTCTCTCGGCAGTGGTGGAGATGGTGTGTTGTGTTACCACTGTTTTTATAACTGGTGCGGCGGTTGCTACTGTTGTTGCTGCTGTATGTGCCGCTAAGAACGTCGTTACCTCAAAAGTTGATGGTGATGGCGTAAGTAGCTGTCACCGTGGTAATGGTGACTGATGGTGATGTTGCCGTTGATGGTGACGATAGTAATGAAGGTGAGGACAGCAGTGATGACGATGATGATGATGAGGTGATGTTGATAATCAGCTGACATTTTTATTCGCTGCTTCCTCCCTACGTTCTTTTCTTCCTCATATTCCACCATCCTTCCCAGCGCCATCCTTCTTTTCCTTCTTCTTCCTCTCTCTCACCCTGTCTTTCTCCATTCCTTTCTTCTTTCCTCCCTTCCATTCTCCCTTTCTTCCTCATTTTTTCTATCTCATTCTTTTCTTTCCTCCTCCTCCCTCTCTCTCTCTCTCTCTCTCTCTCTCTCTCTCTCTCTCTTCTCTCTCTCTCTCTCTCTCTCTCTCTCTCTCTCTTTTCGTCCCTCCTTTTCTTTAATTAACGCTTCCTTCCTCTCACTCACTCCCCTTTCTCTCCTTCGTTCCTTTTCCTCCATGCTTCCTTTATTCCTTAGTTTCTCTATTCTTTCCATGTTTTCCTTCTCCCCCCTCTCCCTCGCTCCCTGTCTTGTTCCCTTCACTCCTTACTTCTCTCTCTCCCTTATTTTTTTAAATTCCCGTTCGTCTTCCTCCTCTCCCACCCCCCCCCCCCCCCCCCACCCCCTCCTACCTCCCTCCCTTCCTTCTTTCCCTCCCTCACCTTTTCCTTTCTTTTTGCCTTCCTTCCCAAGTCTTTCCTTCACTTTCTCTTTCCCTCTCTTTCTCCCTACTTCTCTTCCTCCACCGTTTCGTTCCATATTTCCTTTCTCCATCCACCCCCTCCCCCGGCCCTTTCTCTTTTCTTTATTTCTTTCCTCCCCTCCCATCTGTCTTCTTTCTTCCCTCCTTCAGTCCTTCCCGCACTTCCTTCTTCTCTTCTTTGGCTCACACCGAAGTGACCATCACGAGGATCACGTGGTGCTGGCGCCCGCGAATGGATGGAAGCGGCATGACAATCACCAGTGGTGAACAAGCATACCAGATACAGCAGCAATTTTGGTCAAATCACCGCTTCATATCTCAAATATCACAGGAACCAAGTGCTTCAGTTCCGCAAAATGTCTGTGATGGAAAACTGCTGACACCGACTGCTTGGTCTGATGCAGTAAAGTATTTTCTGACATCATTACATCAACACCAGAAACGTACTCGAACTCAAAAGATGTGGGATATCGATTTGTACCCCTGTGTTTGCGTCACAAAGGGTACGCGCAAATTTCGCGTCAACCCGGACGAGAAGTTGTGACAACTTTGATTGGAAAACTCTTCCACTTCGATTTAACTTTTTGATGCATGGGTATGTTTTGACATGTTCGGAATTTTTTTTTTTTTTTTTTTAGGTTACAGAACAAAAGTGCTCAGATGGAGAAAAAAAAAAGAAGAAGAAAAAAAGTCATATAATGTCAGACCTCTTTCCTCTGGCATATCTTCAGGCTGAATATCTCGCACATGGATGAGCGCGGCTTCGTCCATGTGGCACTGGCCACAGACGGACGCCAATCCATGTTCTATAAGAAAAACTGGAATGTCAGGATGAACAAAAACTTGCAGCTTCATCCTGGACATTGCTGCCTTGGCCTAAACTAGGAACTGTGAGTTGTGTCCTGTAATGTGGTATGTATTGTCCTCCACGGCACATGTGTGTGTAGTTCTAACTACATGCCGTTTGTAACAGACAATCAGATAAACGTTCAACGACCTGGAAATGAAATGAAATGAGGCAGGGAACAGCAAACAATAAACAGTAAATAAGTGGGGTAACGTTTGCTCCCATAAGAAAACCTAACACAGAGTAACTTTCATTCAAGACTGGCACAGCCTTTTAAACTTGAATAAAGTCAGACAAATACATAGACGAACAATCTAAGGCCACTATTCCACACAAGCTACGAGTCCAACGAATAGCCACGAATTGATAAATTTTAGAAATCGTAAGGAATCGTGGATTTTTGCAAATTTCTATACACAATCTTGACGTTGTACGAATCGGTTACGAATTTGTAAGACAGACTTAGAAATATTCGTAGGATTCTGCTCAAATCGGCGGGAACCATATGAAGATTGCCCAGAAATAACTACGATTTGCAAGAATCGCTTAGGAATACTTAAGGAATGTTAAGATTCAGTCAAGAATATGCTACGAATCTTCCGAAGGCATCACGAATCTGGTACGGTTATAATTAAGATCGTGACTGTTCTTGAAAATTCGTGGAAGTTTCCCTCAATACAGTATAAAAAGCCCTCATCCCTGCTGGGGCATCAATTCCAAAATGGATTGCCACCGTAGAGCAGCTATTGCTCTGGCCCTGGAACTGGGGTATGAACAGCAGCTGGTGATGAATAGAAGAAGACTGGTTCGAAGAAGGAGAAGGGCCCCCAGGTGGTGGGTCAGACCTTGGCTGACAACAGCGAGAAGACTAGAGTATGGGCACTATAGCAGACTGATGCAGGAGCTGAGGGGGGAAGATGATAATGCCTTTGCCAGCTATGTGAGAATGACACCCCACCAGTTTGATGAGTTACTCAACAGGATCGACCCATTCATCCAGAGGAAAGATACCCACATGAGACCAGCCCTTGATGCCGGAATGAAGCTGGCCATGACCCTGAGGCATCTGCCTACAGGAGACCGGCACCATGCCCTTCAGTGTGATTTCAGGTGTGGCTACAGCACTGTGGTATGCAGTGTGCAGGAAGTCTGTCTGGCCATCATACAGGAACTGAACGATGAAGTCATGCCACTGCCACGGACCCAGGAGGACTGGAAGGCCATTGCCCAGCAGTTCCAATGCCCAGCAGTTCCAAGACCGGTGGAATGTTCCTCATGCCCTGGGGGCCTTGGGTGGCAAGCATATTGCTCTCAGGAAGCCACATAACTCAGGCTGTGTCTTCTACAATTACAAAGGCTTCTTCTCTGTGGTCCTTCTTGCCTTAATGGATGCAGATTACAAGTTCATCTGGATAGACACTGGTGGAGAAGGTCATCAATCCGACGGACAACTGTTTGGTGCTTCAGAACTGGTGGAGTGCATCGACGACAACACCATAAATTTTCCTGACAGTGATCCTATGCCCTACGATGACAGACACACACCCTACTTCATTCTGGGAGATGATGCTTTTCCCCTCGGAACTTTTCTCATGAAACCCTATGGCAGGATGGGTCTGGACAATGAGGTGATGGTGGCCAACTACAGAATTTCCAGAGGCAGACGTGTGGTGGAGAATGCTTTCGGAATATTAGCCAACAGATTCAGATGCTTCCTAGGCACTCTGGAACAACGGCCTGAAATAGTGCGGTTACATGGTTCATGGACATTGCTGCAAATTCGTACCTGATTCTTACCCTATCGTAAATTCGTAGATAGTTCTTAATTGTTTCTTTGATGCTTCGGCGTGCATTCGTGGCATTCTTGACAGATTCGTAGCCGATTCGTTGTCAAGACACCGCTTCACGATTCCCAGAATGAGTTAAGAATACATAGGAATGCCTTCGAATCGATTAGGACTCAGTTACGATACATAAGAAATCACTACGATTTTGTTGAGAATTGACCAAGATTTTTTTATTCGGGAGTTCGTGGCCAAAATTTTGAACAGCACAAAACTTTTGCCCCGAATTCCAGAATGCTCAAGAATTGCAAGAACTGACTAAGAACAAATGTGAATCAGTTACGAACTTCAGGAACTTATTACGATTTAACTAAGAATCCCGGAGTTTATCCATTCCTGGACATTCGTAGGGTTCGTAGCCTCTGTGGAATAGTGGCATAATAGTGGGGGGGGGGGGGGGGGGGGGGGAACAAGCGCAGGCCAACAACTGAACTGTCTTCATAGTATTGACTTGGCAAAGTTTTGGACTTAAGGAGGAGGGGGGGGGGTTGAAGATGGAGAAACTGGGAACATGAAATTAAGAAAATATATTACAGATATGAAAACTCTTCACTAGCTGCATAAGGAGACCATCGCAATCCTTTTTGAAGGCAAATATATTTGTATTGCCTGCTCTTATGGGAGCAAACGTTACCCCACTTATTTACTGTTCAACGACCTGTTAAGTCATTAGAAGCCGTTTGAAACAGACAATCAGAAAAACGTTCAACGACATGTTAAGTCATTAGAAGCCGTTTGTAACATACAATCAGATAAACGTTCAACGACCTGTTAGTCATTAGAACTTTGTCAGAGTTCAGAAAGCCTGGCGGTTGTGGCTGGCCCTTTGACTTTTTTCCTTTCAAATCATGATTTTTTTCCTGGAGTTTTTATCTTCATTTGTTTTTACTGGCTTGTGTCGC
>CM031605.1:56510317-56513460 GCA_018398815.1 Conus ventricosus
GGATTGCGGAGTAATGTCCCCTACCGCTCCTCCACCTTCCTCTTCCCTCCCTGCTTTTACCCCCTCTTCCTCTTCCATCACGTCCCCTTCCAATACTCCTTTTCAAAAAAAAAAAGAAAGAAAAAGAAAAAAAAACGTTCAAAAGAACATGAAGGCGTTCTTGCAGACAAATATAGCCAATCAAGAAACGACATGGTAATGGCGTTAAATTTAAAAGGATAAAAAAAAAAACGCCTTCCTCAACCAAGCGCCACCTTCCTATCTGAATCTCCCACTTAATCCCACCCATTTTTTTTGATTGAGTTTTCTTTTGTTTTGTTTTGTTTTCAATTATGCGTTTCTGGTGGGGAAGGGGGGGGGACGTATTAAGGAAAGAAGGAGATTTTGTTTTTCATTCTATTTTGTTTGTTTTGTTGTTGTTGGACTTTGATTTCTTTGGTTGGTGATTTTTTTTCAGTACACCTCTGTTTTGACAGAATTTGATTCACCTCAGTAAACCAAACAAACAAAACAAACAATCTGGAATCACCCCGTCTCCTCCCCCTCCCCCTCCCCCCACCAACACCAACTCCTCCCCACATTTATACGTTTCCCCCAAAACCCCATCCCTTACCCCCATTCCACTTCTAACATCCCATCTCTGCCCCTCTTCGACACCACGATCTCCATCCAGCATGAAATCATTCGCCTGCAGGGAGAAATGAAGCTTAGGACTAGCAGGGTCAGCGCCAACAGCTCACCTTCCAGCGTCAACTGAGCTTCCCTTTGGAAGTATCTGTGCGGACACGACCAGTCCCTTTCTCCATGCCAGTCAAAACCCATTCTTTTCGTTTCACCATGCCAGTCAAAACCCATTCTTTTCGTTTCACCATACCAGTCAAAACCCATTCTTTTTGTTTCACCATGCCAGTCAAAACCCATTCTTTTCGTTTCACCATGCCAGTCAAAACCCATTCTTTTTGTTTCACCATGCCAGTCAACACCCATTCTTTTTGTTTCACCATGCCAGTCAAAACCCATTCTTTTAGTTTCACCATGCCAGTCAACACCCATTCTTTTCCTTTCACCATGCCAGTCAAAACCCATTCTTTTTGTTTCACCATGCCAGTCAAAACCCATTCTTTTTGTTTCACCATGCCAGTCAAAACACATTCTTTTCCTTTCACCATGCCAGTCAAAACACATTCTTTTCGTTTGGGTACTGGGTGCAGTAAGGACATCACAAATTATGAACATAACAGGAATGCTTTTTTCACGTTTGACTAGCCACCCCACTTTCGTCTCTCCTCGCTTCTCTTTCTACATGTATGAGATCAGGGGGATGAGGTGGGATGAGGGCTGTTGGGATGTTCCTGAATATGGTCAGCGAGATGTCAGTGTAAGTCTGACTGCCAGATAGCCGGAAAACAATACTGAGTGGAAAGTAATCTGCGGATGAAAAGAAAAGAAACTGTCAGGTAGGCATGCGCAAGAAAAAATCCAAGGAAGCCGACATGACTTGACACACAGAGACAGACAGACAGACAGAAAGAGGCACAAACAGAGACATAGACAGTCAGGCATATGCGTGACAAGTCCAGCAAGCCTAACAGACATGACACGCACAGACAGAAAGATGAAACAGACAGACACAGAAAGAGAATTAGAAAATGATGTATAGATGCACAGAGAAGCAAACGCACTAAAACAGAAAAAACTGGGAGAAAGACAGATGCATACACAGAAAGAGAGAGACAGAGAGAGACTGATAGACAGACAGAGATATAATTTCGGAGAGACAGATTCTGAGAGAGAGACAGAAAGAGATTCGGAAAAAAGATAAAGATTCCGAGAGAGAATGCCGTGCATCCCACCACAGACTCTATTATGCAACATGTGAAAGCATTCTAAAGTCTTCATGGGAATGAAGAAGAAAAAAATAAAAACATGGGGAGGGAATGCGGGCTGTAAACAGATCTAACTTAACTACAGGCTGCGCTTGGCATTTCTGCTGACATCACTAAGCTTTGTGATGGCCTCAAAGCTCGCTACCTCATCCTTAACTTACGTCATAAAGGCCAAGGTCTCCCAAGCGACTGGCAGCCTGTCTCCATGCCTTTAGACAATTATGCAAGGCCACGCATATATTGTCATCAGTCATTTCATTGATTTCTCTCTGACCCAAACTTTGACGGGTCAAATTACGAGGGGTTCTGAATGATTTATTGTTTGTCCAAACATGGAGGATTGCTGTGGCCGTTCTCGTGTTTCTGACTTATTTCCTCCTAACTTCTCATCCACGCATGGATCATTGAGGAGGAGAAGACAGATAATGGTCGTAGTAGTGGTGGTGGTAGTGTGTGGTTGCAAGCTCCACGTGTGGTAGGTGATCAAGGCTATTCTTACTTCTGTTACAGAATTTGAACGGAATTTCGTTTTACATCGCAGTAGAAATGTAGTGTGTGGCCTCTCTCTCTCTCTCTCTCTCTCTCTCTCTCTCTCTCTCTCTCTCTCTCTCTCCTAAACAACCCAGGTGATCCTCTTTTATTTTGCCAGAAAGACCACAAATCAGGGAAAAGGCGAACGGAAGCAGAGGGATAGATCTGGGGTTGGGAAGAGTGTGTATGTGTGTTGGGGGGGGGGGGTATCAGTGTCCAGTGTGACGGCGGTACCAAAGAATAAAACATCGGGAGGGGGGGGTATCAGTGTCCAGTGTGACGGCGGTACCAAAGAATAAAACATCGGGAGGGGGGGTATCAGTGTCTAGTGTGACGGCGGTGCCAAAGAATAAAACATCGGGGGGGGGGGGGGGTATCAGTGTCTAGTGTGACGGCGGTGCCAAAGAATAAAACATCTGCCTCCCTCCAGTCTCCAGAGCTGAGCCAGGAGACGATTGCCGACACACCAATCTCAGCATTTGTTTGATGGTAGCATGGTCTGCTACAGGAGGGAGACGAGGAGGAGCAGCAGGGTGGAGGAGGAGGAATGGTTCAGGATGAAAGGAACGGCAACGTCCGTAGTTGAAAGAAAAGTGCCCCCCCCCTCCCCCCCCCCCCCCCCCCCCCCCCCCCCCCCCGCGGGCCCCAAGCCTTTTCGGATAGGGAGTGGGGGGGGGGAGAGTTGAGATCGAGGGGATGAGCATTCTGTGGTGGAAAGGACAATGC
>CM031605.1:56519460-56521960 GCA_018398815.1 Conus ventricosus
TCCTTCACACTGTCAACTCCAATAGTCTTCGACCACATTATCAACGTAAGGCCTGTCACACACAGAACGTTGGCGCCACCGGATTTTTTTTTCGAGTGGTGGGTCGATAGCAACTCAATTTTCACGCTTCCATGATAGGAGACATCAGTTCCTTGTCTTACATGGGACAGTCGATTTCCAGTGCCCAGTACAGACAACGATGTGCTGGCGGTTGTCAGAGGCCACGTCATGTTTGGCTAGGCTGTCTACACATATCTCGTTATGACTCTGTCCAAGGCCATCTGTCAGTGGACAGCGGACGTGCCCCACAGGCAGATCAGTGAAGGAGTCTGTATAGTTCCCATGTCTTTGTGGCGTGACTTGAGAACAGAGAGCTATGGATATCCCTGGCTGCCTACACTGGGCTCCCCTGTCCTCTGTCCACATTCACTGGGCAATAATAGTAAGGAATACGGTGTTCCTTACCTTTAGAAATGGAGACACGTGGATGAAATTCCTATATCCAAAACCTATTTTTGATGTCCTCATATCGCTTCTAGGCCCCTTGTAATAGCGGAGCACGCATTCTAACAATACCTCCCCCACCCATACCCTTTCAAAAAATCTAAGTGGACAAAAGAATGATCCAACATGCATCCGAACAATCATGTTCACAAACAAGGTGACATCTCATGTGGATAACATCAATGTATCAACATCCAATCTCTCTCTCTCTCTCTCTCTCTCTCTCTCTCTCTCTCTCTCTCTCTCTCTCTCTCTCTCTTTATGTTTTCTAAAAGTCATGAACGAAAAGGAGAACGATGTTTCTTGCGATCGTAACAAATCCGAAACCCACTCACGTTCAGATTGTTTATTTGCTGGAACATAACCTGACCATTTCTTTGCTGTCAAACGATCTGGCAATCCCATGATTCGGCTCTCACGTGACGTGGCTATCACATGACTGGCTATCTTTCTGCCAGAGCCAGATATTTATGATCCCAAGCCCTGGATTATAGAATGGGAAACAAAAGGTTTTCTGTCCTATGTTTTCTTTAGTGATGGCCTCGTTAATACACTTTACGCTGAAAGTGTGTGTCTCCCATCGCTCACTCCACCCCTCTCCATATGGTGGGTTTGTTTTTTTCCGGAAAGACTTGGCTGGAACTTTGCAGACGTCAGGTGGCTATGTGGGTAAGAGCACCGAGGTGGTAATCAGATGTTGTGAGTTCGACTCACGCTGACTCCTAATGAAGATAGCTACCACTTTTGCTATCCATCCACATGTGAAGTGCTTCTACTAGTAAAATGTAAAGTAAGAGAAGCCAGTTCCCCACTCCCCTCTCTCTCTCTCTCTCTCTCTCTCTCTCTCCTGGAATGCTTGCTTATCCCCGTCTGTCAAATTACCATAGCTGTGAGTTGACGTTAAACCTGAACGTCACTCACTAGAATCTAACGGGAGTTTGGTTCACTTGATGGTAGAACACAGAGATCGTAGACAGACGTTGTCAGTTCAAATACCGCTGGTACCCAAGATCTCAATCACACCTGTCGCTGCCCATCTCAACGGTTGTCGCTCTGACGGCGCCAGCGCAATGTCCTGGGGAACATGCTCCGGTCCTTCGTATCATCTTTAGTGGGCGTGGTGGACCTGAACACTGATTATAACTGACTGAAGCCTGATCTGGAAGTGGACACTTGACAGAGACTGGGGTGATCCCTGACTGACCAAACGTCCACCACCGTGCACTGCTGTTATGGAGTGAAAGACAATATGGTCATCATTCAGTGACATGGAGTGAAAAACAATATGGTCATCATTCAGTGACATGTTATGGAGTGAAAGACAATAGGGTCATCATTCAGTGACATGTTATGGAGTGAAAGACAATATGGTCATCATTCAGTGACATGTTATGGAGTGAAAGACAATAGGGTCATCATTCAGTGACATGTTATGGAGTAAAAGACAGTATGGTCATCATTCAGTGACATGGAGTGAAAGACAGTATGGTCATCATTCAGTGACATGGAGTGAAAGACAATATGGTCATCATTCAGTGACATGGAGTGAAAGACAATAGGGTCATCATTCAGTGACATGGAGTGAAAGACAATATGGTCATCATTCAGTGACTGTTATGGAGTGAAAGACAATAGGGTCATCATTCAGTGACATGGAGTGAAAGACAATAGGTCATCATTCGTGACATGTTATGAGTGAAAGACAATAGGGATCATTCGTGCATGTTATGGAGTGAAAGACAATATGGTCATATTCAGATGGAGTGAAGACAATGGATCATCAGTGCATTTATGGAGTGAAGACAATAGGTCATCATCAGTGACATGTATGGAGTGAAAGACAATTGGCATCATTCAGTGAATGTTAGGAGTGAAAGAATATGGTCATCATTCTGACATATGGAGGAAGACATAGGGTCATCATTCAGTGACATGTTATGGAGTGAAAGACATTGGTCATCATTCAGTGACATGTTATGGAGTAAAGACAATAGGG
>CM031605.1:56531960-56549460 GCA_018398815.1 Conus ventricosus
CATCTTCACAAGAAAAAGCGTCGAAACCAAAGATGCCATACAAAGCACTTGCAAACTCTCTAAACAAAACCGCAGACTGGATACCGACCCTTCACTTCACCCAGGCTGGTCTGACCAGATCATCCTCATGGATTCGGGCGCTTCCCCGTCAGTGTCCACTTTCCCTCACCCGAGGGCAGTCACGAGAATCACCATACATGCATTGACGGGCTGCAGGTCCCATAGAACTGCATTGAGGGGAGAGGGTCCATAGACACTGCATTGAGGGAGAGAGAGGGCCATAGACACTGCTTGAGGGAGAGAGGGCCAGGACACTGCATAGGGAGAGAGGGCCATAGACACTGCATTGAGGGAGAGAGGGCCATGACACTGCACTTGAGGGGAGAGAGGGCCATAGACATCATGGGGGGGCATGTGAGGGGATGAGAGAGAGGCCTAGACACTGCACTGAGGGGAGAGAGGGACCATAGACACTGCACTGAGGAGAGAGAGGGCCATAGACACTGCACTGAGGAGAGAGAGGGCCATAGACACTGCACTGAGGGGAGAGAGGGCCATAGACACTGCACTGAGGGGAGACAGGGCCATAGACACTGCATTGAGGAGAGAGAGGGCCACAGACACTGCATTGAGGGGAGAGAGGGCCATAGACACTGCACTGAGGGGAGAGAGGGCCATAGACACTGCATTGAGGGGAGAGAGGGCCACAGACACTGCACTGAGGGGAGAGAGGGCCATAGACACTGCATTGAGGGGAGAGAGGGCCATAGACACTGCACTGAGGGGAGAGGGCCATAGACACTGCATTGAGGGGAGAGGGCCATAGACACTGAATTGAGGGGAGAGGGGTCACAGACACTGCACTGAGGGGAGAGGGCCATAGACCTGCATTGAGGGGAGAGAGGGCCACAGACACTGCATTGAGGGGAGAGAGGGCCATAGACACTGCACTGAGGGGAGAGAGGGCCACAGACATGCATTGAGGGGAGAGAGGGCCACAGACACTGCATTGAGGGGAGAGAGGGCCACAGACACTGCATTGAGGGGAGAGGGCCATAGACACTGCACTGAGGGGAGAGAGGGCCATAGACACTGCATTGAGGGGAGAGAGGGCCATAGACACTGCATTGAGGGGAGAGAGGGCCACAGACACTGCATTGAGGGGAGAGAGGGCCATAGACACTGCACTGAGGAGAGAGAGGGCCACAGACACTGCATTGAGGGGAGAGAGGGCCACAGACACTGCATTGAGGGGAGAGAAGGCCATAGACACTGCACTGAGGGGAGAGAGGGCCATAGACACTGCATTGAGGGGAGAGAGGGGCCACAGACACTGCATTGAGGGGAGAGAGGGCCACAGACTTTGCATTGAGGGGAGAGGGCCACAGACATTGCATTGAGGGAAGAGAGGGCCATAGACACTGCATTGAGGGGAGAGAGGGCCACAGACACTGCATTGAGGGGAGAGAGGGCCATAGACACTGCACTGTGGGGAGAGAGGGCCACAGACACTGCATTGAGGGGAGAAAGGGCCATAGACACTGCACTGAGGGGAGAAGGCCATAGACACTGCATTGAGGGGAGAGAGGGCCATAGACACTGCATTGTGGGAAGAGAGGGCCATAGACACTGCATTGAGGGGAGAGAGGGCCATAGATACTGCATTGAGGGGAGAGAGGGCCAAGACACTGCATTGAGGGGAGAGAGGGCCACAGACACTGCATTGAGGGGAGAGAGGGCCATAGACACTGCACTGAGGGGAGAGAGGGCCATAGACACTGCATTGTGGGGAGAGAGGGCCATAGACACTGCATTGAGGGGAGAGGGCCATAGACACTGCATTGTGGGGAGAGAGGGCCACAGACACTGCATTGTGGGGAGAGAGGGCCACAGACACTGCATTGAGGTGAGAGAGGGCCACAGACACTGCATTGAGGGTAGAGGGGGCCATAGATACTGCATTGAGAGGAGAGAGGGCCATAGACACTGCATTGAGGGGAGAGAGGGCCACAGACACTGCATTGAGGGGAGAGAGGGCCATAGACACTGCATTGAGGGGGAAGAGGGCCATAGACACTGCATTGAGGGGGAAGAGGGCCATAGACACTGCATTGAGGGGAGAGAGGGCCACAGACACTGCATTGTGGGGAGAGAGGGCCATAGACACTGCATTGAGGGGAGAGAGGGCCATAGACACTGCATTGAGGGTAGAGAGGGCCATAGACACTGCATTGACGGTAGAGAGGGCCATAGACACTGCATTGAGGGGAGAGAGGGCCATAGACACTGCATTGAGGGGAGAGAAGGCCATAGACACTGCATTGAGGGGAGAGAGGGCCATAGACACTGCACTGAGGGGAGAGAGGACCATAGACACTGCATTGAGGGGAGAGAGGGCAACAGGCACTGCATTGAGGGGAGAGAGGACCATAGACACTGCATTGAGGGGAGAGAGGGGCCACAGACACTGCATTGAGGGGAGCGGGTCACAGACGCTGAACCGCATGTGCTAAGTCATGTGAAAGCAGTGAGGTCAGCTACAAGTGTGACACATCACCCACCCTGCAATAGCCTTGCTGATGCGGCTCTTCAAAGATCGCATGCTGAGGCTTATCTAATAATACCACGGAATGCTGCAAAGACAAAAAATATTCCAAATGAGCACGGTAAGGGGAAAAAAAAACCTACAGCAACGAAAGAATCATGACTGCAAACGATTTCTGAGGACGCCTCTGATGTGCACGGTTAGGAGAAAAAACAACAACTACAGCAACAAAAGAACCATGACTGCAAACGATTTCCTCACGATGCCAGCTGAAAGGGCAATGCCAGAAATAAGAATAACCGCATCATCGCCAGCTGACGTGGTGCTGCGTTTCGAGTGGTGTGCTTGTGGGTAGGGGAGGTCTTAGGCATCGAGAGAGAGAGAGAGAGGGGGGAGAGAGAGAGAGAGAGAGAGAGAGAGAGAGGAGAGAGAGAGAGAGAGGTGTGTGTGTGTGTCTGCGTATCTGTATCTGTGTCTATATGATGCATCTGTATGTTTGGATACGTGTCTATGTCTGTGTCTATGTGTCTTTGTGTCTGTCTGCCTGTGTTCTGGTCCCAGCTTCCTTCTACCGACGAGAGTTGCTGAGCGTTCTGTGGCTCTCTTAAAAAAACTGGAACCACCGAACCCAGTCGCATCCACCTAACCAATGCGTTCCTAGGAGTGTTGCCCAAATGTCTTGACCAGCCCTGCAAGTATAGTAGACACCTCACGGGCCTGGTTGACCCCAGGATATATATCATGAAATGAAACCGTAGAGCACAGCCCTATTGTGCAGTCCCTGGCCAATATCAAGCCCAACAGCATCATCTTCATTATCTTCAGCCTTACTGATCATCACAATGGAAAAAATCCCAAATTCTGTGACCCTCCACGCTCTGCTCTTTATGGTGACCCCGATTTCCATGCCCTCTTTACGCCCGAGATGACTTTACGTCAAAGTCGGCGACATGGAAAAACTCACGTAGACTCGCCGGTGGATGGACATGAAGATACTCCTCACTGCGCTGGCCCCGCGAGGAAACAATGACTTGTCATCCCAAGGTGGTTTAATGCACTGGACCAGAACAAGCACTGATAAACACCACCGAAATTATTCGGCAGCAGTGCAGTGTCTCCTCTGGCAGGTTGCCTTGTGACGGCCTGATGTCGGTTGGATGCTCAGTGTGAACAGCAGTGTTGGAGGGCTGCAATGGGGGAAAACCTGGTCGTGGCTGTGGGTAAGGCAGCCTGAGTGAGGGGCGTGGAAATAAGCCACTGGGGGGCACAGAAGATGGAGCGATGAAAAAAAAAACCCAGTGTAACTGTTCCCTGCCACATTTCTTATTTACTTTTGTTTCAGTTAAATCGAGGTGATTTGTATTTGTTTCTGTTCGTCCTTGTACTTGTCTTAGGAAAACTGGAACCACCGAACCCAGTCGCATCCACCTAACCAATGCGTTCCTAGGAGTGTTGCCCAAATGTCTTGACCAGCCCTGCAAGTATAGTAGATACCTCACGGGCCTGGTTTTAAAAGGCTGAGCCAGTCTTGAATAAAAGTTGATTTCTATGTGTTCATTTCTCCGGTTCTTGTTGTTGTGCAGATGTGTGCGGTACAGGGTATATGGGCAAGTTTGGAACATCCTTCCTGGGGGATGTTTCCTTGTTTGTTCTGTGTGCTCTGTGCTGTCCTGTCTGCTGGGCGATTCGGTGTCGTAAGCAGCATTACTTTGGAGTTATGTTTTCTTGTGGGAGCAAGAGTTACCCCACTTGTTTGTTGTTTATTGTTTGCTGTTCCCTGCCTCATTTCATGTTTACTTTCGTGTAACTAAGTAATCATGCACGCTGTGGCTGCCTCACTCCTTCTTCACCCCGCTGCCTTCTCCCCCTACCTCCCCCTCCCTCTCCCATCCATCACCCATCGTATGCATAAACACACAGGCACAATGCGGCACGCACGAGCGTGTACGCGCGCATACAATACAGACATTAATTCAACACTTCCGAATACATGAATGAACAACAGCCTACCCTCCAACGCCTATCACTATTTTCAAGCTGGTTGCGATCTGGTGAGTATTGTTTCGTGCATGTTTTTTTTTTTTACATCTATTGCTTGTGGCATCTCAAAATGACAAATGTGATTTTTTTTTTAATTCACTTATCTGTACTGCACTGTGCAGTAAATAACTTTACGTTGCACTGTGTTGCGTATTGTGACGTATTGTATTTGCCCTGGCACCAACGCGACTAGTAATCCCAATTCATGCTCCGGTCCTCCTAACAGGTATCCTTACCCAGCCAAATCAAGAAGAAGAAGAAGAAGAAGAAGAAGAAGAAGAAGAACAACAACAACAACAACAACAACAACAACAACAACAACAACAACAACAACAAGACGAAGCAGAAGAAGACGAAGAAGATAACCGAGGAGGAGGAGGAGGAGGAGGTGGACGACGACGACGACGACGACAACTACGACGATGACGATGACGATGAAGACGACGACGAAGAAAAGAAGAAGAAGTCAGCCATCAACACGAAACACCTAGCACAACATTACTTAGGCATGACAACAACATGATAGTAAACAAGCAGTTTGTCCAACCTCCATCTGTGACACATCCATTTCCCCCACACAAAGTGCTTTCACAGCCACAGGCAACACGGGGAAGAGTTATGGGGGTGCTGCGGGGTGGGGAAAACGGGTTCCTCGTCAAAAACCAATCTAGCTCGTGGAAAAGGTTTTTCTTTTTTCTTTTCTTTTCTTTTGTTAAGAGTTGCTGACCATACCACCAACAGGTATCTCAACTCCTTGAATGTGTGTGTGTGTGTGTGTGTGTGTGTGTGTGTGTGTGTGTGTGTTTGTGTTTGTGCGTGTGTGTGTGTGTGTGAGTGTGTGTGTGTGTGTGTGTGTGTGTGTGTGTGTGTTGTGTGAGTGTTTGTGTTTGTGTGTGTATGTGTGTGTGTGTGTGTGTGTTGTGTGTGTGGTGTTGTGGTGTGTTTTTTTGTGTGTGTGTGTGTGTGTGTGGTGAGTGTGTGTGTGTGTGTGTGTGTGTGGTGTGTGTGGTGTGTGTGTGTGTGTGTGTGTGTGTGTGTGTGTTGAGTGTGTGTGTGAGTGCGTTCGTGCACGCGCGCGCGCGTCCGTGTGTGTATGTGTGTATGTCTTTGTACGTGTATGTGTGTGCATGTGTCCGTGTGTTTGGGGGGTGCACGTGCGCGTGCGTATGTGTGCGCGCACGTGCGCGTATGTGTGTGTGTGTGTATGTCTCATGCACGTCTGTGTCTATATGTGTGTGTGTGTGCGCACGCGTGCGCGTGCGTGCGTGCGTGCGTCTGTCTGTCTGTCTGTCTGTCTGTCGTCTGTCTGTCTGTCTGTCTGTCTGTCTGTCTGTCTGTCTGTCTGTCTGTCTGTCTGTCTGTCTGTCTCTCTCTCTCTCTCTCTCTCTTCTCTCTCTCTCTCTCTCTCTCTCTCTCTTGTCTATGTGATGGGGAGAGGGGTCGCCCTTGTGCGCGCGTGTCTATGTATAATATGTGCAAGCATGTGCTGTTTTTGTAATAAGCAGAACGTACACGCCTGTATCTTCCGCTAACAAATCCACATACATTTTTTTCGGTAGTCGACGGCACTCCATACAAATGACAATCGACTGTGACGGTGGGTGGGTGGGCTTTATCTGTGACAATGACAACCGCCTTTCCACGGATGTGTTAAGACGCCAGCCAAATCCACAAAGTGTGCAGCACACAGGATCTGGAGGATGTAAAAGCTGGTCCTTTGCAGCCAAATCCACAAAGTGTGCAGCACACAGGATCTGGAGGATGTAAACGCTGGTCCTTTGCAGCCAAATCCACAAAGTGTGCAGCACACAGGATCTGGAGGATGTAAACGCTGGTCCTTTTCCCAGGCTGTTCCTCCACAGCTCATCTGCTGGGAACGTTCCACTGAAGAACATGACCGGTTTGGAGGTCTGGAAATACTGGTCATGCCTTTGTTGTTTGTCATGGCAGAACTTGCTCGATAGCTCGCTCTCCTCAACACTGGCGAGCTATGATGGCCGCGTCCTAGTTAATACGTGGACAGGATGTTTTGATAGAGCCCGAGGCTTTGTGCAAACAGAACCAATCAGCAGCCGCTCGAAGATATCGACCATCGTATGCATTGTCTGGTGTGAACAGATTTGTTTTCGTCTGCTGCTATTTTCCCCATGTGCTCTAAACAAGAGCGAAAGACCAACTGTTTTGTCTTGTCTGCCACGGGAATCCATGTGTGCGCGTGTGTGTGTGAGGGTATGGGTGTGAGTTCGGATGTGACACAAAGATGCGCTAGTCTTACTTTCTTACACACAAGAAAACCAGACCTTTACATTTTTAATGCGTATACTCACGGTTCAGAAAAAAAAGATAAAACAAGATAAAACAGACGGAACAGGTTGGTTGAGCATTAAAATAGTTTTCTCCGTGGTTATACAGCGTCGGCTTTCTCCTTCACTCCTTCCAACTGTGTGTTCGTCCGTCAAATCGACGAGGAACACTTCAGTCAACTTAGGGTTGAGAAAGGTGAGATGATCTGTGGATACGCAGTGGCTGATCAAGCCGATGTGTGCACGGAATGTGCGGGGACAGCTTGGACAGGCAATGTGGGAGACCTGCCCTTGATTGCTGGTGCGGGCTTTCCTTGCCTGTCTCTTTTGTTGCACTGCAGCTGTCCTTTCTTAAGATAGACTGGCGCCTTTGTGGATTGGGTAGCGCCATCTAGTTCGATCCATAACAGTTTGTTCCCATGTATAAGGCTTGATGGTAAGCGCTTTCAAGGATGTTTTGAGAGAGTCTTTGGTGTGTTTCTTCTGACCACCATGAGGACGCACTCCTTGTTGCAGCTCACCGTAGCTCACTACTGCTCTAAACGAGGCAAAACGCGGTAGCAACCTCGACGAGAACCACGATCACTACTGACAGCATTCCTTGGTCGCGCTTTCCACTCGATGCAGTTCGCTCCAATTCGGCTTCGCTCTTCCAGTAGCTAGCTTGCTTCGCTCTTCCAGTAGCTAGCTTGCTTCGCTCTTCCAGTAGCTAGCTTGCTGCGCTCTTCCAGTAGCTAGCTTGCTTCGCTCTTCCAGTAGCTAGCTTGCTTCGCTCTTCCAGTAGCTAGCTTGCTTCACTCTTCCAGTAGCTAGCTTGCTTCGCTCTTCCAGCACCTACCTTGCTTCGCTCTTCCAGTAGCTAGCTCGCTTCGCTCTTCCAGTAGCTAGCTTGCTTCGCTCTTCCAGTAGCTAGCTCGCTTCGCTTTTCCAGTAGCTAGCTTGCTTCACTCTTCCAGTCTTGCTTCACTCTTCCAGTAGCTAGCTTCCTTCGCTCTTCCAGTAGCTAGCTTGCTTCGCTCTTCCAGTAGCTAGACCGCTTCACTCTTCCAGTCTTGCTTCGCTCTTCCAGTAGCTAGCTTGCTTCACTCTTCCAGTAGCCAGCTTGCTTCACTCTTCCAGTAGCTAGCTTGCTTCGCTCTTCCAGTAGCTAGCTTGCTTCGCTCTTCCAGTAGCTAGCTTGCTTCGCTCTTCCAGTAGCTAGCTTCCTTCGCTCTTCCAGTAGCTAGCTTGCTTCGCTCTTCCAGTAGCTAGCTTGCTTAACTCTTCCAGTAGCTAGCTTGCTTCGCTTTTCCAGCACCTAGCTTGCTTTGCTCTTCCAGTAGCTAGCTTGCTTCGCTCCTCCAGTAGCTAGCTTGCTTCACTATTCCAGCACCTAGCTTGCTTTGCTCTTCCAGTAGCTAGCTTGCTTCGCTCTTCCAGTAGCTAGCTTGCTTTGCTCTTTTCAGTGACACCCATGAAAACAGGGAAAGCCAGTGAGTGACACGTTCCAGTTCTGTTGGCGGCAAGTGTCTTTTCTCAGCAAACTTTCGATGGAGAAAAAAAAAGAAGAAGAAAAAAGAAGAAAAAAAGGCACCTCCACTATTCCAAACAAAGGTACAACATCCTTAAATCAGATTTTCTTTTTTTGTTTTGTTTTGTTTTGCTTTTTGTTTGTTTTGTTTTGTTTTCATTGAGGTTACTCAGGTTAGGGTTAGATAAAATTTAAGAATAGGAGTGGATAGGAGTGGTGTTCGGTTTGGGTCAGGCTTCTTCTTCGTCTTCAGCATTCCCGGCTATGCTCAGCGGTTAGTCTGGCGTTGTGGGTGAAATCTGTCATCTGTCTAAGCGGCGACGTGGCCGGTCTCCACAGCTTCTCCCTCAGGTCCACCTATATGGGGCAACGTCTGCAGGCCCCACTACGCTGACAGCAGCACCGTGTCCTTGCAGCAGTCCCCAATGGAGCACTTTGCCTTGATTTTAGACATGTTTGCCGCGGGCCGGAATAGCTCAGTTGGTAGAGCACCGGACTTGTGATTCGGGGGTTGCGGGTTCGAATTTCAGTACAGGGGGATTTTTCCCTCGGAGTTAACATTGGTTCTGACTCCATTCCCCATACAGTCCTTCGAATGAGACTATAAACCAAGGTTCCGTGTGTGAACGCACGCACAACATCTTGCACACACGTAAAATCCCATCACCAACTTTCGGAAGAGAAGGCCAGTTTGGCCGTTGGTACGGATGACACGTTACACAAAGCATGCACCTTCCCTGAAGATGGAGTATGGCTGCCTTATTAATGGCGGGATAAAAAACGGTCTTACACACAAAACTCCACTGTCTATCTATACAGGCAGTGTCCGCAGGAGTATCAGCCTGCGCACGCAGAAAGAAAAAAGAAAGAGATGTTTGCCGATTAATCACAATGTATGTGTATTGTGATCCTGCGCAAAGAAAGGAGCTTTGAAAAGAATACGATTTCTGTCATGAAACATAATAACCCACCTTCCCTACCTGATGAATGAATGCATACCAAAGTTTCGTCTGCTTAACGCGCGTTCAATGAGAAGCGGGTCTCTGCATCTGTCCGAACTATCCCTGGTCACTATGAAAGAGCAGCCACGAGAGAGGGCCCACATGCCGGTAGTTTAAGCAGAATAAACAGCATCTAGCGCCGTAGAAATTTTGCTGAAGGCGCGCGCTAGCTGGAACTGGCTCTGTGACGGACAGCACGTGCTATGCGCGCGGCTGTGGGTGAAGAGTGAGTAGGCTACATCCTCAGGGGAGTGTGCATTGCTGTTAGCTTACGGCCAGCTGGTAGCGTGAGGGGCCCACACACGTTCCCAGTCACAGGATGTCAATGGTGGGACAAGGACTGGAGAGCGTGGGCTGGCGCCCAGTCTGTGGCACCAGAAGCACCAGAAGGGAAAGAAAGAGACAGACAGGCAGGCAGACAGACAGACAGAGAAAAAGAGACAAAGAGACACAGAGAGAGCCAGAGACAGAGAGATCTCCATCTTCAAGACAGGACATGACACCTGATGTCCTGTTCTCAGTCTGAAGATGGTGGTGATTCGTTGCGCTCTTCCCTGCGGATAAGATGTCATCTTTCACGAGGCCTTTACACTTCCTAGATAAGATGTCATCCTTCACGAGGCCTTTACACTTCCTAGATAAGATGTCATCCTTCACGAGGCCTTTACACTTCCTAGATAAGATGTCATCTTTCACGAGGCCTTTACACTTCCTAGATAAGATGTCATCTTTCACGAGGCCTTTACACTTCCTAGATAAGATGTCATCTTTCACGAGGCCTTTACACTTCCTAGATAAGATGTCATCTTTCACGAGGCCTTTACACTTCCTAGATAAGATGTCATCTTTCACGAGGCCTTTACACTTCCTAGATAAGATGTCATCTTTCACGAGGCCTTTACACTTCCTAGATAAGATGTCATCTTTCACGAGGCCTTTACACTTCCTGGGTAAGATGTCATCTTTCACGAGGCCTTTACACTTCCTGGGTAAGATGTCATCTTTCACGAGGCATTTACACTTCCTAGATAAGATGTCATCTTTCACGAGGCCTTTACACTTCCTGGGTAAGATGTCATCTTTCACGAGGCCTTTACACTTCCTGGGTAAGATGTCATCTTTCACGAGGCCTTTACACTTCCTAGATAAGATGTCATCTTTCACGAGGCCTTTACACTTCCTAGATAAGATGTCATCTTTCACGAGGCCTTTACACGTCCTAGATAAGATGTCATCTTTCACGAGGCCTTTACACGTCCTAGATAAGATGTCATCTTTCACGAGGCCTTTACACTTCCTGGGTAAGATGTCATCTTTCACGAGGCCTTTACACTTCCTAGATAAGATGTCATCCTTCACGAGGCCTTTACACTTCCTAGATAAGATGTCATCTTTCACGAGGCCTTTACACTTCCTAGATAAGATGTCATCTTTCACGAGGCCTTTACACTTCCTAGATAAGATGTCATCTTTCACGAGGCCTTTACACTTCCTAGATAAGATGTCATCCTTCACGAGGTCTTTACACTTCCCCTGATCCTTTCTGCACGCGCTGTTTCCTCGTTCTTTTTGAAGTGAGGAGACGTTAAGGTTGGGGGTTTGGGTCAGATTAGTGTTAGGGGGGTCATGCCTTCCAAGACTGGAGTCTTCCCGTTCCCGTCTGTGCATGAACACGCTGTCTTGTCAGTACTGGGACATTCGGGTATCCCGTAATTGGTATACGGAAATAGGTATGCTATCATACGTATGTGTAACCCGTAAATGGTATACGGAAATAAGTATGCTGTCATAAGTATGTGTATCCCGTTAATGGTATACGGAAACGGGTATGATACAACTGGCTCGCCGTCTCGCGCCAACATGTTACTCGGTTTTTCAAAACCGATGGAGAATGTTGTTGGCTTGTTCAAGTGGAAGGTGAGATCGACACACAGGATTGGAGAGATTAACTGAAATCCTCCTGACTTCTGTTTTTCTTTCTCTTTTTTCAACAGATTCGAGAAGTGAAAAAAAAAACCCACCATCGCTTGGACCACAGCGTTGATCATCCTGAAAACACGCTTCAGTCTCATCCATCAGCCTGGAGCTGGCCGCATTATTTTCATGTCATCTTCTCCCTTTTCTTTCCCGCGGTGGAGACTGAGATGGATATCTTCTTCGCCGTTGTTTGCTCCCTTTTTCCTCTTTGCTTCCTCACTTGATCGATGCTCGTTTGCTCTCTCTGTCTCTATCTCTGTCTCTCTGTGTGTCTGTCTCTCTCTCTCTCTCTCTCTCTCTCTCTCTCTCTCTCTCTCTCTCAGTGTGTCGCGATGTGTGTGTGTGTGTGTGTGTGTTTGTCAATCATGCGCGCAAGCGTGTGTGTGTGTATGCGTCATCTGTCTGTCTGTATGTGCGTGTGGTGTGTGTGCATATGTCTGTCTGTCTGCGCGGATGCGTGTGGTGTGGGGTGGTGTGATGTGTGTGTGTGTGTGGTGTGTGTGTGTGTGTGTGTGTGTGTGTGTGTGTGTGTGTGTATGTGTGTTTGCGTGCGTGCGTGCGTGCGTGCGTGCGTGCGTGCGTGCGTGTGTGTGTGTGTGTGTGAACTCACGTCAAAACTATGTTATATCAGCGGATGGAACGCTGAATAAGCAACATTCGCTTTTTTTTCAACATCTAGCAGCCAATTAAGATTCGTTATAAATAAACAAACATTTCAAACACACAGATAAAACAAAACAGAAATATGAATGATGAATTAATCCCAGAGGTGAAACTAGTTGTATACAATTATATACACTGGTAAAAGGAATATGTATTGCACATAACACACGCTGTATATGCACATAACACACGCTGTATATTCCTATATGCGTTCGCACACACAAGCATGCACCGACAAACATCCATTCATGCATATGCAACGCACAAACGCAGAACATAACATGTATTTTAAACAGCAGTTACGAAGACACGCGAGTAAATAAATCATTCATGACAATTTTTTCCACATTTTTTCTGTCATATTTTTCTCAAAGTCGGTAAACTGTTCCACAAATTTTCCGCACAAGAGTGTAAAACACAGGCTTATGAAGTTTGTTTCTTAGTGTAGAAAACAATCATAAATGATGATGTTGAAGCCGATTAGACATGACACTGATCTTTTTCTGTGTCATTTCCATCTATAATACTAACACTTCGCATTATGCAGACTGCTCTGTTGGAGAAGATTCAGCAACAGAGAGAGGGGAAGAGACAGACAGGCAAACAGACAGACAGAGACAAAGACTGAGATACAGAGAGAGAGAGAGAGAGAGAGAGAGAGAGAGAGAGAGAGAGAGAGAGAGAGAGAGAGAGAGAGAGTGCCATGTGTGTGTGTGTGTGTGTGTGTGCGTGCATATGTCTGTATGTGTGTGCGTGCGCGCGCAAGTGAGTGCGTGCGTGTTTGCGGGTAGGCGCGCGCACGCGCGCGTTTGGGTGTGCGTGTGTGTGTGTGTGTGTGTGTGCGCGCGCGCGTGCGCATGTGTGTGCGCACATATGTGTGCGCGCATGCGCGCTTGTGTGTGTGTGTGTGTGTGTGTGTGTGTGTGTGTGTGTGTGTGTGTGTGTGTGTGTGTGTGTGTGCGCGCGCGCGCGCGCGCGCGCCCGAGGTTTGGGGAGGTGTTTGCACGTGCCTCCCTATGGAAATAGGAAGATTATGTGTGCCGGTGTGTCTGTAAGTGTGTGTAAGTGTGCACCTCTCTCTCTCTCTCTCTCTCTCTCTCTCTCTCTTCGTCATTTTTGTCCCTTCCCCCTCCCTCCCGCCCCCCCCCCCCCCCCCAAAAAAGCAATTCTCCTTTTTTTTCATTCACTGTAAGCTGGTTCGGGACAGAGGGAGTGTGTGGGGGGGGGGGGGGGAGGGTCCAGTGATGATCACACTAGTGGCGAGCGGCAGGGGGGATGGGAAGGGAGGGGAGGGATGGAGGAGCGGGGGGGGGGGGGGCTGTGGCGTTCGCCTTTTGCTAACTCAGCAACCATCGACCGGACCTGGCTCTGGCTCTGGCTCACACACACACACACACCACACACACAAAACACCTCCCCCTCCCTCCATCCCTCCATCCCAGCCACCCCCACCCCTCCCCTTCTCTCCTGTTCCCTCTCCTCCCCCTTTGCCTCTCTTCCTCCTGCGCCTTGGTCGCCCAGTCCCCCCCCCCCCCCCCCTCGGAAACAAAGTCAAGGTCAGAACCGGGGCGGGAAGGGGGGGGGGGGGTGAGGATTGAGGTTGGAAGAGAGGGACGGGTGGGAGCCGGGTGGGGGGGGGGGGGGTGGTGGTGGTGGCAAGGGCACGGTGGTGTTGTCTTTGACGGTAGCCGATCCTAACGAGAGAGTGAGAGAGGTAAGAAGCGGAGTAGGCCACTGCACGCCGTTCGTTTGTTTGGATAGGCGACGCAGGCTATCGATTTAGGCCGAGTGGATCTGATATGGACGTTTACGGCTGGGGTACTTCGCAGCACACGACACAATGCGGGCCCCACTGCCCGTGCAATACACTCTTGTCTTTATTACGTGAGGGGTGATGGGGAAGCGTGGAAGAGGAGAGGGGGGATGATTGGTGGAGCGCGCTGTTTCTTTTATATGGGTCTGGGACGATGAAAGTGAGGGCGAGGGTGCGGGGGGAGTTATCGTTCTTATGTCTTTTTAGTAGGAAGAGGGGTGAGGGGGTTGGGGGTATTGTTTAGTGGAGCGCGCAATTTCTTTTCTGGGGTAGGGACAAAGTGAGGGAGGGTGGGGAAGGGGGGGGGGGTTCAAGTTTTTTTCAGTTGGATTGTTTCTATTTTTCTTGCGAGTTGGTTTTTCTGTGTGTTTGGGGTAGCCGAATAGCTGATTATACGCAGTAAGCCAGCCAGTTAATCAGGTAGTTGGTCAATTTGTCAGTGCGCTCTCTTTTCTTTTCTTTTCTTTTCTTTCATTCTTTCCTTCTTCCATTCTTTCCTTTTTTATTCTTTCCTTATTTCTTTCCTTCTTCCTTTCTTTCTTCTTTTCTTTCCTTATTTCTTTCCTTCTTCCTTCTTTCTTCTTTTCTTTCCTTGTTTGGTCAATCAGTGGGAGATTGCATCTTTTAGGAGATCCAAGTAAAGGTTGTTGTGTACAATTCTTGGCCACTCACAATGCTTGGGTTATTGAACAGCAGAGCTGACCACTCAGACTGTTCCATATCTTTTTATCTCCCTTGCATCCTTGAATGGATCCTCAAGCATAGGCTCAAAGATTGTCCCCTATATTGTTTATTGTTTGAATAATGCTTTTAGTTTTTCAGCAACTTTTTTCATCTCCACACTTGTGTTTTGTTCCATTTACTACCCTTCGTTGGCTGCTTTGAGGGTGCTGTTGGATTCTTTTTGAACCCTTGGTGGTGAGAACACCACAGAATTATGGACTGTGGTGTGTCTCTATTTGACACCAAGAGCACTGACACAATCAGCCGTGTCTCCCTGATGAGTCCGATCCAGCAGACGAAAGGCCTAGGAGCAGGCAATACAAATAAATGAGCTTTCAGGAGGGATTACGATGATTCCCTCAGGCAGCTAGTGAAGGGCTTCTCATATTTATAATATATTCCGCCCATTTCCTCCTTTTTTTTAAAAGTTCAAATCTTTGCCAAGTCATTACTATAACGACTGAAGAATTGTTAACCTGCGCTTGTTTTCCCCCACTACATAATTGTTCAGCATTCTTTTCTTTCCTTATTTCTTTCTTTCTTTCCTTTCTTTCTTTCCTTATTTCTTTCCTTCTTCCTTTCTTCTTTTCTTTCCTTATTTCTTCTTTCTTTCCTTATTTTCTTCCTTTCTTCTTTTCTTTCCTTATTTCTTCTTTTCTTTCCTTATTTTCTTCCTTTCTTCTTTTCTTTCCTTATTTCTTTCCTTCTTCCTCTCTTCTTTTCTTTCCTTCTTCCTTTCTTCTTTTCTTTCCTTATTTCTTTCCTTATTTCTTCTTTTCTTTCCTTATTTCTTTCCTCCTTTCTTTCTTTCTTTCCTTATTTCTTCTTTTCTTTCCTTATTTCTTTCCTCCTTCCTTTCTTTCTTTCTTTCCTTATTTCTTCTTTTCTTTCCTTATTTCTTTATTTCTTTCCTCCTTTCCTCTTTTCTTTCTTCTTTTCTTTCCTTATTTCTTTCCTTCTTCCTTTCTTTCCTTATTTCTTTCCTTCTTCCTTTCTTTCACTCGCTGCGGTATCGGGCCTCTGCTGTGGCAATGTTCACACCCCGCTCACACCAATCCCCCCCCCCCCCCCACCCCTCCTTACCTTCCACCGTCCCTCCACCCGGACACCTTACCACCCTTACCTCTCTCTCCCTCCCTCCCCCTCTCTCTCTCTCTCTCTCTCTCTCTCATTTGTGAATTCCCCCTTTAAATGGGGCTATGGCCTTTATTTAATAAAACGTCGTTTCCGTTTCTCTCTCTCTCCCTCTCTCTTCTCCCCCCCCCCCCCCCCTCCCTCTCTCTCTCTCTCTCTCTCCTCTCTCTCGCTCTCTCTCTCTGCGCACGGTGTTCCAAATGCAGATCATCATTAATCGTGACCTCCTGCTCGGCGGAGCAGTCATCCGTGTAGTTGGCGGGTTTCCTGCAGGCGGGCGACACGAGCTCCCCCCCAATGCACAGAGGCCCGGGTCTGCCTGTCTGTCTCTCTACGCAGACAGTCTGTCCGTGCTTACAACATTGTCATGCATCAGCGCCAGGGTCGCCGTCCCCGTTTCGGATGAGTGGTTGTCACGGATGGTTAGGGGGCCAAGGTCGAGGCACCAGCAGCAACATGCCGCTGTGCAGTGCCAGACACGCCATGGTTCAGGCCTGGCGCCAGCCTCCCTTGGAATCACGGAGGAACGGGACTCGTCCGCTCAGAATCACCCGCCAATAACTTGAGGGTTTTTTTTTAAACCATCTGATCAAAGCGTACTTCTCTTCTTTTTTTTTTTTTTTTTTTTTTTTTTTTGCTTTCCCAACCTCTACGCCACCTCAGAGGTAGTGCACCCACGCCGCTCATTTCGACACCCCGTCCACAGCCATAGCCCGGCTGGCCCCGCCGCAGCCCCGGCACCGGCAATCCACAGGGAGCAGTCAATGTCAAGTCGTCAAGAGGCAACCCACCGGAGGAGACACTGCACTGCTGCCGAGTCACTTCGGTGGTGTTCAGTGGCGCCTGTTCTGATCTAACATACGCAGGACACCACCTACTAAGCCCCCTACTCACGACAATAATTGCTTAGTCGCGGAGCCGGCGTGAGTGAGCTCTCCCTCCGGAGGGCGCCACCACGTCCGTCCATCGACAGCCCCAATGGACTCGCCGATACAGGTGACCCCGACGGAACCAAACCAAGGCCACAGACGTGGAGAGGACATCGAAATTGAGGTCACCATGAGAGCAGGGCATGAAGGGCCACAGAATTTGAGACATTTTTTTGTATGCTGATCAATGAGGATGATTAAGATGATGCTACGGATTTCCATTTCAGTCTGAGACTACATGACAGGGCTGTACTCTACGCTTCCTTTCATAATATATCCCGGCGTCAACCAGGCCCGAGAGATACAGGCACGTGCAGTGTTGGTCAGGAAATTTGAGCAACACTCTCAGAAACGCATCCATTAAGTGGATGAAACTCGACTGTGTGGTCCCAGTCTTCCCAACTGAGTCCGTAGCAAACTCAACTCTGGGTAGGAGCCGGTCGGGGCAGAAAAACCCACATGACTTCTGATGGGATCAGAACCCACGACCTCCCAGCCGGGAGTCCGCGACGCTAACCACTTCGCCACGGCGGCTGGTCCTTTTTTTTTTTTTTTTTTTTTCTTTAACTACAAGGAACGCACTTTACACAACCTGCCCCTTCTGTGTCAATGACGTAGAATGCCCCTCCTGTGTCAAACGAGGAGAAAAATTCCCATTCAATGTTAAATAATAAAACTGCCCTCCTGTGTCCAACGAGGAGAAAAATTCCCATTCAATATCTTTTTTTTTAAACGCCCTCCTGTGTCAAATACAACAACAACAACAAAAACATTCTCCTGGGACAAACACGAAAAGTATCTCCTCTGAGTCAAATACCGAAAAAAAAAGAAAAGAAAAAAAAAAAAAGAAGGCCGGCGGTTT
>CM031605.1:56554460-56556960 GCA_018398815.1 Conus ventricosus
ACACACACACACACACACACACACACACACTGACACGGACACAGTATTCTTGTTTTCAAATTGACATAGCTAACCTTCTAACTTCCCCACCCCTCCTCTCCTGACCCCTACCCCTACCCCCACCCCCCACCTCTCAAAAAAAAAAAGCGCAAATGAATAAGGCAATAAATGAGTCACTGAATGAATAAACAAATAAATAAATAAATAGATAAACCTTTTTGGTCATTCAATGTTTGCATTGTCAGTCTCGGCCATAATCACCAGCGATTTACCCAGTCTGCATATCCCCGGCTTCATTTTGATCACAGGTTTGTCTCTATAGTTCGCTCTATAAGCAGTGTGCAAAAGGTTACGTTTGTGTTTAAGGGGGGGGGGGGGGGGAGGGGAGAAAAACGAACGAAGCACTCTCCCACCCAACCCCCTCATTCCCCCACCCCTCCCTCTCCCAATTCCTTCCTCTGCCTTCCGTGTATGTGCGTGCGTGCGTGCGTGTGTGTGTGTGTGGCTGCATCGTGCCAGTTTGTGTGTGTGGGCGTAGGCGCGTGCGCGTGGAAACAAAAGACAGTAATTCGTCACTTTCTTTGTTCTTGTTTCCATGCGCCTCATTATTCTCCGCCATCCTGGAGTAAGGTGGGGGGTGAGGGGAGGGGGTTCAGAAAGGAAATCCTAGGCTCCTGGTGGACCGCGCGAGACAAAACAACAAAAAGCAGGGTGGTAAGGGTGGTGATGGAGGGGGAGGAGACCCCTAGCGGCTGTGCACGTGCACACTGTCGCTGCGCAAGTATGTTCTTCCTTCTACTTCTGCCCTTATTCGGTGAGAGGACAGGGCGGGGGTAGGGGGGGGGGGGTGAAGGGGATAGATCTGGGGGAGGGAGGCATGGTGGGTAAGGAGTGGATGGGGGCGGAGGTAGAGGAGAGAGCGCTGCCGGAGGATCTCTCTCTCTCTCTCTCTCTCTCTCTCTCTCTCTCCTCCTCTCCACACACACACACACACACACACACACACACACACACACACACACACACACACATATACACATGCACACACACATATACACATGCACACACACACACACACACACACACACACACACGCACACTCACACACGCACACACACACACACACACATACAAACACACACACACACACACCACACACACACACACACACACACACACACACACACACACACACACACACTCCCAATCCCACTTCACTACCACCCTCATCCCCGTTCCCCGTCATCCACCCACCTCTTAATTATAGCACAAACTTCAAAAGTACATACAACTTTCCCTCTTTTTGTTAATGTATGTTGCAAGGTTCGATGACTCTCTTTTCCCCTCCTGGCATCATTTGACAGATCTCTTATTGCAAAAACAAGCAGGTGAATATTGTGGACATGACGTATCAAATTCCAGACAGATCAATATTGTTATCATAACGTAACGTCTTCCAGGCAGATAAATATTGTTGTCATCATGTATCATATTCCAGGCAGATCAATACTGTTGTCATAATGCATCATATTCCAGGCAGATCAATACTGTTGTCATAACGTATGGTCTTCCAGTGCAGTCGGTCACAAAATGATCGTCATCACCAATAACGTTCATATCGCATGCAGTCTTTTACATGGCCGTTCATCCATTTCAGTACCGTATTTCCTTCCTGTCTTAATAACGGGGAGTCTCTGATTACTCCATCTCAATCGAGTTAAGTCCCACACCATACGCTGGTGTCAAGTGTTCAAACAGCCAAGCCGAACACACAGAGATCTTTGTAAGGCTGTCAATCCCCCGTACAGGGAAGAAGAAAAAACCCGTCATATCCTGTAGATCATTAAAACAAATTATTCTAACCTGAAAAAAGTAACAAGCAACAAAAGCAATAAATGCGATGGCAGGTCAACTATTGACGACTAATGACATAGAAAATGGCCAGCGCCAGTCATTCCCCATGATTTTTCTCTCCCAGAATCGTTAAAAAAAATAATAACAACAACAAAACAGCAATATAATAATGATAATAGTAATAATCATAATGATAATCATAACAACAACAACCACAACAACAATAATAATAATAAATAAAATGTACATGTTTCAAAACTAATGTTTTTGTTTGTTATTTGTTTGTTTTTTAATGGCGTGAAGGTAAACAGACTGCAGACTGGACAGCCAGAGTCCCACCAGTCCCTAGTATACAATGTCCACTACCTAGAAACAAGCTTACAAACAAAACGTCACGGCTCGTTCATAAAATCGGATTTTTAACACAAAGTGTGAAACAGTTACCAGAACGAAGACAAGATAAATGACGCACAAAGGCGCGCGGGGGGGGGGGGCACAGCAGACGACAGGAAAGAACACATTTTTTTTTTCTCTCAAAGAGCAGACACTAGAGTTGGAGAAAAGAGGAAGAAACTCGCACACAACTTCCGGAAAGGGGCGGGGAACCCATTTGATGTGAAAAAGCCCCCGGCCTTCCCTAGTATTA
>CM031605.1:56561960-56571960 GCA_018398815.1 Conus ventricosus
CCATGTCTAGTTCAGTTCAGTTCAGTTCACTTGGGACTTTAGATAGCCTCACAGCTTTAAGTGTCCCAATCATCATATTTATAATAAACAGTAGTTGCATAATGCATGCATATGCTCAGGATTTATTTTACTCTATTCTGTCAATCAAATTGAAATTTAAACATTTAACTTTGCGTTAGTATCCAGAAGGTTTTTAAAAGTATTCAAATCTTTTGCTTTTTTAATGTGTGCAGGTAGTTTGTTCCAATATGGTGCCACTCTGTTACTAAAGGAAAATTTTCTAATATTAGTGCGACAATATTTAATTTGGATTTGTTATCAGAATTTCTTGTAATTTGATTAGAGGTTAGTTAAAAAAATCTGTTAAAATTTGTACTGTTAAGTCCCTTAAATAACTTGTAAGTCTCAATCAAGTCTCCCCTTATTCATCGGAACTTTAATGATGGTAAATTTAACCTTCACAATCTGTCTGCATAGCTTATATGTTTAAACTCCTTAATTAACAAGGTGGCTACTTTATCTTCTGAATGTTTGGTATATAGTGAGCAGGTGCATCCTACTAGTGGGTGCAATGTTCGTTTGAAAATGTTTAACTGCATTAGCACGCCTTTCAAAGGCTTTATAAAGATACAAGCATAAATTCGTCAGTATGTTGCGCACGTACACACACACACACACACATACACACACACACACACAGAGCCATTCCTTCATCCACATTCCAAAACCTACACCAACACGTGCATGCATCCTGTTCATCCTTTTCTGTTCCCGGATTTTACACACACACACACACACACACACACACACACATTCTCTCTCTCTCTCTCTCTCCTCTCTCTCTCTCTCTCTCTCTCTCTGTGTCACACACACACACACACACACACACACACACACACACACACACACACATACACACACACAGACACAACACACAGAGGCATGCATCCAAATCTCTCTCTCTCTCTCTCTCTCCTCTCTCTCTCTCTCTCTCTCTCTCTCTCTCACCTACACATGCAATGCAGCAACCTGTATTAGAACGAAAAACATTGTTTCCTGGACTGCCATGTTTTGTCATCGAGTCCAACTTTGTGTGAAATTTTTAAATAATATGATAAGAAATCAGAACTTTTTAAGAAGTGTTATTAAATTGTGTATTATTTGCAATGTTACCTGACATACCCATTATGTGCAGTCATCAGAATTATTCCTTGTTCAAACCATCAACAGAGATACTGATTAATTGCATAGTTGTCAGAATATATTTGTTCATTATTATCAAAATCATTCATTCTTAATTGTCTTGAAAATTATTCATAACTGGTTCTCTTATCAGAGTTATTCACTACTTGCACTGTCTTCAGAATTAGGTATTATTTGCACTATTATAAGAATTAAGCTTTTTTCCCATTATCAGAATTATGTATCATTCGCACTGTCATCAGAGTCAAATACTATTTGCATTGTCACCAGAATTGTCCATTATCTGCACTGTCGTCATAATTATGTATAATTTGCACTGTTATCACAATCATGTTGTATTTGTACTGTATCTGAGTTCTGTAGTTGCATCTGTTTATCTTGTACTGTTATAAGAATCATTTCTTTCATGCATTTTTATCTAAGTTATCATACGCACTGGCCTCAGAATTATGCTTATGCAGTGTCTGCTCCCCGTTCAGATTGAGGCATTATTTGCACTGTCATCAGAAGAATGCATCATAAACACTGCAATCAGATTCACGCATCATTTCCACTCTTCTTAGTATTATACATTGTTATTAGCACTGTCACCAGAATTTGTTATCAATTTATCAATTTTACACTTTGGTCAGAAGTATTCATTATTTCCATTGTCAAAGAATTATGCATGACTTGCACTGTCATCATAATCATGCACTGTTTGCACTGTGATGGTAACCCTGCACTACTTGCCATTGCATTGTCATCATAACCATGCATTACTTACTTTGTTGTCAAGATTTTACATTTCTTTCATCGCTTTGTCAAGTCGTTCTTGTTGATTTGGGTTAGGGTTTGTTTGGTTTGTTCTCTCTCACCCTCATCCTTCATAATTTTTGTTTTTCATTGCCCTTGTCTTTCTTTTTTTTTTTTCCTGCTTCCCTCCACCCCCCCCCCCCCCCCCCCCACCCCCCACCCCCACCCCCCCACTCCCCAATAAAGGTTCTTTTTCTTCTTTTTTTCTGTGAGCTTCTTCTTCTAGTTAGTTGTGCCACTTGCGCGACCCCAACTTACTCACCCTACTTACTTCCTGTTCTTCAAGCTGTCATTGTAACTCAAAGTTCAAGTCAACAGTACATATGCACCAGGCTTGAATTACAAGCTCACTTTACAGGTACAGACCAAGACACACACACACACACACGCACATGAAAAAAATAAATCTTAGTTTACCTAGTCAAAGGGTTATGTTGTTAAATAAAACAACAAAGAAAAGCTTGATGAATTTGAGCTTGGAGAAGATGGAATGAAAAATGCCTTTTTCTGCTTTTTTGCTTTTTTTGATAAAATGTATTTCTGTTACATGATAAATATACCTGACTTAGACTGTAAATGTCATGATTGATAATGGAAAAGTGAACGCACGCATGCACGCACGCACGCACGCACGCACGCACACACACACACACACACACACACACACACACACACACACACACACACACATGACAGACAGACAGACAGAGGCGGAGAGAAGGAAATCTGGCCCTAATATCTTCCGTCACCCTAGAATAAAGACAGTTATGTATGATAGGCAGGCATAGATAGATCTAGATATGGGGAGGGAGAGAGACAGACAGACACACAGACAACAGACAGACAGATAGAAAGTAGAAAGATTGTGGATTACCTCACTGTCTTATACCCTTACAGAATGAGAGAGACATACAGAGAGATGAAGGGTGCTTTGCATAGTTATTGTTAACTTCAGGTAGTCCTCCTGTATGTCTCTGCTTAAATGTCTGACTTCATGAAACTTTAAGGTTCATAATATACTTATAACAAATACATGTATACATACACACACACATACATTCATAGTGTGTGTATGTGTGTGTGTGTGTGCATGTGTGTATCTGTGTTGGGGAGGGGATGTTTATGCGTGCATACATATGTGTGTGTGTGTGTGAGAGAGAGACAGAGAGACAGAGAGAGAAAGAGAGAGAACGTGTTTATATGCAGGCGTGCATCTGTGACTCTTGAGTGTATGAATGGAGTGTATGAATGGCATGTGTTTGCTTGCTTTTCAACTTGCATTGAAAGTTTTTCATGTACAGCCCCCATTCATCCGCTCTAAAGCCATGGCCAGACAAACAACGGCGTCCACCTGGGCTTCCTTTCTATAGTCTACTGTCCTCACACTATCGCATGTGCCTTTCCTTCCATATCCTTTTATAAAGTGGTGTGGCAGATGAATTTTCTCTTCTTTTTTTTTTTTTTCTTGCACCCCATCTATTTTTCAGTGCATCCTGGGTCACCTTGCCTTCGTGTCTCTCATTCCAGTGACCCCATTGATGGACACGCACAGATTCTTCCTGTCACGGCCCTCAGCTCTGGCAGTCTGCGTGGAACCATCAGAATCAGGCCGGTTGACACGAGGTCACCCATCACAGGAGACTCTGCGCTGCCTCCAAGTCATGTTGGTAATGATGAGCACTGTCGCCCTATGGTTCTGTGTGTGGTAGGTGGCAGAGGTGGGGGGGGGGGGGGGGCGTAAGGAGGAATGGAGGGGGGTGAAGGAAGGTTGAGTGAAACATCACAATCGGTCATTTTGGGTAGGAACAAAACATTGAGTGAGGTAGATGGAAATGTTGTGAATGGAGATGGTGGTTGGATCTGATCCTGGGTTGTTGTTGTTGTTTTTTGTGATGTATCAGAGAAAGCACTGATTTCATTAATACTCAAGGTGATTGAGTGTGGCGCCAGCTAAGAATTCAGTGAGTGAGAAGGGGGCGAGTTGGGGGTGGTGGTGGGGGGAAGGAATGGGAGGTGGTGTGTGTGTGTGCATGTGTGTGTCTATGTCTATGTCTGTCTCTCTCTGTACTTGTGTGAAAGGTGGTTGTTTGTGTGCATCTAAGAACTTGTGAGTATGTGTGTGTGTGTGTGTGTGTGTGTGTGTGTGTGTGCGTGCGTGCGTGCGTGCGTGCGTGCGTGCGTGCGTGCGTGTGTGTGTGTGCGTGAGTGTGAGTGTGTGTGCATAAGTGTTGTGTGTGTGTGTGTGTGTGTGTGTGTGTGTGTGTGTGTGTGTGTGTGTGTGTGTGTGTATAGAAGAGGGGGAAGTTGACTGAGCGTGCATGTTGTATATGTGCGCTTGTGAGTGAGTGTGTGTGCGTGCATGCATATGAGCGTTGTGTGTGTGTGGTGTGTGTGTGTGTGTGTGTGTGTGTGTGTGTGTGTGTGTGTGATTAAGTACGCATGCGTGTGTGTGCATGTGAGTGTGTGTGCTTGTGTATGTATGTGTGTGTGTCTGTGTCTGTGTCTCTGTGTGTCTGCCCAAGTGTGTGTGTGTGTGTCTGTGTGTGTCTGTGTGTCTGTGTGTATGTGTGTATGTGTGCATGTGTACGTGTATGGTTGTGTGTGTGTGTGTGTGTTTGCGTCTGTTTGCTTCTGTCTGAACGTGTGTGCGTGTGTGGTGTGTGTGTGTGTGTGTGTGTGTGTGTGTGTGTGTGTGTGTGTGTGTGTGTGGCGCGCACAGAAGCACATGTGGACACGCGCACACATATATGTACACAAACGTATACACGAGTACGACCTATCCTCTGAGACTCATGACGCCGCAGCCATTCCTTGAATCGATTTAAAAATCCACAAACAAACAAAAATTTAAAAAATTATTGTTGGTCGATGACCGCAGTCAGAAATGTGCTTATTTATCCTCCGATATTCTTCTTCTTCTTCTTCCTAAAATACTGGTTCACTCAAAACGAGTAGGTCACCAGCGCGCATGTTAAAAGTAAAATAAAATAACATAAAATAGTGCGACTCAGACTGTTGGCCCTGGAGCAAATTTGGCAACAAGGGGTCGCACTCGATATTCAAGAAGTTAAAAGCAATGGCCAAATTCAGGCCCAGGTAACAGTAAAATATCTGGGGAAGTAAAAAATAGAAAAACATCAATATGCAGATCTCAACACTGTTGTATCAATTTGTTTTTTAAAAGAGATTGCATTTGTGGCAATCTTGATGGCACCCGGCAGTGAGTTCCACAGCCGTACAGAACTGGGATAAAAAGAATGTAAGTGGCTGTCAATATTTGATGCAGGTATGGTATAACATTGACCGCCACTCCTGGTGGTACTTTTATTCAATACTAGTTGTTCCATTGGAATATCAATTACTTTAGCTCTGCCTTTGAAGAAGATGTTAAGTTTGATAAAAGCTCTTCTCTCTTCTAAGGGTTTCCATTCTAATTTCCTCATGTTCTTCCTAGTATTCCCCTTTTCTCTGATGTGGTTCCCTGTTACGTACACGTGCTGCTCTCTTCTGAATCTTTTCGAGGTTTCAATGTCCTTTAGATGGTAAGGATCCCAAACTGAGCAACCATATTCCAGTACTGGTCTAACCAGTGTTTTGTAGCAGTCGTCTTTAAACCTTTTGGGGGCAGTCATTGATATTCCTGTATAAGAAAGCTAGATGTTATTTGCTTTCTTACATACTAAATTGTGATGTTCTTTCATTTGAGACGACTATCTATAATCTACGCCTAAATATTTTGCAGCATTAGTTTCTTTAAGAATAGTATTATGGATAGAATAATCTGATCTAATTGGTGAGCGTTTGTTACATATACGCAACACTTGGCACTTTTGGGGATGAAATTCCATTTTCCAAGTTCTTTCCCACTCTTGTAAAGTGTTTAGATCTTCTTGTAGAATGCGTGTATCATTCTTGCTTCTGATTGTTCTATATATAGCTGTCATCTGCAAAAAGCCTTATAGTAGTTCCAGGAGAGAGATTTCTACTTATGTCATTTATATAAATTAAGAAAAACAAGGGCCCAGAACGTTCCTGTGGTACACCTGACAAGACTGGTTTACAATATTTAGCCGCCCAGAGATCCTTTGCTGCTTTGCGCATATATATCCAGACATTGTCATACGTCATTGACAAGCAAATAAATCATGTTAAGCAGTGGAATGTTCATTAAATTCCAGATAATCTATCTCATCAACTATGACATGATAAAAGGTCAGCCGGGCCTACTCGAGTCAGTCATGCCGTTGTTGTAAACCAGCCGACGAACACTTCAAGCAGTTTGTGTCAATGCCAACTGGCTTCGAATTTCACTCGGTGACTGTCTCTGACAATTACCACGTTGTTACTTAGCAAAACCACACAGTAAGCAACTCCTGTCCCACTTCAGTTGGCCAGTGCAGTGCGTCTGTAGTTGTCGAGCAATGTGAAGGTTCAACAAAAAAAGTTCGTCTGCACGCAAGACTCCCGGAATTGTTTTGGTTCTGTGGAGGGGTAATCACTCTGCAAAAATTTTGGTGATTTGCAACAGACTTTGCTTCCCTTTACCTGGAGAGAGAGAGAGAGAGAGAGAGGAGAGAGACAAGACAAGACAAAATTCTTTATTTTCGAGGATAATAGATAAGCACTAACGTGCTTTTTTACATCCAGTCCTCGCCCTGAGTAGGGACTACAACATGCAGTGAAATCAATTAATGTAAGAAAATCAAAGAAGCAAGCAAAGCGGTCATGTAATCATAGAGGAACATCAAATGAAAATAGAAGATAAATGAAAACAAAACAAAAAATAAGAATAACAATAAACAAAACAAACAACTAAAAAATGATAATAACAAAAAAATAAAATGAAATAAAAAGAGAATAATAATAATGAAGAGGAAGGTGAGAGCGGGTGTAGGGAGTGAGGTGGCTGGGGAAACATAGGTAAGTGTACTACAACGTACACGATTGGCATGTATGAAAACAGACAGTGAAGTGAATTTTGACAAGGTGCGTAAATATTTTGAACACACAAATACACGCACGTTTGCACGCATAGAGAGAGAGAGAGAGAGAGAGAGATGAGAAGAGAGAGAGAGAGAGAGAGAGAGTGAGAGAGAGAGAGAGAGAGAGATGAGAGAGGAGAGAGAAGGAGAGAGAGGGAGAGAGAGAGAGAGAGAAGAAGAGAGAGAGAGGAGAGAGTGAGAGAGAGAGAGAGAGAGAGAGAGGCTAGGCACCACATGCATTCATTTTTCGCAAGGCATGAAAATACGTCGAACGTATTAAGCAAGTGAGATGACATTGGGGGGGGGGGGGGAGAAAAGAGAGAGAGAGAGAGAGGAGGAGAGAGAGAGAGAGAGAGAGAGAGTAGAGAGAGAGAGAGAGTAGAGAGAGAGAGAGAGATGGAGGATGGAGGGGAGGGAACTGCATGAGATGTAATGATTTGAAATGGAACTGTACTAAAACGCACAATAATTAGCCTGTATAAAATCAGACAGTAAAATGAAATGACAAATATATACGAAATTCGGAGCATACACACGCACACATGCACAGACAGACAGAGAGAGAGAGAGAGAGAGAGAGAGAGGAGAGAGAGAGTGAGAGAGAGAGAGAGAGAGAGAGAGAATGAGAGAGGCAGAGAGAGAGAGAGAGAGAGAGGAGAGAGAGAGAGGAGAGAGAGAGAGAGAGAGAGAGAGAGCGCAGAGGAGAGAGCGGCAGAGAGGAGAGAGAGAGAGAGAGAGGAGAGGAGAGATGAGAGAGGAGGATGAGAGAGAGGAGAGAGGAGAGAGGAGAGAGAGAGAGGAGAGTGAAAAAAGGGGACAACATATAATCATTTTTCATAAGATTATATCCCTATGCACACACACACACACACACACACACACACACACACACCACACACATATATATCAAGATACTTGATACATGAAAAAAGAGAAGAAGAGGGGAAAAAAAAGTTAGAAAAGACAAATTGGTTAAGTACATGAAAAAGGGATGATTTATGCTTTTGAGATTACTTGGTATTACTTATGGTTTTTTTATTTTATTTTATTTATGGTTTTTTAAAATTATTTTTTACCGCAGAAGATGGGTAAGGTAAGTGTTTTTGAAAGTTGTGGTACAATGGATTTGTTTGATGTATTCTGGAAGGGAGTTCCACAAAGTGGTTCCCGAGTTACGTTAGACTTGATTTAAATAGGTCAATTCTGGGGATTGGGATATGGAGTTTGTGGGAGTTTCTCGACGAGACTTTTGAGAATCGTTCTCATTAAAGTTGTTGGAGCATTCCGGTCAGAATCTTGTGCATCATTAGCCTTTGTTGTATTTGAGTCTCTGGCTGAATGGAAGAATGTGAAGATGTTTATAATCAGAGCTTTCGAGGCTAGTTTTCTTCAGAGGATTAGTTTGAGCGCTCGTTATGTAGGCTGAACATTGGTTTTAGTGTGTTTGCACTTGCAGAATCCCATATAGTCGATGCATAATCAAATGAGACTGAATATGAGCATGGAAAAAAAGTTTTCGTGAGTGAAGGTCAAGAAAGTGTTTGATTTTGGTGAGCTGATAGACTTTTGGGAGAGCTTTTTGCATAGTAACGTTATGTGGGGATTCCAGCTGAGACTATTGTCAATTATTAGTCCTAATACTTTATGATGAGTGACTTGTTCCACAAAGTACATTTTTGAGGTGTATAGGAGGGAAATCATTGGTGAGCTTTTGTCTTTTTTGCCTAGTTGTAATGTACATGAGTTTTGTTTTTTGAGGGTGAAGTGACATATGATTTAGTTCGGTCCATTTTACAAGGTCGTTGGTACTCTCTTGCAAATGTTTTGAAAGACTGGAAGGATCATTATGGCTGGTGTGAATTGTGGTGTCATCTGCAAAGAGGTGCATGTAGATCTCACATGTAGGGGTAGGTCATTAATGTAGATTGAGAAGGTAACGGGCTAAAATGGAGCCTTGTGGAAACGCCATACTTAAGAGTGTTATAGAAGAGACAGCCGTCCCCGATAAGACGCATTGTTGTCGTTTTGTGATGTATGATTTTAGAAGGATAGGGCGGATTTTGAAAGACCGTATATCTCCAGTTTTCGAATAAGGAGATTGTGGTCAATGACATCGAATGCTTTTTTAAAATCAACGAATAAGACACCACAATATCTGTTGTTATTAATATTATTAAGCCACACATCTACAAGATTGATTAATGCAGATGGCAGGAATGTTTCTGTCTGAAACCAGACTGTCCGGGATGGAGCAAATCGTACTTGTTGAAGTGATGAAGGATGTGTTTATTTAAATGCTTTTCTAGAGGTTTGGAAAGGATAGATAAGATTGACATTGGTCTGTAGTTTGAAGGATCAGTACTATCACCAGATTTATGAATGGGTATAACTTTGCTTTTTTGAACGCATTAGGAAAATAACTTTTATCTATGCACAGATTAAGATATACGTTAACGTGTCAGTTATAACTGGAGCGAGGAGTTTCAGAATTTTGCCATCTATGCCATCTAGTCCACGTGTTCCTGACTGTTTGAGATGAAGTAGGTACTGATACCCTCGTGCACAGTTATGAGTGGAATGTTTAGTTCAGACGTGATTTGTTTGTCGGACAAAATTGATGGAGTTCTTTAGTTCATTAGCGCTTGAATGATCAGTAGTAACAACTGTATCTGGAATGGTAGAGAAGTGAGTGTTAAGTTGTTCAGCAGAAATACTTTGATAACAGTTGATTTTGAAGAAGAACTGTTGTTGTTAAGCTGGTTTATTGCTTGCCAAACCAGTTTTGGATTTTGTTTGGAAGTTAATAACTCGCGATAGTATTTAGTTTTTTCCCTGCGCTTCTGAGAGTTTATTGCGTTTCTTAGTGATCTTGATTCTTCTTCATAGCCATGTTCTTTCAAAAGGTCTCTAAGGTAGCACGCCTCCTGTAATTCTTTCGTGTACCACGGTGGTTTGGGATATGCTTTACTCTGATTGTTTTTAACGGAGCATGTCTGTTATAGACTTCTGTAAAAATTTCG
>CM031605.1:56576960-56601960 GCA_018398815.1 Conus ventricosus
GGCTGGCCTGCCCTTTGTTGGCAGCCGGCCAGCCAGAGCCACTCCGAGTGGGTACGGTTTATCCAGACTGCAGTGCGTCGTAGCGACAGAAACCATTTTTTTTTGATGTGAAGTTACTTGCCTTCTTTTTTTTTTTCTTTTTTTTCTATGCACTGCAGAAACAGAGAAGATTTCTTCTGTTAATGGGAAGATTGCTCCTTTCAACCCTTTTCTCTGAATGGTATAGAAAGCTGATTGCCCCCGTGGTGAGAATGGGAGCATGCCGATACAGACTTTATGTCTACTAGAGCTAAGAACCTAGAAGCCGTGTCCGAACAGACCATGTGTATGTTGGCACGTCTGCCACTGGTCAAACAAGGACTATGAGATTATTGTTACCAGAATGTCCCACAGATGAAGGCCTTACTTCTGGACAAGCCTACAAACTCTGTCACATGATAATCGTCAGTATCTTCAACCTTAAGTATTTGGATCTTGGCCAGGTCTGAACGTGTCTCTGAGATACGTTAACTTCGTGGAATATCTGTTTTACCCAGAATCAGAAACTGGTTTCCGCTATTATCTATCTATCTGTTTATCTATATATCTATCTATAAAATCCAATTTCCCACCAGATTTTTTCACTACCATTAAAGCGGCTAACCTTCGAAACTAAATTAGTGTTCATATCTTCCGTCTGAAATTAAGGACACGTGTAAGTTGGTACCCGCTTCTAGTAATTCCTGTGCTAAAATTCTGAGTAATTAATAGATGAATTAATTGAATCAAATCTGGTCGATACTGGCACCAGACTCTCTGAGAGGTGAATGAGTCAACTTTTCTCGTACACGCAGCCAATAACATTCCTACTCGACTGCTTCATGTCGAAGGTCAGCTCCAAGTAATGCTCTATATCTCTCTTCCACACACTAAATAGCTAGTTTGAGTTCACGATCCGCTCATTCGGCCTACTTGAAACACAGGCAAGTGTGCACACATACGGCCGGGCATACACACAGGCACAGATACAGACACACGCGCGCGCACACACACACACTCGCTCACGCACGAGGCATGCATGCATACATACACACACACACACAGACGCTCGCACGGACGCACAACACAACACACTCGTAAACAAACACACACGCACACACATACACACGCATGGCACACACACACGTACGCACGCATGCACGTATGCACACACACCTCTGGAATTTGTGATAATGTGCATATTTAAATGTGGACAAGGCAAGTACTTTGTGTGGTACGTCGGGGCAGCCAGTTTTTTTTCTTCATTTGGTCTTTTGACATAGAGTCAAGAGATACTTGGTTGTGCATTGTACAATGCTCTGTTTTGTTTTTCTGGAAACTTTTAAAAAAGGGAATGGTTTTCATCGGTTCCTAGGTCAGAAACAATGCTGTATGTACATAATGCATATGAACAATATCGTTTCCCCGAAGTCGGAGTGTGGCTGCCCATGTGGCGGGGTAATCAAAAACGGTCACACACGTAATGTTCTCATCCCCAGCTGATGCATTTGTACCATAGTGTTCAAGTACTTCGGCTGTTTGGATGATCCCTGGAGTCTTTTAGCCAGGGTACGACAACAACAACAACAACAACAATATCGTTTATTCATGAAATGTGAAGGAAAGGACTCACTGTATTCTTTATATTAGACACGAGATTCCCGTAAGGGCTCAAGAGAACGATACCTATCTTCCACGAAACAGTTCCTATCCTCCAAAGCGCAGTTCCTTCGTAAAGTTGTGAACAAATGGAACTTTGTTCTGAAGACAACTCTGGAATCTTATGCACTGCGACATTTACCAGGAGTGCTGCAGACATCACAACCGTCCGAACTGCAACACAGTATGCACGTAGGGTTGTTGCCGTCATAGAAGAGAACACAGACAACCTGGTATTGCAGGCAGGTGGTAGGCGTTGTGTGGCTTTCCTGTCTGTCAATGACATTTTCTTTACTCTGACAGGCAAGAAGAAAAAATATATGCTGGTATATGAAGCGCTTGGCCCATGAACTTGGGAAAAGAAGGCTTTTTTTCACTTTCTCTCTGGAATATGATGCAACGCCCAGAAAAGCTGGGAAAGGAAACAAACCTGCGCTCTGGCTTCACTTCAAAAACAAACAAAACAAAACAAAACAAAACCAGCTCCGCAGAAGATACCGAACAAGGGTGACTATGGAAGCCACGATGGCGCCTTACTTCAGCAGACGACCCGGAAGGACATTTCAGATAAAGACAGGAAAGTCATGGTGGCAAATCTTGAGAGAATCTTGATCGCTTGCAACACCAGCTGTTCAGCATGAGAAAGTGGCGATCAGAACAGAATGGATTTGATTAGATTCATGACGACCAACTACAACTGCTGTCATAGGTCACAGCCAGAGGGTGTATTTCCAGCCTAAGAGTGTGGATGGATTCATTACGATCAACTTCTGTTGATGTCCCAGGCAGAAGGTGCACCTGCTGGTTCAGCAAAGGCCGGGGCATGGTACTATGCCACTCATCCAGCTGAATGAGGTTGAAAGACTTGAGGTGGGTTTCGTGCACCCTAGACAGCTGATTTGCCAGAGAGATAGGGTATGTATTGAAGATCATCTGATGCACGTCAACAAGTAGGCTAAGCGCTACAGATGGCTGCCACAGGGATCGTCTTTTGTTTCCTGAAGGGTATGTTGAATGGCAATATGGTAGTGGTGTCTGCTCCCCTGCAGAATTTTAACAAGATACGATGCAAAAAAGAAAAAGAAAACCATATAGGTAGAGTAAGCTGTCTTCTATCTGTGTGAACCCATCAGTACGGACAATTTTACTGCACCTGACACAGGCGTTTCTAAACGTTAGTATAACGTATAATGTACTACAAATAGATATTTATAAGCGTTACATTGTTGTCTGATGGTTTGCACATGTGTACTACTAGCGGACACTTTTTAAACATTGCATGTTTTTTTATTGTTTGTACACCTTCTTCTTTCTTTTTCTATTTTTGTTTATTCAAAATATGATTAAAAGCTTAAAACTCGGATGATACGAAAAACGATTTTCTAATACATATGATTTTGTGCAAATGTACATGATGTCACTAATGCCCATGTTGCACAAATATATGGGTCACTTGAACACAGTGCCTTGCTGTGGTGATGGCCGTGTGTGTAATGTAGTCCATAGAAACTCTCTTTCTCTCTCTCTCATACAGGCAAACACTTTTTTTGGTTACAATTTGTGATTTGTGGAGGTTATTTCACCTTGTCAGCAGCCCATTACTGTACTGGGCATACAAGACCAAAGAAAAAAATCGTCTTGTTGTTTTCCATATGATATAATATAGAATAAACCTGTGAAGTTTCGGAGATTATTTAACATTGCACGTCTGCCCCGACAGCTCTTGCACAAAGTTGCTGAGTGTAGTATTGCCTTAAACAGCGACTCTGTCAGCACATATTTACGTTTGATCCCCCTGAGCATTTCTGATATATCTGGGCCATTGTTGCAGGTGTTTGCATCTCTCAGGACTGGCTGACACCAGAACTATGTAGGGCCATGTCACATAGTATCAGACCAAACTGCATGCAGAAAGCATGATCTTCATTTGTCATATTAAAGTAATGAAAAATATCTTGATATCTCAGACCAAAATCATGATCACAGCATCACCAATCAAAAGAACAAATAAATTACAAAACAAACACGAGTTTTGACCTAATTAGTCTTCCTCAGGCAAGACTAATAGCATTAAAGTCGACGAAGACATTGTCTTTCATGTTATTTGTCTTGTCTGAAGTGCGTTGTGTTTGTATTTTCTTTCTTTCTTTCTGCGTACGCAGGCTGATACTCCTACGGACACTCCCTGTATAGCCAGGCAGTGGAGTTTTGTGTGTATGACCCTTTTTTATCCCGCCATTAAGGCAGCCATACTCCATCTTCGGGGAAGGTGCATGCTATGTGTAACGTGTCATCCATACCAACGGCCAAACTGGCCTTCTCTTCCGAAAGTTGGTGATGGGATTTTACGTGTGTGCAAGATGTTATGCGTGCGTTCACACACGGAACCTCGGTTTATAGTCTCATTCGAAGGACTATATGGGGAATGGAGTCAGAACCAATGTTAACTCCGAGGGAAAAATCCCCCTATACCGAAATTCGAGCCCGCAACCCCAGGATCACGAGTCCGGTGCTCTACCAACTGAGCTATCCGGCCCCCTGTTTGTATTTTAATTTGTTAGTTCTTTCGTCTGGCGACGCAGTAATGCTCTGGTTTCAATTTCTGCCCGTTGTCACCCCACATTAAAACTTGATATTCTATAACCCTTTATCCCTACTCTCATGATAACACCCCTTCTCCCCATCCATCCCTCAGTACCTGCCAACCACATCCACAGCAGTTTTAGTCCAGATCTTAGGCATCATCAGACCCATGGAGACTGAGATTGGTGGTAGATGGTAACCATCCTTCTGCAGTAAAGGATGCTCGCTCAGCCTGACTCCCTGACAGAATAGGCATCACTAACCACTACTCAGGAGATATGTCAGCTGGCAGTGCAGTGTCTCCTACAGCAAGGTGTACAGCAGCATAGTTCCTTGTGTGTTTAGGTGTTGACGTGTACGGTGAAAGTGCAGCATGGGACCAATGCCCCTCAAACAACACAAAACATGGATTAAAACACACACACACTAACACACACACACATATATACACAAAACAACAACAACAACAATAAAAAAAATTTAAAAAGTGAAAAAATAAGACTTTTTATTAGCATCTGCTCTGATATGAAAGTAACCAACAAAGTTTAACAAGGCAATATCTATATCACATTAAAATGCAATGTTTCACACTCCAGTTGAATGCAATTAATAAGTTTAGAACAAAAACATGTAAATATTGTGAAGCATTAAATTGTGATACATCTATAATACATTCTCTATGCATTAACAGCATTGCTTTGCTGTTTTAAAACAAACAAGTTGTCACTTTAAACAATTAGAAACAGCTTTTGAAACCAAGAAGATATAGTGAAAAACTTCGGACTGAGTTGTTAAAAATATAGCCACAAATACACAATTTGGTGGGATTTTGTAGAAGACACATCTTTTGTCTTCATTGACTAATGGAATAGAATGGTGGACATGTGCACACATACACTTCATGCCTAGTTGTGTGTCGATAGGTAAGAAAACGCATGGTTCACATTCACTACATACTGCAGATGTAGGAAAATGGAAGCTGCTTTTCAGTTTGATTATTCACACAAAGGAAAATATCTATTTTTCTGGTTTTTAGTCATTGATCTATATACCCTTGCAAAAGCCAACAAAGAGGCTTTGCAGACTGTGAAATTTGGGAGAGAAAGTCCAATACTATTAAAAAAAAGAATGAGAAGTAAAAAAAACAATATTGTAAATATCGTATTCAATAAATAAATAGAACAAATATACGATATAGTTAAGCTACACAATACAGCATGCCAGGTCTAGCCATTCTGTTAGAACAGAAAAATCAATGAATTTGTTAATACACTCCACCACATCACCTAAACTATACATAGCTTTACACTACACAATTCAACAATAATGGCTAAGTAGATACAGGAATGAATAACTTGCATTTCACTCCAACAGTGTGAACTGTCTGATTACACTGTCAAGTGCAGCAATAGAGTGGCAAGCTACTGTTTGTGACAAGGAAAAAAGGATTTTTGAACAAGAATAAGAATAAGCACAAGGCAGAAACAAGGTACATGACAGTAAAATTGATGACAATATTTGCAAGAAAGAATAAAGAAATCAGAACAAAAATGCTAGACAATATTCAAGGGGGGGGGGGGGATAAAATTTGTATTGAAAGAGCCCCCCAGCATCCCTAATGGGTGGAGAGAATGTGAAGAAAGAAATACAGAGCTGTTGATACCCCCCCCCCCCCCTTTACACACACACACACTTCAAAACAAAACAAACACACACACACACACACACACACACACACACACACACAATGATACAGACAAAGAAGAATCCACTGACAAATATAACTACATTTGACATTTCTATTAAAAAAAAAAAAAAAAAAAAAAAAGGAAAAAACCCAAGAAGCCTGCATAATAGCTCAAAATCATTCTGGCGGCAGCATTTTTTGTTCTCATAATATTTACAACATCTACTGATTATGTAATGATTAAGAGTTACCACAACAACATTCTGATGAAATTCAAATACCATTGTGACCGTGAGACAAAACGAACCTCTCGGTGAATGAGTCACTCTGTATCTTTGCACTGACTGAAGTCTATGCCAAACACGGACCATCATCTGCTTGACCAAAACTACATCATCAGATGCTTCACACTGTGCAGATCTGCAAGGATCCTTTTGGAAATAATTCACTTTTCAGAAGCTCGCGCAAATCCAAATTCTGTGAGAAGCAGAAAATGGCTGTTCATGTTCGTGGGTAACCAATTGAAAGAGAACAAGTGAACACATAGTATAGTGTGCCAGTGTGAAATGGTCCTTCAGTCACTTTTCACATGTGAGCAAAACTCAACAATGTCATGCAAACAACACATTCATTTTGGTATTTAATGCAACCGGAATCACAAGTCTGCAGGGCCATGTCCATTTCAAAACTGATCTTGGCTTGAGATTTTGATCTTGTGCAAATTAACAGTTATGTGTGTGTAGTTTCCATTTCGACTCGCTGTAAGCCTTGACCTGTAGAATGCCTATACGCCATCAGCTGAGGGCGCAGTAAAAATGCTTTCCCAGTGTCTATGGGCCGTTCACTGACGTCATGCATTTTTCTTGAATTTTCATTCGTTACTATTTCTATCAACGGACTCAGAGTGTGCGTAGTAAGCCTTTTATGTCTGTAGTATTAAAATGATACGCAAATAACCACACGTGACGGGAAAGACCATTTATTCTCATCACTGAGTGGATGACCAGCCAGCACTTCGTCTCGCTTGCAAAGATGGCGGCGAAACCTTCGACAAGCGTAGCGACCAAGTCAACGTACTTACACAACTGAGCAGGCTCTGCTAATCATTTTTGACAAAGATAATAATCTTTTATTCAACGACTCACTCGAGCATGAAGGTGAGATGATGATAGTGATGGAATTGTTGACCATATTCGTCAGTTATTGAGTCGGGCTGTGCGATCCCAGAGTGTGTTCAGCTGACTGGTTACCAGCATCGAACGAGTTAATATATGGCCTCAGTTCAGTTCAGTTCGTTGTTAGAGCCCAGTAGACCATACACAACTGTTTCAGGGCTGTCAACACATTGGTTAAAAAAAAAAAACCCGTCTTGGAAAAGAACCAAACCACAAAGCTTCCCATCAGTGTCGGACACCTACCTTCACCCTCTTCTTTCAAATCTGAGCTCAAAACGAACTTCTTTCATCAGTCGTAACCCCCCCCCCCCCCCCCTCCCAACTTCCCAATCCACCTTCCGAGTGTCTGAGTGGGTTTTGCATGCACGCGTGAGTGCCTGGTGGTTGTGTTGCTTGTATGTGCAGGCCGTGTTGATGCGAGTGCATGCGTGCGTGCCTGCGGGCGTCTGTGAGCGTGGGTGTGTGGTCATGCGTGAGCACGTGTACGCGCGCGGTCCTGCGTGTATGTGTGTGTGTCTCTGTGTGTTGTTGGTAATGTAAAACGCTTAGAGCCCTAATTTGTAGAGAATAGGCGCTATATAAATTAACATTATTATTATTATTAAAGCTAACAGCTTCATTTAATCTAAACTGTTGACATCCTTACAGCAGATTTAAACAACAACAACAAAAAGGGCCCACCTGACAGCACCTGCCATTCTGCTTGATTTTGTACTTCCAGTTTACAAACAACAAAAAGAAAAACATTTCAATGCATCAACAAGCAGGATAAAACCCCGTATGGACACAACAGTCACTGCAGAAGTAACAGCTTTGTTTCTGGGTTGTTTTTTCTGTGAAAAGAAAAAAAAGACATGAGTAGAGGAGCCGCCATGAAAAAAAATAGCGATTAATTTGGCCTCCATGATCAACCGGGCCAAAAGTAACATGACTCAAAAATGAAAATGAGCGACTCCACTAAAATTCTAATGAATATAAAAACATGCAGAAGATAGAATGTAAAGGAACACACACACACACACACACGCACACATACACACACGCACACACACATTTTCTCTCTCTCTCTCTCTCTCTCTCTCTCGAAATATCACCATGGCTTCCGATTTCAACAATAATATAAGTTTTCACAATTGATGTCCCAACACATCTTGCTGACAAAAAAAAAAAGAAGAAAAAAAAGGTGTAGGAAGGAAACCGAAAATCCAGACGAGAATGTACAAAATGGAAGAAAATTCCATCAGACATAGCATCCTTCAAGAATCTTGGTCATGCTGGCAATGTAGAACTGGTTTTCTGAATGTAAACAAGACTGGGATTCATCGCATCACAAACTGGAAAAACATATGATATGCTGTGAAAAAGTGTAGGAAATTCCCAGAGCATTGGCAATTCAAATGATCAGTTACTTCTATAACACAAACAGTCATTCTGAGACAGGTCTTCATGGAGGATTGTTAAGAGTGCACATTGCATACAACTGGGAGTACAATGGAACCTGTCAATAATGATATCCAGAAATCCTTCAATAACAGAGTCTTCATGCAGGGAAGGGGGGGTGGGGGAGTGTCTTTGTCGTGGGGTAAATGCATTACAGGAAAATGCAAACACAATCCAGATTAAAAAAGAATCAAAGAAGCTTTACTTGGAGACAGTCCTGATTAGATGGGTCTTTAATGTGAGGTTTCACTGTAAACAGTTATATCACAATTGAAGTCATGAACAGGAAAAGCATGAAAGAACGTCAATGCATACATAAGAACATGCAAACAATATGACGGTGCAAACAAGTACACTGCATTTAACCACCACTCAGTAATGGGAAATATTCACAGCCTCAAGGGCGCACCAGAAAACACAGATCCCATAACTGATCGTGGATCCATCCTTTAATCCAGATCCACACCACAGATCCACACCAAAGTATCACGCCCTTGTCTTTGGGCTGCATTCCATCTCTCCAGCAAGTGTGTTAAAATAGCTTCAGTTGTTTTCACATGACCTAGCTAACACATGGGCAAACACACAGACACAGTAACGACATAACATAATCTCCTCCGCAGCAGAAATAGTTCTATCAGCATTTTCATTCATAGGGAGGTAATAATGATGCTCACCTGCCTTGGCTTAAGGCTGTGTCAGGCCAACTGACACAGGCTAGAACACCAAGGCTACCTCAAAATGTGGTTATGCTCTGCATAGTTATGTGGGAATTGTCTTCAGTTGTGACAAGCTCCTAGCATAACATTATCAGCCTCCAAAATCCCCGAAGTTGGAGTGTGGCTGCCCATGTGGTGGGGTAATCAAAAACGGTCACACACGTTATGTTCTCATCCCTAGCTGATACATTTGTACCATAGTGTTCAAGTGCTTTGGCTGTTCAGATGATCCCTGGAGTCTTTTAGCCAGGGTACGACAACACAACAACAACAAAATGCTCACAGGCGTTTGTTTTGGTGAACAATAAGATCGCTAATACCTGAAAGCTTGTGTTTGGCACACTTGAAGTAAAAAAAACACTGACCTACTGTTGAACTGCAAACATAGGCCGAATCAAGGGCATGTGTACACACAGAGAAACTAAGATTAGGCACTACAATTGAAGTATGGCGTGGTACACAATCAAAACTGAATGAAATTTAAAGTAAAAAAAAACAACTGTAACAGAAGACATGAATCTTACCAATACTATATGGTATCTTAGAAATATCTTAGAGTGTAAGGAGTTCAGGACTGAAACACTTGTCTGAGGGGGGTTTCTTCTCTAAAATCTTCTTCTGTCAAGCTCTCCCCCGAGTTTCTTCCTACTATCTTAGAAATTTAAACCAACGCCAACTTCGTGAAACTGTTGTCTTAGATGCTTTTTGTTGGTTTAAAAAGGCATGAAACTGTTTTCACATACAAAGACTATCTTTGTAAATATTATCTTTTGGTTAATGCGGCATGAAACCATTATCTGATTTTTTTTTCCATGTTCATATATCGTTGTTAATGATAAAGTAACACAGACAATACTGAATTGCCGCAATGGGTCTCTGCTCATAAACTAGTTTCAACTGATGGTGGACAAACATTCTTTTTCTCAATATTTCTTGGTCTTTACATTTACCCAAAGCACTATATGCACAGCGCTTTCACTTTTAACTTCCTTTTTTTTGTATGTTGAGAAGTGTTTATTCAACAGTGAATCACAGTGGGCCTTACATCAAACGGTGAGAAACCAAACACTAGCAGCTAGCTACCACTAGCCTTACATCTAGCTTCTCGGGAACAAACTGCAGATTTGTTTTGGACCACACATTAATGTGAATTAATTAAAGCAAGATTTTTTTTTTTTTTTTTTTTTTTTTTTTTGCTGTCGGCCTCTGTGCCACCCCAGAGGCAGTGCACCACGCCGCTCATTCCGACACCCCATCCACAGCCACAGCCGGTCAGCGCCGCCACAGCCCGGCACAGCAAACCACAGGGAGCAGTCAATGTCAAGCCGTCAAGAGGCAACCACCGGAGGAGACACTGCACTGCTGCCGAGTCACTTCGGTGGTGTTCAGTGGGGCCTGTGCTGATCTAACATACGCAGGACACCACCTACTAAGCCCCCTACTGACGACAATAATTGCTTAGTTGCGGAGCAGGCGTGAGTGAGCTCTCCCTCCGGAGGGCGCCACACGTCCGTCCAACGACAGCCCCCATGGACTCGCCGGGTACCGGTGACCCGACGGAACCAAACCAGCCCACAGACGTGAAGAGGACATCGAAACTGAGGTCACCATGAGAGCAGGGCATGAAGGGCCACAGAATTTGAGACATTTTTTTTAATGTGATCAATGAGAATGAGGATGATTAAGATGATGCTACGGATTTCCATTTCGGTCTGAGACTACATGACAGGGCTGTACTCTACGCTTCCTTTCATAATATATCCCGGCGTCAACCAGACCCGAGAGATACAGGAACCTGCAGTGTTGGTCAGGAAATTTGAGCAACACTCTCAGAAACGCATCCATTAAGTGGATGAAACTCGACTGTGTGGTCCCAATCTTCCCAACTGAGTCCGCAGCAAACTCAACTCTGGGTAGGTGCCGGTCGGGGCAGAAAAACCCACATGACTCTGATGGGATTCGAACCCACGACCTCCCAGCCGGGAGTCCGCGACGCTAACCACTTCGCCATGGCGGCTGGTTATTAAAGCAAGATATTATTTTTGTGATAAATTATTTCATAACTGTGTTGAGCAAGTTCATATCTCCCCCCATCCCTCCAAACCCTTTTCTTCTTGACCTACGAAATCAGAGAAAGCTTTGATCTGTTATCTTGAGGGGGTTAACTACCAGTTATCTCGGTGGGGCAAACAACCATTTCTTTCTGACTGACAATTTCCAATTATCTCAGTCAGGCAATCCATCAGTTATTTCAGTGATGTAAACTACCAGTTCTCTCACAAAGGACGTCTATCCATTTTATCAGTCAAGTAAACAATTAGTTAGCTTGGTGATGCGAGTCATCAATCCTCAATCAACGGCAACAATCAACACCCTGTGAATGCAAAATAATGATCAGTTTCAGGTTCCACACTAGCAGCTTCTTGTGACTTAGGGTGGTGGTTGTGGTGCTGTTGATGTTGTTGTTGTTGTTTGTCTTATCTTTAGTGTCCTCCCATTTGCATTGGATCCAATGTCACTCCTTCCAGTTTCACCTATACCCAGACACCACAGCCTCTGGCCTGGTTTCTGGTGTGGCCTCAGTCCACAGGTAGACAGGCACTATCAGGTCATTATGAAAACATCTCCCAGAGAAGACATCACACTACTGTACAGTCACTGTGGTGAGTGGTCAGTGACTCCGGTTCAGCTCCAAAATATGGACGCCTGCACCAGAACCGCCGTGTTGCAGAGCCAGTGTGAGTGAGTGTCCCCCACCAGACCGCATCAACAATGATCCCAGTCATGAATCACTTCAAGAAGCAATCAGTGAATCATATGTATGGAAAACAGACGATGTTCATGACTATGCATAGTTTCAAAATGGAGTGACCGAGGGCTGAAAATGAAGCAAAATTTGGAAAGAGAGGGGGTTAGTTACCGCCAAGAACACAGACAAAAAAAGAGTACGTGTCTAGTCCTGTATTCTGTTTGTGTTCTTGGCGGTAACTAACCCCCTCTCTTTCCAAATTTAACTATGTGCACTTAGACATGATCAGGGAAAGTAAGTATAGAAAATTGAACACATTTTCATTAAGAAAAAAATAATGAAGAGAAAAAATAGCCTTGATAATAAAACGAAACACGAATGTATCCATGTTTTCAGAAAAACAACATGTACAGATATTTTACAAATACAATCCATGTCATGGAATCGTGGAGGGTGGGGTTGGTGGTAATGATCGTTGTGGTGGTGAAAACAGTGGTGGCAGGAATTTCATAGAGGTAATGATATTTACATGAGCAGTTTCGCTTTACGATTATGACCCAGCTGCCCGCACAGGACCTTTGAGATCGCCACAAAGAACAGACAGTGCTTTATGTAAAACACACACACATACACCAGCTACATATCAATGCACAGCCACCCCACCCCACGCTCTCCCAATTATATGCAAGGTTTGAACCACTGAAACAACATGGACATATGTAGATTGCGCCCGTCTCTTTTATCGAAAGGCTACACGATACAAGATTCCCGTTGGCTCTTAAATTATGTCTATATATTTGCATGTTCATATGAACTCTTTACACACACATATTCTACATAACCATTCAAACACAAAAAACACATAACAAAACAAAAAAAGAGCTCCCACACACACTCCCCTCATCCTCATTGGGGATAAAAAAATCTTTACAGCAACACGAGCATTAATAAAACCCTGCAGTAATGAAGTGAACCGACCAGGCTTGTGGCCTGATATTCTATGAAATGAATGTGGAGTCAAGCGGAAAACAATAACAACAGATCGCAGCACATGACTGAGCAAAATGACACTGAGCCACAGGATGAAGTAACATACTGATTCATCACAAAGGTCAAAGGCCTCTAACAAATGACAGCAATGGATGCTGTGACACATACACGTGCCGCCCTTCTCACAAACAATGATGTAATCAGAAAAAAAAATTACAAAAACACTCAAAACGAAGACTCAACAATTAGTAAGATACTACAAGGCTCAGTAGGTAGTAAGCTAGACAAGATGGGTCAGCAATTAACTGGAAACGATGGTAATGTCCAGGAAACGATGATAATAGGGAAGTTGCCAGGGCTAAAGCAACATTGTTTCTTTCTTTAGCTAGCAGATACCACTGAGATCATGCAGAGTTTTTGCATGAAACTTTATTTTTACCTTCATAAACCTGCAGGCAGTTGTGTTTTTTTTGTCCTGTGCCAAATGAGTTGTAGGCCTTGCACTGTGAGGTAGCCTCTGTAGGCAAAGTATGCAGCGAACGACTGTGAATTTACATTGTTCAGCAGTGGACTTATTAAACAATTCAAGGTAAAAAACTGCACAGAAGTTTGGTTGAAGACCCACGTTGCAAGTGTTCCTTCCATGCCTTGGATTTTCTGTGAAATTATGACAAAACTGCCAGCAGCAAAAATCCATGCCTTGAAACCTGATCATGAGAATTCTCATGGTGGTGGAAATGACCACTCCCTAATCTATAAGAAACCGGACTTGGTAATTTAAAAACAAGGCTCAGTAATATGTATGAAACAAGGTTCAATAGTGAGTGAGAGACAAGGCTCAACAATGAGTCAGAAATTAGACTCTGTAATAAATCCTATAAAAGACTAAATAATAGGTCAGAAACAAAGCTCAGTGATTGGAAAATCAGGCTCAGTAGCTAGTAAGAAACATTGCTCAGTTATCACTTAAAAAAAAAACATTTTTAAAGGCAAAAATTAGCAAGAAACAAGGCCCCAGAAGTGGTGAGAAACACAGAGCTTAATAACTAATAAGAAACAAACCTCAGTAACTAGTGAGTAACAAGATCCAGTAGGAAGTCTCTATAACTGATCAGAAAAAAGGCTCAAAAACAAGTGACAGTACAGTAAGCAGTAAGAAACAAGACTCAGTAACTAATAAGACACAGGGCTCGGTAAATAGTAAGAAAAACAACTTGCCCTGCCTTGGCTTAAAGCTGTGTCAGGCCAATTGACATGGGCTAGAACACCAAGGCTACATCAAAATGTTGTTATGCTCTGCATAGTTATGCGGGGATTGTCTTCAGTTGTGACAAGCTCCTAGCATAACATTATCAGTCTCCAAAATCCCCGAAGTTGGAGTGTGGCTGCCCACGTGGCGGGGTAATCAAAAACGGTCACACACGTAATGTTCTCATCCCAGCTGATGCATTTGTACCATAGTGTTCAAGTGCTTCGGCTGTTTGGATGATCCCTGGAGTCTTTTAGCCAGGGTACGACAACAACAACAACAACTTGCCAATCAGTTTAAGAAATAAGACTCAGTATTAGGAGTAATAAGTAAGAAACAGAGCTCGGTGACTAGCAAGAGAACCGGCTGAGTAGCAAGAGAAACGGATGAGTAATGAGTAAAATACTCAGTAATTAGCACACAAAAATGAAGGACAGTAATAAGTAACAAAGAAAGCTCAGAAAATCAGTAAGAAAGGAATCTTAAACGTAATAAATCCGCAAGACATGAACAAACGAATAACAAGACAAAACACGACGCATTTCGACCTCTTAAGTCTTCCTCAGGCAAGATAAACAACACTCAGGACAATGAAAATGAAGAACGAGTATCACTTATCTCGTCAAATGAAGCGATTGGTCGTTCTTCGTTTTCCTTGTCCTGAATGTTGTTTATCTTGCCTGAAGAAGACTTAAGAGGTCGAAACATGTCATGATTTGTTTCCGTATTTGTTTGTTCATGTTGGGTAGATTTATTCATAAACTCTTTAAGATTTGTTTACATTTCTGCCTGCAGTCACCTCACTTTGCAACTAACCTGGTACAACAAGGAGCCTGCCATAGTTAGTGGTTTCACTGCATGCCACATCACGTGGTCATATGGTTCTCACTGATTGGTTTCTCGAATTAATCTCATTTCCAATGCTTCGAAAAAGCGAAAAAGCACCGGACATCATCACTTTGACCCGCCTTGGCTTAAGGCTGCGTCAAGCCAATTGACATAGGCTAGAACACCAAGGCTACATCAAATGTTGTTATGCTCTGCATAGTTATGCAGGGATTGTCTTCAGTTGTGACAAGCTCATAGCATAACATTATGAGTCTCCAAAATACCCCGAAGTCAGAATGTGACGGGGTAATCAAAAGCGGTCACACATGTAATGTTCTCATCCCAGCTGATGCATTTGTACCCTAGTGTTCAAGTACTTCGGCTGTTTGGATGATCCCTGGAGTCTTTTAGCCAGAGTATGACAACAACAAAAACAACAACATCACTTTGACATCATCATTATATTTGCCCACACTACTAATAATTTCATGAGAAAGCAGTGAAAACAGTAACTTGTTTCCACAGTAAACAAATACTTCAAAAACAGAAACTGAAAAAAAAAAGAAAAAAAAAAAGAAAAAGTGATCACAATGTATGTGAGGCAAGAACAAAATATTTCTTTTTTTTTTCTTTTTAAATTTTGCTTTATCTCTGTATTTTTCTATTGTACACATATTTATGCACATAAAATGGAACATTTTTTTAAAAAGTTAGAAGATTTGGTAATAGCTCAGAAACCAGGATCAGTAATAAGTAAAAATGGCTGCTCTATAACTTGTCAAATATGACGCTCAGTAACAAATCAAAGACAAAGGTCAGCAAATAACTGGAAGCAAACCTTGGTAACTAGTCAAAAACAATACATGATTATTATTTAGACAGAAACAGTGGTCAGTACATTAGTAAGAAACAAAGATCAGTAATCCATAAGAAACAAGACTTACAAATTATTCAGTAACAATGGTCAGGAGAACTTCATTAACAAGCAACGCTTAGTAGTTAGTAAGAAGCAAGCCTGTGCAGTAACATTAAAACTGCAACACAGTAATCAAGTGCATAGCATCTTACATTTCACAGCTAGAGCATTGTCCCATTTTCTTTTTCACAGCTAGTCACTTCACACATTTTTGATTCATGTTTGATGAACAAGTACAAACATCCAAGTCTTTTTCTGCTCTGAAGTGACTACATAAGGTATCAGAGTCCCCAAAACAGCACAAGATCTGGTGTAAATTAAGCTGAGTGAATTTATCACATATGTAGAGTGTTAGCATCGCCGTAAGTAGCTTCGCAATTAAAATCTATCTCTTCAAATATGGATATTTCAAAGTGAAGCCTTTGAAATACATGCCACATGATGCTTTTGTACTTCACTCAGGAGGATGCCTTAAAACTTCAGTAATCATTAACAATGAAGACGATCAAACACATGACAAGAAAGATAATGAATACGTGGACACTGAACATTTTCAAAAATTGTCAGTGATGTATAGATAACTACATGAAATAATGCTATACCGTATTCCTCATAAACTCATCAAAATACAGATACTAACAAGCAACACACAACAAAAAGCAACACTGGAACATTTCCCAAACAACAACATCCAAGGTGTACTCTTCTAACTTTTGATTTGGTCAAAATCAGGAATTCAAATTACCAGATACTCTTTAGCAAAACACACCAATGAATACTTGCCTCTCACCTTTCCCATTAACAACTAATTTCAAACGTCTTGTTCGGCCATCAACACACAGGAGAATTCAACACAGATGTTGGAAGGAACAATGAGAGGTCCTTAAAGGCTCCTTGCATCACATGATGTATGAAATGAGTCGTACACATTAGTGAGTGTTTACATTTTGTACCTGAGGATGGCCCTACAGACGAACCAAACACACATGAAGAAAACTGAACGCCTCATGAATACTGTTTCTTTTGTCCTTCTCTTTGTGATAACAATGGGCTTTGAAGGTGCTGTACTTGCTAGGCACAAAGGTGGGAGGGATTTGCAATCACAGTGCTTGTAAAAGTTAAACTATGTCATTTTTGGGATCCAAAAGCAATGGTAATGAAAAGAAATCTGTAAATTCAAGCACACTAAACAAACATCTTCCAACTTTGTCCATGTGCACACATTCACATGAAAAACAGGCAACAAGACACCAGCTCATATAGCCATCACACTCATAATAATGCACAAGAACTGGTGATGGGGTTTTGCCACAAAGTGAGACAACTCGCCGTTTTCCCTCACTTTTCAGCGTGAGGTAGGGTCACTCACTCAAGTGGAACTGTTAAGGTTTACAGCTCCACTGATCTTGGTGTAACCCCAAAGACCTCAATGCAAATGCGATCTGAAAATGTGAAATTGTTGTAGTCTCTTTTCTTGTGTGTGTGTGTGTGTGTGTGTGTGTGGTGTGTGTGTGTGTGTGTGTGTGTGTGTGTGTGTGTGTAATTGTTGTAGTCTCTTTTCTTTTCTCTGTGTGTGTGTGTGTGTGTGTGTGTGTGTGTGTGTGTGTGTGTGTGTGTGTAATTGTTGTAGTCTCTTTTCTTTTCTCTGTGTGTGTGTGTGTGTGTGTGTGTGTGTATGTGTGTGTGTGTGTGTGTGTGTGTGTGTGTGTGTGTGTGGTGTGTGTGTGTGTGTGTGTGTGTGTGTGTGTGTGTGTGTGTGTGTGTGTTGTGTGTGTGTATGTGAGTCTCTTTTCTTTTCTCTCTGTGTGTGTGTTGTGTGTGTGTGTGTGTATGTGTATGTGTGTTGTGTGTGTGTGTAATTGTTGTAGTCTCTTTTCTTTTCTGTGTGTGTGTGTGTGTGTGTGTGTGTGTGTGTGTGTGTGTGTGTGTATGTGTGTGTGTGTGTGTGTGTGTGTGTGTGTGTGTGTGTGTTGTGTGTGTGTGTTGTGCTGTGTTGTGCTGTGTTGTTGTGTGGTGTGGTGTGGTGTGGTGTGGTGTGGTGTGGTGTGTGTGTGTGTGTTTATGTGTGCGCTTTACTTTTCAATTGTTCAGTTGTGTCCTTATTTACTGAATTCTGCTGTTTGTCCCTATGTATTTATGTCTGTTCATTTTTGCTTCAGGCTGTTGATTTAACATACACAATGCAGACAGGATGTAAAATAGAAAATAAGATTGCAGAAAATATTGTCCTCATTCAAAACGATTCAGAGTACTGAATCTGGAATATTTAGAGAATTCATTCTTACGAATTCAAAGTAAACCATCTAATTACAACTTCTCAGAAGTTAAAACATTTACTAAAATGTAGACGCACAGACCTTGCTCTTCTAAAAATCCCTTCAGTTAAATCTAAACTCGCACAATCTGGTTGGATTTTGCTGTTAGATCTTTTGTATTCAATAAAACACTTTTCAATGGCATGTTTTTTGCTCATGGGTGTAGGCAAAAGAACATAAACTAGAAGAATGAGGATATAAAACGATAAAACAGGCTGATCTTAAGTATAGTTTCGTTAATAATCTTTTGTTTTTCATCGCACCATAACTTGCAAAAGGAAGTGAGAAAATGCATCAAAGTGAAAACAATACACAGTTTCACTCTGGTAAGCATTTCCTGCTATGCACATGAATTCGTTTCCAACACCACCGTTGTGTTCCTTTTCAACAACAACAAAAAAGTTTTCTTTCCTTTCAGGGGTGGGAACTGGTAACAGACAAAAAAGAGGAAATCTAGGGGGGTCTGGGGGCATGCCCCCCCCCCCCCGGAAATTTTTTTTCTTAAGGATGAATGTACACAGCCTTTCGTTGTCTGCTGTCTTCTCCATCCACTCCCATCTCCATGGATTTTTTATGTTGCTTTCGTCAAATTTCTGAAGCCCGCGCTTTACGATGTCTCGTCGGTACGCCATTTTTGAATGTATCCCACAGTTCTTAGCGCCGGATATAGGCCTACTGTATCCTGCTAGACAGGCCATCTGATTACCGAAATCGACCGTAACCGAACAAGAGGTAGGCCCTATCTCCGCGAATTTCATTTTCCGAGGAAATAACATTTCAAATCCGAGGAAATCTTTTGCTTCTACCGCGGAATTCCGCGGATCCGAGGAGAATTCCCACCCCTGTTCCTTTGCTTTTCTTTTTTTTATCCAAGTAAAATGAAAATGGTGTCAAAAAGTATGGCCCTTTGTTGTGTGTAACAATGGTGATGGTTAAAGTCACATACTTCTCCTTAACTTCAGCCATTCTTGTGAAGGCACTTATCATAAGATATCAGCTCAAGACAAGCAAAGAAACAGATATTAAACTTAAACAGACAAGAAACTGCAAGTATTCACTTATTTTTGTAGATGTGAAATGGACACAGACCTGTGAGGAGAAAAAAAGAGGATAATTTCAATTCCTTCAATATTTATCTATCAGCTCTGACAAAAGTTAAGCAAATCAAAGTTAAAAACAAATTCCCTTCAATATTTATCTATCAGCTCTGACAAAAGTTAAGCAAATCAAAGTTAAAAACAAATTTTAAAAAACCTGAACAGCAAAAATTGAAAAGTTTACAACCATTTAGCAGCATCTGCAGACAGAACATGCTCTGTGATGTGACATTTCTGAATGGAAAAAGTGCTAAATGCCAGTTCCTGTAAGACAATAAAACAGTGAAAATTATTCCAAAATGACTTTTTTTTTTTCATCTCCATTGATTCATGATGAAATAAGAGTCAAGCAGTCTGTAGTTTGCTCTTTTTTTTTCTTCAGACAAAAGACTTCAAATAAACTGTAACATCTTGTTGCAAGATATGTTACTTCAATTTCCATTCATGCCTAAACCATCAGCTTGTTAACAGGGGGATATCCCAATCAACAAACACACTGACATGTGCATATGTGCGTGCACTCAAATACATAATTATGCACACGCAACCATCCCCACATTCTCACACCAACAGTGCTATCTAAATATTCCTCCCATGGTAAAAGTGGAGCTTAGTCTTCGCAGATGAATGATGCGTCGTTTGGTGGCACACAGGTAGTGTCGATTCCTGAAGGCCATCAGCAGAGACAGAGACACCACGGCCACCAGCAGTACGTAGCTGAGCATCATGGTGGGAGCTTCCACCTGCAGATAAACGACACTGTCCTATCTCAAGCACTGTGATTTCTATTGCCTTCACTGGACATTACGTTTGACTACACACTGCCCACAGTGCAGGTCTCTCATGACCCATATCTTCCATGCAGGCTTTGTCTTCAAAGAGTATTGGTCTTTGAAGACCCGCACCACTGGCTGAGGGTCAGATACAGTAAACCCTCTGTGAAATGCAAGGGTTGTGACAGATCCATATAATCAAGAATGTGTGGTCAAATGCAAGCCTGGTAAAAATTTTTAGGGCATATGTCCTGTAAGAACCAAGTCATCGAAAGTGTAGTTCAAGCTACGTAACTGATGACTTTTTGCTTTTTCGCTAGAAAAGACAAAAGTCAGAGAAAAACAAAAACTGAATGACATATATGTAATTAGATTATTGACAAATACCTGGATTTTCAGAGGAATGTTTTGATTAGTTCAGGAGATACTTTTGATTTCCGTGTTTCTCTGTGTCATGTGACTCATAAAGAATGGCGAAGGTCATGTGACTCATAAAGCATGGCGAAGGTCATGTGACTCATAAAGCATGGCGAAGGTCATGTGACTCATAAAGCATGGCGAAGGTCATGTGACTCATAAAGCATGGCGAAGGTCATGTGACTCATAAAGCATGGCGAAGGTCATGTGACTCATAAAGCATGGCGAAGGTCATGTGACTCATAAAGCATGGCGAAGAGTTAAATGCAGTTACAGATCATTTTCCATTCTGTTTCAGTCTCTCTGTGTTTACTTCAGTGTGTGTGTTAACTTCAGCGTGCATGTGTGTGCATGTGTGTGTGTGTGCGTGTTTGTGTGTCTACATGTGTAATTGTGCGTGTGTGCATATTCATGCATTTATGTTCTTTGTTGCCACAGAGATACATAAGCAATCGTATCCATGAGCTATGCACTTGGTATTCACTTAGTGAAAACAAATGATTTTTCCACTCCATCGCAAACAACAAACCTATTCACTTGCATGCACACACTTCACACTATCCACACATAAATACAGATACACACACATAAACATACACAGTACGACACACCAAAGAGTACATAGACATACACAGTAAGACACACCAATGACCACATAAACATACACAGTACGACACACCAAAGAGCACATAAAAATACACAGTAAGACACACCAATGACCACATAAAAATACACAGTATGACACACCAAAGAGCACATAGACATACACAGTAAGACACACCAATGACCACATAAACATACACAGTACGACACACCAAAGCAGTCAGTAGTTTGCTCTTTTTTTTTTCTTCAGACAAAAGACTTCAAATAAACTGTAACATCTTGTTGCAAGATATGTTACTTCAATTCGTGATGGAGTGGAAAAATCACACCCTCTCTTAATCCTCTTCCTCTTCGCTCCATCGGGAGCATAGGGCCTTCACTGCAGATTTCCAGTGTGTGCGGTCTTGGGCTGCCCGCTTTGCCTCACCCCAGGACAGCTTGATGGAACTCAGCTCGCTGTTCAGCGTCCTACGCCAAGTTGTCACTGGGTGGCCAAAGAGCACATAAACATACACAGTAAGACACACTAATGACCACATAAACATACACAGTAAGACACACCAAAGAGCACATAAACATACACAGTAAGACACACCAATGACCACATAAACATACACAGTACGACACACCAAAGAGCACATAAACATACACAGTAAGACACACCAATGACCACATAAACATACACAGTAAGACACACCAATGACCACATAAACATACACAGTAAGACACACCAATGACCACATAAACATACACAGTAAGACACACCAATGACCACATAAACATACACAGTAAGACACACCAAAGAGCACATAAACATACACAGTAAGATACACCAATGACCACATAAACATACACAGTAAGACACACCAAAGAGCACATAAACATACACAGTAAGACACACCAATGACCACATAAACATACACAGTAAGACACACCAATGACCACATAAACATACACAGTAAGACACACCAAAGAGCACATAAACATACACAGTAAGACACACCGAAGATACAAACACACCACACTATCACAAAGAACCCAAACTGCACATCCAACAAAGAAGACGCCACATGAACTTCACAACTCACTGCTGCAGGCATACTGGGCACAGACTGAAACTGCTGCGTTTTCCACTGATGGAGGTAGGAGAACATCTCCACGTACATGGGATGAAAGTCTTCCAGCTCTTTCTACAAAACATATCAGACAAAACAATGAAGATAGGAGAATGTACATACAGGATGAAAGCCTTCCAGCTCTTTCTACAAAACACATCAGACAAAACAATGAAGACAGGAGAATGTACATACAGGATGAGTCTTCCAGCTCTTTCTACAAAACATATCAGACAAAACAATGGAGATATGGGGACATACATACAGGATGAAAGTCTTCCAGACAAAACAATGAAGATATGAAGACATGCATACAGGATGAAAGTCTTCCAGCTCTTTTTCCAACTTATATCAGATAAATCAACGGAAGTGAGAAAACCTTTCACTTCTCTCTACATTTCAAACAAGGAAGTGGAAGAACATTTCCACATACATTTTGAGAACAAAATCTTCCACTTCTTTCTGCAGCAAGTCCATGTATGTGAAAACTATTGGGGAATGTGTTTATGTGCTTTCTCATTAACACATAAAAAAAGAAAAAAAGAAAAAAAAAAGAGCTTCCATTTTGCATTAATATCAACAGTAACCACATATGCCAATGAAGAGATAACAGTTCACAAGAAGTGCATTCCCTTGGGTGGTTTGTTCCGGTTGGCCAGATTTGTGCTATATTTTGTCATCTGCAAAGAATGTGAACCTTCATGGTGCCAGTGGCTCCTGAATCTCACCCACAGTAAGCTTCTTTTCCCTGACTAATCCTACATCCCTGCATTTCTGGCAAACATGATGAAGCTGTGGGAATGTCCCCATACAGATTGGAGTAACAGTCTTCTGTCTTTTTTTCTGTTGACTCGTCGGACAAAGCAGTCAAGGCAGGGCAGCACCAAAGAGCTGAGATCAAAATCCTCCAGTTCTTTCTGCAAAAGGTGTGTCACTATTCTACACTAAGAGATAAGATAAAATGATGAAAGCAAAAGAACATCCCCATCTACCTGACGTGAAGGTCTTCCATCCCTTTCTCCAGTCACACATCAAAACGTTTCCATGTACAATGGCACAAACTCTTCCATCTCTTTGTACACCATGGTATCAAGTCTTTTCCATGCACATGGCACGAACTCTTCCATCTCTTTGTACATCATGGTATCAAGTCTTTTCCATGTAATCAGGATGAAAGTCTCGCATCTTTTTACACGACATGGTATCTCTTTTCTATGTACATGGCATGGAAACCTTCCACATCTCCATGAACATGAAATGAAAGATTTCTGTCTTTTTAGTACAACGCGGTATTAAAGCATCTCCGTTCACAAAGAATGAGGTCTTCCATACCTTCATCCTACATGACATCAAAGCATCTCCATGCACATGGGATGAAATCATCCTTCTTCTACTACATCGCCATTTCAGACTAGGGCTTCTGATGGCACATGACACCACACACACACACACACACACACACACACACACACACACACACACGATGCCAGCATACAGACAGTGCCCTGAGGAAATCAGTGCATGGTGCTGGACAATGACCATCATCTGCTGATTGTGAGGATTGAACTGGTCACTCACCATCATCTGCTGATAGTGGGGATTGAACTGGTCACTCACCATCATCTGCTGATTGTGAGGATTGAACTGGTCACCCACCATCATCTGCTGATTGTGAGGATTGAACTGGTCACTCACCATCATCTGTTGATTGTGAGGATTGAACTGGTCACTCACCATCATCTGCTGATTATGAGGACTGAACTGGTCACTCACCATCATCTGCTGATAGTGGGGATTGAACTGGTCACTCACCATCATCTGCTGATTGTGGGGATTGAACTGGTCACTCACCATCATCTGCTGATAGTGGGGATTGAACTGGTCACTCACCATCATCTGCTGATTGTGGGGATTGAACTGGTCACTCACTATCATCTGCTGTCAGTCACCATCATCTGCTGATTGTGAGGATTGAACTGGTCACTCACCATCATCTGCTGTCAGTCACCATCATCTGCTGATTGTGAGGATTGAACTGGTCACTCACCATCATCTGCTGTCAGTCACCATCATCTGCTGATTGTGAGGATTGAACTGGTCACCCACCATCATCTGCTGTCAGTCACCATCATCTGCTGATTGCAAGGACTGAACTGGTCACTCACCATCATCTGCTGATTGTGAGGATTGAACTGGTCACTCACCATCATCTGCTGTCAGTCACCATCATCTGCTGATTGCAAGGACTGAACTGGTCACTCACCATCATCTGCTGATTGTGAGGATTGAACTGGTCACTCACCATCATCTGCGGATTGTGAGGATTGAACTGGTCACTCACCATCATCTGCTGATTGTGAGGATTGAACTGGTAACTCACCATCATCTGCTGATTGTGGGGATTGAACTGGTCACTCATCATCATCTGCTGATAGTGGGGATTGAACTGGTCACTCACCATCATCTGCTGATTGTGGGGATTGAACTGGTCACTCACTATCATATGCTGATTGTGAGGATTGAACTGGTCACTCACCATCATCTGTTGATTGTGAGGATTGAACTGGTCACTCACCAGCATCTGCTGATTGTGAGGATTGAACTGGTCACTCACCATCATCTGCTGATTGTGGGGATTGAACTGGTCACTCACCATCATCTGCTGAT
>CM031605.1:56606960-56656960 GCA_018398815.1 Conus ventricosus
AATGAGACATGAACAATAGATTTCATTTGATCTAAAGAAATTCAAAACATTGTACACAGAGTACAGCTGGTCATAGGTCAAGTCATGTGATCATCTGCTTGTATGATTGAAAAATGAGACGTGAAAACATTGTCTAGGATTACACAATACAAGAAGCAAGCAAGCACACACACACAACACACACACACACACACACACACACACACACAGACAAACTGGATCCGGATCACTGCTGGGGTACTAGTTTGCAGCTGGCTGTACAAGACATGATGGCTATTACTTCATATTCAACTTGACTTGACTTGACTTGACTCGACTTGACTTGTTCGACGATTGAGACCTTTAAGGTCTGTTCGTTGGTCCTCTTATAACTCTCACTCAGTGACTGTCATGCGTGGCTTGCAAGACTGAGGATTGTACCTAGCACCGGATATGCTTTTAAATAAATTTTCTTGGCACAAACATAATGTCATTGTGCAAATTACATAAATGTCCACTGATGTTACAATCACAAACTTGTATTCAGGTAACCCTCATTTCCCTCTCCTATTTCCGATGCAATAATTGAACATACTCAAGGCCCATGATCACAACCTAGAGTGATAACAAATGAAAGCTTCTGTCTGTAGGCCCGATCTCTACAGTAGAGCTTGGTCTACTAATCAAATCACATATCAATGTCATGTCCATGTCAGCAGATGAAAAAAATAATCCTGTCAGTAATGCCATGCCATACGTAAGTTTCATCACAGTATAGATCAGAAGTCATTGTAGATGTCAGTGAGTTTTTTTTTCATTAGATGAGCACCTCTGACTTGTTGAAAATTATTTCACACTTTCTTTATAAATAGTTTTTGCTAGAGTAACATGGCTGACTGGAGCACTGGGTGTGTGATTCTATATTTCAGTTAGTTGTGTTGAATAATTAACAGCATCAGTTTGCAGTACGGATTCAATGGTACGGCTCTTCATAACACCAACATACAGAGAGAGGGAGAGAGAGAGAGAGAGAGAGAGAGAGAGAGAGAGAGAGAGAGAGAGAGAGAGAGAGAGAGAGAGAGGTTTTTCATCATGATCAAGAGACGCATGTTTACTGGGATTTCTAATGTCTTGATTGCATCCTCCATATAGTTTTCATCTACATATAGCATGCTTCTCTTGTACATGTTCGTCTTCTTCCTGTTTTTCTTTTGCACAAGGTTAGGCTGCAGCATTCAAATCGTACCTTCCTGTCAGCTTCTCTGCATCGTGGAGACAATCTTCAATTAGGTGTATTCCTAGTTTGTACATTTTGTTCCCAAAATTTTGTGGAAATAAGTTTTTACGGCTATTGAACGAGCCAGCTATGGATATTTGGCAAGATCTCTTTTGCGTATGATTTTTTTATAGCAGGAAGATACACTACAACAATATGAATACCATTCTAAATGTAATAATAGATGCAATTGGAAAAAAATGTCTCAGTTAGCTTTAGGCTACTTTCTGCACTTTCGACCGGAACACATCGTGTGCGCTTGCCCGAAGATAGCCTGAGAACAAGTGGGAGGAACCGTATCATACATCATTGACAATGGTACGTACGCATCTAATCTATTTACCGTTCAGTAAGAAACAATTTACGAGTTTGTGCATACAATCCACATTTAAAGGAGCAATAATATCCACTTTTGTATGGCTGCATTGTTGGTGGTATTTATTTTATTTTTATTTTTTACTTTCAACTTTCATTGATGCAGTTTACTGAAGTCGATTATAATTCACTTTCAACTTTGTCGCGGTAGATTACGATTATGTAGGGGCACCTGGGGTAATAAGCACCATGGGGCAATAGGCACCACACACAGTGGGGTCCTCAAAATATCCTTCTTTGTAATGACTTAGCCAAACAGGGGGCATTAGGCACCAGCTCTATACCAAAATAGACCAATCGCAGGCCTTGTTACTGTCATGTGACATGATGCAGCCAATCATGAGTCAGTTTACTGAAGCAATGAAAATGACCATGTGGTTCCTTTCTGGTGGCAGCCATCTTCAAACTATCACCCAAACTTCAGGCGTCTTTTCACAAGCCCTGTGAAAACTTTATTTTCACCAACCTCAAGAAGATTTGGCAGTCCTTACTGCATCCTGCTGCTCCAGAATTGACAAAGGTATGATAATGTATAATATTCTTATTGTTTAGACTGGCATTGCTTTTGTTTTCTTTTTTTTTCCCAGCTTCTCCAGCATGTGTCTTGCTTGGAGTGATGGCTACCTTGGGAAATCGACCTACTCCATAATGTATTTTGTTTTAACCTTTTCTGCTGTGATGACTAGCATCACAAATCTGTTTATTCTATTGATATTTTAATCGTTTTTCATAAGATTTTTTTTTTTTTGCTTTAAAGAGGAATAAAACTGTTGAAATTCACTTGTTTTGAAAATGGGTGCCTAATGCCCCAATAAGCCATGTGAGAATTTAAAAAGAAGTTTCTGGAGTTTGTAGAACAGTAAATTTCCTTTCTCAATGCAGCAGAAGTATTTCCTATGGATAAAGTATTCTAAAATTGACTTCTATTGTAAGCCTGATGGTTGATACAGGGAAACAAACTATTTTTAGATTTTATATAAGAGGGGTGCTTAATGCCCCAAATATCTTAATCACTTGTTAAAGGAAAAAAATATTCTGGGCTTTTTAAACTGCATTTCTAAATGCTACCAAATATATATTATTTAATAGCCTTTAAAACTGTAATGATAAACATAAACAGTTCAATAATCAACAGTTCAATAATCAATCTAAATTTGTTCACTTTTATTTTTCAGATAACAATGAGTGACTTTCTCAAGGGTCTTGCTGCTCGCGAAACTGGGGTGACAACGGCTGCCTTCAAAATTGCTGCAGTTCAAAGTAGCATCACAACCATATTCTATAGAGAGACCCTATTCGATCACAGATTCATGTACAACATTTATCTTGTTCTGCAGAAGCTTGTGTTGACGAGCGCTGCAGCTCGTGATGCTGTGGTCTTGTGCTTTGATGAGTGGGCGGTGACTGGAGACAGCAGTGCTGAAAGTGTTGTATTTCTGGCACATGCTGTTTGTCAGAGTTGTGCCAACGTCCTTGATGATGCTATCCTCGAAGAGCTGGAGTTTATGGTAGAAGAAATACGTATGTCCAGCATTTGAAAAAACTAAATAAAAGGGCGATCATGTGTGCTGAGTCTGTGGTCGTTGTGGTACAGGTGGGGGACAGGAATGGGTCCAATGTGACATTTGTGATGCCTGGTACCACGTACAGTGCACAGACATTGTCATGAGCATGGACGAATTACAGCAAATTGAGTGGACATGTGATTTTTGTTCACAACCCTAGGGAGTGCCTATTGCCCCGTGGATACAGTGCCTAATGCCCCAGACTTCTTTTTTTTTACATTTTTGCAAAGTCCGGGTAACTTTCTCAACAGTACTTGAATGTTGCAATTACAATGATCTATTCTGTTTCCCTTGATTACTTTGTTTATTCTCCTTGTGTTTTATGGCTTCAGTTGTTAGCTAGAAGCTTGTTTTAGTTTAAAATTCAATAAAAAATGTCAGTTGATACCAAAGTGTGGTGCTTAATACCCCAGGTGCCCCTATTAAATATTGTAGATTAAATCTTTTCTTGTCTAGTTGTCAGCTAAACGCAGAGTGATATTAAGGCAGATCATCACGATAACAGTTAGCTGCAGTGTACAGCGAGAGACCCCACCCAATTCATGACCATGTCATGGTGAAGCAATTGCTGAGACTCGGAAATGTTCGCCTTTAAACTCGTCTAAATGCCTGAAATACGGAAAAGGAACTTTTCTAAACTATATTCATTAGCATATGCAGTTCTGATAATGTTGCTGTTCTTAACTTCAAGCAGAAGATCATATGGGGATGAATATGTCTGTTGCCTCTTATTCTTCTTTCATTTTTATGTCCAACATTAAATCAAATCTTGATGTTTTTATTGTTTAATGCCCAGTTGACAAAAAAGAATCCGATACAAGAGAACCAACTTGTTTAACAGGAAAGGAGAATGTGCTAAAGTGGATATGTTTTTCACTTTCTTTGCCCACTCATTGGTTTCTTGATTTGAACTTGAAGTCAGTATGTGTCACTATGTAGTAGTAGTAGTAGTAGTCACATAGTGGGTATGTGTCATTGTGTGTGCATGTGTATAGGACCCATGGCAGTGGACCTCCAACTCACCAGAAATGAACAGATAAACTAATGTATTTATGTGTTGCAGTGCAATCCTGAGCTTCTTGTAGTTATATAGACCTGAAACTAAGCATGACATCTTGTGTATGTCATGAATTTGTTATTGTACAAGATGCATTTTGGAATTTGGACATTGAATTTGTATGTATGTAGACATGTTTTTGTCCTTTAATATCTGCATTCATTTACTTTTTGCACAAGAAACTATCTTGGGGGGGGGGGGGGGGGGGGGGGGGGGGGGGGGGGGGGATATGTAAATTATTCTGTTTTAATCAGAGAAAAACAGAGGAGACGCCCATGCTCTTACCTACTCACTATCTTTGATGTTATTTTGTGTGTGTCAGCTGTGTGTGGTGTGTGTGAGTCCAGGTGGCTGAGAATGGGATACTTCGACCCCCTCCTTCTCTCATGTACCTTGGTACAAGGTGTTACTGATAACAAGCTGGAATACATGAACATGTAAACAGTTGATTTTAATACAAAGTGTCAAGATGCGAGGGTTTTATTAATGCTTGGCACTTTTTATTTGAAAAAAAAAGTGAATGGTTGGCATGTTATACAAACTGAAATGAATCAAAATAATAATAATAAGTTTCTTATATAGCGCTTAATCAAACGAATTTCTCTAAGCGCTTTACAAAGTCATACTACATTCACCCTTCTCATATACAATAGTACACCCTACACCTAGCTACAAATACTATTACTACAATAACAAACAAATCCTAATCCTACGAGTGTGACATTCACTTATTTTTCAAGTATCACTGCAAACACTTAATCCTATAACGTTCAGTCATACAACAAATACATGTAGTGGAGAACATACACAGACCCAGATGGCTATGAGTTAGGTTGTCCCCCCCCCCCCCCCCCCCCTCAGCATTGATTAATTATGAGAAAATAGATGGTTTTTAAGTTTAGACTTGAAAGAAGGGATAGAATCTCAATGTCTGAGTGTGTGTGTGTGTGTATTTTCAAAGAGGCAGGTCAAGGAAAATCAACAGAGTAGATCTATACTTATCTTCTTCTTTCACATTCCTGGCCATACTGGATCCTCTAAGAGACTCAATTGGTCCCCATGCCTCACGCTGGGGCTATACAGTGTTGAGGCATGTCCCCTAGTTGGAGGATTGGGGATCCCTCAAGCTTTGCACTTGGGGGATCCACAGGATAACAGGGAATAGATCTAGATACGATTCAGTTCGGTTCATTTTGCTTAAAGCCCAGCCAACCGCAAAGGCCCATATCATGGTTGATACCTTGTCAGACTCGGCTCTCTTCTAGAGACAGATCTGTAGGACAAATTGTCAGGATGCTTGAGAACAAAGTTATTGTTCTTGTTTGTTTATTCATGTGGGGGGGAAAAGCCCAATGTGGATTGTTGCTGACAAATTATACAAGACATTAAAAACATTAGGATTTTGTTTGTGTGTTTGTATGTTTGTTTGTTTGTTGTTGTTTTTTTAATTGTCACTTGCAAGTTATTCAGAATTAAAATACATCACAACGCTGTTTTCATGAGACATCATCGTGTAACTTAGTGCCAGATTTTAAACTAGTTTTACTGGCTTGATCAGTTGATATAGAATAGGGGGCCGAAATAGCTCAGTTGGTAGAGTGCTGGACTCATGATCCTGGGGTTGCGGGTTCGAATTTCGGTACAGGGGGATTTTTCCCTCGGAGTTAACATTGGTTCTGACTCCATTCCCCATACAGTCCTTCGAATGAGACTATAAACCGAGGTTCCGTGTGTGAACGCACGCACAACATCTTGCTCACACGTAAAATCCCATCACCAACTTTCAGAAGAGAAGGCCAGATTGGCCATTGGTATGGATGACACGTTACACATAGCATGCACGTTCCCGAAGATGGAGTATGGCTGCCTTAATGGCGGGATTAAAAAAAACAGTCATACGCACAAAACTCCACTGCCTGTCTATACAGGCAGTGTCTGCAGGAGTATCAGCCTGCATATGCAGAAAGAAATAAAGAAAGATATAGGATAACAGATTGGACTTGGAATTTGTCGCTGCTGTGCACAGCTGCTGACCTTGTTGTCCTGGTGTGCAACCACCTATAGAGGTCTTTGTTTACCTGATTTTCACTGGCCCAGAGCAGTTAGAAGCTGAGCATGTACCATTCTGGCAACAACTACTGTCCTCTGCGGTGTCAGAGTTGTTAGTTCAATAGTTGGCTTGTTTCTGACAGTAGGGCTATGCAGAAACTAATGCACCTGTTACAACCAGGCTGAACTAAATGATTGAATGTGACCTAGGAATGAACCCTTCAAATTTTGGTGTGTACATACTTTTTGGTGTGGATCTGGACCAAACATCACATCCAGTATGCTCTGTATTTTTTTTTTTTTAAATTATTGCACATAAACGGCTGAAATGATTTTACCTAATGTTTTGAAAGATGGAATGTGGCCCAGGGATGACTCCATGAAATTTTGGCATGGTCCCAGATCATATGTCAGGCAGAGGATCTGTTCACATGGCTCATGGAATTGAGACAAACATTCCACTGAAATGAACACTATATAAAGTGACTGTTACTGTTAATAAGTGGTAACTTATCCACATAGAGATCATAAGGCAGGCAGAGGATCTGCTCACATGGCTCATGGAATTGAGACAAACATTCCACTGAAATGAACACGGTGTAAAGTGACTGTTACTGTTAATAAGTGGTAACTTATCCACATAGAGATCATAAGGCAGGCAGAGGGTCTGTTCACATGGCTCATGGAATTGAGACAAACATTCCACTGAAATGAACACGGTGTGACATGACTGTTAGTAAGTGATAACTTATCCACATAGCAATATTTACTTATGGAATATTGAAGCTTTGCGGTAATATGAATGTAAAAGAAAGAAAAAGTAGGGAGTAACTTCTTCAGTCAGTACCACATACAGTACCTCCCCTGGGGTAGAATAATTGTGTTTTTGACCCCTGAACTGACTCAAACAAGGGATCAAGATTTGTTTGTCCTTACCAGAGGTCTGTGCACTCTTGGTTGCCGTTTGGGGTTGGTTGGTTGGTTAGTTGATCGGTTGCTCTTGTAGGTTTGTTGGTTGGACGATCAGTCGCTGTTCTAGGTTAGTTGGTTGGTTGGTTATCTGTTAGTTAGGTAGTTAGACAGTAGTTAGTTGATTAGTTTGTTGATCATATCATTATTATTAAATTGTTTATGTATTTTGTTGTTTATTGCAGATTCGTTTCATCCTGATCCAGAACCGTGCAGGAAAGACCCGGCTAGCCAAGTGGTACATGCATTTTGATGATGAAGAAAAACAGAAGTTGATAGAAGAAGTGCATGCGGTTTGTGACAGTACGCGATGCCAAGCACACCAACTTTGTGGAGGTAAATGTGACATGATGTGATTATGAAATATGTTAATTTGTGTTTATAGCAATGATGATGACTTTTTGAGAATTCAACTCTTTTTTTGAAAAAAGAAAAGAACTCATCTTTCTCATTTTTTCAGTTTTCATGTGTCGGGAATGTTGTTTCTTTTCACCGTGATAATGTGACCAAATTAGCTAGAGAAAATGAGAAGAATAGCTCATTATAAGGGTTTGTATGCATGTGCATTTTTTTGAGCACATGTTCAAATACAGATAAATGATGAAAAGTCTGTTTTTAACTAAATGTTCATCATGTCATTTGCTGATCCATGTGTTTTGCTATATTGTTTGAAGCAACAAACATACACTTGACAACAACAACAAAATAAGAATCCAAAATTTGTGTGATGTGAATGGATTGGAGTATCAGAAACATTAATTTTAGCAAACCTAAAATTGAAGTAACCCCAGAATCAGTGTGCTGTCGAAGTTCGGTCTTTTGAGTTTCAGATACAGCGTACTCGCTGTTGTTAGACAGCTGCAATAGTATGCATCATGATAGCATTCTAGCAACTAAAATCAAATACAAATGAAAGTAAGGGGTGGGGCTGGGGGGAGGTTGACGGGGACAGTTGCAGGCCAAAAAAAAATCTTATTTCATTGTGATAGTAAGTTGGCAAAATTTTAAGAAAAGAGGGGAAAAAGAAAGGTTTGGAAGGAGTGAAGGGAAGGATGTGTGTGTACGTGTGTGTGTGTGGGTGTGAGTGAGAAAAAGAGGGCATTAAAGATGTATAAAGATATCAAATGCTTCACGACTTGAGTCATTGAACTCTGTGTTGTGAACCAAACCATTTGTCATAATTATCGAGAGTTGATTTTGTGTCCAGGGTGAGCCTGGTCAATAGATGTGGTCAGGTTTTGCTAATCCGCTAGTAACAGAGACATACAATCTGTGATTTCCTGGTCTTCTCACAACTATAAAACGCAGTTTGATTTAGCTAGTGAATGGAAACTGTATCATGTATGTAGCAAATGCTTTACAGTATAGACAAGAAGAAATATGCTTCCTGACTTGTGCTTATGTGGAAGATAATGTTCATGTGCAGAGTCAGATGTAAAGTTCTCGTCTGCTATCAATTCATCCTAGTCTGTTTATACTGACTGAGAAGACTGAGATAAGTCAATAACTAGTCAGGAATTTATACTGGAATCTGCTGAAATTTTTGTTTGTTTTTCAGTTTAAATTCATGAACTGCTTTTTAGCTGATGCACTCCTCTTTATGTCTGTAATTGAATTAGACTAAAAATATGATTGATGTTTAGTCTTTCTCCTCGCACTTCTCTTTATGTCTGTAATTGAAATAGACTAAAAATAGGATTGATGTTTAGTCTTTCTCCTCTGACCCTTCCCCTTCCCTTCATTTTTTTTGGTGTTGATTTGTGATCCATTATAATGTCAGTGTTTTATTTCCTTTTTTTTCATCGGACTAAACAATGGTGTTATTTCTGTGTCTGTTCAGTTCCGGAACTTCAAGATAGTTTACCGGCGGTATGCAGGCCTTTATTTCTGTATTTGTGTGGACGTCAGCGACAACAATCTGGCTTACCTGGAGGCGATTCACAACTTTGTGGAAGTGCTAAATGAGTTCTTCCACAATGTCTGTGAACTGGACCTAGTGTTTAATTTCTACAAGGTGAGCTTTTGTGTAGGATGAGCAGATTGAGAAGCTTCCTTATTTGAAAATGCCTTTGATAGACTGCTAGTATGAGTACTAACAATATGAAAATGTATTTTTGCTGTCAGTTAATTAGAATTTGGAGGATATGCTTTGTCAGTATAAGAGAATTGCATCAGACATTACTTTCCCCTGATATGTAAATTTTGTTTGTGATAAAGAGAATGGGGATGTTTAAATGCATGTTAAAATTTCAGATATTTTGTTCCATGAAGAACATGCATTGGCTGACATAAATTATGATCTAAACATACAAAAGTGTTTTACTTTACTTGAGTCAAAGGCTCATACAGTGAGTAGAACTTTGGATTTTCACCTGTAAAAATGTCAGGATTCTGATCTTGATTCATTCAAGTTGATCTTTTCAGTTCAGGTTGGCCACCGGGTCTGCTTATACACTCACTGTATGCTCATTGAACATTTTGTTTCGTATTTTATGGCATATAACATTTTAACATGATGCAGGTGTACATGAACTGTTCAGTGTAGATCCATGTCGCCCTGTTCGTTATACATTAACTCTTTCTTAATTCGGCAGGTATACATGAACTCTTGCTTTATTGCATAGATGTGTTTGCACTGTTCATATGTTGTGCAGACTGGTTTTTTTACATGCAGTGTTCATCGAGTCTTTCTTTAGTACCTAAAAGTTGTGCTGGTGTGCACAAATGTTCCTTGATCATACAGCCATACATGGACTCTTCATTCATTGTTTAGATGCACATGCACTGTTCCTTTGATGTGCTACATCTGTTTACCACGCAAGGACTGTTTCATTTGTGCAGGTGTACAGTGTGGTAGATGAAATGTTTCTGGCCGGAGAGATCCGTGAGACCAGTCAAACCAAGGTGTTAAAACAGCTCCTGATGCTGTCGTCCTTAGAGTGATCCCATCACCCCGGCCAGCTTTTAACACAGTCATCCTCATCCTCATCATCTTGTCTTCATCTCGCTCTTGCACTGCTAGAGACCATTAGAGTACCTGTGCTGACGACCCTAGTAGAGATTGTGAGATGTGTTGGTAATGTTTTGTGTTTTACTTGGAACTTGTATCCAGTGTGGAGCTCAAAAGGAAAGTCAAAGGAAAACAAATGATGTCTCTTGGAATCTCTTGTTTACTCACACAAAGTTTCACAGAACATTTATATGTAATGTATTTTGTAAAGGAAGAGATGATTGGATGCACACCATTCACTCTGCAATGTTTTGTATTGTCCTGAGAAGAAGATTCATGTTGGCCGCTAGAATAATGGCAACAGAGTTATCTCGGCGCTGAAGGAGGAAAAAAAAGGTAAATCAGTCATGACCACAGCCAATTAGGTCAGTAGGTTTGTCGCAGCTTAAGCTGATCTGGTATATTGTGGCATCTTAGTATTGTATTGTCCACAAAATTTTGCTGAATAGAGTGAGCATACTGATTATAGTTAGATATGGTATTCTATTTGAAGCCAAATATATGATGATAAAAAAAACTGCATGCATACACATGTATACTTTCATCAACATCCCACTGAATATATTGGATGTTGATATTTTCAAAAGGAAAGGTTTGAGGCTGGAAAGAAAGGAAAGTGATTGTTTCTCTGATGAATTCACAAATCCAGAATGTGTATTCCACACCTTTCATTTTGCATAATCATCCTTCAAATGCTTACGTGTATCTAATTTGTTGTTGTTTTTTCTGTGCTGTGTGTTAGGGAGAAATGAATGTGATTTTTTTTTTTAAATTAGAGGAAACGGTGGCGAATGAAATGACGTGGGCACTTTTCTAAATGCAGTATTTGATAGGCCTACAGGTGTTATTGTCTTTATAATTTGTAGCAAACTCGGAGGAATGATTTGCTTATGTAGAATTACGGAGCACATACCTTTTTGTCTTGTTCTGAGCCATCCTCGCAGGTGGTGTTTATGGAAGACCATTCTTGTCAGTGTGCAATAACTAGCATGTTCACCATTGCTTGACATAGTCATACAGTTGACATTCCAGGTTAGTCTCGTCACTTTGTGCATAAATAATTGCAACAAAGGGTATATGTAGAAATTTGTGTTTTCTTTGCATGCCATATATTTATAATCATAAGGTCATGTCAATTTTTTTTCCTTTTGGGGATGGCGGAGGGTGTGTGTGTGTCACAATCGGAGCATTGAAATAGATGGATACAATGATTTAGACAGGAGATAAGGCAACGGGTGTACCATCTTAATCTTTCCTGTCAGCTGAAACGGACTGTCAAGGGAATGGGGATAAAAGGTACAGAATAATGCACATTAAAAGTGGAAAGAAAAGGTCAGTGCAGACTGTGTGGGTTACAAGTTGCCAACAACTGAACATACGCATAGACTTTTTTTTTCTGTTTTTTTTTTGTGTGTGTGTTATAATGGGGATTTTCTTGTGGAGATTCATGAGTTAAAATGCTAAGCACTTTTTGGTCAGATCAGAGGGAAAACAATGTCCTTACATCAATTGGTTTGTGTAGACTCTGTATGCATGTGCTTAGAAGTAGTGATGGTAGACTGGAAAAGTAGTTTTCATTCCTCGTTTTACTAAGGAGTTACAGAACACACATGCCAACAGTTACAAGACAAGTGAACCATCATCTGATGGCTACCTTTCTAAAGCATGCTCGTCTGTGTAGACCGTGAAGCCGAGAATATCGACAGCTGTGCATTTATAATCCATTCTGCAAGTCTTGGGTTTGTTACCGATAAATTGTTTTTATCTTGTGTTACAGTGAACAGGATTGTTGCCAGCCGTTGTGCATGTGTACATTGATTTTGTACATGAATAAATACTTGGAGAGGTAGCCATGTTCATTTTTAACTGCTTTTTGTGCAACTGAGAACACCTATTGCCTCACACGCTTTTTCACCGTTTTCTCACTGGTTGCATCATACACAAATTCTCTGATACACAAAGAACAATGTCCATATCAAAAGTGATTATGCAGACTGTTTATTGGATTTGCACAAAGACAAGCAGCATGTGTCACTTGACATGATGCCCACAGAACAGGAATGGACCACAGAACAGGAATGTAGAGTTGTGGCCGAAGTAAATCAAGAGTTAGGTCGTTTGTGTGTAGTAAAGCTGACCCATGAAATATGATGAAACGGGTTCTAGTTTTCTTCAAATATGGCAAGAGCAATTTGACCCCACCCCTCCCCTCCCCCAACCACCTATCATAATTTAACATGTTGCTGTAGTAACATGCTCCCAATGACGCTGCTCTCTCACACCTATCCATTTCACAGGCTTTTCTTCAAACAGTATGGGTCGTGGAAGACACCCATCATCGGCAGTGGAAGACTAGACACAATCAAGCCTCTGTGAAATACATGGGTCATAAAAACCTGCGTGGTCAGATGTGCATTGTCAAAATCCATGTCTGGTAAAAGGTATGAGTTCTGTTGGACCGTTATTGCCAGAAGTGTGTAGCTCAAATTAAATTTAGTGGTTACTTTTTCAATCAGAAATATAGTACCTGAATGACAGATGATAAGACTTTTGATGAATGCCCTAATTTTCAGACTAGGTTGAATACTTCAAGAGACATTATGATTTCACAGAGTCTCTGGATCATGTGGAACCCAGGAAGCGTGGCAAAGAATTAAAAAAAAAAGGGTAAGAAAGGCAGTTTACCCAGATAGGGTAATTACTAAAACATTCTTGAATCTGAGCTCATGAGAAAGGCAAGCATATTGACGAGTGAATGAAACAAAAAAACATACTGACAAGTTCACATGAAGAAAGCATTACACTGGCAAGAAGGCTCCACCTTTTTTTTTGAATGAGCGCATGTGCAATGTTATGAAATGTCACACATACTTTCATTTAATAAAACATATCATTAGAATATTGCTTTTTAAAAACCTTTAATAACAACACAAAGTTGCATAGTCTCCTTAAGTTTTTGTTTATAAAAAGAAGGAACACCTGTAATAAAGACAACATTGCAACAAAGATAACACTAGAAGCCCAGCAAACAAACTCAGGACATTTAGAGTATTCTGGATGAGGAAAGGATACTGGATCAAGAATGAAGCTTAACTCTTTCATTCCTACTTTTCTATGAACCATTACCTCCTCTTGTTCCTAGATTCTTATGATACGAGTATTCCCTTCATTCCTGGATTTATAGAGAAAAACAAAGAAGTGTAAAATAAGAACTGCCACGTATGCAGTAGCAAACCGGCCAGAATAGAGCGGCAACCACTTTCCCACTCTGTAGGGGTCGTCTGGCATCCATTCCATTCATGAACACTGCCGCATGAGCGACCCGGTCGTGACGTGTACCAATGACACGACTCACGCGAAGTTCAAAGCGCTTACCGCGAGAACCGATTTTCCTGGCTGCAGGAAGGAAAGGAGGGATTTTGTGCTGCCCGGTTTTCCGGGCTGCAGGAAGGAAGGGTAAGATTTCTGCAAACCGGGTTGTAGGGATGAAAGAGTTAACAGAAATGGGATACTGTATGTAACTTTTCAACATCTATGAATTGCCAAAAGAGTACAGATGGGACACATTTTTATTACGTCTTTGTTTTTCTCCGAACACAAAAGATGAAGGAATGTTGAACACATGAAAGTTGAATCTTTGGAAATGTAGATATGATTAGAAACCTAGAAGGAAAAAAAAAAGGTGTTTCTAGCGAAGAGCTGACAAACATATGTGGCTTGCTGTTAATATGAAGATGAATAGGTCTTTTCCATGCAAGGTTGGAAATGATCTAACAAGTGATATCTTTCTTTTGGTTGATTTAGGAATGAGATTGTCTTATAAGGCAAGAGTAAGGCACAATGGTAAATAGTTTGATTAGTGATTCGCAATATCATCTGATAACTGAAATGAGATCAAAGTTGTACACATTAGTTATTTTCAATGGCAAACTAAACAAAGAAAATAGATGAGCTAAACAGACATTTAGATGTGTCATATGTTATTCCACACCCAAAACTGAGAAAAACTAAGATGAACAAACCAAGCATTTAAACTTTTCTTCTTTTTTTTTCCCTTTTCAATCTTCTTATCTCTTTTCATGTTTGGATGCATGTGCAGAAAGTCTTAAGCATACGCACATCCCCATTAGCTAAATCGGACATATACAAACTCTGATAGATGCAAATCAAAGCTGTGAATAAAATGCTTTTCCCTCCACATTGGTAGCACAAGTTGCTTGCATAAGGAAAGTGTGTTCTGGGTGTGTTAATCACAACAACAAAAAAGCCAAAGAAACACAAATTAGGCAAGCTCTGATTATTTATATTAAAGCCCCAAGGCAAAACATTTCTTTGAAAGATTCTAAAAGGTAAAAACACTATACAAGGAAAAGGCAATGTAGAAAGACAAAACCTTGGACTGTACGCAATGAGAAGAATGGATCAACAACGCAGAGTGGGAAATAAATTTACCAAGGTTAGTAATCACAAACTCTTAGAAAGGAACAAATCTTTGTCTCTGAATGTTGCTGGACAAACTTGATATAGATGGACAGTATCAGCAAATAACTATTAACAGTTGAATATATCTGTTTTGTAACTTTTACTGTCTTTTGTGATCTATGTGCTTCTTATGTGTCTTTATCTGCTACAGCGTGATCACTTGTAGAATCCTTACAGTTTTGAATGATAGAATGAAAACAAACGAGTTACACCATTTGCCATGGACAAAATGTAAAGTTTGTGAACCTTGGACAATTAGTTAATTCAGCATGTGCACACTGTACTAGCAAAATCAGAAGACAGTTGGTTAAGCAGATCTGACATGCATGTTTTGCTTTATTTCAGGGACTCTCTCTCAATTTTTTGAAAGCATGCTTCTCATATGTGATTTGCAAATGCAGATGCAACCAGTTCATAAGTGTTGAAATGTAAAGAACAAAAAATTGCTTATTAGGTCATCTACATCTGTTTACTTGATGTTGGTTAATGTGCAGAAACAAAATGACAAAAACAGAAAATGAGCAAGAAATGCTGTGTTTTACAAAAAATGTTATTTTTTACAGCAAATAACATGCATAAATCATTCTCAGTACAGGAATTCAGTTTTGTGGTTTGAATGTTTGAAGCAACACAAACCATTTAATGCCACATCCAAGAACAAAACAAACACAAAAATCCTTGTCAAATGTTATGAAGTGTTATATGTTAGTAAAAGAACAGCTTGATCAAGTGGAATGGCAAGCTGGATTCTATCATGATGTATAAGAAATGGTCATGTAAACTCCAAATGCTTTTTTAGGTTCTGAAGCCAGTATCCAGTCGCTGTGAAAGCAGGAAGCCCATCTTTCATGTAATGAAATGTTATCAGCAAACCAGCGCACCCGAAGCCTGAATTATGATTAACATATAACTTGTAGCTTAAAATGAGATAAGATCTCGTGGTGTGTGAGATCCTCCATGAACATTCCCAGCCGGCAGCATCAGCAAGGAAACTGATATGCATTTGAACTGTACATTACCCAAGTGTACACAGGGCCGAGCAATCAACCACAGCTCTTTAACACTGTCACCACAAGTCACACAATGACAACCAATACATTCATCATATTCACACAGAGTGCAACAGGGGCATTTAACAATGACTGAATGAAGAATACTGGTCAAAGGAACAATGATTTTCTCCCCCTCCACCACATCCCCCTGAAAGAAGGTAGTTGTGAAGTGGATTAGAGGGGATATGGGTGTTAGTGTGCATGGTCCTGCAGGCACATGTCCTCACCCCCCTCTTCTCCACACCTGGAATTCCATGCTGTCCTTGGTAGGCTGAACACACTCTAAACACCAGTCCTCTCTGGTGGCAAAGGTATTATCACTCGACTGTCACAACAATGTTTTGCTGACAGTGAAGCTTCATCGTCTTGGCCCAACCATAATGAAAACAAGCTGTAGTGTGCATATGTGCGTATACATTTGATGCCGCTTGTGTTATTTTTAAATACAACATGAAAAATAAAAAGCATGTTAGTTTCATAAATGTCTGATACAGGGTTCAAGACTTCATAATGTACATGCAATGGGTTCACGTTCCATTTTTACCTGCAAGTAATGCTTTCACACCACGGAAAGGGAAAGGTATACACACACACATCTCTGAGGCAAACTTGAAACAATATTCACTGAAACACACAACTGCTTATTAAGATTTTTCATCTTGTTAAACATGTATCATAGCAAAATGTTTGTCTGGACCAGGGCAACTATTGCAAACAAGAGGAAATCTCAGTGTCCTTTTCTAGCTATGTAAGGCAATACTATCGTTCATGATTCAACATTCTGTATCCTCGGGTCAAGGTTTCAGCCAGTACTCTCTCAGTCACAATCTCCAGGTTACAATCACCAAAGTCAACCCCACTGCATTCTAATTTCAGCCCAAATCCTTTCAGCTGGATCTGCATCTTTTTAAAATCCTGGTCAGCTGGCCTATCACATTCAGGAACATGACTCATTGCCCAACATTTGTGTGAACCTTTCACATGGAAGCTGAAGTGCCGAAGTCTTGGACTCGTCCTCTTGAATAGAACTGACAAAAAGTTTTGCCTCAGTCTTCTTGCAAGAACAAGATGATTACCTCTGTTGACTGGGATCAATCCTCTCAACAAGAAGTTCAGCCTTTTGGCCAGTCTCCTCAAGCAAAAAAAAAAAAAGGGACTTGGGTCAGTGCTCCAACACAAGGAGGAAATGGTCCCACTTCAGTTTGAGACAGGTTCGACTTCCAAATGTAACCCATGACCTCTCAGGATTGATAGATGCAATTAAAGTATATGTGCCAATTGTTTCTCTATTCTTTAGAAACGCCAACAAATATCAATGGGCCTGTGGTCAGACGGTTAATGTGTTTGTCTGCAGAGCTGATAGGCTTGAGTTCGAATCACTCACAGGGTCAGATTATTTTTGGCTCGAAAACCTCTGTCCATCCGGCAGTAAAATGGGTAACTGAATCAGTTCTAATGGAGATTCAAGGCAGTGGATGGAACAGGATGGGCTTCACTTTCCTCATGCCATGCCCTAGACATGGTGAATCTGATAGTTCACTGTCTCTTTGATCAACAGGCTATGGCAACTTAACTTTTTTAACCTTAACCAACGAAATATACTCTTTTTGAAGGAACTAATGGGATCTGTGTCAACTCACTATGAAAATTAATACACCGCATGGCTTATATTACTATGCATAAGTTTGTTTAAATTCGTGCTTACTTTCTTTAGGTTTTACATTTCATTTCATTCTTTTCTCTTCTCCTTGAAACACTGAAGAACTTCAATGGCTTCCCAAGGTCTTCTTCCACAAGGGAATTTCTAACAGGCCTAGATCAATCTGAAAGTTGGCAGCGCAGTGGAATGGGCTGTGAAATTTCTCCACTACTGCTGCTAGTGGGGATCATTTCGAGGGCATCGGTGAGCAGCACAGATCCAACAGGCCTCGGAAATATAAATCAAATGCCTCCTGCCTTCCACTGCCTTCATGGATGACACAAATCCATTCCACCAGGGAAGATGACACACTCAAATACAGAACCAGTTACACAAGTTAATCATTCATGTGGGCGAGTTTTAAACAAAAATACTGAAGCTTCTTACTGCAGAAAGGAAGAGAAACTGAAACAGTTAAGTCATTGCAGCCGATTCGGCCATTCCAGCGTTATAAACAAGCTGATCTTGCCGTGAAAAATGGCATGATGACTACTTGAAAGGTATAAAAAGGGCAAACGAAACCAAGCCAAAGAAATTCTGCAGGAACAGAACCATGCAGCCTCCCCGGCAAGAATGTAGTCTGGTCCCTGCAGTCAATGCTGATCCCAAACTCGCTCTGTATAACATCAGCACCAGCACAGAGGAGGTTTTGGAGGTCAAAATCAACAAACATCACTTTAGGAAATGGCTCCTGGACTGCCTGGTCTCATCTACGTTCTGCTCTACTGTCCTCCAGCAAAGCTGATCATACCTCTAAAATCAATCATTGAGAGGTATAAGAGGGGGAAAACCAGGGTTATCAACCATGCTTGAGGACTTGGAAGATAAAAGTTACAAGTTCAGTACAGCCTGCGCTAAAAGGCTGACAGAAAATGGAAAGCTGGGAAGAGAGTGGACACAACAGGGCAAGCCCAAGATGTAGGAGTGGACACAACAGGGCAAGCCCAAGATGTAGGAGTGGACACAACAGGGCAAGCCCAAGATGTAGGAGTGGACATGACAGGGCAAGCCCAAGATGTAGGAGTGGACACAACAGGGCAAGCCCAAGATGTAGGAGTGGACATGACCGGGCAAGCCCAAGATGTAGGAGTGGACACGACAGGGCAAGCCCAAGATGTAGGAGTGGACACAACAGGGCAAGCCCAAGATGTAGGAGTGGACACAACAGGGCAAGCCCAAGATGTAGGAGTGGACATGACAGGACACGCACAAACCAACAGGCAAGGATTGGGATCAACAGACAGTTGTTGGCAGAGGGGAAAGAAAAAACAAAGTGGCACGTAGTCCTATGAGATAATGAAAGAGGACGCCCAAAGAATCCAGGCAACAGTCCAGCCAAGCCAACAGAGACAATGGACAGCGTAGGACAGCAGACTCCAGACAAGCTTCAGCTGGAATGACATGTGGCAGACATGTGGCAAATGGCCCACTTAAGGATCAGCTTCATCCTCATATGTAGGGTCTCATATCTGCATCAGCAGATGACCTCCTGCCCTCAAATGCAAGTTAAGCACAATGTGGGAAATCAGATCACCCTGCATGTCCACTCTGTCAGGGTAAACTAACGGTGGAACATGTCCTGAGTTCATGCAAAGCAGCGCTTGTCCGAGGACAGCACACATGGGAGACATAACCAAGCGCTTAGAGGTCGCACATGCAGTCAAAATTGCCAGAGGAAAAACCACACCTCCAGAAGTTCAGTATCAACACTCTGCATGGTTTGAGGCAGCAATCATGGCCTACATCATCTGTGACATTTGAAGCATGGGGCAGGACTTACCAGATTGAGTGGATGACTGGGAATGCAGAGCAGACCTTCCTAAAAGGTAAGGCCATGCAGAAATCATCTGTTAGAGTGGCATCGGATGGGTAAAAAATTCCACTCATGCTCATCAAAACAAATGGTTAGGGCTAACTTACTGCACCATTAAAAAGAAGAATGGAGTAAGCACAGCCAGCCAGCAGCATGAGAGAATCAGGCTTCCAAGCCAAAATCCTTGACAATTAAAGTTTGGAGCAAGAGGATTTGTAGGCACATCTGCCTATGATTTCATGAAGCAGTTCTTGAATTCTGGGAAGATAAGGATCAGAGGCCTACAGGCAGCAGCAGAAGCAGCTGAGAACCATTCCTGCTAGATATCGTTGAAGAGGAACCAAAGTAAACTTCATTAGGCATAAATTTCACAATTAAATAACAGGTGTTGGATAGCTAAGTGATTAAGACATCTGCCACAAGGTGACTTCATCTTGAGCCGCCCGACTATTCTGGAGAAGCAGATTCAAATTCTGGCTACCGCCTTGACTTAATGCTGTGTCAGGCCAATTGACACAGGCTAGAACACCAAGGCTACATCAAAATGTTGTTATGCTCTGCATAGTTATGCGGGGATTGTCTTCAGTTGTGACAAGCTCCTAGCATAACATCATCAGTCTCCAAAATCCCCCGAAGTTGGAGTGTGGCTGCCTATGTGGCAGGGTACTCAAAAACGGTCACACATGTAATGTTCTCATCCCCAGCTGATGCATTTGTACCATATTGTTCAAGTACTTCGGCTGTTTGGATGATCCCTGGAGTCTTTTAGCCAGGGTACGACAACAATAACAACGACAACAACAAATTCTGGCCAGGTAAAAAAAAAAAAAAAAAAAAAAAAAAACCTGATGACAATAACAACACAAGGGCATCTTGGAATCATGACCAACATATGGCTCAGCTCCATTACAGTGAAAGAGTTAAAGGCTGAAACACTTGCATGCAGGAGGTTTCTCCTCTGATAACCTACTCTTCACTTCAGTTCTCCTTAGAATTTCTTCCCACATGAAAGCCAGTAAAGCTCAACACTTTGTCAGAAGAATGCCTATAGAAAGATAACTGAGGAATATTTGATTCAACCATCAAGATTCACTTCAGAATGTTTATTTGGGCCCTTTGAAAAGCACACTCTCACACACACAGCCTGAAGGGATATCTAATCATAACTCTACACGCACACACCATAGGCACAGCTGTTTAGTAGAAAAATGTATTTGACAGAAAAACTGAATGTTTTGGTTCAAATGGTCCATGGGTCATATTACAGGTACATAATCATGTTGATAATGCAGTCAAAACATAAAAAAATATGGCTGTTTGCACAAGCACACCACTGAATACGGCCAAAGGAATGACATTGTTTAATGCTGACTGTAGAAAGACCATTTAGCCACAACACAAATAATCTCTGGTCTACCAAATCAGTCTAATGGATTAATATAATCTTGAAAACCACCTTTAAGTTTTGACAAATTAAGTTTCAAAACTGTGTGTGTTTTTTGCCCAAGCACTGTTAAGTTGCTGATAAAAATCAGTTATCAAAAGACAGTTTGTCAATATAATGTCCATTAGAAACAGAGAAAGAGTGGGTAAAAGTTTTCTATTTGAGTGAAAACAAAACAAAACAAAAACGAGCAAGGAACACATCCAGTGGCAATTCTGGTCAAGTCCTGTCTTTGAAATCACAATTCTCTGACAATGCATTTTATTCAGGTTAATGTGCATTCTCATGCACACAATGTATGCAAGTAGACCTCTTGTTAAGATATAAAACAAAACTTGCTCATGTATCGAATATTCAAATAATGCTAAAATATACATAAAAATGAAAATTTAATCAATCCATGAATCACTTCCTTTAAAATAGGGCTCGTTACTCAAAACGGATGCAAAATTTACACACTTTGAACAAATGTTTAAGACTCAATTGGATTAAATTTCCAAACTCAATGTGTACTGAAGACTGCCCTTAGTCACACTAAAAACCAAACCCTTGTGTACAACCTTACCTTCATTTCAGAGTAAGGCTTAACCGCTTTGATCAATAAGAGCACAATTCACGATGATGTTATTGGCAGGATCCACTTTCCTTACCATTAAGGCATTTCCAGATAAACCATAAGTTCAAGTAGTCTTTGAATTCAGGCTACACACTGCAACAACCATAGAATGTTTTGTGTGGGGGGGGGGGGGGGGGGGGGGAGAGGGGGGGGGGTCAACCTGACAAATCTTAATTCTGATACAGCAAAACTATGAGGGTACTCTGTACGTTTTGAAGATCTGCTACTTCCATTCAAACTTTCAGGAACCGCATTATACACAAGCTAATCATGATGATTCAAACATCATCTTGTTTTCTGCACTCTACTTCTTTCCCACTTCTGAAATTGGTTCCTTGGCTTCCTCTCCCACTGCTTTCTCTTCTCCCCAAGGCATCCGACAGGAAAACAAATCTTGCAAAGCCTTTCAATCCTCTTTGGCCTTCTTGTTTGCAGGTCCCTTCATTCAAGTCAGCGTTTTTCTTCTTCAGTCTTCCAGTTTCTTCCTATTCAGCTTTCCTGCTGCCCTGCCTTCCTCTTTTCTTTTCTTTTTTTCTCCATTTGCTTACAAACTTTGACGGTTGTATTTTGCGCTCAGCATTTTGATTTACTTGAATCATCAAAGGAACATCTATACTTACAATAGTGGTTTTTGCTGTAAAACATCTGGATGTTGCATCAGAAGATTGTAAACAGAAATAATTCTGAGAACAATTTCACCAAAAAGTGAAAGCATGCTACTCTGAACATCTGCATTAGCAAGAATCATGCTTGATTTCTGACTCTGGCCTGTACTTTTCCTGACACAACCCTCCTCCCCTTCTCTTTCCCCCAAATTAAACTTCACAAAGATGTTTAATGCTTTAATTTTATATTTTGGAGGAGAAACCATCAAATTTATGAACTTTTATAAACCCAAGTTCATTTTTCACAGAATTTTAAGGTCTTAAGGGTGTGCATCTCAATTTCTCCAAACTTTTCAAAACCTTCAATGACCGTATGAACCCTGTTTAAAAACAAACACCTACACACTGAGCAACTAAATTTACAATCTACATGTAATCCTAAACTTCTGAGTTTGAACATAACTTCTAACATACTCTATGTTTCACCTGTGAGCACAGTTTCATGTGTAGTTACCAGTTCTTCATTCATGCACAACCTCTGTATAACACAAAGTCAGACTAGCTGACAAACAGCAGCAAACATTTCACCATTATCTAGGCTAACAAATTACATCACACACATGAAAACCAACTGGGGAAGCTGAGAGAAACACGAGATCACAAACACACAAATAACCCACCACCAATCTTGCTGCACTGCTTCAATTAAACAAACGACTAAATCTATCTATGCATTTATGTTCTCTATGTAACTGCATCTAGAAACAAGCATCATTCATAACACTTACGATCATCTCCTACAGTGTTACTCTTGTCTCTTCTAACAGCGTCCAGAAACACGGTTGGTCAGTAATGAAAGACTTGATGATGTAACCTTTGCCAGTATCACAGTCCTGACCATTTCAACCCTGACAATGTGACATGCACGCACCACACTAAAACCACACTCCTGTTTACTGCTGCTACCTTACCCTTCACCAACACTGCACCAACCACTTCAGCAAAACCATTATGTGAACCAACTATGTACATAGAAATGTTCATTTGCAGGCACTAGCAAGTTCTTAGCTTTCTTAGCTGGAACTACCTCTTTCGTTTTTTTGTTTTTTTTAATAGCATCAGGGTTATTGATTTATGAAAATAAAATAGCCACTCCTAAAGCAGATCAACAAAAGTATTACTGCGACAGATTTACAAACAAAAACGAAGGAGAATTGGATGAAAGAAAGGAGAGAGAGAGAGAGGACGGCAGATAGGAAAAGGAATGAGAGGTAAGTGAATAACTAATCGATAAAAGATTAGACTGAGAGAGAAGTGAAAAAACTAGTTGTAAAATGTGAGGTTTCTTCATCAATCCATATACAGCACCACCACTTTTCTTGTGAAACAGGAAAAAAAAAACACTTCCATTAGTCAGTGTATTATCAATGTGGAAAGATTTTATCAACTGCACAAGACTCGTACAATGAGAGGGAGGGAAAGAACAGTAAAAGAAATGAAAAATTGATGATTCATGAGATAATAATCATACAGCACCATGGTTACCCTAAAACCGCAAACCTGGATGCCTGTGCGTATGTGTGTACCGTTTTCAACATTGAGACTTTTTACATCAAGCACACAAAAGAGGCAGTATGAGAAAGGGAGAAGGGGGGTAGGATGGAGGAAGAGAGAGAAGGGGAGGGGGGGGGGGGGCGGGTGGAGAGAAATTAAAAAAAACTGAGAAATATGAAATGTCATCAACATTTTTTTTATACAGCTCTAGGATTTATCTGATAAAAATGCCAAACTGGATGCATGACAGCACCCATGTAATCATTTTGAACATGGACTGGTGGGGTGTTTTTACAACAAGAGCATGAAAGAGGCAGACCCATAGAGAGAAAGGAATGCAAAACTCCATTATCAATCATGTACAGCACCAGGGTTTCATATTGTAAAAATGCACGACTGAAATCCTGCATATCTCTGCTTCTATTTTCAACAAGCAGCCTTTCATCAGGGTAGAAAAAAAGAACAACTGAGAATACAAAAAAATCATAGGAAATCCATTCCACTTTGGCATTAGTGTTTAAAATCAAATGGGTGAAACTGAAGATACAAACAGGTATGCACATACACAAAAATGTAGGTCTTGTGTAACAGACAACATTTATGCTGAGCAGTTTGCCAACCAACTCATTAGTTGTACTTTACACTGTACTGCTTTTTATACTCTTATGGATAATACCTGAATTAAGAAAAAAATATAAGAAACAAGGAAAATCATATATTCCTATGCAGAAGCAAGACCATAGAATTTAAAAGAAGAAAAAAAAAGAGAGCGGAATCGGGAAAAAAACAAGAACATTTCTACAAAATGTGTCATTTAGTTGAATGTTATTAAAATGCAAAGATAAGAATGATCAATGCCAAAAACTAAAAACATCACAAATTTCGCATCTGTGTATCTTTCAACTTCCTTTTAGCATTGTTGGTAAACATCTTCAATGCATCAGCTATCTTCTGTCACTGTAGGTACACAGGCACTCAACATATCAGCTTTCTCTCATTGTTACAGTGTCATCATATTAATCAATATGTATCAAATGTATCAGCTTTCTCTCATTGCTATTTTGTCATTATGCAAGTCAGAATATTTCTATGTAGTCATGCTGATCAAAATATGTATTGAAGTTGTGTCGCCTTCACCAAAATATATTTACCTAGAGTCATCAAATCTCAGTGACCATTAAGAACAATCCGAGACTCCTCTGACTGTTATGAAAATCTTGCTCTTAAGGCGAACTACAGCAAAAAAGGGTTTAAACCTCATTAAAATGTGAAGTTTAAAGTCTCAGGTCTAACAACAGCCAGTCACAGTCATTTTCAGTATTGTTCATGGAAGTGATGGGACTCCATATGCTGTACTTCTTCCCTGGACTTCTGTGGGGAGTGCCTGTTGCGAGGGGAACGTGGTGAGTGCAGACGTTTCACAGGCTTGCCAGGGGAGCGGTCAGTGGCAGCCCCTTTGGTGCCGTGTCTCAGCACCTGGTGTGGCGTCAGCCCCTTGCAGGTCCTCAGCTGCATGTTCTCCTGGGGCAGGGGATTGGCTTTGGTGTTGGTGGACTCTTTCAGCGGGGAGCGACCAGCCTCAGTCGGCTGGCCAGCAGCGGGACGTTTCTGGTGGCGGGGGGTGATGACCTCTTCAATGGTGTCCAGCAGAGAAGAGCCGAGATCTATGGCCAGTCTTTCCTTTTTAGGGGAGCTGGAGCTTTTTTCAGCGGCACACTTTTCCTCTCTTTGGCCGTGATCTCTGTGGTGCACAGGCGGCTTTCGTACGTCTATAGCTCTCTGATCGTTTCTCTTGTCAGCAGATTCTGTTTGGGCGTCTGGATGCCCCACCTTTTTCAGGTGCTTTTGGGCCAACTCTTGGTAACGCAGGGAGGAGGAGTCAGAGGGGTTTTTGGCAAAGATTGTGGGGATCCTGACGGGTGACATCCCTCTCTTCCTTGTGGTGCACTGCTGGAAGTGGAGGGAGGTGTTGGACTGGTCCACAGACTGGTCCAGACTGCTGTTGATCTGCTGCACACTCTGTGCCACGCGCCCCTGGTTCTTTTCCTGGATGTGCAGAACACTGTCGTGTTTCTGCATGCGCATCTCGGCACGTTTGAGGCTGATCGAGGATCGTGCAACTTTCTCTGCTCCTGTCCTGTAATTGGCTGGTTCTGTTGATGGGTGGTCTCTCTTCACCCACACTTCTTCCTTCTGTCTTTCTTCTTCAGGGTCAGTGGAAGAGCAATCTGCACCCATCCTTGTGTCATCTTGCTCCATTGGTTCATGTTCTTGGCTGCTGGTCCTGGAATGTGAGTCTTCCTCCACTGTCTGCTCCAAGCTGGTTTCTTCCTTGACTGGGGTGGGGTGTTTGGCAAACAGAATATTGGACTTGTCCTTCTTGAATGTGGCAGATTTCTCCAGTCGAAAGGAACAAGCATGACGGTTGTCTCGTCTGAAGCTCTGCCGAGAACTGTCCATCTTTTGGGGCGACCTGATGGGCACTGCAGCGTCCTTCACGTGGGGCGGGAGACTGGAATCCAGGAAGCCTGCTCTGGTCAGCAACCGATGAGTCTCTGCCGAGATCTGCAAATTGGGTATGACATTGGAATGGTGACTGGAGGTCCCTATATACATGCTGTGACATCGTGTGGCAGGCTTCACTCTCTTGGTAGCCTTTAGATCCTCAGCTGACAGACTTTTCACTGCATGAGCTGCGCTGAAATGGGAAAATCGGTTTTCTGTGCTGTACACTGATCCGCCCTCTAACTTGACTCTGGCTGTATCTAAATCGCTGGACCGGACTCCCGTCTTGGTCCCAGGTCTTCTTGAGGACCCTGTTTCCACATTGTCCAGCAATGATCCCTTACCACTGTCCACTGATGTGCTACGATTCAGGACACTGGACTGGTTGGCAGGACCTGCCTCAGAGGATTCAGATTCTGTGCTGAAGAGACTATCCACACTGACCGAAGGTTGTAGAGATGATGATGGGCGTGAGGCCATGACCGACACACTGGACCCATAATGCGTAATGCCACCTGAAGATGCAGCGCCCCCGGTCTGCAGACTACGGAGGTGAGCGGGAGGCCTGTGAATGACGGTGCCCCCTGAGATGGTGGAGAAACCTGCCTCTGATTCATTGTCTGACCCGTCCATGTTCTGCTCCCTTTCATCCAACACCTCCATCATGGACTGGTCGCTGAAGCCTGAGGGAGGGGGAAGCACCACGTTCAGCAGACTGTTCTCCATGTCCATGCTCTGCTCCCCCAACCGGCTGGGGCTTTCTACACTGCCCCTTGTGGCTCTGGGCTTTCTGTCACCACCCACCACATCACTCTTCCTTCCAGGATCTACAGTAGATACTTCCCTCGAAGTGCTCGCAGAGGCAGATGCTTCTTTCTTTAAATCACCGGTCAATGTTTTGTCTGAGACTGCAGGGACAACGATAGGAATAGGATGACTGATGTCCGACTTGTCAAAACTGCGGCGCAGTTTCTTCACATTCTCTGTCTTGCCCTCCAACAGTCCGTTACTCAGTTTGTTGGGTTGGCCCCTGCGTAGTGCACCATCGGTGGAAGCCGAACGACGCACAGGCTTCTCACCTGGCTTAAAGGAGTCAGCTCGTTTCAGCGTTCGGCCCCTCTCCTTAGGAGCAGGCTGAGAGGTGGTGACGTCACCCAAAGCAGTGACGTCTGGGTCGATGAAGCCTTGGTTCAGGCTGCTGGGGTCATCGGGGCTGTGGGAGGAGGTGTCATGGAGGGACGGGGAGGACATGGTGCGTGTCAGGCCCAGGTTGGATCTGTCTGTGGTGGAAAGCTCCATGGTGAAGTGGCTCTGTGGCACTCTGGAAGGGCTGCCGGCCTGCTCCTCATCCTCCTCTCCACTCTCCTGCCAGTGTGTAACACATACAGTGAGTCAACAGCCTTGAACAACACTGTTACTGGAAACATACAGGCATGTTTCCATTTCACACACAACAAAGAGTGGTTTTTAAAATGAAAATAATTTTGACAAGTTATGTGTGCTTCACAAGTGTACACACATACAAGTTCCACACCATCATTAAGAAAAAGAAAGAAAGAAAGAAAGAAAGAAAGAAAGAAAGAAAAAAAGAAGATAAAGAAAGAAAGAAAAAAGTTGATAAAATACAGATCATGAAAACAATGAAGATCACATCCTATCAGCAATCGTTTCCGTTCTGAACAAAGTTCCATCTCATCTTTAATCACTCACTGTCCTAACTAAGGGAGAGTAGCAGGTTTTCAATACAAAGTAATGATGCAGACACTCATACATTCTGTATGTAAAGGAAAGATATATAATGCTTCATATAATTATATGCTAAAAAAATGCAAATAAATGATTTTCCTTTCATCAGAAAAACAAAAATTTTTAGTCAGAGCTCAAATTTTATGGACAAATTCGAGAAAAAAGTCATGTTTCTTGAAATATGTTTTTTTAAATGCTGACCTTATGATCATACTGGCATTTCAAATAGGGTACAAATTCAACAAACTGCTGTATTGGAGAGCGGTCTGAAATATTACTAACTCCCGTTTTGGAGAAAATAATTGCTATTAGAGACACAGATCCTGACATATCTCTGCACTGCACACACAAAATCAGACAGTGATCTTCATAACAGTGTTTCACACACAACTTCTATCCAAGATCACTCAGTGTGGGCAGACATTAAAACTGGAGAACTATACGAGAAGAAAATAACGGCACAGAGGTAACTCACTCTGTCTTTGCTCCCACTCAAGCGTCTGAAGAGATGTTTGGTTCTACCAGACTTTCTCAAGCCACTGCTGCAGCTTGTCGCTTCAGACTTGCACCTAGACACATCGGGCAACATAAAACTGAGAGCACAGGATTAGTACAATGGTCATCATCCATGGCAGCCTATTCACTCACATGATTCACATTTTACTGCCTTTCCATGGGATATTAAACATTAAATCACAGCTCAGTCCACGATATCAGTAATAACAGTCACCATTGGTATCATGGCCATTTTACCTTCTTTCACTTGAACGATAAACATTACATAGCACTGGGTTGAATAATGAACATCATACAGCACTATATCCATGGTAGAAAGCAATCATCACTGTTATGATGGCTATTTCACCATTTCTTAACTGGAAAAATTAATAATTGATCACAGCACAATGTCTTTGATACATGGCCGTTTTTCTCTGTTCACTGCACTAATGATATCATGGCAATTTCACTCTTTTCACTGCATTATGTCCATAATTGAAAGCAACATTCAATAACACGTCAATTTTACTGATATGTCTCTGGGATAGAGAACGTTAAATCACAGCGCTATGTCCATGACAGAAAGCAATCATCAATGATGTCAAGGCCATGTTACTATCTTTTTAATATAACAATAAACATTTAATTGTTGTTGTCTTTTCAAAGAATAGCAAATATTTATTTTGATAAGTTTGAATAACCAATAAACATTTAACACAGACAAAGAACCCCCCAAAAAACACAGCTGGTTAATCCGTAAACCATCTGCTTCTTTAAACTGATCATCATCTGATTAACTCTTGTTGTGAATGAGGCAGAAATACTTGCAAACAATGGAATCCACACAAACATGCAGGAATATCAACTACCTTTTGTTTAAAACTGACTGAAAAGAAAGAAACCCTCACATCAAAATCTATCAATAATTTCTCACTAAGTGCAACAAGGTCGTAACTTATCAATAATACATAAAACCTGGCCAGCGAGTCTTCTAATTTGGATGGCAAAATGAGACCATAAGCCTGAAGACAAGTTCATCATGTATAGAAACAACTGTCACAAGTTTGCTTTCTTCACACTGTAAAACTGTTTTTTAAGATGTTGTGTCCCCTCCTTTAGCATCCTACCTGATATCAGTGTTCTTTGTTTTCAGCTTTCTCTCTTGCTTTGAAAAGGGACACATGCCAAACAGAGTCAGAGGCTTTCTCTGCTTTTTGTTTTGGAACATTCAGTTATCATTTTGGGATTGTGGCATAGCCTCCAGTTACAATGTAAAAATTTTTTTTTTAATGTGCATTTTTTTTTATTTACTGGCTTTGAACATAGTCATGCTATTACAAATGGAATGATGGTGAAATATTCAGGGACCATTAGGGAAATGTACTAAGGTCTCTTTGCGCTGGGGCTATACAGCGTAGAGGCGCTTCCCCTGGCTGGTGGACTGGAGATCCCTCAAGCTTTGCGCTTGGGGGTGCAGCAGATAATATGGAAGAAGGTGCCGTGAACCAACATAGCCTAAGAGAAAGAAAACTTGGAGTCCATCCCCACACCGTCTGGTATATGCATTAGCCCCCTATTAACGGGGTAACCAGACAACCATGAGCTTCCCTGAAATCAGAATGTGTCAGCTGAGGCCAGCAGGCAGATGTGCTGCAGTCACGAGCACAGGAGAAGACCAGACACTACGCATCTAACCCAATATAACAGGAATGAGAAAGAAAGAAAACAGCACTAAGGACAAGGTCTAGTCTAGTCATATTCAGGTCTGGATTAATTTGGCACCCACCGACCCCCCATTCCCCACCCCGTTACCCCTCACAAGGACTTCACAGGTAGTCTGGGTGTTAGTCTTTCTAATGAGGCAACACAGTTCCCGTGAACAAGAAATTTTCAACTCATGCAAAGGAATGAACATCCAAAACACTGCAAGAGACAGCAGGCTGTAACTAGTACATCCTTAATTTCACATAAAATCTCCTCGACCAGAAAACAAAATCCGCCTTGGCTTAAGTCTGTGTCAGGCCAATTGACATAGGCTAGAACACCAAGGCTACATCAAAATGTCGTTATGCTCTGCATAGTTATGCGGGGATTGTCTTTAGTTGTGACAAGCTCCTAGCATAACATTATCAGTCTCCCAAATCCCCCGAAGTCGGAGTGGGGCGGCCCATGTGGTGGGGTAATCAAAAAGGTCACACACGTAATGTTCTCATCACTAGCTGATGCATTTGTACCATAGTGTTCAAGTACTTCCGCTGTTTGGATGAACCCTGGAGTCTTTTAGCCACGGTACGACAACAACAACAAGAAAACAAAATACCTTCAGTTTACCTTGCACCAGAGACCAAGCAGAGTAATACTTCAAATTCATTTCATTTCTCCTTTTTCTAATACCAGATAGTTTCAATATTTTCATTGTCTTTAAATTTAGACACTACCTTTTACTCTTTCGGCTACCACCAGGGCTGAACAAGTTGATCTTTTTGCGGATACTTTTGTTGATGTTGTCCTGTTTGGGTGTGGCTTCAAGGGCCTGCCGAGACTTGTCATGCAAAGTAACAGGGGTACCTGTGCCTGCAACCCTCATGCCTGCCCACAACACAACAAGCACCATGCACTGTAATATCCTCCAAAGATGGAAACAAAAGTAGTCAACAAAAACTGAATGCAAACAAAACAAACTATTTGAAACAACACTGGAAGAAAGAAAACAAAAGAAAAAACACACACACCCCCCCCCCCAAAAAAAAAGAAAAAAAAAGAAAAAATGTAGAAAAAGTTTCCTTATGGAAAAAAACTATTGAGGTTTTTTTTTTCAAACAATGCTCCTGAAAATTTATTACTTTTTGCCAGTTTCAAATCTAATCAAGTCTCTTATTATAAACAGGTCAAAGGCAAAAATCCCATAGCGTAATGATCACAGGGCCAGGGAACTATTTGAAGTCCATCATGCCTAGGGTACAGCATTATAAAATGCAATGCTCATCCCTCTCCTTCCGCCACATTAACCTTCCCTGACTTGAACCAGGAACCCATTCTCTACTGTGGACAGACAGGATTTTAGCCATTGTGTATAGATGGACAGACAGGGTTTTACCCATTCTCTACTGGTGGACAGACATGATTTTAGCCATTGTGTATAGATGGACAGACAGGGTTTTACCCATTCTCTACTGGTGGACAAACAGGGTTTTACCCATTGTCTATAGATGGACAGATAGGGTTTTACCCATTGTCTATAGATGGACAGACAGGGTTTTACCCATTGTCTACTGGTGGACAGACAGGGTCTTACCCATTCTCTACTAATGGACAGACAGGGTTTTACCCATTCTCTACTGGTGGACAGACAGGGTTTTACCCATTATCTACTGGTGGACAGACAGGGTTTTACCCATTCTCTACTGGTGGACAGACAGGGTTTTACCCATTCTCTACTGGTGGACAGACAGGGTTTTACCCATTGTCTATAGCTGGACATACAGGGTTTTACCCATTCTCTAGTGGTGGACAGACAGGGTTTTACACATTCTCTAGTGGTGGACAGACAGGTTTTACCCATTGTCTATAGGTGGACAGACAGGGTTTTACCCCATTCTCTACTGGTGGACAAACAGGGTTTTAGCCATTGTCTATAGGTGGACAGACAGGGTTTTACCCATTCTCTACTGGTGGACACAGGCTTTAGCCATTGTCTATAGGTGGACAGACAGGGTTTTACCCATTCTCTACTGGTGGACAGACAGGGTTTTAACCCATTGTCTATAGGACAGACAGGGTTTTACTCATTCTCTACTGGTGAACAAACAGGGTTTTACCCATTGTCTATAGAAGGACAGACAGGGTTTTACCCATTCTCTACTGGTGGACAAACAGGGTTTTACCCATTGTCTATAGGACAGACAGGGTTTTACCCATTCTCTACTGGTGAACAAACAGGGTTTTAACCATTGTCTATAGAAGGACAGACAGGGTTTTACCCATTGTCTATAGAAGGACAGACAGGATTTTAGCCATTGTGTATAGATGGACAGACAGGGTTTTACCCATTGTCTATAGCTGGACAGACACGGTTTTAGCAATTGTCTATAGGTGGACAGACAGGGTTTTACCTATTCTCTAGTGGTGGACAGACAGGGTTTTACCCATTCTCTACTGGTGGACAAACAGAGTTTTAGCCATTGTCTATAGGTGGACAGACAGGGTTTTACCCATTCTCTACTGGTGGACAAACAGGGCTTTAGCCACTGTCTATAGGTGGACAGACATGGTTTTACCTATTCTCTAATGGTGGACAAACAGGGCTTTAGCCATTGTCTATAGGTGGACAGACAGGGTTTTACCCCATTCTCTACTGGTGGACAAACAGGGTTTTTAGCCATTGTCTATAGGTGGACAGACAGGGTTTTAACCCATTCTCTACTGGTGGACACAGGGCTTTAGCCATTGTCTATAGGTGGACAGACAGGGTTTTACCCATTCTCTACTGGTGGACAGACAGGGTTTTACCCATTGTCTATAGGACAGACAGGGTTTTACTCATTCTCTACTGGTGAACAAACAGGGTTTTACCCATTGTCTATAGAAGGACAGACAGGGTTTTACCCATTCTCTACTGGTGGACAAACAGGGTTTTACCCATTGTCTATAGAAGGACAGACAGGGTTTTAACCCATTCTCTACTGGTGAACAAACAGGGTTTTAACCATTGTCTATAGAAGGACAGACAGGGTTTTACCCATTGTCTATAGAAGGACAGACAGGATTTTAGCCATTGTGTATAGATGGACAGACAGGGTTTTACCCATTGTCTATAGCTGGACAGACACGGTTTTAGCAATTGTCTATAGGTGGACAGACAGGGTTTTACCTATTCTCTAGTGGTGGACAGACAGGGTTTTAACCCATCTCTACTGGTGGACAAACAGGGTTTTAGCCATTGTCTATAGGTGGACAGACAGGGTTTTACCCATTCTCTACTGGTGGACAAACAGGGCTTTAGCCACTGTCTATAGGTGGACAGACATGGTTTTACCTATTCTCTAATGGTGGACAAACAGGGCTTTAGCCATTGTCTATAGGTGGACAGACAGGGTTTTACCTATTCTCTACTGGCTTTAGCCATCGTCTAGCCCATTCTCTACTGGTGGACAGGCAGGGTTGTCAAGCCATAAAAATTGGAACTCACATGTGGTCTGAACTGAGGACTGTCAGTTCTGCATGCAAATGCTCAAGCCATTTAATCAAGGAAAAGGTATGAAGATAACATGAACACAAACATTTGTATAAAACAACCAATTTCCACAGCCAGTGCGTATGTCATAGAAAAACAAGTATCATCAAACCAAAACAAAGCAAATGAATGCAGGTAAGCATTAACAATAACAATAAGCATTAACAATTACAAACACTGAACAAAAACACAAAGCTGAAAAGAACATTCAACGTTATTACATCTTTGCAAACTGTTGGTTGTTCTCTGGGTTGGAAAATCCAAATGACCTGACTGGAAACAAAACGTAAATGGGTTTCATTCAACATTTCAAAAGACTAGAAAGTAAAAGCATGAAATTATGAATCTACAAGGTGTCATAACTTTATCACGATTCATAAACATACATCACATTTATCACCTACCACTTGAAGACCGTTGGGCTCCACAGAAGACTTTGTAACCATATCGCAACCATATACCAACTTCTCACACATAATCATACTGCAACCATATACCAACTTCTCACACATAATCATATCGCAACCATATACCAACTTCTCACACATATGGCAGATGTGAAAAAAGAAAACTTTCAAATATGCTACTTCTTAGAACCTTGCTGCTGATAATACCAAATCATGTCTTGAAAACTCACGTGAGACAGAGCAGTCTAGATCTAGATTGTTCTATCTTAATACTATGCTTGACTTTGACTTGACCTTGATATTATCAGTTATTTGTTCAATGCATATTGTTTCGCTTTGATACCATAATATGACTTGACCTTGAAACTGTCATTAACCTGTTCAATGCATGTTGTTCCACTTTAACTTTTTCGCAACACGCTGCAAGAATGATCACGGCACCCGACTTACCACTTGGCAACGTGGGGCAAAAATACTCGCGGCAACCGATCTGTTACTCAGGACACGTTGCGAGAATGATAGCGACGGTCTTCCAAAAATGAATATGACCGAATTTCCATGAGAAGTCTTAACCTGTGGTGTTAGTGTACAGATACAGTCCTTCTTAAGTCATATCATACCAGTTAGAAGCTACAAACAGTCAATTTCTTGGTTAATTTTAAGAGAAAGCAACCAACCTGTTGGCGTCTTCAAGCACTGAATCAGTTGCTCCTTGTTTGCGTTATGTCAGTTTCAACTCAATCAAACAACAAAAAAAATATTATGTTGACTTTTAAAACATTTATCATCAAGAAGATGAAAATATCTCTGTTCACTGTACAAAAATAAAGTCACCGTCAGATTTAGGCTTTTAAGGAAAATTAATAGAAAATGGTCAAAATCAGGTTCCTGAGGGAATTTTCAAGTGTTGCGACTGCAGTGTTAACTAGGCACACACAGAAGAACAAGGTTGTGTTATAGCGTTAATACTATAAAAGCATGAACTGACTCAAAAACTGTTAATTAATGTTCAACGCATATTTCTACACTCATTAAACATACAGACTCATGGTGTGCAGGACTACCCTGTTGCCAAACCTGAAATAAAATCCTGAGAGCCGTAACCTGAACCCCATATATAAGAAAATGTTGAAACTAAACAGCTGTGCCTAGTCAGTAATACTGCAATGCTAACGCAGGTCAGGCATAGACAGGCCGCCTTGAGGTGTGGGGGATGAGAGGACAATGTGGTGAAGTGGGGCATTGGCTTATGGTAGGTATACAGGGATGGGGATAGTGCCCTAATAGGGGGGGGGGGGGGGGGGGGGAGGGGGGGGGGGGGGGGGGAGGGGCGGAGGAAATGGAGCAATCCCCCTTTTCCCACAAAATGTTTTCTTGTTTACAAACGTTTTGATGCTCTCTCTTTGTAGAAGCTTTTAAAAATTCAACATTAAGTCCTTTCACAATAATATTGTCTACCTTGTCAATCAGTTCCTTACTCACACACACACACACACACACACACACACACACACACACACACACACACACACAGATCTAATCAGGTAGGAATGAAAAATTCAGACAGCTGCATGCAGTGGCACAAATATGAATAGCATTTCTTTTATATCAGATTTATATGTAAGTGTTTTCCTTCAGGTGTAATACATGAACAAAACAACTTTGAATTGTGACTTGGCAAACCATAACTTTAGGAGCCCATTTCTGTTAATGGACATTGCTGCCAAAAAACAGCACAAACATAAACCACATGTATATACAAGATTTGTACGTTATACTATTAGCTGTTTCTTATAATTCGTATGAATGTATTTAAGAAAAGAAAGTGAACAGGAAATGATTTCCGACTGTTTCCTAAATCAAAACAAAACAAAAAACCAGCACAATTTCTTTAGGTAAACATTTAGCCTTGCTAAAATCAAAGTAAGAGACACACTGTTACACTAACAGGATAAATTACATACACAGAATGTTATTCCATTGTATGATGAATTTTCATCACTGTTCAAGTGCAAAAGCATTACAATACTGACTAGAAAATATCCAAAACTATACAAAGAACCTGAGCATATTCTCAAGGCAGTGGTATACATTTAAATAAGGAAACATTTTAACTAGTTAGTTAAACATTTTTCATAGGGTCCAGTGGATTTTAATAGATAGTGAAGAAAACATTAAAAAAATCAAATTGATTTTTTAATCCCCCCCCCCCCCCCCCCCCCCCCCCCCCCCCCCAAAAAAAAAAATTAAAGAATGTAAAACCCAACCAAACGAAGGTCAGAAGTCCAACTTGTAAGACTGAGTCCTAGCAAGTGAAGAAAATACTGAATCAGACATTAAACATAATGCACCACGAGTCTGTATTTCTATCGGTGATGGAGATTCACTTCCAAACCTCAATGAAAAAGAAAACACATTTTTGAAGAAAGTTATTAAAATCAGATGGCATTGTATCATTTTAATATCAATATAACCATTGTTAAAATCATTAATAGATTGATGTACTGTGAAGGAGAGCCCGTTTGCCGAGTGGTTAGGTGCTTGCCCTGCCGCGCAGGAGACCTGTGATCAAGACAACTCTCAGAAGAAGACAAATTTTCCTATGCTCTCCAGTCCATCCACTGAAATGGGTACCAGGCCCTATTCAGGGTTGGGGAAGGTGAATGCAGCGAGGAGAGTATTGGGCCCTGCCCATATTATGATGACCCCAGAGTAGTGGAAACTAGCGTTCTGCTCCATACGGCCGAAATGGCCACTTGACTACCTTTACCTTAACTTTTAGTATCGTGTAGAAGTAAACCTGTATTACATTAGACACTAGAATATAAAAACCTGCCAAATATAAAGTATCTAATATTTAACTTGTTATTAGTTTTTGTCTGACACAAACAACATGCAGATACGTTTTTTATTGACCTAAAATTGTTTTACTCCCCATGTGACCCAAGTCTTTGTAGTTAATTTACATGAATTTGATCAGAAACAACCAGCATCTGTGTGACATGTACACGTTTCAGTTCATCACATAAATAATAAAAATAATCATCATTCCCTAGTTCCTCTTTTTTTTTATATAGAAGTTTCATTACTGATGTTTGAAACAATAAGGTCAAAGATGTCTCAGTGCTGGAAGTGTTCAAAGTTGGTGTGTAATTTTCAAAAAAATATTTTGTAAGCTTCTTTTCTCTCAATTTTTAAAGTCAAATCTACAGACTTTATTTTAGTCATTTGTTTCAATCACAACAATCTCAATGCCTAACAAAAATGAACATTATACAAAGAAAGAAATATTGTTATGTCATCTTGTGGAGATTACCCTTACAAGTCAAAATTGCAGAAGAATGACTACTGAGCAAGTAATTCATATACTGATGTAGCCAACAAGGCAAGGCATAAATGCCACTTGGCATCTGCATCCCATCCATCTAACAGCAAAACATAATTCCTAATCTGTTTTGGGTATTTTTGAGAAAAAAGCACGTATGTCATTTTTGGCTGGCCTTTTAAGCTTGGCAAATTTGATCAGATTTTCTTGTTAGGAGACAGACAACGAAGTGGTTCGGTCGCCACACCACCTCAGGAAGGTCCTTCCCATTTATCCGTGACCACACTATACCGACTTTTGCTCCTGGTACATCTGTTTCCTGAGAAGCAATGTTTTCTCGGAAGAAGTGGTTGATGAAGGTGGTAGCGGACATTGTTACCCCCAAATGTAGGGATATGGAGAAGACCACAGTCTGGAAGACATGGCAACAGTATGCACTTGCCAAATGCCCAAGTACGAGTTCATCACAGTTGCAGCCTTTACCTCCTCTTGAAAAACACGCTTAATTTCTTCAGTGGTCAGATCATCCATGTTATAAAAGTCAGAGTACTGAGCATACACCTTTGTGACTTCAGGAATGTCTGATGACAGTTTAGAATTGGATAGATAGTGATCTTCATTCAGTGCCAGTTCCATAACAATTCTGGCACCACAATTCCAAGTGCAAATCTTCACTGCCACAGGCTAATACTGAGGCTCTTCTGTGAGACAGTTACCGCCTCATAAATGCATACGGGTGTAAGTGCGGGACCATCTTCTGGATACAGATCTGATGCATGCTGATCTTGCTGAAAGTTATCAGCAAAATTGTCCCTTTTAATTGTCAAAGGATAACTTTCAACGGTTTTCCCCCGTTCAACGAAATCTAATCCAATTGAAAACGGCAAACAATGTTCAGCTATGAACGCACACAGAACAGTGTTCAACTCGCAGTTCGATCACCAAATTCATCTCGTGGTCACAGTAGTTTTAGCAGCCCCATCAAGCTTAGCAGTCTGTTGCAACGTGCCTAGAATGCGCTTGATGCTCAGTATCAATTGCAGAGCCGACAAGGCTTTTTTCCCACTAGAAACCGTAAGTTACCGTCCGGTTGCAGGGAACACAAAAGCAAACACCGGGCGAGTCAATCTTCCTGCACCAACTTTCCGAAGTACACACCATCGTTGTTTTTTTCCTCCAGCCACACCCACCTCCATCTGGTTTTTTTTTTTTTTTTTTTTTACACCATTTTTCAAAGAAAGAACGTCACTGTCCAAAGTCAGTACTTTCATTTTTCACTTCCTTTTGCCTTAAAATGGCGATTTCGACCATGCCGCTTGATAACAAGGGACGTTACTCTCAGCGAACAATGTACGTCTCTTTCGAGGCTCACGAAGCAGACCACTTCTCTTCACTGCCGATGCGATGTTTCTTCGGAAACAATGTTGAAAACCGGTGAAATTCTCCGAAATTATTTCTAACGCAAAATATACTTTGAACGAAATCGGAAACCGGAAACATTCTCCCGAAATTATTTCAAAACCGGAAAATATATTTTGAACGAAATCGGAAACCGGAATTCCGGCTCACACCGGAAAATTAGCACCCTACAGACTGAACAGATACAACAGAAATATGAATCAGTCACTATCTTCAAAACACTTCATCAGAAGGAGACTGTCAAAGCAGAAAATAGCACTCATAAATCCCCACCCTACCCCACCTACGAAGAAATTAACAAAAACATCTCCTCGTGCTTTTCATGTTATGTTCAAATCTCAAAAGAAACCATACAAAGTACATCTACCAACAAGTGTACAAACACTTCCACATTATCAAACATTCAAGACTATTCATTTAAAACTGAAGAGAACGGGGACTAACTCTGGGGTCAGCCAAATACTGCTGTTGGGACTGACAGGTCCATTCATGTCAACTGAAAATTTGGTACATCGGTTATTAGTCAAATGTATGAAACTTTACGTTCAAAGAAAACATAACTGGGCTGCTGGACCCAGAAAATCAGTCAACTCACTGTGGTGATGATGGCGTTTCTTTGAGGAGGCTGGGGTGAAGGGTGTGGCTCCCAGTGTAGACTTTTGAGGCAGCTGCTCCAGTATTGCTTTCCTATCAGAACAGTTAGAAAGAAGGTACATACAACTGGACAACATCAATGATTGACATAGTGCAAGAGGCAAATACGTCATAACAGTGATCAAACATTCCATGGTAATCATGAATGAGCAGAGACCAGCTCCGACGGGAAAAAAAAGAATACCTCAGGCAACATGGAACACTGATACAGCAAGTGTTCTATAATAAACCTACATGAAATTAATAGATCTCTTCACGACTTCATGCACATAAACATTCAAAAAGACCTTGAACTACCTCGTATATATAAAGACATGCTCTACATGAAGGACGCATCACAAACTGACCAACCTTTTTGTTGCTGAAAACGGCACATTTTCGCCTGACATTCTGCGCTTCCGCATCACGACGGGCGTGGCCATGGGCTGATCCTGCGGAGGCAGACTGAGCTCCACCTGCGGCTGGCTGACAGACAGCGACTCCGACGTCGATGGAACCTCGCTGTCCAGACTGTAACTGCTGCACGTTGTTGAGGTGTTCTTGCCATCTGTGCTGCGACGCAGCTTGGCAAAGCCACGTCCAATTGAGCTGACAATGCCTGGACAGAACAGACACTTGCATTCCTCAAGGATTGGAACTGGGATGAGCTTGAAAAAAAACCAAATAAATTCATGCTATACAAATATGTGATGATTAAACATACAGTTGTAACACATTTCAAACCTTTTGTGATGCTGGGCAAAAATATATCTAAAAGACATAAATGACTAACTTTTCCACACTTGTTCAATCTCAAAACCTTTTTCTCCCGCCAAGGTACACTGCTGCATAATCTGTGTGAAAAATCTTTTAACAAGCTTGCTAACGCTATGGAAAAAAAAGTAGAAAATCTGTGTGTGAGAGCTAGTGTACAATGAATTTATACAATACAAATAAATTCATACTGAATAAATAAATGATGGTTAAAAGAAAGAATTTTAACACATTTCAGACCTTTTGTAATGCAGGGCAAAAACATATTTAAAAGACATAAATGATTGTAACTCTTCTACACTTGTTCAATCTTCAAAACTTTTTCCCCTCCAATATAAACTGCTACATAATATATCTGTGAGAAAACCTTTAACTCTCTCCCTAAACGATGAACAGACCCAAACCTTGCAAGGAGTTGCTACGTTTGCGGACTTTCTTGCGCACTTCCTTGGTGTCCTTGGAGTCCTCCAGGGTGTTGTCGTCACTGGCGTCCAGTTCGTCCTCTGTTCCAAAACACTCAGTCATGAGGGCCGTGCGCTGGTGCAGGCTGTCGGACACCACCCCAATGTGCTGGGCATGGCGGATCAAGAGCTCCACAATGGCCGTCTGTATCTGCAGCAACTTCTCCTCTGTGGCGTTCATCTTCTGACTGCGGCTGTGCAACACAGTGCGAATATGTCGATTATCATACGTGTATGTGTACGCGCAAGTACACACTCTTCTGTGGCGTTCATTTTCTGACTGCAGCGGTGCAACATAGTGCAAATATGTCAATTATCATATGCGTATGCGCAAGTACACACTCCTCTGTGGAGTTTATTTTCTGACTGCGGTGGGGCAACATAGTACAAATATGTCGATTATCACATGTGTATGTGTATGTGCAAGTACATGCTAGGCATATGATATAGCATTCAAATGATGTATCATGTAGTCCACTGTTTAAATAAGTAATGGTCAGGAACATACTATTCTGCTAAAATTAGCCAAAAAGGAAACGAAGACCAACAGGAGAAAAATAGACATATTATGTATGCATGCTCAATACACATGTGAAACAATAAGTCAGTTTTTATATTGTTTACTTCAGCTTTAGTATTCTTCATCCAAGGTCTGTGAGATGATACTGAGAGATACAAAACATTCACTGATTCAGCATAATCAACAAAGTGCTTGCAAATTATTGCCACATGAATGAGACAAATAAGATCCCTCAATCATGCACAGCTCAGAATAACTGAAAACACATACACACAAAAACTAAAAATCACTACAAACCCTATACCTGTTGAAGTAAGAAAATGTACCTTCTGAAGAAACAGAAAGACAACTGAATAAAATTTCAAAAACGTAATACCTGTCATTAATCAATAAAACTACAAGTCTATTGAAATAAGTTAAAAGAAAAGTCTATATTTGTCGAAGTTAGTAAAGCCACACTCTAATTAAGGTCAGAACAACTTGATATCCAAGTCAGTGAAACATCATTAGTGCTGAAGTCAGAAAATCTCCATACTTGCTGAAGTCATGTTCCTGACTCACCTGTTGACATGCATGATATTGGGGGCCAGCACCACGGCAAGGTTGCCCACGTCCATCCTGTTGTGTGAGCAGTGGGCAGCCAGGCTTGACAGGAGTTTCATGGTGAATCGCAGCGTGCTCAGGTGCTCCACAGGTAACATCAGACACAGTAATAGCATGGCTTCCACCTGACAAAGATACATCCATGACACCTCCATCATCTGAACTAACATCAGACACAGCAACAGCATTGCTTCCACCTGACACAGACACAACCACAACACCTCCATCACCTGAACTGACATCAGACACAGCAACAGCATTGCTTCCACCTGACAACAAACACACAACCATGACACCTCCATCATCTGAACTGACATCAGACAGCAACAGCATTGCTTCAACCTCACAAAGACACAACCATGACACCTCCATCATCTGAACATCAGACACATCAGCAGCACTGCTTCCACCTGACAACAAAGGCACAACCATGACACCTCCATCATCTGAACATCAAACACATCAACAGCATTGCTTCCACCCGACAACAAAGATACAACCATGACACATCCATCATCTGAACATCAGACACATCAATAGCATTGCTTCCACCTGACAACAAAGACACAACCATGACACCTCCATCATCTGAACATCAGGCACATCAATAGCATTGCTTCCACCTGACAACAAAGACACAACCATGACACCTCCATCATCTGAACATCAGGCACATCAATAGCATTGCTTCCACCTGACAACAAAGACACAACCGCGACACCTCCATCATCTGAACATCAGGCACATCAATAGCATTGCTTCCACCTGACAACAAAGACACAACAGCGACACCTCCATCATCTGAACATCAAACACATCAACAGCATTGCTTCCACCTGACAACAAAGACACAACCATGACACCTCCATCATCTGAACATCAGGCACATCAATAGCATTGCTTCCACCTGACAACAAAGACACAACCATGACACCTCCATCATCTGAACATCAGGCACATCAATAGCATTGCTTCCACCTGACAACAAAGACACAACCATGACACCTCCATCATCTGAACATCAGGCACATCAATAGCATTGCTTCCACCTGACAACAAAGACACAACCATGACACCTCCATCATCTGAACATCAGGCACATCAATAGCATTGCTTCCACCTGACAACAAAGACACAACCATGACACCTCCATCATCTGGACATCAAACACATCAACAGCATTGCTTCCACCTGACAACAAAGACACAACAGCGACACCTCTATCATCTGAACATCAAACACATCAACAGCATTGCTTCCACCTGACAACAAAGACACAACCATGACACCTCCATCATCTGAACATCAGACACATCAATAGCATTGCTTCCACCTGACAACAAAAACAACCATGACACCTCCATCATCTGAACTAACATCAGACACAGCAACAGCATTGCTTCCACCTGACACAGACACACCCATGACACCTCCATCATCTGAACATCAAACACATCAATAGCATTGCTTCCACCTGACAACAAAGACAACCATGACACCTCCATCATCTGAACTAACATCAGACACAGCAACAGCATTGCTTCCACCTGACACAGACACACCCATGGCACCTCCATCATCTGAACATCAAACACATCAATAGCATTGCTTCCACCTGACAACAAAGACACAACCACGACACCTCCATCATCTGAACTGACTGCAAGAGCTTCTCCACGCACATGCGCCATGACTCAGACTGTGTGATGTGTCCGTGAACTACACCCTGCTGCTTTAATTGCTTCGTTACCATGTAGGATCCATTCCACCTTGGTGGAGACCTACCATCTCCCAAGAGCCCTTCTTGTAAATACTTTCATCGATTAATTTTATTAATTGTTGTCTGGTACTAAACAGAATAATGAGCAATTTTCTGGCTACAACTGTCTGGCAAACAGGTCAGATGGCTGGTTTAGTGGTTGGTCAGCTGCCTTTCTAGTTTAGAGGATAATTGGCAGAGAAGAATCTGGTATGTGCTAGAGATGTTTGCATGTGGGATCCAAACTCTGCATTTGAATGTTTTTTTTCATGACTAATGACAACACTAAACATATATTTCATCCACTGTATTGCATGGAATCACTGTGTCAACCAGTACATTGTTGCTCTTTTACATTTTGAAGCACAATGTCACCAAGGTTCATCTTATAGTTTGGCTGATTTTTGCACTTCAGAATCATCAGTGCCTCTATAGTGTCCTGACCCATGGAGGGAAGAAAATGTGTAAGGTTCTTCCTGACAAGGCTGAACACTTTTACAGGCCAATTTGCTGACTGGGATCAGCAGCACTCCCATCATGATAGCAGAAGGCAACCTGAATCTGCACTTCTGTTTATTTTCTTTTTCTTCTATTCTGCCTCAGGGATAGTCAGTCCAGCAGGTGGTTTCGATATGATGGCAGCGGAAGAAGCTGAATCAAGAGTAAGTTTCCAAACAGCTCTTTGGCTATACAAATGGTAAATGTGCAAACTCTGTGAATAACTTTTTTTCTCGTGTCGAATTTTTTTTTTAACGTCATGCAGAATGATGTGTGTTTGAGCATAATAAATTCTGCCAAAAGTGGGATTGTTGGCAGCTCTGCTGATATGAGGAAATCAGAATTGAAAGAGATAAGCTGTTCAGACCATCGACAAATGCGCATAGATATGTACATTCTGGATCTATAGGGCTGGCGAGAGCTGACCTGTTTGGCTGGGTCCAGGTGATAGCAGCGCACAAAGGTGTCATGGAAGACACTAGTGAACAGGGGTTCCGGCAGCTCCCTGAAGAACTGTTTCACCACGCCCGTCACGTCATGAACATTCTCCGATTGAAGAGGCTGACCTTCCTCGATCTGTTGCTGTTGTCACAAACACACACGCAGCATACGATGAACAGGAATGCATAGCCACTAAGTATTTATAAGTCATGCTGTTACTGTTTCTGTTTAACAAAATAAAAAATTTACCACCTATTTGCAATAGATCAGTTTTGTTCTTAATTCACTAGTTCTTCATTTCTTTCACATGTGATGCATGCTTTTTGATGTGTCATTGTAGCATCTAACAGTAATACTGTTAGGGCGACAAATGTGTATGGCTATTAAAAAATGTAACATGTGAATTGCACTTTGTAGCAATTAACACATTGATCAGTGTGTGATACTGTTAGGGCGACAAACGTGTATGGCTATTAAAAAATGTAACATGTGAATTGCACTTTGTAGCAATTAACACACTGATCAGTGTGTGATACTGTTAGGGCGACAAACGTGTATGGCTATTAAAAAATGTAACATGTGAATTGCACTTTGTAGCAATTAACACATTGATCAGTGTGTGATACTGTTAGGGCGACAAACGTGTATGGCTATTAAAAAATGTAACATGTGAATTGCACTTTGTAGCAATTAACACATTGATCAGTGTGTGATACTGTTAGGGCGACAAACGTGTATGGCTATTAAAAAATGTAACATGTGAATTGCACTTTGTAGCATTTAACACACTGATCAGTGTGTGATACTGTTAGGGTGACAAACGTGTATGGCTATTCAAAAATGTAACATGTGAATTGCACTTTGTAGCAATTAACACATTGATCAGTGTTGTGACCTATGGATTTACTGATCTCTACAACAGTATAAGTAAGCTCAGTCAGAAATGTATACGGCTATTCTCCAGTTACTACTCTTTTGGTTTGGGGCAGAATGTTGGGTGGGATAAAATGTTATCTATGATTTTGGCAAGATGACCCGGCAGAAGAATTTTCACAACTCCATTCACTTTCCAAAACTCAACAGTTCCCTTTGCAGATCTCAGTCAATGGGCGACGTATATCTGTAGCATGGGATGTCTGTTTTGCTACAAATTGAGGCAAACAAGAACTAGGTTTTGTTCTGTTTGCACTAAGAAAAAAATTGTTAAGTTCTGTATGGCATAGTTTGCTGACCAAAGAAGGAACCCTACAACCTTTTTGTTTAATAATGTTATGGAGGGGTTGGGATCAACTATTTTTGATTTGTTTCTGCCTCACCTCATCCCTACACACAAAGCTTTGCAAGTAATTTGAATACCCCACAACTTGCAAAAGATAAGTGATATGGAAACTTATCAGACTACAGCACAGCAGATCTAAGAAACAATTAAAAAAACCAGAAGTGAGACCAGCTGAATACAATACTTCAGATGCCTCTAATGGGATTGAAAAAACTGCATCACCACATGCATATTTTCATACATATTTCTGTGATGTCGATGACAATGAAACACTACCTTCAATTCTTTCTGCCTGTTTATGGAACCAGATTTCCTGAAGATTCCCTCCACCTCACAATGCCTGTGAATGATTTCAGCGGCCTCCACAAGAAATCTGGAGAAGAGAAGCAGGCATCTAGGTTACTTACATCTTAGCAGTCAAAACACATGTCAGATAATAATGTATTGCAGATCACTTACTGGGTTCCTTGACTTCAAACAATGTAGTTCAAAACAAATAAGAACATTTGCTTGTTCTTTCTTTATTTTGCCAGTGCAATACTAATAATGATAAAATAGCTCTTTGAAGACTACTCTGTCTTCCTTTTCAAAATAACGTAATGTAATTGTTTTAATTGACAGAACACAAACACACGTGCGCGCACACATGCACGCACGCACGCACGCACACATGCATGCACACACACACACACACAAACACAATTAAATCTGAAAGAGAAATGCTTATTTGCGTTTCTTTCTTAAAATAATCATGAAACTTTTTTCACCTGAAAAATAATTTAATTTTGTCCGCTAAATGTTCTGGGATTACTGAAATTAAATCAATTTATTTCTTCATGTTGTCGAAAGCTCAGCTGGGTACTCAGGTCTAATCAGGGCTATAAATCTGGTTAAAATGGGTAAATGCAACTGCACGTGTAAAAGAAAAATCCAGGTTATATTTTTAACCTGTCAAAACCTAACCTAAAAACTTTCACTCTCTCTTATGCATGATCATATCAGATTTCTTATGCATGATCATAACAGATTAACTACATTTCTGTTGTGAAAACTAAAAAATTTGGATTAAAAATTACATCCGCAGAAGCATCTCTGAGGTTGTTTTTTTTTAAATAAAAAAGTCTGCTGTGCAGTGTTTGTGTCTCACTTCACGTCAATCCTAGCAGTCAATATGGTCATAACACAGCATGAACTATGGTGAATCTTCATCTTTTTGTTATGTTTAACTGTCTGTAGAATATCTGACTTATGTGTGACCTGCAAAACACTGTCTTTTTCGCTGCAATTTCCACAAACTGATGAGAGAATCTGTTCAAGATCAGGGCAGATTGGGGAAAAATGTTTGCTTGTTGTCCTGGTCCTCTTGCGAGCATTTTTTCATGTAAACTTGCACTTCCAATTTCAAATCTCTGCAAGGAATGACGGATTCAGATATCTTTTTCATGACAGAAAAGATACGATCACAAAACTGTTACTTCAGATTATTTACTTCGAGTCATAGTATGTCTCTTTTTCTAACTTTATTTCTGGTGATAAACATTTTCTTATTGAAAATAAGTGTCTCCGCAGGTCATATCCCAAATTCCTATAACCCTCTAGTGGTGTGTATGCATGTTATAGTGTGTATTCATTGTTATATATGTGTAGACATGTGGCGCACCGTTGTGTTTATTGGAAAATGTGTTTAGTTGAAAGTGTATATATAGCAGAAATACTGAAAACATGTATGGGATATACATATAAACCTACCTACTGCTTGATGGATTATTAATCATGATCGTGATAAAGAAATAAAATTTCAAAAAATATATATATATATAATTATGTCTTTTTCATCATGGATTCTTGGCAATGTAGTCAGCAATTCCACCATCTTGAATACTACTGTTACCAGGAGCCCTGACAAGAACAATGTTATAATCTTCATTTTTCAGAAAGGAAAAGAGTTCAAAGAATTTCAGAAGCTCTAGGTGACCCATCTTAACGATCTCATAAATTGGATTTTACCAATTTTTGTTTGTTTTTATGCTTTTTGCTTGAAAGCAGCTCAGTGAATGTTTATGATGATACCCGTCTGTGTGTGCTCTGTTCCATGGTGTTGTGTAGCAGAATGGATGAGTGTGCAGATGTAGCATTATTGTACAACAAATGATTTCTTCATTCTGTGTTTTATCAGTAGGGACTCTCAGATTTCACCTAAGGACTCTCAGATTTCACCAAAGGACTCTCAGATTTCACCAAAGGACTCTCAGATTTTTCACCAGAGGGTCCCAAGGACCTTTGGTTTTAAACACTGTAACTGCTGCATCTAGAGTGAGAGGGTTCTCCAACTCCATGAACTGACTGTGCAGGGGTGGTGCAGAGCACCCTAGGACACTCAGATCCCCTCATGGTGTGTAAGATCTGCTGTTCTTAACTGAAAGGGTTTGTAGAACAGCAAGCAACGCAGCCATACTTCTTTTTGGAATGAACCAAGGCTCTGTAGAGGTAGAGTAGTTTTCTAATCAATACCTCAGTCCATGCGAGCAATGACCTGAAGAACATTCATAGCTGTCTGGCATGATGTCTTACAACGCCGAAAGCAGGATATGGCACAGGAAAATTATATTTTGTTCAAAACGACCAACAGGAATTCAGACTATTTTACAGACAGAATGATGGCATTCCATTGACTGATTTCAGGGTCAGCAAATGAAATAGTCAGCAATTGTAAAAAGAGCTCACTGTGCATTGCCAACCTTGCCACTTATGAACACCTGCATAGGTTCTTCCTGTGACTTAATGTATAAAATCATCCACAAACAATGACAAACCAGATCCTATGATACTGTGTTAATAGTGAATACTGCTGACTTCAATGCTGATGAGCACAAGAGAAAGAGCACTACCTTGTGGAACATCCCAAGACCAGAGTTTGCTTACTTTTAAAATGTGTCTTATATTGCCACTGACTTTTTGGTGGGCTGTCTGCAGCAGACATGACATTTAGTCCTTTTGCGTTTTCTTTTAATCTGTTTGAACTGCATGCCAGTGTTATGTCAAGGAGCTTAAGGCATTACAGCTTGAAAAAAAAAAAAAAAAAAAAAGTCCCAATCGGTCTTTTTGAAGTTAAGACTGCAGTACAGACTTATTTTCTGCAGTTGTGTATTATCAAACAAAAAAGTGGTTATTTCCATATATAATTATCAAACTCTCCAGTCATAATCCAATACCTGGATCACACAAACATGAATCTAGACACAAAAGTTCACCTTTATAATTATTAGGTGTAGATAAGTTGGATATTTGCCACTTAAACACCCAAATATAACTCAGTTAGAGAACATGTTTTTCAGTGGAATACCTTTGATTAACTATCAGCATAGTGTCTGAAGTAGGTTCGTTCAAGATTTCAACTCATCAAACATTTTTAAACCAATGTAACATATTTTGACAATAAAAACTCACTTGGGAACAAAGCCACAGTCTGAGACATATTTGCTTGGTACCAGGGACAGATAATTGCCAAAAATATTTGACTGCAGCACACCATCCTGGAAAGAAAACAAAATGCTTCAGAAATTTCATATTAAAATTTGAAGGCAAAAGAATTATGATTCAACCAGATTAATCTCATATAATAATCTGTTGCATGACATACCATACAAATTCGGTGTTCGGACAAATCCATAGAATTATTGGAAACAAAAATTTGAAAAAGACAGCTAATGGTAATAACAATTTGTCAACAAAAGATTCAGAATCAATGTCAACATATAACGAAATACAATGCCCAACCAGCAAAAAAAATGATACAACTTTACACTGAAATGGAATAACATCTGGCACATTCCACATTTTTTTCTAAAACCTCCTAACTATCAAACAGTGTTTTATGATTTGTTGACAATAACAAATTGTTGGGTTTTTTTTACTTAGACTCTCAGTGGCACAAACTGTTTTTTTCTTGTTTTAACTTAGATTCTCATGGCAGTTTGATTGAAAACTGAAGCATAGGATTAGGAATCAGATTCTTCTGCAGAGAAAAAGAGCAAATCTCAGATAGTGCAGTTTCATACTGTGGAACTTTTCAAACATCTCTGCCTCCACTTTGATGACAAGAGTCACGCTATAAACAGGGTATTGGTATGAGGTGCCATTTCCGCTCTGACATCAACTTAAATCCGAGTCAAGAAGCAAGATGAGGAATCCTTTTTGCGAATAAAGGCTCCTCAAAACTACCAAAGGTCAACCCTACCTTGCCATGAGAAAACCAGTGACCACTGCACAATGTCATCAAAACAGCCATCTTTTTCTCTTCTGAACCTGTACTTCAATGTAAAACTTTCTAGTCAATCACTCAGAATTTCATCAG
>CM031605.1:56661960-56671960 GCA_018398815.1 Conus ventricosus
GATAACACGTAACAGTCTACATATTCATATTGATTGGCATCATTCTATGTTCTTTAAAATCATATTGACTGCTGCACTGCTACACATGCTGCATTGCAATTTCCATAATTTTGCAAATCAGTTAAAAGTTTCAGATTCATAAAACTTAAAAGGTAGGCTAAAATTTAGTACAGTTAAATGAAGCTCCTTCATCTGTTATGAACTGAAATTGAGCTCTGTAGTAAAGTTGTGAACATTAAATACTAGTGTGTGTTGTCTGAGTACAATAAGCTAACATTACAATGACGTAGCGTAACTGTATTACTTAACAAGATACAAAATTCAGTCTGAGAGAGAGAGAGAGAGAGAGAGAGAGAGACTCAGAGAGAGAGAGAAATTGTCATTCAGTCGAAGTAAAATTATTATGTATGCTGACTGACGAAAAGATTAAATAAACTCGGCTGGTTAGGGATAAAAAGAGTAAGAAAAAAAGAAAAGAAAAGAAAGAAAGAAAGAAAGAAAAATAAAGAAAACGAAAAGAAGAGTCACCTGTGATGAATTGCGTGACTGGTTCAACTTTTTGGACTTTTTCAGCTTTGGCACTTTGATGCCGAGTTCCCTTAAGTCCTGTTTGACAATACTTTTCAAGTTGCTTAGTTTATCTACAGAATAAATTAGTCTGACTTCCTCCATGACGATGACTGTTGGTGGAAAATTTTGCGCAACAACACTTGGCCGATGGTAGAAATCACTGTGACGAGTCAGCCATCTTTTGCTTTGAAAACTCCCACAACGATTGATGATTGGCTGCTCGCGCGTGAGAAAATGAAACAAGGGAAGTAAATCGTACCAGACATTTCCGGACTAAAAATTCGGGGCAGATCGATAACCTCATCAGCTGCTAAACATGTAACTGCTGCAGACACATTGGAGATAAATGTTTAACTGACGGTATCATTTATCGTGTGAAATGGAAGTTCGTTTATCGAGTTGTTCGGACAACTGGTTAATTGAATAGCTACTGCTTTGAAGGTAAGAAAGCTTGATTGTTTTCATTTCAAATGAATGTAGCAATTGGTGATGTTTACTTCCTTGGAATCCTTCGTCTGCTCTGAGACAAGTCAAATGGGTCTTTAGTAATTCGTATTCGTTGAAAATAGCACTCTTACTTTTGGCTTATCCGGTAAAAATGTTTCGTTTACATTTCTGTTCTTGCACATATTTGTCACAACACTCAAGAGCGAGCTCCTTCTGCAACAGAAATGTGATGGACGGTGAAAAAGTCGGACGATTTTGTTTTGTCAAACGGTTTTTTAGGGGAAGGGGGATGGGGGAAATGGGGGTTACTACAATGGTTGTGGATGCAGTTGAGTTGTAGGAGAAGGACAGAACTAAGAACATTTTTATGTTTTGGCTGCACGGCGCAGAGAAGGCAAAGTGGCCTTGCGTGAAACAATGCTGTTGCTGGTAGGGGCGAAGCAGCCCAAGGAGTGTGAAGAAAGAGAAGTGAGGGGTGCCGACTCTCTTGACGTCATTTAGATGTAGTTGTCTCCAGATCGATAACAGAGATGGCGGCGTGGCTTCTTGTGTCAAGGGGATGCGGAGGTCCTGAGTACTTGTGTCCATGTCTTATATTGATGAGTAGTCTGGGGCTTGGAGGAGGTTTTATATAATGATTTAGATGTCAGCACATCATTCAATTTTAAACATTAAAAAAAAACGAAGTGGTTGCGTGCACGACTAGTCGTGCGATAATACAACTAACAACCGAGTTCGGCTATTGGCACGACTAGTCGTGCGACCAACTAAAAATGGTTGCGTGCACGACTAGTCGTGCGATAATGCAACTCCCAACCGAGTCCGGCTATTGGCACGACTAGTCTTCCACCCCCATCCCCCACCCCACCCCCTTTTTCTTTTTTCTTTTTTAATTTTAAATCTTTGCTAAGTCATTACAATGACGGTAGAATTGTTAGCCTACACATTATATATATATATATATATATATATATATATATATATATATATATATATCAGTATATTTAAAATGCTAAAACAATTTTTTAAGTGCTCAACCCCTTGGGGAGCAACATTAGTTAAAACAAGTTAAAAGAGGAATCCCAAAACTATGATCTACAAATTTGTTTCGAGCGTGTTGCGCTGTCATCTGATGACAGCGCAACACGCTCGAAACAAATTTGTAGATCATAGTTTTGGATTCCTCTTTTAACTTGTTTTAACTATATATATATATATATATATATATATATATATTATATATATATATATATATAATAGTGTGTGTTGTGTGTGTGTGTGTGTGTGTGTGTGTGCGCGCGCGCGCGCGTGTGTGCATGTGTGAGAATGTGTGTGTGTGTGTGTGTGTGTGTGTGTGTGTGTGTGTGGTGTGTCTGTCTGTCTGTCTGTGCACGCGCGCACTCACAAATCAAGCAAGTGCACTCACGAACACCAGCGTGTGTGTGTGTGTGTGTGTGTGTGTGTGTGTGTGTGTGTGTGTGTGTGTGTGTGTGCGAGTGGGTGCATGATTTTTTATTCAAAATCTTACCCGTTTACTGAACGAAGAACACTACACTGGATTAAATTGTATTCTTCGAATCAAGTCAAGAAACTCGCGACTTCATTGTGCTTTTCATTCCCATCTCTAGATCGATCTAGCGCGCGCACGCACGCACGCACGCACACACACACACACACACACACACACACACACACACACACACACACACACACACACACAGTGCCGCACTGTGCCGTGCACCTGGGAAAAAAAGATAAAATGAAACTCATAAATTTTGTGTTTCTTTGCATAAGTATGGAACTAAAAAAAAAAAACTAACCCACTATTGTTCTTCGCATCATGATCAAAATACAAAGCATAGCACTTCAAAGTTGATAAAAATCAAACCAACCAAGCTACGTACTTGAGTAACCAATCAAAAGGAAACAAAACTAAAGAGGAATAACTAGAGAAACTAAAGAGGAATAAATGGCGAAGAGGAAAGAAGCTACTCCTTATTAGTGTGCTTGTTTAAAGGGCCGCGTTATATTTACCTGATTTCTTTTTTTTTTTTTTAAGACATGTGTGTGTGCGCCGTGTGTGTGTGTGTGTGTGTGTGTGTGTGTGTGTGTGTGTGTGTGTGTGTGTGTGTGGAGAGAGAGAGAGAGAGAGAGAGAGAGAGAGAGAGAGAGAGACTCGCAAACACATGCACGGGCGCACATATATCTCACAATACACACACACACATACACAAATACACACGCGCGCGCGCGCGCGCACAAATGCATATGTAAGCTTACACACACACACACACATATATATATATATATATACACACACACACACACACATGTATATATACACACACATATATATATGTACACACACACACACACACACACAGTGAGGAAAAGGGGGGGGGGGGAGAGATGGGAGGGGGTAGGACGGTATGTTTACTTTTCTTTTGATGAAAGCATTGTACACGATGTGATGTTTTCTTTGTTTTTGTTTTTAAACTTTTCTTTTTTTCATAGATGGCTTGATGTAAAAAAGCAGTATGCTGCTTATTCAATGTTTCCATCTCTAAATAAAATTTTGACTTTGACTTTGACACACACACACACAACAGCAACGGAGACCACAACTACAACAAGAAAAAAAAGAACTTTTTAAACGTGTTAATTAACTTTCGGACTATCGACACGTCGGAACAAAATTTTCATCGGGAGTGTCGGATAAACGCTTCATCGGACTGTTGAAACAGATTATTGTTTCGGAATTCCGAAGTATCGATAGTCAGAATGGATGCTTGTTTAAAGGGCCGCGTTATATTTACCTGATTTCTTTTTTTTTTAAGACATGTGTGTGTGCGCCGTGTGTGTGTGTGTGTGTGTGTGTGTGTGTGTGTGTGTGTGTGTGTGTGTGAGAGAGAGAGAGAGAGAGAGAGAGAGAGAGAGAGAGACTCGCAAACAGATGCACGGGCGCACATATATCTCACAATACACACACACACACACACATACACAAACACACGCGCGCGCGGCGCACAAATGCATATGTAAGCTTACACACACACACACACGATTACACACAACACACACACACACACACACACACACACATATGTAAAATATCACATATATATATATATATATGTACACACACCACACACACACACACACACACACACACACAAAACAGCAGCAACGGAGACCACAACTACAACAAGAAACAAAGAACTTTTTAAACGTGTTAATTAACTTTCGGACTATCGACACGTCGGAACAAAATTTTCATCGGGAGTGTCGGATAAACGCTTCTTCGGACTGTTGAAACAGATTATTGTTCGGAATTCCGAAGTATCGATAGTCAGAATGGATGTCGACAATCGCTACGTCGGAACAGAAAACGTCGGACTATTGACTTTCGGACAGTTGAACATCGGAACATCGGGCAGCGCCTTGACGACTTGAAGAATGGATGCACTGAAACTTAACCAAACAAGATCTTCATGGTTACTTGTAACGGACCTCCATTCAGCGAGCAATACTCTCTACTTACTGAGAGGTGAAGGGACAAGGAGGATGAGAGTGAAAACGTTTGAGCTTCTCCTTCAAAGGGATCCCGCAGGGACTGACAAGGAGGGGTCTGCTGATGCACGCGAGTGTCCTGGTGCAGGATGTTCCGCGTCCTTAGGATAAATGAAAGAAATGATTTAAATGCAGGTAGGCTACACATCTGTTCACGGGTGTAGCACGTGGAGCTTCAAGTTCAAATGAATCGGTCCCAATCTTGTAGAGTACGAGACATGTGGAAAAGGGCCAGGGAGGCGTGATGACATTTGTGACGTCACCATGCTAGACTGTCCTTTCGCCGTTCCACGATTATGTCTGACTATTCTTGCTGAGTTTTTAATATACTTTTTATCTTCATCATCATTATCATTTTTTTTGTGTGCTTTGCTTGGGAGAGAGAGGGAGTGAGGCGCGCACAGCTCAAAACAGTCATTGCGTAATTAGTAGTCGTGCACGCAAACCATTTTTTAGTTCGTCGAACGAATAGTCGTGCCAATAGCCGGACTGGGTTGCGAGTCGTATTATCGCACGACTAGTCGTGCACGCAACACCAGTTTTCTTCGTCGCACGACTAGTCGTGCCAATATCCGGACTGGGTTGCGAGTCGTATTATCGCACGACTAGTCGTGCACGCAACACCGGCCTAAAAAAAAATCATTCTATCAAAATAGAACACCACTTTTTTTCCAAGAAATCATACCCAGCACAAGTGTGAATGATCAAAGGCAGAATTAGATAAAGAAACAGAACAAAAACCAAATCTATTTTGGAAGACCTTTATGGATACCTGGAATGGGGTTGAAAGTGAAAATTAAAACAAATAACGAAAGAGAAACATGTCTCTAAAATTTTATGATCCATGTGTGTCTTTCTTTCATTTTTATTCTCTTGCATTCTTTTTTTAACTCCCTTATAACAACTGTTACAAGCATCTATTTCAGATTTATAAATGTTTATGTATAGGAAGGTACATTTTGTAATAATCCTCTCTCTCTTCCATACACCCTTCACTTCCCCTCCTCTTTGTCCACCCCTTTTAGTGTTTGGTTTTGTCTCAATGACTTTCTGCCAATTTATTTTTTATGGAAGAAAGATTTTTAACGAAGTTTCTGGTACGTTTCTCGACGATGTCATTTAAAGAGATGTGTGAAAGTTTTTTTTTTTTTTTTTTTTTTTTAAATGACTGGTGAGTTGATTTTAACGTGGTGACAGCCCTGATGTGGCCCTTTGCGGTCGGCTGGGCTATAAGCAACATTATCTTATCTTATCTGCCAATTTATTACCTGATAGCATGTTATTGACATGCTTTTCGTTTGTTTGTCTTTTGTGAGAGTTTGACTGTTTTCTTTTGTTTGTTTTTTACAGTTTATATTTTCTGTGGACTCCCTTTTCATGTGTGAAAATAATCATGGTAGTTGACATTAAAGGAAAGGCGATATGTTCTAGGAGTGTGTGTGTGTGTGTGTGTGTGTGTGTGTGGTATGTGTGTGTGTGTGTGTGTGTGTGTGTGCTCTGTGTGTGTGTGCTCTGTGTGTCTTCTTCAATGTCGTAGTTTAGTTTACCCAGGTATGGCATATGGAGCCAATAGACATGTGGTATTCTGGCTTTAGAATCTTGACTTGTAAGCTAACAGTTCTGTAAAAGAACTGGTTTTAAAAAAACAACAAACAAACAAACACACACAAAACTGACCAAAACAGTAAAAAGGTATCACTTGAATTTCTCTTTTAAAAATTACAGATTGAAGGCCCAACAAAAGCAAAATAATCTATTTTTGATATAATTCTTAATCTTATCATTTCTACTTCTAGTCCTTGGTTTTCATTTCAAATGTCCTTAAAAACTTCTTGGATGCACAGCTAAATTCAAAATGGGGGACTGCAATTGGTAATGAATCAAGAGAGCAAAAGTGAAGGGACTGGACTACCAAATGAACGGGACAAACAGGTTATAAAGTAGACACAATGCATTTCGACCTGTTGGTCTAATGCAGGCTGGACTTTCAATTAGAACACAGTGCAAACAACAACAACAACAAAATCTGAGAGAGGAATATAAAGAATGACTAACCCTTTTTTTTTTAAGTGTCTGTCAAAGATGTGTTAACGGTTCAACTATAACTGGTGAATGAAATGGAAGAGAAGTGTGAACAGAAAAAGAAAAGGAGGAGGATAATGTTTAACACCATTACAGTCATCATCATGATTATAATGTAGACAACATAATTAAACAAATTTTGAAGTCAAATTTAATCAGGAAGAATATAACAATTATAGTACAATGATAATAATTAATCATTAACAAAATAAAGAAGAAAATATGAAAGAAATAAAAATGACAATGAAATAATGATAATCAGTAAGTAGTAACAGTGGATAAATATATGAGTAAATAAATGAATTATAGTACAACTAGAATGAATTTAAATAAGTGAAATGAAATTGATGATCAAGTAGATGACTAGTAGTAAATATAAGAAAAAACAATAAAACTTAATGAAAATAATGAGAAAATTACGCTGAAGAGATAAATATATAAGTACATATGATTGAGAAAAAAAAAGGGGTAAATAAGTAAGTACATAAGTAAAGAAAGAAAGAAATTTTATATGTAGTACATGTAAGAAATTAGTCAACTTTCTTGTTAATGATATAAGGATAAACAAATCAATTCATTTTTAAGAAAAAAAGAAGAACAGAAAAGAAAATGATAAATGAAATTGATAACTAAAGTAGATAGTCATAGTATGGTGGCAGGGTGCCCGTGCTAGCCTGCACTCTAGGGATTGATAGGTACATTTCTATCCCTGGGTGTTGATATCAGGTGGATAAAGGGTCACCAACCTGGCAATGAGATGGAATTCCAGCGTTGGACTCAGTCGTCCCTCTGTGACTGCCAAAGGCAGTGACCTGACATGGTTGATGTTGTGTTGGAGTTAGTTGTAATGCAGAGTGTCTCCTTTGGGTCAGTGGTGGCAGATGTGCACCAGATGTTCAGAGATATGTATGCGTGTCAGGTATGTGGGATGTCTCATCTTACTAGACAGCTAATTGTGAATGGTGTAAACAATTGATGTATCCTTGATGAGATTTTTCTCACGAATGTCCCGATATTGGTTTCCAAGTACAGGTCTGCAAACATCTGAAATTACCTAGAATTATTGATGTATCCTTGATGAGATTTTTCTCATGAATGTCCCGATATTGGTTTCCAAGTACAGGTCTGCACACATCTGAAACTACCTAGAATTGGGCAGCTTTATCATTTCTGTAGTTATTCACATGCCCTGTGCTTGCCTGCACCCTATGTGAACTCAGCACAGGCTTCCAATGGTAGTGCAGGGTTGCTCCCCGGCTGATTTGTTTGGCGTCAGAGGACAGTACTTGTCTGGACCTACCCACACCTTCGGGGTGTATCTTTTTCCAGTCAGGGAGAGGTGGTGGTTAGGAGGGAAATGGTGATTCAGGATTCCAGAAATGCATGCACACACACATAGTAAAAAAAAACAAAAAAAAACACACAACGCAAAGTGATCATGCTTGCAGGATAAATCAAATGAGATGTTGTGAAGCATCACTTGTGAGGTTATTGTTAATTGTATATCTCCGTGCATCTCCTCCTGTTTTGGAAATTGCTTTCATCCAACCCCCCAACCCCCCCCCCCCCCCCCCCCCCCCATCAGTTTGGTTTTGACCGGGCAGTTAGCTGCAGCTTAGACTTTCAGAACTAAAATTTTGGAAAACTACACGATCCTTCACACTCACACACACGCACACACGCACGCACGCGCACACACATATGCGCGCAGCACGCGCATGCACAGGCACATACACCACACGCCATGCCACATGTGCTCACACCTACACACACACACACACACACACACACACACACACACACACACACACACACACACACACACACACACACACTCGTGCACACACCCCACCCCACCACACCTCATTTGACCCAGCCCATTCTGGATGACCTGATCCATAATTTCTTCAGAGTATGGGTTGATGATTGTCCTGTTGTCTATGTGTATACATTTATGCTTGTGTAAAGCTCATTTTAAACCTTGTTCCCTTCAAATCCACTGTGTAGACCAGTTTGTTAGCATGTAGGCCAAGTTCTCTGTCTGTCTGTCTGTCTGTCTCTCTCTCTCTCTCTCTTTCTCTCTCTGTGCCTGTCTCTGCCTGTCTGTCTGTCTCTCTCTCTCTCTCCTCTCTCTCTCTCTCTTCATCTCTCTCTCTCTCTCTCTCTCTCTCTCTCTCTCTCTCTCTCTCTCTCTGTGCGTGTGTATCTGCACGTAGGGGGTTTTACTCAATTCCATCGATCTCGTGGTGAACTAAAATGATTGTAAATTAAAGAAAGAGGTGATGAGGGGGGGGGGGGGGGGGGGGGGGGGTGAAGGGTGGGGGGAGCGGAGACAGCCAGAAGAGACAGACTGCCTGCGTCTGGAAAGGAATCCTGATCACAACAGGTTGAGGAAGGACCGGAGAGGGGACTTTGGGTGGGGGAAGGTGAGGTGACAAGCTTGCCTTGCAGGTTTTATTGGAGAGCTCAGATTGATTTTGTACACCTATGGCATGGCTGGGAGCTATATTGGGCGCAGGGGGTGTATTTTTAGCTGGACCGACACCCTTACTTTGTCTCGTTATTGACCCTTGGAGTGCAGGACCTCGACCAGGACTGGTGTGACAGCCTGCTGGACAGCATAAAACATTTATTTCCCTCTGTCCACCTTCCCCCCCCCCCCCCCACATCCTTTCTCCCTGCCCCCCTTTCATCCAGTGAACAGCCACCACCTCCACCACCACCACCACCATCCATCTTTCATAGATTCACTTTTGTTGTTTTGAATCTGCTTTCACAAAAAACGAATTGACATGAAGTTTTCCAAAGGGTAGAGAGCATTGTGAGTGATTATGAGCTGAATGCGTGGATGGTATTACCTCTTGGGGGGGCAAGAAATTATTGACTGATGCTGTCAAGCAGATTGACTGAAGAAAAGAAAGAACAAAAGAAAAAAAAATAGTTCTTGTGTTTGAAAATGGATGGACCAAAATACTCATAAACAGACTGAAAATAGCCAAGATAGTATTACGTATGTATAAGTCTTGGCCCATTTTTGTGAAAGGTGCACGAGTGACCATTAAAAAAAAAAAAAAAAATTATAAAGACACATTTTTTTTTTAATGGTGTTGCTTAGTTCGCAATGAGGATAGTGTAACAGTCTTCCTTTTCTTCATCTAGCACACTTGTATTTTTAAATCCGATAATGGTTAAGAATTTCACAGCACAGTTTAAGAAATATTTAACACACCTTTGGCTGAATTTCAGTAAGGACGATTCAAAGGCAATGTACGCTTGGATTGATCCATGAAGGTTTTTGCAGAGCTTTGTTTGATAGTATTTCACACGTTTT
>CM031605.1:56674460-56676960 GCA_018398815.1 Conus ventricosus
ATTCATAAAGTGAAATACAGTGCACTGTGTAAACAATATTGAGAAAGACGAGTATTCTGCACACCAGAGGCATTACAGTTAATGGTGTTCTGAAAAACAGTAAATGCTGTATGCTTTCATATTTGGTGTCAGACTGTCTCGCTCGCCACATTCACACACAACCAGTCAGACACACTGACGAGAGTTCCCCCTTTTGACTAACAACTGAATATTTACATCATTTACATATTTTCTTTTCACACGTTTTAAATGCAAGCATATTAACAAGTGTACACGGATTTACAAATACCTGTCCGTTCAAAAGTCGACCTCAGACAGTGCCACACACACATCTCGAATAGCAAGTAAAAATTCTTTGTCCTCACAGTCCTGTATGCGTTTTGTTTCCTGGGTTAGGCCTCAACAAACATCAAAATATTTACAGTCTCCTCGACCTCTGTCAGTACAAAAAAAAGAAAAGAAAAAAAACGAAAAAATAAAAAGTAAACTGTGTGTCCCTAGTGTACCTTGGGGGAAACATTCCTGAAAAGAAAAGCAAACATGAATGAATCGTTTTGTTGAAATCATCTTGAATATACATTTGTAGAAATACTAGTCTTCGGGTTTTTGTTTGTTTGTTTTGTTTGTCTTCTTTACATTTCTCTTCACCGCGTCTTACCCGGAGGGTTGCTGAGCCTATCATAGAACAGTAAAGGCTTCAACGTTATAGTTATCACTTCCACCTCTCGTATCATTCAAAACAAACAAACAACAACAAACAAAAAACTATGAGAGATGCGCCCTCGCCAGCGCCTCCACACACGATGCCATCGACCAGTCTATCTTTCAATACAGCTGACCATCCTACAGATGATAGACAGTCACCCTGTGTTAGTTGTTCACTGCTTTCAACGTCTGCAAACTGCAGGATTTCCGTGACAAGATGGCCGAGGGTGAACAAAGTTTTGGAAGTTCTCCACTTTTCTAAAGCTTGCGTTAGTTTTCCGTCGACGTGTTCGTCTGATATACCAACACACATATCAAATGACCAGGAACTTGGGCACAGGTCAAGACGCTTAGAAAGATGTCCTTTCCGACCCCTGCAGACATGTCGGATGAGTGACTGTTTATGGTGCGTGGAAAAACAATGAAGACAGCCGGCTTTCATTCATATAAAGATTTCTCTTTCCGGCTGGAGCCTATACAGACAATGTTGATCTTGTTTATGGTGAAGGTTGAAGAAATTTAAATGGAAATAAGCAGAATCAATAGTAGGTTGGTGTGCTTGTGCGTTTGTGCTCATAGGATGGGGTTCTAACGGTTTGGACTATATCTCTGTAACAGCCACGGCCTGGCCTTGGTATGGGAACGTCGGTAAATATCTGCAGGGTCGGATTAATTTGGGCGCCTCGGTTTGGGTGCGCTGAGGGCAAGGAGACCAGGGTTGTGAATGTGGTAACAAACCAGAAAGACCAAGTTGGCTGTCGTGGTGAGATGACTGCACGCCCGAAACTCCAAACCAGTGCTGCGTACGGTACCAACTCGCATAGGGGAAATGCTGATACAAGTACGGTACCAACTCGCATAGGGCAAATGCTGATACAAGTACGGTACCAATTCGCATAGGGCAAATGCTGATACAAGTACGGTACCAACTCGCATAGGGGAAATGCTGATACAAGTACGGTACCAACTCGCATAGGGCAAATGCTGATACAAGTACGGTACCAACTCGCATAGGGGAAATGCTGATACAAGTACGGTACCAACTCGCATAGGGCAAATGCTGATACAAGTACGGTACCAACTCGCATAGGGGAAATGCTGATACAAGTACGGTACCAACTCGCATTGGGGAAATGCTGATACAAGTACGGTACCAACTCGCATAGGGCAAATGCTGATACGAGTCCGGTACCAACTCGCATAGGGCAAATGCTGATACGAGTACGGTACCAACTCGCATAGGGCAAATGCTGATACAAGTATGGTACCAACTCGCATAGGGGAAATGCTGATACAAGTACGGTACCAACTCGCATAGGGGAAATGCTGATACAAGTACGGTACCAACTCGCTTAGGGGAAATGCTGATACAAGTACGGTACCAACTCGCTTAGGGAAATGCTGATACAAGTACGGTACCAACTCGCATAGGGCAAATGCTGATACAAGTACGGTACCAACTCGCTTAGGGCAAATGCTGATACAAGGCACGTGGAAGAAATAAGGAAAGCTCCTCGTTCATGTCGTAGCCTGCATTAAGAGAGAGACATCATTTGATGGAATTTGACATGATTCACGCAGATGAGGAAAAGCAGTCGTTCAAAGAAGCAAGAGGTGACGCGTTGAGAAATGGGTCTTCTTAAGATAATGTCCTGTCACTGTCTTCTGTGCAATGAAGGCTCCACAGTCCCGTGTGCAGCCTCCGCTAAACGACACACTGCGAGTAGAATAGTAAGATTTCCCATGGTAAACGAGAAGGGCACCAAGGGAATCGCAGGAAGGGGGGAATTTCGAA
>CM031605.1:56679460-56686960 GCA_018398815.1 Conus ventricosus
TTGCTGAACGAGTCGAGTATTTATAGACTGGCGCAGTCACATTGTTCTGAGAATTTATATTGTGTCTGAAAGTTGATTCTTCTCATTTGTCATCAAGATACTAGCCAAGTTGTTCCAAACAGACAGATTCAAATGAAAGGATTTTTTTTTAAAAATGAAATAAAATAAAACAAAAGGAAATCGAACAATTTGTGGTCTTCCAGCTGGCGCAAAGATAGGGTCACGGGTGAGAGCAGAGGCCTGAAATGTGACGTCAGCTATGGGGAAGTGTGCGTATTTATTTGAAGATTGTATGTGATGTCATCGGTGGAAATTCCCCCCCCCCCCCCCCCCCCCCAAAAAAAAAGCAACAACAACCAAAAAACAACAGAATAATTGGTGAGAAGTTGTTCTTTTGATCAATCATCAATCTAACATTAAATGCTGGCTCATAGTCTGCTTAGCTTACGGTAGACCGCAAAACGCTTACAGGGATTATATAGAGTTTTAATGTAAAAATCCTACTGAATAATGGGTGGGAGTTATTCTTTCGAGCAGTTATCAGTTTAACGTTAAATGCTGGCTCAGACTTAACGGTAGGCCTCAAAACGCTTTCATGGATTATAGAGTGTTTTAGTGCTGCAAAATCCTAATGAACAATAGGTGGGGGATTCTTCCTTTAATCAATGATCAGTTTACCGTTAAGATGCTGGCTCGAACATATGGCAGGCCTCAGCACGCGTACACCATGGCTTACAGAGTGTTTTAGTGCACAGTTCCTAATCATTGTGGCGTGTCGTGGGCGACAGGATGAGTGAGGGGCTATGTGGTCAGGAAGTTCAGGCTGCAGTGAGAAGACGGGCAGCCCTTCCTTTGGCTGCCCCGGCACCCATCCATCATTGGGGGGGAGGGGGGAGGAGGGGGGGGGGGAAGGGAAGGTGAATGGTGGGGTGGGGGAAGGTAATGTGTGTGTGTGTGTGTTCTCTTCCTCATCCCAACTCTCTGTCCCCTTACCTCCCTGTGTGTGTGTGTGTGTGTGTGTGTGTGTGTGTCCCCCCCTTCCCTATCCCAGCTCTCCGTCCCCTCCCTCTCCTGTGGGCACCAGCTAATGAAGTGTGGCTCATTGGATGATTTGTGCCGGGGAAGTGTTTAGTAGAGAGGTGCGCTTACGTCATCTGCTGGTCGTCGTCGGACCCTGTGACCGACATGTCACACAGATAACAGATCGGGCATTCCGGCCGACAAGCACTCGTGTTGGTGCGCGTGAGCGCGCTCTCACGCACTGACACACACACTCACACATGCACTGACACACACACACACGCGCGCGCGCTTGCAGGCAGGCACGCACTCGCGCGCGCACACACACACACACACACACACACACACACACACACACACACACACTAACACGTGCGCGCGCGTCAAGTCGTAAAGCACTAAACATGAATTGATGCGTTGTGTGTGCGTGTGTTTTAATGTGGTGTGTGTGTGTGTGTGTGTGTGTGTGTGTGTGTGTTTACATCCCTGTTGACAACCGACTTCCACGAGATGAGAGCCCTGATATAGCCCCTTGTGGTCGGCCTGGCCAGAAGCAACATGAATTGAATTGAGCATGTCGTGCACAAGCCTGCTGCACGTGCATGTATTCAAGTGTTTGTGCGCGTGCTTTCGCCTCCCTCCTCTCTCCACTTCTCCCTTTTCTCTCTGTGCGTTGGGGTACGTGCCAGCCTGCTTGTATGTGTGTCAGTCAACATGACGCGCGCGCGTGCTTTGCGTGTGCCGCCGGGAGGAGACGTCAGAGGAGGTACTAGATGTTGTCATCGCGGTGTCGGTGGAGCTGACAGTTGTGATCGATCTTCAAGCTGTCATCGATCTTCCGTTTGAAGTTGACGGGTTAAGGCTGATGCAAGAAGCTTCTCTTCCTCCCGTGGGCACTTGCTACATGCGTATACCGTGTGCCAGCTCTCCGGAACAGACGGGAAACGCAGGCGTAACCTACCTATCGGCATGTTGATGCCCACAGCTGTAAGACACGGTTCACACGAGAGCAACTTTTACTGCCAACAAATAGACCCCAAAAAGTTGCCAACTCGATGTGCAACAAATCAAAAATAGATTTTGGCCAAAGTTGCTTCGTCATATGTGAACACAAGAGGCAACTATATGGCAACTCCGTAGCATGCGTGTGGAAAAAAGCGAGAAAAGCGTGGCGGCACGTGCCGCTTTTTGTCGCACGCATGCACTTCGCTCCGCCCCTTTTTTGTTGCCTACCGGATATACTTGTGTTGCCAAGCTGTTCACACAAAAGCAACTTGAAGTTGTCATGCAAAAGTTGCCAACCCCACCAAAAGTTATATCTCCCGACGTTCAACTTTTGGCTGTGACAACTTCATAGGCAACTTTTATTGGGAAAATCCAATGGGGTCTAATTGGTTTATAATGAGTTGCTGTAGTGACAACTTTTGAAGCAACAATGTAGCAACACATAGGCAACTTGGAGTTGCCACCCATTGTTGCCTCATTGTTGCACTCGTGTGAACCAGGCATTAGTTTCGCTCTAATTTCTTTTTACCGAGTCACACGGATAAGAGAGAGAATGTTGCTTTTAGCCCAGCCGACCGCAAAGGGCCCTATCAGAGTTTGTCACCGCGCTGAAGTCAACTCGCAAGTCATTGAAAACAAACCAACCAACCAATCATTCTCATGACACTTTAAGAGACACTTTCTAAAAAAAAAACCTCGAAATTTCGTTAAAAATCTTTCTTCATCAAAATCTAAGATCAGATGAAAAAAAAAATTGATCTCTTTCAGAAATTCAAAGATCACACGAGGTGGGACATCTCTGAAGAAGGTTTTCATGGAGTTTGCTGTAAAGTGTTTGTCTCGTATCATGCAAGTCCCAACCCTCGAAAAGAACGTGTTTCACCGTGAATGGTACATGACATGGAACGCACCACGGAGCTTCTTCACCTTCTAAAAGGTAAGAAGGGGTGTAAAAGGAGCGGCCTGTGTGCAAACAGCACAAGACTGTTCCTTCTTTACAGCCGCCCCTGGAACATGGTAACAATTCTTTAACACGGATGATGAAGTTCGAACGTTATGGAACTTTCGCGCACGCACTCACGCGGTACGTGTACTTGCCGTCCGCTCGCACATGTACATGCACACTCACATTCATAGAAAAAGAGGAAGGGTCCAAGTCCACATCATATGGGACGGTGACGTGAAAACCCTAGCTTTGTTGTGTTCTTAATTGGAGAACGAGATCTATCTCGGTTGAGAGCAAGAATTGGATAAGGGGAAGTGATTCAGTTGAAGGATCTTGAAATAGGAACACTTATCTTGAAGGTTATACGAAGATTTTTTGTCACGTTCAAGAATGGAATGAGGGGGGCGGAGGGGGGGGGGGGAATAAAATGCCAGAGGTGTCACAGAATTTGGAGAGTCTGCAAATGTGTCGCCCCATTCGCTTTCTCCCATCCCACCCCATCCCCACTTCGCTCTCATTCTCTCTCTCTCTCTCTCTCTCTCTCTTCCTCCGCTCGCCCCCCCCCCCCCCTCTCTCTCTCTCTCACTTCCCACATACCACCCTCTCTCTCTCTCTGTATGTCTGTCTGTCTCTCTCTCTCTCTCTCTTTCTCTCTCTCTCTCTCTCTCTCTCTCTCTCTCTCTCTCTCTCTCTCTCTCTCTCTCGCTCTCTCAGACTTGCTTGCATACAATGGTCACAGCCGGAATAGCTCAGTTGGTAGAGCGCCTGACTCGTAATCTTGGTGATCCTGGGGTTGCGGGTTCGAACCTCCGCCGGGGCGTTTCGGTACAGGGGGATTTTTCCCTCGGAGTTAACATTGGTTCTGACTCCATTTCCCATACAGTCCTTCGAATGAGACTATAAACCGAGGTTCCGTGTGTGAACGCATGCATAACATCTTGCACACACGTAAAATCCCATCACCAACTTTCGGAAGAGTAGGCCAGTTTGGCCGTTGGTATGGATGACAACACATAGCATGCACCCTGCGTAAGAAATGGAAAGAATGAAGGAAGTAAGGAAAATGAGTGATCGATATTGAACGATACTGAATGGATGACACGGGAAACGACTGAATGAAGCGCCAGCTGGCAGCTCTTCAGTCGGCACTACCCAGGTAGGCAGCCCGTTGTGTAAACGAGTGTCGCTTGTAAAGCGCTTAGAGCTTGGCCTCTAGCCGAGAATAGGCGCTATATAAGTATTCATTATTATTATTATTATTACAGATCTCTCTTCGTTCCTCTCTGCTTCCCTCACCCCCCCCCCCTCTTTTCTCTCTCTCTCTCTCTCTCTCTCTCTCTCTCTCTCTCTCTCTCTCTGTCTTTCTCTTTCACTCACTGTCTTTCTCCCCCCTCTCTCTCTCTCTCTCTCTCTCTCCCTCCCTCCCTCCCTCTCTCTCTTTCTCTGTCTTTGTCTCTCTGTCTTTGTGTGTGTGTGTTAAGCTGGAGAACTCGCATCGAATCCGAGGATTTCCGAGAAAACCATCTGAATTTCAGTGAAAAGAGAAACGAACATCCCAGGAAAGAAAAGTCCGGTGGAAAAAAAAAAAATCGCGAAAATACTATCCCGAGTCTCATCATATTGTATCTAGTTTTCCAATCCATGTTTTTCCATAATTCCACATTCAGAGCTCTGCGCGCCGCGGTCGTTACGGTGTATCGCGGCGCTTCTGCTTTCATTAAATCAGAGCACTGTAGGGGCGGGCAATATCTGTTGGTGAACACAATTCGTTCAGCCAGTTGTACTGGGATGTCGGTCAAGCCGAGGTAAAGGCTGCTTCTTTTCAAGGGAAAATGCGATGTCTTGCGTGTCACGAATAGTAGTAAATCAAGGCGTTTGAGGAAAGCTGTTGGGAGATTTGGTTGGGCTGAAAAGAACTGCAAAAGTGAGCAGTTTCGTTCAGCGGTTTTCAACCTGTTACCGGAAAATGAGCTAATCTGGAAGGGCATATGTCACTTGTTGGCGTGTTAAGACGACCCTGAATTACACCGTGATTTTTACAGCGCTGTTGTAACATGTGCACCGCAAGAAGTATGTTAATGCTTCAGGAACACCGGACTGCAAATCAGAGCAGATTGGATTGTTTAATCGGATTAATAAATTTTACTGCCCCCCCCCCCTTTTTTTTTTTTAATCGGATTAATAAATTTTACTGCCCCCCCCCCCCCCCCCCCCCCTTTTTTTTGTTTTTTAAATCCCTCTCTTCCACTCCTCCCTCCTTCCTCCTACCCAATGATAAACGAACATGCGTGCTTTTTTTTTTTTTTTTTTTTTACAGTGTGACAGCCCAGATTTTCTTTCTGCGTACGCAGGCTGATACTCCTGCGGACGCTGTATAGACAGGCAGTGGAGTTTTGTGTGTATGACAGTTGTTTTTTTTATCCCGCCATTAAGGCAGCCATACTCCATCTTCGGAGAATGACAGCCCAGATAAATATTATGTCCTATGTACCCCTGTGGTAGGCTTGGTTACGAACAGCAAGCAGTGAGATGCGCAAAATGACAGTGACCGTGTTCACAGTAAAGGCTGCTGTTCTTACTTTACCAGCTAAAATGCTTGACTGCTGAGACGAGCACCATGACAGTGAGCGTGTTTCACAGTAAAGGCTGCTGTTCTTACGTTACCAGCTACAATGCTTGACTGCTGAGACGAGCACCATTTTTTGTTTCTTCTGTTTTACTACCTTTATTTTTTTTCCCCTAGAAATGTATTAAATCTAAGTGTGTATTCCTCTGTGTGTGTGTGTGTGTGTGTGTGTGTGTGTGTGTGTGTGTGTGTGTGTGTGCGTGCGGGGAGGGGGGGGGGGGGGGGGGGGGGGGGCTGTGTGTGTTTTCTTTGGTTTCTTTTCTTCCTGCATAGTAAGTTGGCTTCCATGAGAGACCACGAAACAATCTTCAGAACTGCTTGAATTCCATTTTGGCCCGGGGGCTTCGTCCCCCCCCCCCCCTCCCCCGGACTCCCCACCAGGGCGTTGCCCCTAGACCCCACCAGGGCCTCGGCGGCCCCTGGATCCGGGCCGCCTTTTTCAGATTTTTTTTTTCAGCTGTTCTCCAGCCCCGCGCGCGCACGCGCGCGTGTGTGTGTGTGTGTGTGTGTGTGTGTGTGTGTGTGTGTGTGTGTATGTGTGTGTGTGTGTGTGTGTGTATACATGTGTGTGTGTGTGTGTGCGTGTGTTTACTGTGCTTTTATACATTATCATCTCTCTCTCTCTCTCTCTCTCTCTCTCTCTCTCTCTCTCTCTCTCTCTCTCTCTCTTTTCCTCCTCCTCCTCCTCCCCCTCTCCTCTCGTTATGTCTTCCCTGTAATTAGAGTTCTCCTGTTGGTATGTCTGTATGTTCTTATATAGATTTGATGTATAACTTTATGTTCCCCCTTGAAAGGGACTGTTGGTCCATAATCATTAAATTTCAGATTTCTCCCTCTCTCTCGCTCTCGCTCTCTCGTTCGCTCGCTCGCTTTCTTCACCTGTCTGTGTGACCAGAGACACTTTCACGTCTCTGGTGTGACTGATATCCGCCATAGTGTTGTGTGTGACTGGCGTTTTACCGAGTCGTTGGGATGGGAGGTTGCGGGTTTGATTCCCTCCCATCAGAGACCGTTCATTTCTGTGATTTTTATGAAATTTTATTTTACTTATTTATTTTATTTTATTTTATTTATTTTTGCCAGCCTTTACCTGGACTGACGTGTTAGTGGACTCAAGTGGGAAGACTTGCCCTTCGTGGGGGGGAGGGGGGGGGGGGAAGCTGTGATACTTGGAGCTTCCTCGTGGTATAGTTGGAGCTCGGCAGTTCGGACAGTTTACTACGGTATGACATGGCTAGAAAGAAGCAGGATGGGTGTGCCAACCCAATATGTGGTTTCTTCATTCGCCAGTACGTGTAATCCAAAAGATTAGGTTTCCGCTTCAAGCAACAAGTTTTGTGTTTCTTGGTTGTTTTTTCTTTTGCAGTCTTGGTCTATAGAATGCACCAGTGCCTCAAGCCGATAACCTTTGCAGTCTAGAAGGCAGACAAATGTTTACGGAACTCTTTCGTGGATGGTTTGATAAATGCAGGGTTTTTGTTTTTTCAATCTTGTATCGCCTTCAGATGCTTCAAGTCTGTGTTACATACTCCTATGATTGTGTAACACTGGTTTTCAAAATTGTGTTTTAAAGCAGCTCTTTGATTTGACTAGCAGCTAGGTTTTTGAGATCAAACTTCTTTTGTTGGACCTCGCAGTAACTAGTATGTTTGGTTGACAGGAAACAGGAATCGTGGATCACAGGCCTTTGCAAAGAAGGAATCGACGTGCTGGGCTTGATACACTCGCCTTGAGTTGTTTTTTTTCCCCCCAATTTTTATTTTCACTTTATTTTAGTGTTGCGACCTACAGTCTCAAGAACAGTGCTAGGTTGTGTTTGGGGTCGTACTAAGCCTCCAACCCAACACTGAAGACTAACAAGCATTGTGTCTGTCAGCAGGTCCACATACAGCAGCTCTTTTGT
>CM031605.1:56694049-56701549 GCA_018398815.1 Conus ventricosus
ATAGGGGTTAAGATAGCTCTTCAATGGAGTACTCACCTTTTTATGAAAAGAGCAGTCTGGGTCACAGCAATGTCAAGAGTATCAGTTGCTATATTTTTAAGATTGTAGTGCGGCCCAACAGAATATTTTGCGCCAGTATATTTGAATGCACTCATTTTTAATTTGTTTTAAAAAAATGTTTGTAACAATAACAACTCAAGACCGCCCTTCGTTTTTAGAACATGCTATTGATAACAATTGCGGGGCCAAAACGGTCCGCGCTCCATGAAATATTTTACAAAGTCGTATGGTTTAATATAACTGAATCCAAGAAAAATAATGCAGTCCTAAAAGTTAATAAAGAAGGAAGGTAGTTAGCCGTTAACCATACCTGATGGTTATTACGGGTTTTGTTCGCTAAAAGAAGCAATGAGTAATTTTGACATTACTCTCAAACTTAACAATGCAAATCTAAAAACAATGTTAACATTCAAACCTGAAGAAGAAGTAGCACATTACCTTTTTGATGTAGAGCTAGCTAAAATGTTAGGCTTTGCAGATGACAATCATAGATTTAGAGTTGTGCCAGACAAAACTACTTATGAGGGAAAAAACCCGCTCGATCTTGCATTACATTCATTACTCTATGTTCATTTGGACGAACTAAGCACTGATGAAAACTTATATGATGGAAGGCCCTCAACTGTTTTAAGAGCTCTTCCGTCAGGGAAAGCTGCATATTGCGATTATGAAATTATACAATTCCCTAATTTACAGTTTAAAAGATTAGTTTTGTGGAGGGTCGGATCATTTATTATAAAAATCAAAGACAAAACAGGGAAAGTCGTGAAATGTGATAACCTGCACATTGTTTTGGAAATAAAATAATACGTTACTAAAAAATAATGTCGCGTGGGCCAGAAGAACCAGGAGTTACATTAGCGCCTGTAAGGTGAAATAACTTTAGAATTAAAAGACCTTGCAGACGTTGCGGACTTTGAACAGAACGGTGAGATAGGCACTTTGTATGGTTTGAGTACACTAAAGATGGTGATTATAAACGCAAAGAGGTTAGCGACAGCAAAAAGTTTCCTAAACTAGAACAACTGCGCAATCTAGAGGCAAATAATGTTGGCCAGTATGAATATAAAATAGTTCGAAAACCTGACCTCAAATGGCACTTAGAACCATATTTAGAATGGGAAATAAAATTTGAATTCATAACCCTTTAAATTTTGGGCCCGAAAAAAGGGTTTTCAAAAAGACAACCCCCCTTTAAGGGGTAAATTTTATGGCCGGAAAAACAAATTCAAAGAAATTGAAAAACCCCTTTAAAAAATTACATCCCTCCACAAAGAGAATCATTTTGAAAGTCTTCTCAAAAATTACGCATTCCCCCAAATGTTAGGCAAAGGGGGGGGTCCAATGAATTTTTCTGTTTTGGGGGTGGGGTTTCTTATAACCCTTCTAAAGGAATCTAATTAACGGCAAAACAGAACGTTTGAAAAATTTGTTCCGCGTCTTTCTCCGGGGTATTTCAAAACCAAGAAACAAAACAAATGTCAATAAAAACTCACAGCTTTGGGTTTAATCTGTTTTAAGGGCCTATGGGGTTTTAAACTGAAGGTTTTTCGGAATGCCCAAAACTGGTTAGATGTTCGTTATAAAACTATGGAATTTAAACTTTAAAAAAAAAAAAAACAAAAAAAAAAAAAAAAAAAAAAAAAAAAAATTTAAAAAAAAAAAAAAAAAAAAAAAAATAAAAAAAAAAAAAAAAAAAAAAAAAAAAAATTTTTAAAAAAAAAAAAAAAATTTTTAAAAAAAAAAAAAAAAAAAAAAAATAAAAAAAAAAAAAAAAAAAAAAAAAAAAAAAAAAAAAAAAAAAAAAAAAAAAAAAAAAAAAAAAAAAAAAAAAAAAAAAAAAAATTAAAAAAAAAAAAACAAAAAAAAAAAAAAAAAAAAAAAAAAAAAAAAAAAAAACCCAAAAATTTTTTTTTTTTTTTTAAAAAAAAAAAAAAAAAAAAAAAAAAAAAAAAAAAAAAAAAAAAAAAAAAAAAAAAAAAAAAAAAAAAAAAAAAAAAAAAAAAATGGAAAATACTAGCCACCTGCTTTATTTTTCGTCGAATTTTTTTTTTTTTCTATTTTTAAAAAATGCCCAAATGGAGGGGTGTTTTAAGCGTGTGCCAGAGCCGGGCAAGGGGGTCCAAGAGTCTCATTGACCGAACAGTTCAAGTTAACAGAATCATAATGCAACATTTCTTGTTCCCGAACCGAGAATTGTATATTTGTCTGTCAATTCTCTCGCTAAATGGCTGAACAGCTTTTTTAGAAATGAAATTCTTTGCTTTTCCTTCTCTCTTCTTCCTCTCTCTCTTTCTCTCTCTCCTCTCTCTCTCTTTTAAACACAGGGTGGGGAGAAGGGGTGGGGGGGGGGGGGTTGCGGAAAAGGGAACGAAAGGGTTTTTTCCATTCCCTTTTTCCCCTTACTTTTTGTGTTTGTGGGTGTGTGTGTGTGTGTGTGTCGTGTGTGTGTTGTGTGTGCACAAAATGCAATGACTGAGGCGCCGTTAGATCAAATTCTAAAACTGAAGTCGACGACCAGAGATGATATTTCGAACCTGTGCAGGGCAAGAAACGAGTGTCAAAGAACAAAAAAAAGCTGGATTCTATCGCCCCCAAAAAACCCCCACTCCCGGGATGATGATTCTGAATCTATCTCACTGCAAGAAACTTCAAGAGAGCAGAAAGAAGCGGGATTCATATCCGCCAGTAAACCCACTTCATTCCATTCCACATTACTCACAGGTCACAATCTGACAATTTTTTTGGCTTCCCCGCGAGCAGAAAACCCGGTTGATTCGATTGGCCGTACTCAACTTCCCGCTTGCGGGGATCAAAAAGACACTGAGGAACCCCCGGGGTTCAGCAGTCTGTCAAACCACCCATGTAATCATTATACCCGGAAGTGACACATCCACTTCCGTGATAAATACAGCTCCAAGCGCAACATACTGGGGCTGTTACAAGCCCTTTAGTCCGTTTTTTGCCCGTCCTGGAATTAAACACAAACGATCATCAAGCTCGAAAACTCGCGGGGCGTGCGTCAGGGGGGGGGGGGGGGGGGGGGGGGGGGGGGGGGGGGGGGGGGGGGGGGGGGGGGGGGGGGAAAGGAAAGAAATTAGGGGACATCTGGCTCGAAAGATCGACTTTAGATTTTTTTTTTTTTGACTGCCTCCCCCTTAAGATTTTGTTCCCACCCCGTACTGGCTGTTTTGCCCTGTCGTTACATAATTAAACGCAAAAGCTTCCGACCTACTTAACCTTTGCCGTGGTCACATCACGCCATTACCCTTCCGGGGGTACGGGCCCCCAACCCAAAGGACCCCCGGGCATCCCCCCCGGGCTCTTTTCCGGGCGGTTCCAAGTCACCACAGTTTCGATTCTGTTTCAAAAATTTCTTGTTAAAGACCCATCCCTTTCCCCCGGGCGGGGTTACATTTATTCCGGTTCTTTTTTAACGTGGTTTTTTTTACGGGCGGGGTACTGGCCCCCCTGCCCAAACCCCTCCTCCCTTATCCGGTTGGGGCCGCAGATCCCAAAAAAGGGGTCTCCTGTTGATTTACGAAAAAGCGTCTGACCTGATTTTTAACCTTCGCGGGGTCGTAGGTATTAAATACCCACATGATGATTTCCTTTAAAAACTGAGTCATATAATCACCACAAATGCGACTCTTTGTTTAGGAAACAACCCCGGGATGTTTTCAAAAAAACATTTTTTCGTCAGGAGCATTTTTTAAACACCACAGAATGTGTGTTTTGTAAATAAAACATGACACCGCTTTTACGAAACAAACAAAATTCTGTAGGGAAAAAAGAAAGTCCCGGAAGCATTGTAATCCCAACGTAAGAAATGGCAATCTCATGTTTTTTATCAAAGTCTTGGTTTCAACAGCCCTAGAAACTGTCACTGGGGCGTTTAAAGGGGAAGTCCATGTTTCTATCAAAGTCGTTGGTTTCAACAGGGCCCCAGAAACTTCACTGGGCTTATGGCAAGTCTCAAGTTTCTAAACAAAGCGTTGGTTCAACACTTCCTAAAATGACAGGGGGCGTTTAAGCAAGTCCATATTTTTTATCAAAGTCGTTGGTTTTCACACTTCCTAGAACGACACTGGGGGGTTAAGGGGGAAGTCTCATAGTTTTTTATCAAAATCGTTGGTTTCAAAAAGGGTTTTAGAAACTGACACTGGGGCGTTAAGGGGAAGTCTCATGTTTCATCAAAGTCGTTTGTTTTTAACAGGTTTCCCAGAAACTGTCACTGGGGCGTTAAGGGGAATCCATAGTTTTTCTATCAAATTTTGGTTTCAACAGGCCCTAAAAAATGCACGGGGGTTAAGGGGAAGTCTCATGTTTCATCAAAGTCGTTGGTTTCAACACTCCAGAAACGTCACTGGGGCTCAGGGGAAGTCCATAAATTCTATCAAAGTCGTTGGTTTCAACAGGCTCCTAGAAACTGTCACGGGGCGTTTTGGGGAAGTCTCATATTTCTATCAAAGTCGTTGTTTTAACAGGTTCCTAGAAACTGACACGGGGGGTTAAGGGCAAGCCAAGTTTTCTATCAAATCGTTGGTTCAACGCGTTTCCCAAAACTGACACTGGGGCGTTAAAAGGGCAAGTCTCAGTTTCACAAACTTGGTTTCAACAGGTTCCAAAACTGTCACTGGGGCGTCAAGGGCAAGTCTCATATTTTCTATCAAGTCTTGCTTCAACACGTTCCTAAAAAATGTCACTGGGGTTTAAGGATATGGCGGCGCCCCCCTTCTGAGAAAAGGAGCTCGCTCGCACAACTTAACAATTTTTTTATCGTTTTGGGGGGGGGGAGGGGACATCAGCATATCCGTGAAAATTTGGGTGAAAAAGAGGGGAAACCCCACCCTCACCCCCCAGCACCACCGAAGCGCTCAAACACTGCCGGCTTCGTGGCGGGTCCCGGGGTTTCCTCATTCCAACGTGGGGTTTCTCCCCGGGACGCCTATCTGGGGTATGACCAGACAACCTTCGATTGCTGTACACGGGAAAGGGGGAATAACGACCAGGAAAAAGGGACTTGGGGAAGGGGAAACGGGTAGGTGGGAGTAAATACCCCTTGAAAATAAAATCGGGGGGGGGCGTAGGAAGAAAACCCGTTTTTTGGGAAAGAAAAAACAGAAGACCTTTTTGAACGTGTGAGATGCCCTAGTAAGAAAAAGGCTTTTGGTCGTGGACAGGGGAAAACAGTAACAGACCTTTTGAACGTGTGATATACCATAATAATGAAAATCTGTTCGCGGGACAGGGCAAAACAGTAACAACCCTTTTGAACGTGTGATATCCATATAATGAAAAGGCTTGTCTCCCTGGACAGGGCCCTTTGACAAGGAACGAGGATGAGCAGAGGTGGCGATGAATTGTTGTTGCTGCGTCCTCTGCGGGGTTACCAATAGCGCTGTCTGTTTCGTGTGCGCGCGCGCGTGCTTACGTGCGTGCGCGCGCCGACACGTTGTGTGGTGGTGGTGTGTGTGTGTGTGTGTAAAATGAAGTCCTAACTGGGGCAACTGTTCATGACATCGTAGCGCGCATTCATAGGTTCTGCATGCGGGGTCACATCTGTCCATTTTAAACCTCTTACAGAACAGCAAGTAAATACACCCGAATTCTCTTGACAGCAAAAAGTGTACACACATCCCTTCGGCTTTTTTTCCCGTGGGCCCGGGACAAAACTTTTGTACATTCAGTAAGATATAGGAAGGAAGGGAAACCCCCTCCACGTGTCACCGAGTCGAGTGGGCTTAAACCCGAATGTAATTAAGTGAGCAATGACAAAGAAGGAAAAAGGTTTTAAAAAAACTCGATTCAGACTTTTCCGTCCCCCCCCCCCCCCCCCCCCCCCCCCCCCTTGGTAATAGAGACAAAAGGGACAAAGAAAAATGAAACCACCCACCTTTTCCGTTCATAAACCACCTTGATCATAAAGACAAAGGTGACAAAGAGAAAATGGAGACAACCCGGGGGGGGGGGGGGGGGGGGGGCGGAATAGCTCAGCTGGTAGAGCGCCGGACTCGTAATCTTGGGGTTGTGGGTTCGCATCTCCGCCGGGCCGTTTCGGTACAGGGGGATTTTACCCTCGGAGTTAACATTGTTCTGACTCCATTCCCCATACAGTCCTTCGAATGAGACTAAAAACCGAGTTCCGTGTATGAACGCACGCATAACATCTTGCACACACGTAAATCCAATCACCAACTTTCGGAAGAGAAGGCCGGTTTAGCCGTTGGAGTGGATAACACTTACACACAGCATGCACCTTCCCCGAAGGTAGAATATGGCTGCCTTAATGGCGGGATGAAAAAATGTGTCACACACACAAAAGTGTCAGAATAATCAACATGATGATTGTGGATACTTAAGGAAAAGAAGAAGAAGGACACATGTTTTTTTGTTCATAATCCACCTTGATCATCGAGACACAGATGACAAAGACAGAGAACATGAAACAACCCAGACTGATACTCAGCCTCTTTCCCTTTCTAATCCACCTTTGATTTCGGGTGCATTCAAAATCGTCTTCTGATTTTGTACGACTCCCCCCCCCCCCCCCCCCCCTCCCCTTCCCTTCCCCGATTTCCAGTTCAACAAATATCACTGTAATAATTAAGCGCATAACGTCGTTCCTGAGGATGTACCACCATTTGTTTTCTTTCATTCTTTCTCTTCTTTGTTTTTTGGGTTTTTTCTCTTAAAAAAGACAATTAGTACAGCTTCAATGCAAACGTCCTCTTACCAGTGTTTTTTTTTTTTTTTTTACGCGGAATGATCACATCCACCGCATATACCGTGCTGAACCTGGGATTGAACTCGGAACTTGGTGACATAATTCAGTCCACCTTTCACGCAGCGAGCTGTCGCTCCAAACACCCATCTCCTCCACCCCCCTCTGGAGAGAGCGCTCGTGCGTGCGTTGTGTCTTTATCTTGCGCGTGTGTGTGTGTGTGTGTGTGTGAAGTGGGGGGGGGGGAGGCAAAAGGGAGAGGGAGAGTGAAGGTGCGGGTGAGAGAAGAAGAACGGTGGAGAGAGGTGTTCGAGTGAGCGTGTGTTCATCAGAAAGTTCGGTTTTTTGTATCGGTGAATACGGTTGTCCCCCCCCCCCCCCCCCCCCCCCCCCCCATCTAAGGGCTCAGATGCTGAATGGACAATAAACTCTCTCTCTCTCTCTCTCTCTCTCTCTGCAGTACTCTTGCACCTCTCTCTCTCTTCTTCCCCCAGTTCCGTCCAATCTCCTCACCTGTAATCAACTTTAGGGGGAAGAGACAGGTAGAAGAGGGGGGGGGGGGGGGGGGGCAGTTTCCGTCTGGTAGAGGTTTGGTCGCCATTCGCTCTGTCATCTTGTCGTGACAAACTGATCGGGCCTCCGTGCATGCGTCAGCGCGCGCGCCTGCGTGCGGGTGTATATATGAGTAAGTGGAGATTGTGGATGTGTGTGTGTGA
>CM031605.1:56706549-56709049 GCA_018398815.1 Conus ventricosus
GTGTGTCGCTGTGTGTGTGTGTGTGTGTGTGTGTGTGTGTGTGTGTGTGTGTGTGTGAACGCGCGCGCGTGCGCGCATTTGATCTTCATGACTGACAGTGAGAATCATGGAGAAGCGTTTATGTGTCATTCTCTCTCTCTCTCTCTCTCTCTCTCTCCTCTCTCTCTCTCTCTCTCTCTCTCTCTTTAAATCTACTGTAAAATTATTTGCAGGTATGTTGTAGGGATGTAAAGAGGACCATTTATATACACTTAGATAACCACTTTAAGCATACACTTGCATAGTCACAGACATTCATGCATCTCTCTCTCTTTCTCCCCCCCCCCTCTCTCTCTCTTTCTCTCTCTCTCCTTCCCCCCTTTCTCTCTTCGTCTAATATCACAGATGTGAACAGACGTAAAACTAAAATGCTACTATCTCTCTCTCTCTGTCTTACTCATTCCCTCTCTCTCTGTCTCTACCAGATTTCTTCTGTCTGTTGCTCATTGACTCTGTGTCTCTGTCACTATGTCTTTTTTGTTTCTGTGTCTCACACTCCCTCCCCCCCTCCTCTCTCTCTTTATGTGTGGGGGAGGGAGGGGGATAGGGGGCGCACGCGGATATGTGTTTGTGTGTGTGCATGATAAAAGAAAGGGATACCGACGGATGAACTGGAACACACACACACTCTCTCACTCACTCATTCACTCACTCGCACACACCAAAATCTGACTTAACTCTAGTTTAAATCCTGTCCGATCTTTTTTTTTTTCCCGTGCACAATTTAATCCAATCTACCTCTTTTTATCCATCTTTCTGAAAACAAGGTACGAGAGAGAGAGAGAGAGAGAGAGAGAGAGAGAGAGAGAGAGAGAGAGAGAGAGAGAGACGGAAACAGACAGACAGAGAGGGAGAAAGAGAGAGAGAAAGGATAGTTTATCCTACACTGTCAGGTGTTACCTTCTCTCGTAAGGTAATGTCTTTCACTCGCGTCTGTTGGTTTTTCCTGTCTGTCCGCAGGATAGCACACACACACACACACACACACACACACACACACACACACACACACACACACACACACACTAATGGGGAAAAGATAAATGATACTGAAAAAAAAAAATCGATTTAACGGCTTTCGGTGAAAAGATGATACGTGTGGCATGGGGACGAACCCTTGACATTGTGCTGTTGATCCTGGATCCCGGGATCCGTTTTGACTTTGGCCGACGCGCTCTGCCGATTGGCCCTTCTCGCTAATACCCTCAGTTCTGGGTCTTCTTCTTCTTCTGCGTACGCAGGCTGATACTCCTGCGGACACTCCCTGTATAGACAGGCAAGTGTTAATCATAACTGCCGACCAAAGGGAGAAGAGTTTTGTATGTATGACCGTGTTTTATCCCGCCATTAAGGCAGCCATACTCCATCTCCGGGGAAGTTGCATGCTATGTGTGACGTGTCATCCATACCAACGGCCAAACTGGTCTTCTCTTCCAAAAGTTGATGATGGGATTTTACGTGTGTGCAAGATGTTATGCGTGCGTTCACACACGGAACCTCGGCTTATAGTCTCATTCGAAGGACTGTATGGGAAATGGAGTCAGAACCAATGTTAACTCCGAGGGAAAAATCCCCCTATACTGAAACGACCCGGCGGAGATTCGAACCCGCAACCCTTGGATTACGAGTCCGGCGCTCTACCAACTGAGCTATTCCGGCCCCCAGTTCTGGGTCTAACTTCTGCAGCAAGGGCGTTGTTATGATGATCGGAGAGTGCTGCGGGTGCGGTTGCGGTGGTTGATTATTGGGAAAATCCTGTCGTTGTTTGTTGGTTTCGTTATTGTTGTGGTGGTGGTGGTGGTGGTGGTTTTTGTTTTGTTTTGTGTTGTGAACTGTTTTGTGTGTTGGTTGATTGTGGGAAAATCCTGTCGTTGTTTGTTGGTTTCATTATTGTTGTTGTTGTGGTGCTGGTGGTTTTTGTTTGTGTTGTTAACCGTTTTTGTGTGTTGGTTGATTGTGGAAAAATCCTGTCGTTGTTGGCTGGTTTTGTTATGGTGGTTTTTGTTTGTTTTGTGTTTAGAACTTTTTGTGTGTGTTGGTTTGATTGGTTGGTTTCGTTATTGTTGTTGTAGTGGTGGTGTTTTTGTTCGTTTTGTGTTGTGAACTGTTTTGTGTGTTAGTCGATTGTGGGAAAATCATGTCGTTTGTTAGTTTCGTTATTGTTGTTGTTCTGGCGGTGGTGATAGTGGTTTTTGTTTGTTTTGTGTTGTGAGCCCAGTTTTGTGTGTTTATAGTTAAAGTTTTAGAATACCGATAATGGATTTCCCGCATTCGTTGAACACATACATATCCGCGCTCGCACTTCTCTCTCTCATACACACATACTCACACACACGCACTCAAATGCGTGTTTAGAGATATCGTTGTAAAAGTATGCAAAGAATGCACTTCAGTACACCCAACAATCACAAAATATACTTTCGCAACCATTGTTTTTGGTTTTGAATTCCGAGTCAACCAA
>CM031605.1:56722827-56735327 GCA_018398815.1 Conus ventricosus
ACTCGCTGTGCCAAATTGGCTGGATGAGTTTGATCCGGGCGTCGAGGCTCGGTTGACCAGACATCGAGGCGTCGGTCAGCTACTTAGTCCGTCCGGCTAGACAGACCGTCTCCGTGGAACCTCTCCCCTATGCTTAATTGGCTGGATCCGACGCATGGGGCCGTCTGCCTGATGCCCAGAATATTTGAGTTAGAGCTTATGTCCGACTGGGCTGGTGGCGATTGACCCCGAGTTTGGTTGTGTTGAATTTTGACCGTGACAGTGTGTGTGTGTGTGTGTGTGTGTGTGTGTGTGTGTGTGTGTGTGTGTGTGTGTGAAGTCACTATACTGCAGAAGCTGGCAAGTGGAGTGTCAGGGACTGATTCATAGCGACACAAGTTCTTCATAGAAATTTGCTCTCTGTTGACCAAGACTCTTTGTGCACAGGGCTAACCCATTGAGAATGATTTTCTTTTTCAGAAAAAAAAGAAAGAAGAAAACATGGATATATATACATACATGTGTGTGTGCGTGTGTGTGTGTGTGTGGGGTGTGTGTGTGTGTGTGTGTGTGTGTGTGTGTGTGTGTGTGTGTGGACGGGTTACGTACAACCAAAGAAGACTGCTTCATATAATTTGCTTTTGCTTTGGGTTTGGCAAAAACTTGTGTGTGTGTGTGTGTGTGTGTGTGTGTGTGGTGTGTGTGTGTGTGTGTGTGTGTGTGTGTGGACGGGTTACGTACAACAAAGAAGACTGCTTCATATAATTTGCTTTTGCTTTGGGTTTGGCAAAAACTTTTTTCATCATGCATTTCCCACGAGTAGTCAGAATGCCTTTTGGTGGAGAGCTTCCAACAGAATGAATTATGACAACAAAGGCACATGCATCATTTAAAGAAATGCATGGACAAAAATCAGGTTTCTGTGTGTGCGTGCTTGTGTGTGTGTGTGTGTATGAATGCGTGTGTGTGTGTGTGTGTGTGTGTGTGTGAAAAATAGTAAGAGGGGAATGTTGTTGACAAGCCCGGAAGTGATCTTGCATCATCATCCAGGAATATAATTAATATATAATTGTTGGCTGAGTCATATAAAGATCAACAACGACAACGAGTGGCGTACAACCAATATGCGGAACCACTGTTCAGTTAGTCATTTACATGGTAGAAGGTTGTTCTGAAATGTCCTTCCAGCCTGTCTTCTGAAGCCACTAGAAGCATTGAGCCGCTTCTTTGTGGCATTGGGAGCAAATTGTGAGTTGGTATTCTCAGGGCCAGGATGCATTCGTCATATAGGGGAGGCATAGGTGAGACTGGGTGATGAGTGTGGTAGGGCTGACTGTGAAAGTGGACCTGGCTTATGACCTGTGCACCAGCTGCCACAGACTACTCGGTCAGCCTACAAGTGGGTGTGAGTGTCAGGCGTAGGCATGAACTCCAAAATGTCAGGTGATGCTTTGTTGGTGATTTAAAGCACTGTAGTCAGAAATCACAGTGATGATGGATAAGATAAGATAATGTTGCTTATAGCCCAGCCACAGTGATGATGGATCTTTGGGGATAGTGTACTCTTCCACTTATAGATCATGTTCTTTTGGGGGAAACTGTTTGTGGCTTGGTTTCAGTGAAAGACTCTTAAGAAGTTTATAATGTAATTAATCCGCCAAACATTCATGAAGAAACGAATCACAAGACAAAACATGACACATTTGATTTCGACTGCTTTCTTCAAGCAGGATGAACAAAACTCTGGACAACGAAAATGAAGAAAGAGCAATCACTTATCTGGTCAAATTCGGCGCAAGATGGGCGTTAAATGAAAGAGTCTGAAGAGGTCTTTTGTGGACCATCGGAACACCTGCCTTTGTTGAGATTATCTTGATTCACTGCATAAGTTGTATGCACACGCATGAGTCCCAGTCGGCTGACAAAACTAGACTCTGATGAGGTGATACAAATTGTATTGTTTTCAAAACAGATTTCAACAGCCCACATGTGCTGCTAAAGAAGGGTTCCGTATTCCTATTTGAATGCTCTCTTTTCCCGTTCTCTTTTTGTTGTTGTTGTTTATTTCCCTTTCTCCCATCATTGTTTGAATGATGTAGGATTTGTCAGCATGTACTTATTTTCCTCCACTTCTTATTTGTTCAGCTTTGCTCTGGCAAGAGCAGTGGGCCTAAGTAAGTAAGTAAGTGACAGTAAAGCCACTCTGCACAATCCTTAGCTGATGTCAGCACTGATGGGACTGAGAATGATGGAGTTGTGAAACAGAAGATCTTCTGTTCATCATTCTGACCATTTTACCTCCCCTGTGACCTTTGATGGATCTCAAGCAGAGGCTAAAAGATTTTCTCTTATACTGTTTATTCTTCCTTTTGATTGAGCTCAAGCAGAGGCTGAAAGATTTCCTCTTATACTGATTATTCTTCCTTTGCTGATTTTTTATTCCCACCTTACTGTACTGTGAACGTTTTTGTTTACCTATTAGCTTGTAGAACTTTAAAAAAAGAAAAAAATAACAAAATAAATAACATAAAATAAAAGAGAAAATCTGGATTTGCGTGCGTGTGTGTGTGTGTGTGTGTGTGTGTGTGTGTGTGTGTGTGTGTGTGTGAATGCGTGTGTGTGTGTGTGTGTGTGTGTGTGTGTGTGTGTGTGTGTGTGTGTGTGTGTACCTGTTGACAAAATCAACTTTGACAAGGTGACAGCCCTCACAGATAGGGAAGGGGCAAAGGTATGCACCTGTCTTCTTCAGTTGTATTCTGTACACCACTTTATACACTACATTTCCAGAAAACACACCCAGTGAAAATAATCTGAAGTTTGTTAAGGAGAAATCCACTTTCTGGGTGTATGTTGATGGGCTGACTGTCAGTGTGCCAGTTTAGAAACTGTTAGTGTTAGGCTCCAACACCCAGATGTAAGGCTACCTTCATTGTCATACCAGATCACATTCAAATGCAAGTAATGTTCTGCTAACAGTGGATAAGCTCTTTCAGTATGGAAGCTGCGGAGAACACAGAAGTATCCATAGTACACCAGTTTTCAGGAAAATACTCTTGTTGTTGTTTTTGTGTGTGTGTTTTTCCCCCAGGAAAATACTCTTGTTGTTTGTTCAGGAAAATACTCTATTGTTTGTTCAAGAAAATACTCTGTTGTTGGTTCAAGAAAATACTCTCTTGTTTGTTCAAGAAAATACTCTATTGTTTGATGAGAACCACTCCCACAGCCAGTTCAGGACAGACAGGTGTGCTGGGGGTAGAGGGTGGTTGGTTGTATTGTAAGAGAACAGTGGATGCCAGGAGATGTCACACCATCTGTGTGGGTTTCTGTGTGTTGCAGACTGGAGTAGAGGAATCGGCACTGGAGAGTGGGGTGTCGATGAGCACTGACGCAGACTGGAGTAGAGGGTAGGCAGTGGAGAGCAGGGTGTCGATGAGGACGATTTCAGACTGGGGTAGAGGGTAGGCGCCAGAGGGCAGGGTGTCGATGAGCACCGTCGCAGACTGGGGTACAGGGTAGGCGCCAGAGAGCGGGGTGTCGATGAGGACCGTCGCAGACTGGGGTAGAGGGTAGGCGGCGGCCTGGGGTAGGGTGTCGATGAGGACCCCTGCGGGGTGTCGGGGGCCCAGCCATGCACGGCGGGGACAGTCCAGCGCGGGGCAGCACGGAGGAGGACCGGGCGGCAGGGGTCACCATCACCTCCATCACCGTAAGGGCCGCGACCCTGAGCGCCTCATCCAGCTCTGTGTCAAGGCTTTCTGTGAGTCCTTTTTTTTCTTTGCTTCTTTGCTTTTTGTACTCCCAGTTCTTATAGAACAGGGAGTACTTTACAATGGGAACGAAGAAATGCTGTCTGTCTGTCTGTCTGTCCGTGGTCAAAATGTGTTCCACTTGCTCCAGACAAAACTTCTGAGCCGATCTTTCTGAAAATTTGTAGATATGTTCATTATGGGTCACGGATGATGCACAATGTTTTATTTTACAGTTATAGCCGTTACTAACGGCTATAATGGCCTGTAATGGTTTTTCTTTTTATGGAATATCTCAGAAAGTACTTGGCCGATCTTTCTGAAAATTTGTAGGTATGTTCATTATGGGTCACAGATGATGGCCGATGTTTTATTTTACCGTTATAGCCATTACTAATGGCTGTAACGGCCCAAAACGATTTTTCCTCTTTATGGAATATATTACGCGTATTCAAGATAAACTGGGAGTACGTTTATATGCTTTGCATCTTGTTTGTTTGTTTGTTTGTTTTAGTGTTTATCTCTCAGCGGCTCATCCAGCTCTGTGTCCAGGCTTTCTGTAAGTCTGCACAGTCTGTTTTTCATTTGTATGTTTTATTGTTTTATCTTCCATGAGGTGACCCTGACTAGATTATCATGTCACAGTGAAAGAGAGCCTGTCGTAAAGCAAAAAAAAAAAAGAAGAAGAAAACAAGAAGAATGGGAATAGCGACTGTATACATAGAAAGTGAGAAGCCATTGGCACAAAGATGTTGATTGTTTACTGTTAGCCTCTTGAGAATCCAGGGGTGTCCGTCCACTCCTGTACTGCCCTGGGAAGGAAGGAGCACTGCTGATGCAGTGTTGAACACTGGGCAGCAGAAAACTGTTGACTGTTCTTTTTGCTGGCGAGATGTTTGCTTGCATGTAGTGTGTGTGTGTGTGTGTGTGTGTGTGTGAGTGTGTGTGTGTGTGTGTGTGTGTGTGTGTGTGTACATGCGTATGTGTGTATGTGCATGTGCAGTTTCCTTACTGTTTGTTGAGCTAAAAGTTGTATAAAAATTTCACATCAACACTGCAGTGGCCTTTTTTTTGTGTGTTTGGAGGGGAGTTGGGTGGGGTGTGGCACCGCTGCCAACCATCCCCTGTAGCTCCACACTGTGCTGTTTTCAGCGGAGGGCGAGCTGGGGGACCAGGAGGAGTTTGTCAACGTGTTCTTCTTGATGCACCAGTGGTTCATGACCTCAGAGGATCTGGCTCAGGCCTTCATCGATCTGTATCCTTTCCTGTCGCTGCCTCATGCTTGGGGGGTGGGGGGATGGGAGTGTGGGTTGGGGTGGGGGGGGGGGGCGTTGGGGTGTCAGTCATGTTCAGCTTGACTTGAAGCTGCTTCATGGGTCGCACAGCAGACTGGTTCCAGGGTCTCAGGTTTAAGGCTATGTGTTATTTAATGTTCTGTATTATGATTTGTGTTCAGGGAGAAATGTGAGCCAGGTAGGTTAGTTAGTCAGTATTATTTTTTTAGGTTTTGCTGGCTTTGAATCAAATTCAGAACAAAAAAAAGTTATGTTTTCTTCACATTTCATTAAACATATTTCGAAAAAAAGAAATGTAGTTAAAAAAAATAGTGAGAGAAAAAAGCGCTCAGTGTTGTATTGTTTTGTCGCTGATCCGAGTGTTGTCATCTGATTACAATACTTTACATAAGCACGACGCTGGTTCTCTTGGGAGGGGGAGGGGGGGGGGGTGGGGGGGTGGATGGACTGCACCCACTGAAGACCATGGCCATGGTTTGGGGAACAAGGTCCACTCCTCCCTCCCTCCCCAGAGCCCTCTGTCCAGCAGGATAAGTGATTTTGTCTCCCAGAGGTTGCCAGTAGTGTGTGGGTAGACTTTGAAAAGACGCTGGTCTGAGCTGGTAGTATTCAAAGTCATACTGTGGTGAAGACTGTTGGTACAGTGGCCCTGAAAGACCAGTGCTGTTAAGATTCCCTCTTTGTAACATGTCCTCCACTCCTCTTCCCCAACCACACCATTTTTGATTGATTGTTTCTTCTTGTTTTGTTTGTTTGTTTTTTCTTTGTTGTTGTTCCACCTTTCTTCCTATGCAGCCCTGCCACCCTTCTCACCAACCCCCCCCCCCCCCCTCTCTCTCTCTCTCTCTCTCTCTGTCTCCCGTCCCTCATCCCAGTAGCATTACTCCCACACCATCACGCCGGCTCCCCCGTGCACAGCCACAGCCAGTTCATCCTGTCGCAGCCTTGGTCGGCATTCCACAGAGAGCAGGCAGCGTTGGGCCGCCATGGGGTAACCCACCAGAGATGACACTGCACTGCTGTTGAGTCACTTCACCTTATGCCAGACACCACATACCACCGTGCACTGCTGCTGAGTCGCTTCAGCTTACGTCAGACACCACGTACCACAATGGACAACTTGGATTTCTTGGTTGCAAAGCCAGTGTGAGTGCATCCCCATCTGGAGGACATGACCACGTCCGTCCAGTGACAGTCCCCATAGACTTGCTCATTCCGGCAACCTTTTGAACATGACAGGTTGTAGATGGAGAGAGGAAATCAAAACTGAGGTTATGAGAGCAGAGGCATGACGGACCACACAATTTAATTCCATCGTTAGTGCTGATAGATGAGGAGGAGGAAGGCGCTGCCCAGTTCCATTCTACTTTCTAGCCTGAGACTGCATGACATTGCTGTACTCTCAGCTTACTTTCATGATAATCCCAGCGTCAGTCACTCCCAGGAGATACAGACTCCTGCAGTGTTGGTCACGACATTTGAGCAGCACATGCAGAGACTCGATCCATTAGGTGGAACTTGACGGCATGGTTCTAGTCTTCCCAACAGAGCCCAAGGCATGTCTGGAGATGTTTGTATTCTACCATATACAGAGTGCTGAGGGGGGGAGGGGGGAGAATTTATTGAAGCGGAGACGGCATCATAAAGAAGGGCTTTGGGAGGAAAGACGTAATCAAATCAGTACAACAGGGTTAGGCTCCAGCCAATGGCTGTACTATAGGCAGAAATGAGTGGCCTGAGAGTAATGCCACTTTGAAGGCATAGAGGATGTCACAGCGAAAAAGCAACAACACACAAAAAGTAACCACTTCTGTACAGCTGGTTTCAGATGCAAGTGCTTTTCTGTGCAACAGGTTTAGGTTACATCCAACATCTGTAAAAACAGGCTTTCATTGCTACTGAGTGTTTGTGCAACAGGTTTAGGTTACATCCAACATCTGTAAAAACAGGCTTTCATTGCTACTGAGTGCTTGTGCAACTGCTTTGTGTTTACAGTTTGTTTCTCTCTCTTTGTCTTTTTTTTCTGTGCTGTCTTACCTTCTTTGCCACCACAGTGGCATTGCACCCATGCCCCTCATTCCCACTTCTCGGTCTGCAGCCACAGCCCAGCTCAACCTGCCACAGCCCTGGCACCGGCAGTCCCACAGGGAGGAGTCGGTCATTATGAGTCACTTCAGTGGTATTCAATGGTGCCTGTTCTGATCCAACATACACAGGACACCACCTGCTAAGCCCTCTTCTGATTACAACAATTGCTTTGTTGCGGAGTCAGCGTGAGTGATCTGTCTCTTCAAAGGGTGCCAGAAAGTTAATAATAATGTCAAAGACCTCTGGCAGGAGGTGTGGAACACACAGATGGATAACAAACTCTTTCAGATCTGTCCAAACCTAAAGGAGTTCCTCTCATCCACGTCTGGTTTTCTTTCTTTCTTTCCACGTCTGGTGGTCGCAAAGAAGAAACGGTTCTGTGCCGGCTGCACACCGGCCATTTGTATTTTACTCATTCATACCTTTTAAAGAGTGAAGAAACTCCGTGGTGCATTTCATATCATGTGCCACTCACAATGACACATATTCTTTTAGAATGTTGGGACTTGCATGGTGTGAGACACAACCATTTTACAGCAGATTCCATGAAAACCTTGTTCAAAGATGTTCCACCTGACGCGATCTTTGAATTGTTGAAAGAGGTTTAACATTTTTCATCGGATCTGAGATTTTATAATGGAAAGATTTTTAACAAAATTTCGGATGGGTTTTTAGAAGATATATTTTAAAGAATTGTGTGAATGAATGACTTATGAGTTGATTTTAACGTGGTGACAGCCCTGATATGGCCCTTTGCGGTCGGCTGGGCTATAAGCAGCATTACCTTACCTTACCTGTTCGACAGTCCCCGTGAATTTGCTGATACCCGTGAACTTACAGAGTACAACGACCATAGACACAGAGAGGCAGTTGAAATGAAGGTCACCATGCCAGCAGCTGATGAAGGGCCAAAGAATTTACATTTTTTTTTTTTTTTTAAATGTTGATCAGTGAGGATGAGGGTCATGGAGATACTCCTTGGATTTCTCTTCGGATCTGGACTGGATGTTTCAAATTTTCGAATTGTGCTACACTAGTAAAAAGTTGTTATTTATCATTACGGTCATCATCACAGGCTTTTGGTGGTTGCCAAAAGATGAACCAAGGGCAGAGGAATGAGCCTGGTGTAACAGGGCATCAGGGAAAGGGTTTGACCTCAAATGACCTTGACCTTGGCCTCAGTTATCAAGGTTGCGATGAGACGGTGAGCTGTGAGGATGGGGCCTGCCTCCACCTGCCCTCCTGCCCGCAGTGCCCCATCCAGCAGTACAAGACGCAGATCTGTCAGGCCGTCAGGTGAGCTGCTGGGAGTCTGCTCCGTGTCTTGTTTTGTGTGAAGGTGTCCAACCTTTGGTAGCAAACGGGATTAAACATGAAGAATCATGGAGCATTGCTAGTTGGGTCGTCCAGGCTTGTGAATGAGTGTGTGTGTGAGGGAGGGTAGTGGGGGCTTTCATTTTATGTCTTTTCACATCACTGTTTGATACTAGATGAAGAAGAGAGAGAGAGGAGGGTGGATGGGGGAAGAGAGAGAGGAAGGAAGGGAGAGAAGAAGGGGGAAAGAGTAAGAGTGAGTGAGAGTGTGAGCGTGAGTGTGTGTGTGTTTTTGTGTGTGTGTGTGTTGTGCACCTGTAAGTGCATGAGTGTTTGTTTATGTGTATTTGTGTGTGGATGCATATAAGATATGTGTGTGTGTGTGTGTGTGTGTGTGTGTGTGTGTGTGTGTGTGTGTGTAAGAGGGAGAAAGTTTAGATGTTCCCAAGTACCAGTACTGTACTCATGCTGTATGTGGATTGTGTTCTGTGACATGAGCTTTGCATGTGTATGTGTGTGATATCTGTGCTGTGTAGGATTTATTACTTTCACTTTGAATTTTGAACTATGCCTCCTCTGTGAGAAAACTTACAAGTATTAAGGATTGCTGGATACTATATATATCCCTGTCCTTAATGATAATGCTCTTAGTTGTTTTAGGCAGCTAGTTATTCCCACTCACTGAGTAAGTCCCTCCTCCACCTGAGACTCAGCATAGGCAAAGATTTAACAAGAATGTCTATTTACTTGTGTGTGTAAGGGTGTAGTACCTGAGCACTTTTATCGCTACTAGTGGATGATAAATTTGCCTCAAAAATGAGAAACTACTGAGGAGATGGTTTGAATCTTTCAGGCTGGATTTTGTTCTCTCTATTTTCACTAGGCACAGGCTGTGGTGTGACTGCTAGTCTTTTGGATGAGACTCTACACTGAGATCTGGTGTGCATCGGGCGCTTAGCACAAGTAACATAACCCACAATGTCAAGGGACTGCTTGCCGCCTGGCAAAACTACTCAGACAACTTCACTTTGATTGTGAAATTTATGCAAAACCCACAAACAGAAAACAGACGAAATGAGAAGGGTGCTGAGGAGAGTGCAGACCACCGCCGTCAAGATTGAACTGTCCCTGGCTCACTGGATTCAGGTTGTAATCCATATCCACACCAGATCTTAAAGTTTGTGCATGTCGGTGCATCTGAAAAGCCTGAATTTTTTTTTTTTTTTTTTTGAATGAGAGATGAATTCTTTTATGATGAATTTACAAAAAATGTGTGGTGAAAGAAAGTCGGGGGGAAAAAAAAATCATTGATCAGTCGGTTTACCCATCAAAAGTAACCATGTCCTGTTCACACTTAAAAGCAAGTTCTTGTCACTGCACTGCTTTTTCTTACTCTTTCAAACAAAACCCATCATCTTCACCATTTTCCCTGACAGTCGGTAATGCCAATTATGCTGAATAATACCTGTAATCCACTCCTGGTCATTACCATTTTTATCATTGTGTCAGCGCTCCTGCCTCCCCCCCCCCCCCCCCTCTCCCCCACCCCCCATCATCCTATTTAGCGAGTGACAGGAAGAAGTCGTTAACAGCTCATCCTGGCACCTGCAGCAACAGCAGCGTCATTATTACGGCGATTAACGAACCCTTCACCAGTCATACGAGCATCAGCCCTAGGACAGGGATTATTAACTTTTGGCGCTGATGGTGTGGTGCATGTTTGGCAGACACTGGATCGTGAACTTCCCGGTGCACTTTGACCTGGACGGGCGACTGACGGAGGTGATCAAGAACCTGGGCTCAGTGCTGCAGTCAGAGGGTAACTCCCAGCTCCAGGACCTCATTGACCTGTCCACTGTGTGAGTGCTGGCCCTGTGTGTGTGTGTGTGTGTGTGTGTGTGTGTGTGTGTGTGTGGTATGTGTGTTTGTGTGTGTGTGTGTGTGTGTGTCTGTCTGTATGTGTGTGTGTGTGTGGTATGTGTGTTTGTGTGTCTGTGTGTGTGTGTGTGTGTGTGTTGTGGCGTGTGTGTGTGTGTGTGTAGCTGTGGTGTGAAGTATGTCTTTGCGCTGCAGAGCGATGTTCATTTCTGTACTGCTGTGGTATGGTATGTGTCTTTGTATCACAGTGTTTTGTGTTGTCTTTGTACTGTGCTGTGGTATGGTGTGTGTCTTTGTACTGTGTGGTGTGATGTTTGTCATTGTACTGTGGTGTGGTGTGGTGAGTGTGTGACTTCACACTGTGGTGTGTGTGTCTCTTTGTACTCTGGTGTGGTTTGGTGGTGGTGGTGGTGGTGGTGGTTGTGTGTGTATGTGTGTGAGGGAGAGAGAGCATTTACATGGTGGTGTGATGTGTTATACATGTGTGTGTGTATGCATGTGTGCATGCGCGTGCATGTGTGTGTGTGTGCGTGTGAGAGAGAGCGCATTTACACAGTGGTGTGATGTACTGTACATGTGTATGTGCGTGTGTTTCTGTATTTGTATTGTAGTGTCTTGAGTTGTAAAGGAGCTGTGTGTATGTCTGTCTGTGTGTTTTCCAGTGTCTCTTTGTTTACATTGACATAGTGTGGGGAGCCATGAAGTGTGTGTGTGTGTGTGTGTGTGTGTGTGTGTGTGTGTGTGTGTGTGTGTGTGAGTGTATGTTTACCTACACACAGAGAGGCTTACTGCTTCACAGCACAGCATACCACACCATATTGTGCTGTGGAGTAAGCTTGTGTCCATCTGTCTGTTTGCAGTGTGGCGTGGTGCACTGTAGAACAATTCTGTGTCTGTGTTTGCACTGTTGTGTGCTTTGCTGTATAATACACTGATATCTGTCTGCCAGCGTTCTCACCGTGGTGCAGTGTCTTGTGTCTGTGTGAATGTGCATGCAGTGTGCTGGAGTGTGGGTTTGTCAAGCTTCGTGTCTGTCATATGGTTTGGAATAGACGTATGTGTGTCTGTGTTTGCCCTGAGGTGTGATATGCTGTGAAATAGTGTGTACGCATGTTTGTCTTAAATAAAAAACAAACAAATAAAGAAAAAGCGACTTTTCAGTATTCGAGGTGATGTGTAGATATGCGGTGTGTAAAACATCACATCATTTCATCCAGCAGCTGTTAAACGTCAGGGCATCTAAACTGCAGTAACTCAATGGCTTTGTCAAGCGTTAATAGACACAATTGGATACTGTTACTAGGGAGGAAAAAGTTTGTGGAAATTCCAAGATTGCATCAAGTTGGGTGATGAGGAGAACAGGTCAGAGCGGTTGTGTTTCCCTCTTCCGTCTGGGAGTGTCATGATGATTGTAGGGTAAGATTTCAGGATGAAGATAATGTTGCTTATAGCCCAGCCGACCGCAAAGGGCCACATCAGGGCTGTTTCAGGATGAATAATGATGACTCTTTCCTGTAGGTGTTGTTTCTATGATGAGCTTTGTAATGTGAGAATGAGGAAGCACCTGACCAGGAATGAGTCGTGTGTTTTTGTTTTGAGTATTCTGTGTGTCTGTGTGAGCATGTGTATTCTGGTGTGTTTGTGTGTGTGTGTGTGTGTGTGTGTGTGTGTGTATGTGTGTGTGTGTTTGTGTGTGTGTGTGTGTGTGTGTGTGTGTGTGTGTGTGTGTGTGTGTGTGTGTTTGTATGTATGTGTGTGTGTATGTGGGTGTGAGTTAATGTGCACATGCATGCTTGAGTGCATGCATGTGTTTGCATGTGCATGTATGAGTGTGGACTGAAGCTTACCTTATCAGGTAAATTCTAGCTGAAATCTTGATAGAACATTTTATTCAATGATTGCTTTCAGGAAAAAAAAATCTGTGCTATGGATATAAGACAGTGACATAGAATATCAGACACTTATGAACATTGTGAAGCTCTATACACTATTGAAAGATTCCTGCCCAAGCATCTTGCATTACTAGACTTTGTAATCCAGTGTGGAAAATTCTGTATACTGAAGAAGCAGGGAAGAAATGTGAAGATCTCAGACAGTGATCATGAACAGACTCAACAGAAGGTCAAAAGTAGATTTCAAAGTGAAGTGGCTGCAGGTGGAAATTGAAACACATTTCTAAAAGGAATTTAAAGTAACTCCG
>CM031605.1:56740327-56750327 GCA_018398815.1 Conus ventricosus
CACACACAGACACACACACACACGACACACACACACACACAGACACACACACACACACCACACAGACACCACACACACACACAGACACACACACACACAGACACACACACACAGACACACACACACACACAGACACACACACACAGACACCACACACACACACAGACACACACACAACACACACACACACCACACACACACAGACACACACACACACACACACACACACACAGACACACACACACAGACACACACACACACACACACACACAGACACACACACACAGACACACACACACACACGACACACACACACACACACACACACACAACACACACACACAGACACACACACACACACGAACACACACACACACACCACACCACAACACAACAACACACACACACAGACACACACACACACAGACACACACACACAGACACACACAACACACACACACACCACAGACACACACACCACAGCACACACACAACACACAACACACAACACACACACACACACCAGACACACACACACAACACACACACACACACACACAGACACACACACACAGACACACACACACACACAGACACACACACACACACCCAGACACCACACACACACAGACACACACACACACACAGACACACACACAGACACACACACAGACACACACACACACACACAGACACACACACACAGACACACACACACAGACATGCTGGTTTTCATCATCATCAGATCAACACCATCACAGGAGGCTCATTTATTTTGTAAGTCTTGAGCACAAACTCTGTTGATTAAACCATACATGTGTAGCCTTCAGATAATCTAAACCTGATAAAGGAATTCAGCTGGCATGTATTCCCCCGCTGTTAAAAGGCTTGCGTTTTGATTTGGGGTATGTGTTTTTCCACATTTCTTGATGAAATGAAAAGTGTGGAGAGTAAGAGTGGGGAGAGGGTGGTCAGTCCTAGTTCAAGCATCTTTACTTTTGTCCATTTTGAAAACATCATCCCCAAGCATTCATCATCATCATCGCCTATTACCCCTCCTGGGGTACAGGCCGCCAACCAAGGACCTCCAGGCATCTCTGTCCTGGGCTCTTTTCTCCAGCTGGTTCCAAGTCATCCCCATGTTTCTGATGTCTGCTTCCAGGTCCCTGCGCCAGGTGTTCCTTGGCCGACCTCTTTTTCGTTTTCCTTGGGGTTCCATGTTAGGGCTTGTCTGGTGCTGTTGCTTGCAGGCTTCCGCAGCGTATGTCAATCCAGCCCCAACATCGTTTCTTGATTTCCTGTTCTGCAGGCACTGTAGTTCTCCAGGTTTCCGCTCCATACAATAGAAGGAACTGTCGGTCAACACCAAAGTCAGACTTTTCAACGCCAACATCAAAGCAGTTCTATTGTACGAAGCCAAGCATTAATAGGTGAATGAAAATGATTAAGATGAAAGCACCACCACCACACACCCCAAAGGATAGGATAATGTTGCAAACCACCCCCAAAAAAACAACAACAAAGAAACAAAACAAATGACTGGCAGTTGAACAGAGAATCTAGCGAAGGATCTGCATGGGTTATTTACATGAACATGATAATCAGCAGACTTTAATGATGTTGATGATATTAATGATGATAAATAATGCTGATACATAATGGATGCTCTTTTGTTGCAACATCTTTGCCTTATATGTGAAATCATAACAGAGGAAATATTCCAGTACAGTGAAGCAGTAAGCTTGTGGAAGTAAACTAAAATACAAGCTTGAAACTTTGACAGCTACATGTGATGAGGAACACAGGGAATGAAGACATCTAAGACCGCTACTTGTCAAACCAGAAGCGGGTCCAAAGCACCTGTACTGTTGGAGTAAACTGGTTCATTGCCACTCCATGTTTAGGTTCGATCCCCCTGCTCTGCTCACACACACTGGATCGCTGTCACACACTTCAAGAGAATGATCTCATCACGTACCTACAAAAAAATTCCTGTGTTTTAATAAAAAAACATTATTGCCCAACGTCTGTAAGAGCTGCATGAAACACATAATTTCTTTTCTTTTCTTTTTTTTTTAAACTTTTTTTTTTTTTTGCTGTTGGTTCCCAGCATGGAAGAAATGTACGTGTGTTGTTGACAGCATCTTCGGGAGCTGCAGAACTTCAACACGCTGATGGCCATCATCGGTGGCCTGTCCCACAGTGCACTGGCCCGACTGTCCAAAACCATCGCCTGTCTTCCATCCGAGTCACAGAAGGTGGGTTCAGTGTGGTGTGGCTGGGTGGGGAGAGGAGGTACTGTTCAGTTTGGGTTGGTTGGTTGGTTGACGGGCTGGTTTGTGTTTTGTTGGTGTTTTTGACTGCACTGTCAGATCTGAAATGGTATATCATTATGCATGTCTTTTTCACAGGCTGCATTTAAATGATCAGTATGAAGTAGATTTTGGAGATTTATCGTTTGTTTTTTGTAGTGTTGTTTTTTGGTGGGTTTTTTTTTTGGGGGGGGGGGAGGGGGGCTTAGAATCTGGATTGCACCATTTGTTCAAAAAGAAAATATAACACAAGAAAGCAACAACAACGACATCAACAAAACAAAAAAAAGGAACAATGAAAAAAGTTCTCTGTCAGGACGTGCGTCACCATTGAGAATGATTTTTCTTTTTTTGTGTGTGCAAGTTTACCTCTCATTGAGGGTCATCCTTGTCATTGCTTTATAGACTTGTTTTTCTAGAACGCTATTCTCTTTTCCTCCTCTAGTCCAGACCCACTTTCATTTCAGACCCAGTTTTTAAAGATTTTAAAAAGTCATTGTTGCTAAGTTTCAACATGCAAATCTTTTGCTACCACAGAATCTTGGCACTAACAGCAAAGGTTTTAAGAGCCAGCGTTTTTCTCTCAGTCATTGTATTTATGCTTAAATACAATGATCTTTTTATATGCATAGACATACCTGTTTTTGAAACTGCATGGAAAATGTGTTAATATCCATGTGATATTTCCCCTTTGATGAAATGTCGTCTTTGTGCTGTGTGTCTTTCAGCTCCTCACAGAGTACACAGAACTTTTGTCCTCCAACAACAACTTCAGCAATTATCGCAAAGTCTACCACTCCTGCACTGGCTTCAAGATACCCATTCTGTGAGAATTTCCTTTCTTCCTTCTCTCTTCTTCATACCTATATCTCAGAAATGCATGCGCAAAGTGTTTGGATGACTTGGCTAATAATCTAACGTATGTGATGAATGTAAATGAGGAACCAGAAATTCTGGGAGTGGCAACTTTCGTTCAGCCTTTCTGGGTATCCTCAAAAAAAAAGATGGCAATAGTCAGGACCCTAATAGTAAGAATCCATGTAATTAGCAATTTGTTGTTGGAGATCATGACGATTCATATGAACTGCTTTGCTCATTGAGAAATGAATACTGAATGGCTGTTTCCATAATACAGTATCACAGGCAACAGCAAAAGTTTTGGTGTTGTGTGCAAAAATCTCAAATGATTAGATTAATTGATTATGACTTTTGCTTGATGATGAGTATGCTGATTGTCAGTTTTGTTTTAAAAACACATTCACCATGTTCAACACTTTTTGGGTGGTGCTGGTGGTCAACATCGGTAGATAGCCGCAGTGCAACAATTTTGAAAATAACTTTTTTGGGGGGGTACTGTTGTTACATTCTTATCATCAAGGGCAGTCATCCTGATTGTTGTCTGTGACTGACGCATGCAGGGGAGTGCACCTCAAGGACCTGATCTCCCTTCACACGGCCCTCCGGACAAGGTGGAGGGGGGGCTGCTCAACTTCCGCAAGATGGCGCAGCTGTCGGTGATCCTGCGAGAGCTGACCCACCTTCAGGGCATGGAGGACGTGCCTGTGGATGCCAACATGGACCTGGTCAACACACTCAGGGTGGGTGAAGGTCCTGTCTCGCATGCACAACCAAGGGATCATCTGCAGTGAACTTTGACCCTCATAAAATGACCCGTGGTAATAGCTGTAGGATCTTACTTTTTAGCATGTTAATGGGAAACTTTTTTTTTTTTTTGCTGTCATTTTGTTTCTGTCTCACATCTGTACCAGGAAAAAAAATCTGTCTAGTGGAACTATCCACATTGAAAAAGGCCAGGTGCACATAAAGAGCACCACAAAATAATGTCAGTCTCCCTTTTTCCTGTCTCTCTCTCTCTTCCCCCTTCTCTCTCTCACTCAGTCTGTCTGGCTGTCTCTCTCTCTGTCTGTCTCTCTCTCTCTGTTTGTCTCTGTTTTGTTGTTTATGTGTCTTCATCTCTGTCTGTCTGTCTCTCAAGTACCTCTATCTTCTTGTCTCTGTGGAAGATAAGATAAGATAATGTTGCTTATAGCCCAGCCGACCGCAAAGGGCCACATCAGGGCTGGTCTCTGTGGAAGTCTTTGAAAGTAGATACTATTTTTATGTTTACATGTGTAATTGTATGTATGTCCTTTCTTTGTGGTTTGTGTTCACATGTGTAATTGTATGTTTGCCTATTCTTTTTCCAGTTATCGCTGGACCTCCATTACACAGAGGATGAGATCTACGAGCTGTCACTGGCCAGGGAACCTCGAGGATCACTTTCCTCCGTGAGTAGTAACACATCAAAATCCATGAAACTGCAACAAGGTCTTGAAGACTGTATTGGTGGTGCCGGTCATAGGAACGCTTCACCTGTAACTGAGAATTCTGTCAGACCGTCAGCACTTGTGTTTATAAGTGAGCATCTCTTGCGTCAGCTATTTTGGATGGGATTGGGGAGGACAATGAATGACCCAGGGTGATCGCTTCCTGAGTAAAACAAGGACGCACACCTTCAAGGCCATGATTCTGAGCAGTGTTCGTTTGCTGACATCCAGGTGAATAATGGAGGGAAACATGAGTCCCAAGATGTTCTCACCTGCATGCCTCTTCTGGTGCATTGGGGTATGGTGACCTGATACTGATAGCAACTTCTCTGGACATGGCAGTGCAAGGGGAAGGTGGAGTAGGGGGGAACCTGGGATTAAGGGGCTATGGGAAATGATACACCAGAGAAGAAAACTGTTTACCTTGGAATTCAAAGTTTTTTGTTTTGCAGAAAAATCTTACAGTCTTCTTAATGACTAAAGCTTTGAGCAAGAGAGAGAGAGAGTGTGTGTGTGTGAGTGTGTTTGTGTGTGTGTGCACGCACATGCGCTTGTGTGCAGAGTATGTGCATGTATATATTAAAGTATTTGATGTGTGTGTGTGTGTTTTTCTATAGCCGACAACTCCGACCAAACCAGTGGTGTTTGCGGACTGGCTAGCAGGAGTCAGCCCCCCAGATCCCAACACCATCAACAAGCATGTCCATGATATGGTGGAGGTGAGAAACTCGCTCTCTCTCTCTCTCTCTCTCTCTCTCTCTCTCTCCCCCACCCCTCTCTCTCTCTCTCTCTGGCTGGCTGGCTGTCGGTCTGTCTTTCTCACTCTCTCTCTCACACACACGCATGCATGCACGCATGCACACACGCACGCTCGCTTGCTCGCTCGCACGCACACACGCAGGCAAACACATACACTTTTTTGTCTAATATCACTTAACGTGGATAGACGTTAAATTGAAGAAGAACATACACATTTTTTTTCATGAGTATTAATGATAACTTTAGTAGTTGTTGGCAAGATAAAGTTTCTCTTAAGTTGTTTTTTTTTAATCCGTAGATTCGAACACATTTGGTTTCTCCCACACTCCGGGGTAAGTGTTGGTGCTTGTGGGTTTGTCACCAATAAACTTAAAAAATTCATTGAATCATTTCAGCAACTTTCTGGGTGAGCTCTGATCTTATGTCAATGAGTGATGTAATCTATTGCCTTAAACTGTATTTGCAGCATTCAGTGATCTGAAGCCATAGTGGCTTCGTTATTCACTGTGATGGTCCCCAAGGCAGTGTGTATAAAATGTGTATGTGTGTGTGTGTGTGTGCAGGCTGTGTTTAAGAACTATGACCATGACAAGGATGGCTTCATCTCCCATGGAGAGTTTGAGTCCATCGCTGGCAATTTCCCTTTCATCGACTCCTTCTGCGTCCTGGATGCTGATCAGTGCGTAACAGTGGTTTTGCTGGCGTGATTGCATTGGATATTGTCTGCCCCAACTACCATCATTCTCTGCCTCCCCTATCCTCACCCAATTACTGTGGCGATTTGTGTCTGGGATTTTTGTGACCAGGGATTATTTTGTTGTTGTTGTTAGTCTTTTTTTGTGTTATTTAAGTGCTTTGGAATTATTTTGAGAAGTGCCCAAAGTCTTCATTACTCTATTTCATCTCTCTGTCTCTCACTGTCTTTCTTTCTCTCACTCTGTCTTTTCTCTGTGTCTCTATCTATTTTTCTCTGTCTCTGTCTGTCTTTCTCTGTCTCTCACTCTTTTACTCAGTCTTTTTTTTCTGTCTTTGTTGCTCTTAGCCTCTGCCCTTACTCATCCAACTCTGTTTTTTTTTAATTCCTTCTCTCTGTCTCTTTCTCTTTCTTTCTTCTCCCCACAGCCCTGTCTCTCGCTGTGGGTTGTTCTCACTCTAAATATGTGTGTTTTCATCTCTCTCTCTGTGTCCCTCTCTCCCTGTCTTTCTTTTTCTTTCTGTTTCTCTCCACTCTCTGTGTCACTCCGATTGTCTCGATTTCTCCAAATCTCTCCCACCTCTGTCTGTATGTCTGTCTGTCTGGCTGTCTCTCTCTCTCTTTCTCTCTTCTCCCCCTTCTCTCTTTCTCTCTTTTCCTCTCTCCTCTTATTCATTCTCACAAACACATACTCTCTCTCAGCCTCTCTCCATCTGTCTCCTTTCTGTCTCTGTCTTTCTCAGTTTGTTGTAATTTCTCTTTGTGTTCTTGTCCTGTATTTCCCATTCTTCATGTTACGTTCACACCTAGTGCTGTTTCTCCACCACAACATTAATCGATAACAAACTGGAAGTTGATCAGTAACATGAAGTTGGAAGAACGGATTGGAGATGTGTTACTTGTCTCCTCCTGGTCATCCTCTGTGTGTGTGTGTGTGTGTGTGTGTGTGTGTGTGTGTGTGTGTGTGTGTGTGCGCGCGCCCATTGTCCCATCTCTCATTTACACCCTGTCCAGATTACAGCAGGATTTCTCAAGAAAGACGACATGAACCCTTGAAAAATTAGGTCATCTTAATTGGAAGATGAATCTGGTTCAGACAGAGTCTAGACCAGTGAACTGTCCAATTTGTTTATGTTGGTTTGAAAATACACAATTTTTTTTTTTTTTAAACATGTAGTATATCAGTTCATTACCTTGCTCCCCATAGACATATGCAAGCTGCATGTTGGATCATACTGTCGATAAATTTTCATATAAAACAGAGGTTCTTCATCCGTTTCACACATGATGCATTTAGGCTACAAGTGCTTTGAATAAGAGTCAGTGTTGAATGTGTGCAAGGAAAGTGCAGATGGTTGTTCAGGCTGTAAATTGTTTCTGTGATCTCATCTCTCCATTTGCACCTGTCTGCATTTTGTGGCAGGGATGGTATGATCAGCAAGGTGGAGATGAAGACTTATTTCATCCGCGCCAACTGCCACGCCCTGCGCAACAGCTTCAAACACGCCTTCCATGAGACCACCTACTTCCGACCCACCTTCTGTATCCACTGCACCGGGCTGGTGAGTCCTGCTGGAGGGGAAAGAATATTCTCTGTCTGTCTGAAATGAATTTCTGAGCATTGGATGGATGGGGTGGTGCCCTCAGGGTGGGAGAGCTCACTCATGCCGGCTCCACAACTAACAATTATTGCCCTTGGTAGGGGGGCTTAGTGGGCGGCGTCCTGCGTGTGCTGGATCAGAACAGGCACTACTTAACACCACTGAAGTGACACAGCAGCAGTGCAGTGTCTCCTCCGGTGGGTTGCCTCTTGACATTGACTGCTGTCTGTGGATTGCTGGGGCTGTGGCAGGCGGGGCTGTGGCAGGCGGGGCTGGGGCTGTCGATGGGGGGCTCAAAATGAGCGGTGAGGGTGCAGTGCCACTGAGGTGGCGCAGAAGATGAGAAAGAAAAGAAAAACAACCTTTGTGCAGAAATAGAAGATGCATTTTCTCTGTGTCTGTGGCGCGTAAAACGTTAAAAAGGTTCAAAGTCCCATAGCCTGTTGGCCGTAGGAGGCAATGAACTGTCAGAGGTTTACCAAGTCAAGAGCACGGCATGATTGAAAGCCGGCGCGTAAAATGTTAAAAAGGTTCAAAGTCCCATAGCCTGTTGGCCGTAGGAGGCAGTGAACTGTCAGAGGTTTACGAAGTCAAGAGCACAGCATGATTGAAAGCAGGGCCCATCCCTCTCCTACTGCCACCTTTAACCTTCCATGAACTGAATCAGGTTTTCACTTAATTCTGGGTGGACACAGAGGGTTTTTAAAACGAAGAAATTCAACTCCACAAATGGTTGGAACTCATGACTATCAGCTCAGTGGGCCAACGCTCTAATTATTGGACTGTGGCCCGCTCTGACAGGCATGCTGAGAAATTTAAAGTGTGTCATCTGCAGGTGTAAGATGTGTACTCAGCTGAAGAGGAAAATGTACCAATGTGTTTGTGATATGTACTTTAAGCAGCAACTATGTTCTGTGTGTGTGTGTGTGTGTGTGCGCGAGCGTGTGCGTGTGAAATATACACGAGCACAAGGAAAAAATGTATGGTGAGTGTGTGTGTGTGTGTGTTTTTGTGTGTGTGTGTATGTGTGCAATGCATACTAAGCAGAATAGGGAACTGTATTCTGTGTTTTTATGAGATGCATATAAGCAGAAGCAGAAGTTGTGTCCTCTGTTTTTATGAAATGTCTACTGAACAGAAGACGAAAATATATTTGCAGTGTAAATGAAATATATACTGAACAGCAGAGAGGGAAACCGCATCCTCTGTGTATGTAATACTTGTTAAACAGAAAGGGAAACTTTATCCTCTGAGTGTGTGTGTGTGTGTGTGTGTGTGTGTGTGTGTGTGTGTTTGAGCGAGCATGCGTGCGTGCATGCGTGAGTGAGTGTGTGTGTGTGTGTATATTTTGCAGCTGGGAAAATGTGTCATGTTTGTGGGAAATCTATAGCAAAAGTTCCATAGGAGATGAAGTATTATCCTAATTGTTCGTATGGAAATATACACAAAATGTTTAGCCAGGAAAAAAAAAAACATCCTGAGTGAATAAAAATGTATGTGTCTACACAGAAAAAAATGCATTCTGAATGGATGAAAATGCACACTAAGTGTTCTCTCACATTAGTTAAAGTGTACTACAGGGAGAAGATATCCTAAGTGTATGGCAGTATGTGCTCAGTGACCAATAAGAGAAGAAATATTCTGTGTGTACAACAATGTACTGTGTGTTACCGGAGACAACAATAGATCCTGTGTGCATGAAAGCTTACTACAGCTGATTCATCTCACCCTGTTTTAAAAATAAACTACTAATAGTAGAAGAAAAAAAGCAAATCATCAGTTTTTTAGTCTGGAAGGCTTGACAAAGTTAGAAAACAAAATGGAATTAATTGTTTTTGTTTGTTTAAAGGAAAAAACAACCTGAGAAATTAAATGTTTTTAGAAAAGGTAAGAAACACAATTTCAGAACACCAAATGTCCATCACAGTTCATTCCCTTGCAACTCCCTTGATGTGAACACATTCATGGACTTAGCACTGCCTTGCCTCTAAAAGAATCCCGTCACGTTTAACCAAGCCTGGACAGGTGCTAGCAAGTGTTTGAAAACACTGGTGGAGTACAGCCTCTCAGAAACAGCCGCCAGCAGTGTGCAAACACTGGGTCTCTAACAGGCTGGAGTCTTAACAGAAAGATAAATATGTGGGGGGGAGGGGGGGGGGGTGTTTGAAAGGGAAGAGTTTTTTAGTAAGAAAAAATTTATTGAAAGCTTTCACTTCAGTATTGGGTTTGGACAATACATGTACCACTGCTTTGATTTGCATACTACATAGTAGAAGCACAGAATCAAAGGAATGATGAGATTGGGGA
>CM031605.1:56755327-56917827 GCA_018398815.1 Conus ventricosus
TCTCACCCAAAGAAATGCACTCAGTGACTGGGCATCCATGTTTGAGGGTGCCTCTCCTAGTGGCCCAGGAATACAAACCAGCCAACTACCACTTTCAGTAAGCAAGGGATTATTACATTTTTGACATGCATGCAGAAACAAGTCAAATCTACATGCGTGTGCAGTCAACTAAATGCTTTCGTCAGTACTCCTCCATGCTGTCTTTACTCCTCTCTCCTTCCCTCCATGACCCAGAGATGGACAAAGTTTTAAGCATTTACAGAATGCCTTGCCACTCCAGTGTAAGGAGGTAGTAAAACTATGAGAGAGAGAGGAATTGGAAAGAGAAAGAGAGAGAGAGAGAGAGGGGGAATAATGTGTTTGTCACATCACCTGTTGATTTTGGGTGAAAGATCTCTGAAGAAGCTTCTTCATCCCTATTTTGGTTTTCAGTACACTGTTCAGTTCAGTTTGCAGGAATAGCTGTAAGGAAAAAGTACAGAGGCAAATTCTCACTGTTAACAAAATAATGGGCAATCCACAGAGGCAAGCATTCCAAGGAAAATGAAGGAATTTATTCAGTCAAGCTTGAAGGTTCTTTGTGAATGTAGACGATGACATCAAACTGCTGTCAGGGCTTCCGTGGCTGGTTTACATAGGGAGACCTGGAAATCTGACTTCAGGATACCAGGGAGTCCTCTTGAAATTGTGGAAGGTTGAAGAAATCAGCCGGTGCTTTCAGACATTGCTAACTTTGTCCTATCAAGAATTCCTGTAGAGGGAGATTTAAGCAGGAGGTGGAAATTGAGCTTTCAGACACTCGGATGTTGGTCAACTGGACTTGTTCAGATTTCAGAATGACGTCATGTACCTAATTAGTGTATCCCACAGACTTCTGAATGGAAGTTTTAGTCTGTTTAGACGGTCGGGGATGCACATCATTATGTGTGCCTACAGAAACCCTGGTCATGAATGTGTTGGCAGTCAGTGAGCTGTACTGTGAAATCAGAGCGGTTCAACGTGTTTCAGTCTGTGATGGACGGTGGACCCACATGCCTACATTCATCTTTTGTACTGTCTAATATTGTGTGAGGATTATGTAGAGCTGTGGTGAGCTTCTAGCGTAACAGTCTTCTGCCTGAAAAAGGGAGTTAAGTTCACTGGAGATGGAGCATGGCTGCCTTCATGGTGAAGTGATCAGAAGATGGTCACACTCAAAAACCGTCTCCCTGTGTGACGTGCACTTGGTCATGTATCACATGCTTGTAGGATGTTCTCTGGGTGACCCCCAGAGAGGTGAGGTGAGGCCAGAAATATCATTTCTGCTGAGAATGTTAGCAAAAGGCAAGAAAGATCATTTGTGTTGTGTTAAGAGACTCATGATTTTGCTCAGAATCAGATTGCCATCACTCCTTTACCTGATGCTATGAATGGGCAGCTTTCACCTTTTTCTTTTAATGGCAGGAATTTGTTGTGCTGCAGTTCTTCATTTATGACATTTGTGTATGTTTTGAGTTTATTATGTTTTTTTCCCGCTCCTGTATCAGCTGTTCTTTATAAGTTAGTAGTTATCTTTGAGCTGGCTTTTCTCATTTAATTCTCTCTCTCTCTCTTTCTCTTTCTCCTCCCAGTCCCTCCATTACCACTCATGTGTCAGTCAACAGCTGAAGTCTAATAGTTAGAGCTGTCATCCCACTTACGGGAAAAAAATGTAACTGAGGTGCAGAGTAGGGTTGGGGTTTTTTTTGCAACATTTATGGTAATTTGTCACAATGGAAATAAATGTGGCTGTTTACAAATAATTGATTTATTGGTCGAATGAACAAGGAAATGTGTTTTTTCCTTTGTGTTTTATTTTACCGTTGTACAGAACTGGTGTTGAGAGAAAAAAAAAACAATGAAAGTCCTGGGGTTGGTTTTGATGTGTTTCATTAAAAAAAAAAAGAAAAAAAAAAAGCAGAACATGGAAAAAGTAGTATGGAAAACAATTTGCATTTTGTGGGTATATGTGTGTTTGACTAAATCTTCATGATTTGTCATGATCAGATCAGAGTTTGCAGACTGAAGTTTTATACTGACTGCCATTGTTGGTCTTTTTTTTCTTTTTTTTTTTAGATTTTCATTTTCTTAGCTGCTGAATGAGAAATGCGATATGACTCATCAGTGTGTGTGTGTAGTTGTGGACAGTTGTCCTTAAAATTGAAATTTGAAGTTCAGTGATCATGATTGCCAGATCAGTGAACTGAAAAAATGTCAAAAGTCAGAATCAAACTGTTTTACCTAGAAAATGGTCCACAGGTATGAAACACTTCATGAACAAGACAAAACAGGAGAAAATTGTGAATGAAACACAGCAACTGTGCCAGTCCATGTATGTGTGTACAAATCCATCTCTCTGCGACAGACAAGACTAGTTCAATGTTGCAGTTTAATCAAGCAGCATGAGTTTGGTTTCTGCCCGTGTGCCCCATTGTTTTCACTATTTCCTAATCAAAGGTATCATCTCTGTCTGATAAAGTTTTGGCGATGTGAAAAATTTAATCTAAAGAACACACTGTGTTAGCCTGGATTGTGAATGATTGTTTTGTGAATTCACATATCTGTGTCTATCATTAAATTGCTTGAACCTTTCGTCAGTACATTCGTTTATAAGGCCAAGGTTTACATTCCCTTAAATAAGATTGTTTAACCCTGTAATTGACGGTGATCCAGCATGGTTCTACTGGAACCTACCTATGGAATCTCTCATTAAATCAGCATCAGTTGTGACGTAAATGCAGAGGCTAGGATTCACGGACTTGGAGGCCAATAGTTCACAAAAATACAAAGCAGTAGAGAACAGCAAGGTTAAAACTTGATTTTATGTTATACCAGTAGGACAAACACTGATTTTAGTTATACCAGTACGATAAACATTGATTTTAAGTTATACTAGTAGCATAAAGATTGAATTTAAGTTATACCAGTAGGATAAAGGTTGATTTTAAGTTATACTAGTATGATACGCATTGATTTTATGTTATTCCAGTTGGCTTTAAAGACTTTGTTGGATTTTTTTTCCATTTCTAATTAATGTTAAGAGAACAATTCAGCACTGAAGCAGATATTTATACAACGTTTTGGTCTTCTTCTGTCTTGTAGCTTGTCTCATGTGTGGAAGCAGTACAGTAAGTTGCTTCCTTTTTTTGGCTACTCCTCTCCTCCCCCCCCCCCCCCCCCCCCACCACCACCACCATTCCCCTGTTCCAACACTTTATTTTCACTGTTGTTAATATAAATATTGTAAAGTACGGACTGTTTTGTTTTTTTTTTGTTTTTTTCTCCTCGTATTGTTTGTATTCTTCCTTTTGCTTCAGAATGTTTGCACAAAGAATCAGGTGAAGACAAGTGGCAGCTTCTCTGGAGAGCATCCCTCCCCTCCCCCGCACACACACACACACACACACACACACACACACACACACACACCCCTATTCCACACCTCATACTTTTGGCACTGACAGTCGTCATTGTTTCAGTCAGTCAAATTTGTCGAGTACTATTGAATGGTGTCTTGTCTATACATTCAGACAGGGTGATAATGATGATTACAGTTAATAACTCTTTCATTCCTACTTTTCTATGAAACATTACTTCCTCTTGTTCCTAGATTCTTATAATGCGAGTATTCCCTTCATTCCTGGATTTATAGAGAGAAAAAAAAAGTGTAAAGTGAGAACTGCCACATATGCAGTAGCAATCCGGCCAGAATAGAGCGGCGACCACTTTCCCACTCTGTAGGGGCCATCTGGCATCCATTCCATTCATAAACACTGCCGCGCGAGCGACCCGGTCGTGACGTTGTACCGATAACGCAACTCGCGCGAAGTTCAAAGCGCTTACTGCGAGAACCAATTTTCCAGGCTGCAGGAAGGAAATTTGTGCTGCCCGGTTTTCCGGACTGCAGGAAGGAAGGGTAGGATTTCTGCAAACCAGAAAACCGGGTTGCAGGGATGAAAGAGTTAATCTGTTACATGTCTTTATCAGGCTCATAGAAATCTTAGATCCAAGCAAGCTTTCTGCACATCACAATTTACACACAAAATAAACAACATGATAAACATAAAAGAGCAAAGCTGATTAAATCCCAGCCCAGTCTCAGATGCATATACAATGTTTACATGGCATGAAAAAAAAATAAAAATTATATGAAACGTGTATCGGAACAGCCTGTTTTCAGAGCAAAATTTGGGCTTTATTTTTGCAGTCACAATTTTGCCCTTCAGTTTTTCTGTTTGTTAATAGCCCAGGCTGTTGTTATAAAGGTAATAAAATGAAAACAAAAGGTCTGTAAAATGGCCCCAGTAGTAGTATCTTTGAAATATTGTAGTGTTTAGATGATGCGCAAGATCAAACAGTTCTCTGGGCTCGCTGCTTTTCCATCTGGAGACCACAGACTTTGTCTTTCTCTCATCACTACCATTGTGCTCCTTCAGAAAAGTGACGCTATTGCTATGTAAAAAGCAACACTCCGTTCATGCTGGGAGCTGTATGACCACTTCGTACTGGGGAATGCTGGAACTGAAAGTGATATGGAATAAATTAGCAGGGTGGAGGTGGGGAGAGGGGATGTATTTACTGCTATATATATCTAGAGAGAGAGATGTGTGTGTGTGTGTGCGCACTCGCGCGCGCCACTGTGTATATTCTGGGAGGGGAGCAGACTGTAGAAACAGACAGCATGAGAGTATTGCCTCTGAAAGGAACATGGAAGATAGGCCGCTTCCCCAGCCCCCCATCCCCACCCCACTCGAAGAAAGAAAGAAAAAAGAAGAAGAAGGAGACGAGTATTACCAATCTAGTGTCTGTGCCTTATGAATCATGAGAACCTGCACAGATAAGTACAGTTTACTTTCATTGATTGTCAAATCAGCAGTTAAAACATTGCTGTGATGTGGGAAAGAGACCACTGCACAGAAACCCTTTTCCGTGGGTTTTTTGGTTTTGTTTTGTTGTTGTTGTTTTTTCTGTGCACACTGTTTTACAGACAGTACATTAAATACTCCACAGGACTTAAAGATGCTGGTAGAAGTTGAGGTCCCTTTCGTTGCCAGATTTCTTGGCTTGAGAGGCAACAGGAAAGGGATACATTTGCAACAGTAAAGATTCTCTCCTTTTTTTTCGCACTAGAAGCTGCTTGTCTCCAACCCTGAAAAGCCGGCCTTCTGATGGGATCAGCCTTCAGCTTTCCCAGAACAAACTGTCAAGACCAGGAGAAATGTTTAGAATACACTGGTTGTCCAGAAAGAGGCTTAACATCTTCCATGAAAAAATAATCAAGTGGCAAATTTGGGGTGCAGATCTTGGAGGAAATCTCATACACTACACATGAAGTTTTTAGTTTGGTAACAATTTTCTGTGTACTTGTGAGAAAACATCACTGTGGAACAGAAAAGATTGAAGATATAGATAGATAGAGATATATATATGTTTTTTTGTTTTGTTTTGTTTTGTTTTGTTTTTGTTTTGTGTCTTTTATAATTCTCTACTGAATAGGAACATACATATCCAGACGAGTATAGGACCCTTTGCCTTATTAAAATGTTAAATGACAAAATACGAGAAAAGGAATGTATTTATATTCTTTGACAGTCATGCACCATTCTGATGACTTGTCCTGAATCTCTCCAAAGACTAATATTGAGAAAAGAGCATGAATATTCACTAAACTCTTGTGTGTCGCACATCTACCAAAATCACTGAAAATAACATAAATCAGGCAGTTTTACAGACAGGTACATGCACAGTGGCACAATACACTCAAACACACACATATGCATACACATACTTAAGCACACATGCACACACACACACACACACACACACACACACACACACACACACACACACACACACACACACACACACACGGGATTCAAAAACAACCGTGTGAACATGCTAGGACGGCAACAGTAGTATGCAGGCCAGCATTGCTCAGCCAGGACGGAGGGTGGTTTGGACAGATGTTTAGATGGAACAGTGACAGAGATCCAGACACTCACACAGCTCTTGCCTCTATAAACTGGCACTGAAGAAGAAGGTAATAACGATAAACAGACCAAGAGAAGCTGCCCAGGGCACAAGCCGTGTGTCTGCCTCACTTGTTAGTGCATGAGAGCACTGTCCTACACACCAGTGCACTGTTTATTTTGCTGTTGGATGAATTGAAAGCCTTGCCCTCCATCAAGAATGTTCCATGGAATGACCAAGGAAAGGCTCTTGCTCCTGCAACTTACTGTACTGTGGGAATGAATCTCGTGTGTGTGTGTGTGTGTGTGTGTGTGTGTGTGTGTGTGTGTTGCTTTCTTCATAATTTTCTCTTTGTGTATTATGTTCAGGTATAGCTTTTTGTACCTTGGGAATGATATTTTCTTTTCTTCTTTACTGTCTGTGTGTATATATATATAAATAAATATCATGTGCAGCTTTCCTGTGCAGTGGGAATGACTTGTTTTTTCTTGTTTTCTCCGCCCCTCTCTCTGAGTGTAATATATGTAGATACAGCTTACTGAATTGTGGGAATGATTTCTTTTACATTTCTTCTACACTTTCTGTGTGTATATATTATAGATGAAACCTATTGTACCGTGAGAATGAATTGGTGTTTCTATGTGTTTGTGCGTTTTGTTGTTGTTGTTGTATGTGTATCTGAGTCTGTTCTGGACATGCGGTTTGCTGGTTCTTTGGTTCAGAGGTCAGACAACGTTTTGGATGCTTTTCTTTTGTGTTGTGGTGGAGTTGTCACTGTTGCATCTCTGTGGCTATACATTTCTGGACTTTTGCTTTCCTATGGGGTTTTTTCTTTTCGTATTTTCAAATGAATATGATTGTAGGTTTCTTCTTGTTGTTTTTTTTCATCACAGTATTCTGGGAATGATCTACTGGTTCCTGTTTTATGATGGAAAATTGATGACTGCTCACTTTGTGTGTGTGTGCGTGCGTGTGCGTGCACAAGTGCGCATGCATGTGTGTGTTACGGAAGAAAGATTTTTAACGAAGTTTCTGGTGCGTTTCTAGACGATGTCTTTTACTGAGATGTGTGGAAAGGTTTTTGTTTGTTTGTTTGTTTTTTTGTTTTTTGTTTTTTTTCAAATGACTGGTGAGTTGATTTTAACTTTGGTGACAGCCCTGATGTGGCCCTTTGCGGTCGGCTGGGCTATAAGCAACATTATCTTATCTTACCTATCCCGCATGTGTGTGTGTGAGAAGAGAGAGAGAGAGAGAGAGAGAGAGAGAGAGAGAGAGAGAGAGAGAGAGAGAGAGAATGCGTGTGTTGTTTGCATGCATGTGTGCAAGCATGTGCGTGTATGTATTGAGCAAAGCAAACAGCAGTTCTGCAGTTTCTGCTTGTTCATAGATCTCTGTCTGTGTCTCTGTCTTTGTTTCTATCCCTGTCTGTCTGTCTGTGTCTCTGTCTCTGCCTTCCTGTCTGTCTCTCTGTCTCCCTCCTCCCTCTCTCCCCTCTCTCTCTCTCTCTCCTCTCTCTCTCTCTCTCTCTCTCTCTCTCTCTCTCTCTCTCTCTCTCTCTCTACACACACACACATTCATTCCACCTTTTCTCTCTGTGTGTCAAATTTGAAGTGTTCATATAGGTCTTGATTATCTGTGTACGTGTATACCATTCTCTGTGTGTAATGATTCTGATCATTAAAACACAACAAAATGAATCTTTGTTACCAAATACCTCCCTCGTCTTCTCTCTTCTCCTTCCCTCCCCATGTATCCCAGATGCCATGCATGCACACAAATACCATATTACACACACACACACACACACACACACACACACACACACACACACACACACACACCCCTAGCCTACGCACGCTCACAGAGACACTGGTCTCAACAGCTCTATCTTAGTGTTAAAGAAAGGAAACAAGTCATTTAACTTAGCAGCTACGACGGCAAAGTGGTTAGCATCATGGACTCATGGTTGGGAGGTCGTGGGTTCAATTCCCATCACAGTCATTCATTTGTTGGATTTTCCTGCTCTGACCAGCTCTTACCTAAGGTTGAGTTTGCCGTGGGCTCAGCTGGGAAGATTGGGACTGCATAATCATGTTTCATCCACGAAAGGGATGTGTCTCTGAGAATATTGTTCAAACTTCCTGACCAACACTGCAGCATCAATATCTCTCAGGCATGGTTGACACTGGGATCGAGGATGAAACTTAAGCATAGAATACAGTCCTGTCATGCAGTCTCAGACCCGGATGAAAATCTGTAACATCATCTTCATCATCATCATCCTCATATAAAAAAAAAAGTCTCAAATTCTGTGGCCCTTCACGACCCTACTCTCATGATGACCTCAGTTTCGATGACGTCTCCCATGTCCATGCCCTTGGTTTGGCTCTGTCGGGGTCACCAGTATCAGCAGATCCATGGGGAATTCATGGGGACAGTCGCTGGAAGGACATTGAGGCCTACGCAGGGGCAGCTCACTCATGCTGGCTCCATGATCAGGTGGTTATTGTCAGCAGTAGGGTGTCGAGTAAAGTGGGTGTCCTGCATAGGTTGGATCAGAACAGGCCACTGAAGACAGAAAACCCAATGAAGTGACTTTGCAGCAGTGCAGTGTCTCCTCTGGTGGGTTGCCTCCTGACTACTTGACATTGACTGCTCCCTGTGATTCGCCATTGCCAGGACTGTGGTGCTATGGGCCAAGCTGTGGTTTGGATTGGGAGCCGGAATGGACATCATGGGTGTGATGCCTCTGAAGTGGCACTGAAGATGAAATTAGAAGAAGAAAAAAAAGACATTTAACTGATTGAATGGCAAACAGTCCATCAGTTCCTGAAAAGAGAGTGAGTTACATTTCATTATGAAATGGGGGAAAAAAGACATGTAGCTGATTGAATGACAAACAGTCCATTAGTTCCTGAACATTGAGTGTGTTACATTTTATTATGAAATGATAAAAAAAGAAGACATGTAGCTGATGGCATGGCAAATAGTCCATTAGTTCCTGAAAAGAGAGTGAGTTACATTTCATTATGAAGTGAAAAAAAAAGACATGTAGCTGATGGCATAGCAAATAGTCCATTAGTTCCTGAACACAGAGTGAGTTACATTTCATTATGAAAAAAAAAAAAGACATTTAACATATTGAATGGCAAACAGTCCGTCAATTCCTGAAAAGAGAGTGAGTGACATTTCATTATGAAATGGAAAAAAAAGAAGACATGTAGCTGATGGCATGGCAAATAGTCCATTAGTTCCTGAACACAGAGTGAGTTACATTTCTTTATGAAATGGAAAAAGAAAAAGACATGTAACATATTGAATGGCAAACAGTCCATCAGTTCCTCAACATAGAGTGAGTTACATTTCATTATGAAATGGAAAAAAAAAAAGACGTTTAACTGATTGAATGGCAAACAGTCCATCAGTTCCTGAAAAGAGAGTGAGTTGCATTTCATCATGAAATGAAAAAAAAAGAAGACATGTAGCTGATGGCATGGCAAATAGTCCATTAGCTCCAGAACATAGAGTGAGATACATTTTTTGAAGAGCATCACGCTGTGGTTGTATGGGATCTCAGTTATGACACATCTCTCCCCTCCCCCTCTCCCATCCCTTCTTCTCTGCCTCTTTCTCCTCTCCTTTCCCTTATTTCTCTGCTGTCATTTCAAGTTGGTGGGGTTTATTTGTTTGTTTGTTTTCTCTCATTTTCCTTTCTTTTGATTTCTTTCATTCTGTCTGTTTTCCTTTTGGGTGAAATCTTCTCCTGAAATTGTGCTTGGCTGTGCAAAGTTTTTGAAGGAAATTGTGGGTGCTTTGTGTGTGTGTGTGTGTGTGTGTGTGTGTGTGTGTGTGTGTGTGTGTGTGTGTGTGTGCATAGGTGCGTGTGTGTGTGTGTGTGTGTGCGCGCGCGTGCATGCATGCTTGCATGCGTGTGTGTGTGTGTGTGTTTGAGTGTGTGTGTGTGTGTGTGTGTGTGTGTGTGTGTGTGTGTGCAGTTTTGTGTATAATGTATGTACTGCATGTACTGTGTAGTTCAGTCACTTGCAGCTTGTTGGTGTGAGCCTGCACATCTAAATGTCATGTTGTTAGTAGCAGCACAGTCACACATGCATATACACAAGTATGCAATTGTTCACATATATACGCACATTCACACACACAAACACACGCACAGTATACACACACCAGGGCTGAGATTTAGCAGGTCAGGCTAAGGAGCCAGCCGGGCTCCTAACCTGGGAGGTTGAGGTTGCCAGAAAAATTTTTCAGGTTGCCAGACCCTTTCATTGAAAATGCAGTCCTATTTTAAATTTGCAGCTTATGCACACGCTTATTTTCAACAACAACAATAACACTGTTTCTGCTCATTAATTTTGGAAAACAAATTTATTTTCAGTTGTCATTGATATTGCCACCCAGGTATATCATAACTGACAAAGAAAAAGAGATCTTTTATCTTCTTCTGACTTAGATTTTTTTGCTGGAGGCTCAGAGATACCGGTTAAAAAGCGCCACATGACCACCGACTGAACAAGTAAGCGGAAGAGCGGAAATGGCAACTGTCTCGCGCGACTCTGAACCTCGGCCGGGAAAGCCCCAGCACGGCAGTGATGAAAGATGGCAGTCGGCAGGCGCGTGTTTGTTTTTACAGGGCATGTCGTTTCTGTACAGGTACAGAATCACTGGCGGTGATTTTTAGGTCGCCAGCCGGGCGAATGGTACTGTAAATTGAGTTCGCCCGACTCCAATTTTAGGGGCCATTGGCGAGTTGGCGAACGTTAAAGCTCAGCCCTGACACACTCTCTCTCTGTCTCACTGTCTCTGTCTGTCTGTCTGTCTCTCTCTCTCTCTATCTTTCTCTCTCTCTCTCTCTCTCCCCTCTCTCTCTCTCTCCTCTCTCTCTCTCTCTCTCTCTCTCTCTCTCTCTCTCTCAAATGCACATATACACACTTTCACACATGCATACCAAGGCACAGGCATTTGTGTACACAGAGACGTTATATTCCTCTGATATTTTTGATTTGTTGTTTCAGGTTAACAATAACATCGTAACTTTTTTTTTTACAGTGTAACTTTTTAATGATACTATCGTAATCTTTTTTTTTTTAAGCAAAGAAAAGAAGACACATGCATTTAGCCACTTGTGTGCCCATTGTCTGTATTCCTAGGAATGTTCCAGTTTGTCTTGCTTTCAGTATCCCCCAGCTAGGTTCCTGTAAAGGGTAAAATGCCTCAGACCACGCTCTGTTTTGAAGTTTGTCTTGTGAGTGTGTGTGTGTGTGTGTGGAGAGAGAGAGACAGAGAGATAATGTGATAGAGGAGGAGATGAATAGAGGGAGGAAGTTCAAAAGAGAAATATCCATGTGTTTTTTTTAACTCAAAATGCATTCTCGCTTTTCTGTCCCTTCCTTTCATTCCCTTGGTTTGAATCACATCTTTGAAACCTTGTTGCATATGCACTATGTGAGGTCCTTTTTTGTGCTGCCTGTTCTATAAGAACAGGGAGTACTTTACGATGGGAACAAAGAAATGCTGTCTGTCTGTCTGTGTGTCTGTCCGTGGTCAAAATGTGCTCCACTCGTTCCAGACAAAACTTCTGTGCCGATCTTTCTGAAAATTTGTAGGTATGTTCATTATGGGTTAGGGATGATGGTCGATGTTTTATTTTTTTCTGAAAATTTGTAGGTATGTTCATTATGGGTTAGGGATGATGCTCGATGTTTTATTTTACCAGAATAGCGTTACTAACGGCTATAAATTATAATTCTAAAAAAAAATCAAGTCCGATAAGGGAAATAACCACCGTGCCTGTCGAGTTTTTTTTCTTCCACTAAGTGGAAATTGTCTCCCTTCTTGCAATAACCGTTTATAATTTTATGTGTAACCAAACTTTGTAAGCTCCTCGGTAGTATAGTGGTTGGTATCCCTACCTGTCACGCGGGAGAACGGAGTTTTTATTCCCCGCCGGGAGAGCAACTTTTTTTTTTTCTTTTCTCTACATACAACATTTTTACCACCAAACTGGGAGGACGTGTATATGCTTTGCATCTTGCTTTTTTTAATTGTTGAATTTGTATTTGTGTGTGTGTGTGTGTTTGCTATATAATTTGTATAGCTGGTGATTTTTCTCGTTTTGTTTTGTTTTGTTGGTGTGTTGTTTTTCATGCACATGCTTTTCTATCATTTCTCCTTTTTTTTTTAATGAATTTTTTTTAATAACAAACCATTTTTCAAACACACATACATTACAACAAACTAATTACATATATAGCAATTGATTACAAGACAAAAACAACAACAAAAAAGGCAACCCAACAATCCAACATCCAACCGCACAAAACAAAAAGGGGACGGGGGCTTGGAGGGGAGGTGGGGGCAAGGGTAGGGGAAGGGGTGGGGTCCACTAACGTTCTCATGCAGAACATAAATCATACATATATACAAATAGTCGTCCAGTTTCACCATGCGTTGTTCCTCTTGATTATGTGAGGTTTGTTACTTTCTTACATTTTCTCATATGTATTGTCTTCCTGTCTGTTACCTTGAGTTCCAGTCTCTTATTAATGTGTGATCCAGTTTATTGTGTGCTCCAGTTTGTTGACGTGTTCCAGTCTGTTGCGGTGTGTTCCAGTCTGTTGCCATGTGTTTCAGTCTGTTACCATGTGTTTCAGTCTGTTACTATGTGTTTCAGTCTGTTACCATGTGTTTCCGTCTCTTAATAATGTGTGTTTCAGTTTATTGTGTGCTCCAGTTTGTTGACGTGTTACGGTCTGTTTCGGTGTGTTTCAGTCTGTTACCATGTGTTCCAGTCTGTTGCGGTGTGCTCCAGTCTGTTGCCATGTGTTCCAGTCTGTTGCCATGTGTTTCAGTCTGTTGCCATGTGTTTTCAGTCTCTTCATGTGTGTTTCAATTTATTGTGTGCTCCAGTTTGTTGACGTGTTCCGGTCTGTTGCCATATGTTCCAGTCTGTTGCCATTGTTCCGGTCTGTTGCCATGTGTTCCAGCCTGTTACCATGTGTTCCAGTCCATTGCCACGTGTTCCAGTCTGTTGCTGTGTGTTCCAGTTTGTTTATTTTTGTTTTTTGTTTTTGTTTTTTTTTTGCTGTCCCAACCTCTGCGCCACCTCAGAGGCAGTGAAACCCACGCCGCTCATTCCGACACCCCATCCACAGCCACAGTCCGGTCGGCCCCGCCACAGCCCCGGCACCGGCAATCCACAGGGAGCAGTCAATGTCAAGTCGTCAAGAGGCAACCCACCGGAGAAGACACTGCACTGCTACCGAGTCACTTCGGTGGTGTTCAGTGGCGCCTGTTCTGATCTAACATACGCAGGACACCACCTACTAAGCCCCCTACTGACGACAATAATTGCTTAGTCGCGGAGCCGGCGTGAGTGAGCTCTCCCTCCAGAGGGCGCCACCACATCCGTCCAACGACAGCCCCCCATGGACTCGATACCGGTGACCCCGACGGAACCAAACCAAGGCCACAGGCGTGGAGAGGACATCGAAACTGAGGTCACCATGAGAGCAGGGCATGAAGGGCCACAGAACTTGAGACTTTTTTTTTTTTTTAATGCTGATAGATGAGGATGAGGATGATTAAGATGATGCTACGGAATTTCATTTCGGTCTGAGACTACATGACAGGGCTGTACTCTACGCTTCCTTTCATAATATATCCCGGCGCCAACCAGGCCCGAGAGATACATGCACCTGCAGCGTTGGTCAGGAAATTTGAGCAACACTCTCAGAAACGCATCCATTAAGTGGATAAAACTCGACTGTGTGGTCCCAGTCTTCCCAACTGAGTCCGCAGCAAACTCAACTCTGGGTAGGAGCCGGTCGGGGCAGAAAAACCCACATGACTTCTGATGGGATTCGAACCCACGACCTCCCAGCCGGGAGTCCGCGACGCTAACCACTTCGCCACGGCGTGTGTTCCAGTCCATTGCCACGTGTTCCAGTCTGTTGCTGTGTGTTCCAGTTTGTTGACATGTGTTCCAGTCTGTTGCCATGTGTTCCGGTCTGTTGCCATGTGTTCCAGTCTGTTGCCATGTGTTTCAGTCTGTTGTCATGTGTTCCAGTCTGTTGCCGTGTGTTCCAGTCTGTTGCTGTGTGTTCCAGTTTGTTGCCATGTGTTCCAGTCTGTTGCCATGTGTTCCGGTCTGTTGTCATGTGTTCCAGTCTGTTGCCATGTGTTTCAGTCTGTTGTCATGTGTTCCAGTCTGTTGCCATGTGTTCCGGTCTGTTGCTGTGTGTTCCAGTCTGTTGGTTCTTGTGCGCTATCCAGCTTGGGGCTTAGTTTCCATGATGAAAGATACATTGAAACCTGCTAGTAAACCTTTCCTCAAATTGATATTCCCTTTCTTGAAACTTTTTTTTTTCAGAAAGATTATTCTGGTTGTCTATAAAACTTACTTCCCAATTAACACTGCCTTCCATTTAAGAGTCAGTTATCATTGACGATTTCTGAAGATATTTCTTAGGAAATTTTACAGCATTATGTCAAACAGACAGTCATTTATGATGGAAAGTAACCAGTTACATAGACGTCAGACACTTACAGCAGAGTTACCAGTTTGCTTTTTTTGAAAGAATCCAATCCTTTTCTACTGTATAGAGTTTGGTGCTATCTTCTATTTTGTTGTTGTTTGTTTGTTTAAAGTGTAAGAAAAGATGATGAAGAGATGTGGGTGTGGAGATGTTTTGCTGAATGATGCTGGTGTTTTGGGCAGGCTCGAGAAAAGCTGATGGAGGAGAACAGCAAGCTGAGGTCGCGGCTGGACGTGGCCAACGAGCAGATCGTCACCCTCAAGTCCCACATCGGCATCATCCGACAGAACACCATCGCCTTCATCTTGGAGCAGATGGATGCCCTGCACATGCAGAGAGACACTGAGGTCTGACCAGGCCTGGGGGGAGGACCACCGCGCATCTGACCCGAGTTCTGCACAGCCATTCTCATCAGGGTGACTCCTATAATCTTTGCTAGGAAGCTTCAGGGTTTGACCAGGGAAAGGCCTCTGTCTGTGCAGGGGAGGCATCCAGCTCTGAACTCGGGGACACCTTTGTCTGTCCTGGAGACCGTAGGACCAGGGTTTCACAGGTCAGATTCTGATTGGGGGAACTTCTGTCTCTCCCAAGGAACACGGAATGAATTCTGCCAGTAGAACACCTAAACCTGCCCAAAGGGAGAACTACTCTCTGAGCCAAAGAAACAAGCTGTGTATGTCTGAAGGAATACCAGATTCACACCAAGAGGATTGTCTGTCAAGGACAGTGCTGAATTTTGACAGGGGAATGGGGAGGAGCTTTTTGTCCAAGACAGCTCCAGAGCAGGAAATGCCGCCATCTCTTCTGACCTTGGGAGCTTCTATATGCATCCAAGAAGGCATAGCTTGTGTCTGTGGAAGACATGCTTTTTCAGACGCCGGTAGAGATCATCAGATTTTTTATCAAGAGGCCGCCCACACTTAATATCTGGCACAGGAGAGATTGAATAAAAAATGTCTATATGTAACTCACAAACACCTAGAGAAGAAATCAAGTTAGAACTCACAAACACCAATAGCCAGTTGAAACTTTGGTCAGTGAAGCAGCTGATTACCCAGATTGTGATCAGGGGAACACCTATGACCTGTCCACAAAAGTTTCAGCACAAGAATGCCAGATTCAGACAAGATGGATGCCAAATCCTAAGCACATAGAAGCCCTATCCTTCCCAAGCGGATGCCAAATCCCGAGCCAGCAGACACCAGGAGACCTTAGAGGATAGCTAAGAGTCTTCTCATCTAAACCAGTCAGTGTGAGCAGAGGGATGTTGAGGTCAAACCAGAGGACCCCAAACTGTAACCAGAAGGACTCCAGTCTACTAGTGGATAGTACCTACAGAGTGGTCGGTGATGAGGACCAGGATTGCATGTCGAAGAACTGCTGGACAGAGCCACCTGGTGGCAGTCTTTGATCCTGACAGTGTCTGGAGCCAGTGCTGCTGCAGCTCGTGTGGTCTGACAGGGCAGACAACTGGCTCGTGATTCTGTTCATTGTAAAAGAAAGAGAGAAACAGAGGATGTTGATGCTCATCCCATAATTCAGATTATGAGTTGTCAAGTTCTTTTGCCGGCTGACACGGTCTTCGGGTGAGCCTAGATGTTCTGGTGTGTTTGAAGGAGAGAAAAAAGGCATGACAGGGTATAAGCTCTTGATGTTGTGAGAAAAATAAAAGAGATGTTTAGCAACAGTTTCATCCACCCATGTGTGGGGCAAAGTTGGACATTCCTGCCCAGAGAAATGTGGAATGGTTTGAGTGATTTGCGTCGGTGCATTGCTGACATCGGCTTTTTGATGTGCTCATCAGCCCTCCTCACCTGGGGCGTGGCACAGTCTGGGCTGAAAGACTGGAACTTGTAAAGTGTGTGGAAAACAGACTGGGAAAGAGCTCAAGCTTCATTCCAGGCATGTGTTTTCTGGGAAGGGGAAGGTTACCAGAGAGTGCAGGTACCGTCATTTTTTCCCCTGAATATGACCAGACTGAATGACATGGGCCGTGTATGGGATTATCCGTTCTCCACTCGGATGTATTGTTTCACTTGTAGAGCCATGCTGGTCAAAATGATTGAGATAAAAAAAATAAAAAAAAGCTGATGGTGTTCCTGGGTGAGAGACAAAAAAAAAAGGAAGCATTTGTTGTTGACTACTGTGATGGTTATGTATATGGTTTTGCAGCTTGACAGCTCAGTGCGAGACAGCTCACACACTGTTCATCCTCCATTGTTAAAGACTATCATAATAACTGAATGAGAAGCAGCTGGAACATGATGTTGAGCTTTTGCAAGAGAAATCTATATATGTATTGAATCTTCTTAGGACAGTGACATATAATCTCTGTATGTATTGAGTCTTCTGTGGACAGTGACAGTTCAACAGCTCTCTTGTTGCCAGTATCAATAATGCAGTGAGGCGATTGTCGTGAATGGCTGTGCAAGGTGTAGGGCTTTGTATGCTGGAAGCAGTGGCTGGTGGTTTGTTTTGTGCCAGTGGAACAAAGCAGATTCAGAGAACAGTCTTCTGTGCCTAGTCCTGTGCCACCTGGCATGTCTGCTGCTTTGTGACAAAGACCTCGCAGCTGTCTTGTGACAAAGACCTCACAGCTGTCTTGTGACAAAGACCTCACAGCTGTCTTGCACAACACAGTTTTGAAAGGATCAGCTTGCTGCATTTTTCTGTAGACTTTCTTGTTGTTGTTGTTTTTCATTTTATTTATTTTTATGGGTGGTGGGGATAACTGGAACTTTAAACTCTCAGGAAATAGCATGGTAATTAAATAAATAAAAATTGTGTGAGGGATTTAGGAGGGGGGGTGGGTATCTATACCGATGAAAGTGAAGACCTAGGTTAGTGATTTTGCCATGTAGAGATAACCAAGAAACGGATATACATTTGACATGAATCAGCAGAATCTAAGGGCACCTATATGTGTCTTGAGCTTTCAGCAGAAGAAGGTTTGACTAACCTTTTGTTGCAACCCCCCCCCCCCCCCCCCCCCCCCCCCCCCCCCTTTTGTGTATTTCTGTTTGTCATGTCTTTTTGGTTTGTTCTAGTCACTTGGCACTTTTCGTTCAAGTCATCCGTATACTTTTCACAATCTTCTCCATTTGTTGTCCATGTCTGGACCTACTGGACTCTGTGTTGTGTGTGTGTGTGTGTGTGTGTGTGTGTGTGTGTTTGTGTGTGTGTGTGTGTGTGTAGAGTCATTTTTATCAACTTTTACAGGATTCTCTGTAGGGCTGTATCCGCAAGCAGTTGATCTTGTAATACAATGGCACAATACAGCTTGGTCCATTTGGATCCAAACCTCCATTAAGAAGAAAGCATCTTGTGCCTCGGCTGACCAGAAGCCACTGGAAGAGTGTTGGAAGCAGTTTTTGTTGGTGTGAGGTTTGGCTGAAGTGCTTAGTGTATAATTCATTTCTCAGATTCTGTTCTTACAGTTCACTGACTTCTAGAAATTCAATGTGTGTCCAGAAAAACAAGGTTTCTGTCAGGCTGTTTCAGTCCTTCCTTGTGTATGATTTTGGTAAAGTCTAGCTACATTTTTTTTCTTCTTTTTTTGTGTGTGTTAGAATATGAAATTTCTTTGCCGTCACCTGTATACACACTAGGGTCTAGGAAAGCTGCAATGGTGCAGGGGTCTTTTGTTGGTTTATATGATAGTAATTATCATGGGGTACATTCATATAGCGTCTGTCCTACAAATAGGCTGTAAAAGTTCTTAACAGGACAGTGAAAATGAAAACTTAAGATGCTCTAAAGCATTGAGATAGTTTCTGAGACTTGCACATAAGCACACACCAAATCTTTTCAGGCATGGTCTTTCTCAGATAAGTGCATGTATGCACAAATACATACTTTCAGTCGTGGGGTGGGGCTATCCTTTTGGTCTGCTTATGAGGGGTTTGGTTTTTGTTCTGTTTGTTTTTAGCACAAAAATGTATAACAATAAACAGATCTACCAAGAATTGATTAGTCCCTCACAGGAAAGGAAGGTTTCAAAATTAGGTTTCAAAGAAAGAAGGGACCATGTCGCAGATCGATGTGGAAGGAATTCCAGAGTTGATTGCATCTGAATGGGAACATTTCCCATAACCTTGTTGACTAGAAAAAGGAAGGGACATGACCAATATGTCTGTTAGCAGAAAGCTAAAGAAACGTACCCAAATATGTTCCGAAGTGATGCTATGACTGAGCACACTGCGTTTGTGTATTGTGTGGTTTCCTAGTGGTGTAATTGTCAGTAGGCTGTAATCACTATCAAAGTGTTGCTATGGTGTGGTTTCCTAGTGGTGTAATTGTCAGTAGGCTGTAATCACTATCAAAGTGTTGCTATGGTGTGGTTTCCTAGTGGTGTAATTGTCAGCAGGCTGTAATCACTATCAAAGTGTTGATATGGTGTGGTTTCCTAGTGGTGTAATTGTCAGTAGGCTGTAATCACTATCAAAGTGTTGCTATGGTGTGGTTTCCTAGTGGTGTAATTGTCAGTAGGCTGTAATCACTATCAAAGTGTTGCTATGGTGTGGTTTCCTAGTGGTGTAATTGTCAGTAGGCTGTAATCACTATCAAAGTGTTGCTATGGTGTGGTTTCCTAGTGGTGTAATTGTCGGTAGGCTGTAATCACTATCAAAGTGTTGCTATTGTGTGGTTTCCTAGTGGTGTAATTGTCGGTAGGCTGTAATCACTATCAAAGTGTTGCTATGGTGTGGTTTCTTAGTGGTGTAATTGTCAGTAGGCTGTAATCACTATCATTGTATCAAAGTGTTGCTATTGTGTGGTTTCCTAGTGGTGTAATTGTCGGTAGGTTGTAGTCACTATCAAAGTGTTGCTATTGTGTGGTTTCCTAGTGGTGTAATTGTCGGCAGGCTGTAATTACTATCAAAGTGTTGCTATTGTGTGGTTTCCTAGTGGTGTAATTGTCGGCAGGCTGTAATCACTATCAAAGTGTTGCTATGGTGTGGTTTCCTAGTGGTGTAATTGTCAGTAGGCTGTAATCACTATCAAAGTGTTGCTATTGTGTGGTTTCCTAGTGGTGTAATTGTCGGCAGGCTATAATCACTATCAAAGTGTTGCTATTGTGTGGTTTCCTAGTGGTGTAATTGTCAGTAGGCTGTAATCACTATCAAAGTGTTGCTATGGTGTGGTTTCCCAGTGGTCTAATTGTCAGCAGGCTGTAATCACTATCAAAGTGTTGCTATGGTGTGGTTTCCTAGTGGTGTAATTGTCGGCAGGCTGTAATCACTATCAAAGTGTTGCTATGGTGTGGGTTCCCAGTGGTGTAATTGTCAGCAGGCTGTAATCACTATCAAAGTGTTGCTATGGTGTGGTTTCCTAGTGGTGTAATTGTCAGTAGGCTGTAATCACTATCAAAGTGTTGCTATTGTGTGGTTTCCTAGTGGTGTAATTGTCAGCAGGCTGTAATCACTATCAAAGTGTTGCTATGGTGTGGGTGTGAGCTTCACCACCCTGTGCTATGAATTGTACAGCTCATGACACACATAAGTGCATTAAGATTCTGAGGGATCAGGGACTGGGGTGCCTGTTGTCGTTGCTGCTGTGTTTATGTCCACATCAGAGGCTGCCATAGTGACATGGCCAGTCCAAGCAGTAATTGTGTGTTCAGTGAATGTAGTGTCTTTTGTGTACCGTACCATTCATCAGACACAGTGTTGCATCATGGAAGGAGCAGCCTGCATCCACCACCATCAAGTCAGCTGACACGGTCTTTGTCACAAGGGGCAGTCACTAGCGTGTTTGGCAATGCAGAGAGTAATAGTCGGTAGAGACAGTGATTCCGCTGATCGCACAAATTGCCTCATGAATGCCACAGAGCTGACTGCCAGGGGAAGGTCTCGTTTTTGTGGAGATGTTGGTATCATGTACAATGTATGTTCTTGAAGTAATAACAAAAAGGGGGGAAAAATGTGTATAAAAAAAGTCCACTTGCCAAGACATGGCTGCAATAATTCTTTATTTTGTGATGTGATGAGGTCAGCCAGTGTCGTGGTGAGGGGCAGTGTACTGTTGGGAGCTGTTGGAAAGGTTGGAACCTGACTGAAGTGAAGACTGTGTGCAGCGTGAACTGGTGTATACCCTGAGCCTCACCGACCGGCGTTGGCATTATTGTGTGCTTCTAGTTCTGTTCCTGTCTCTACACTGGATGCAGCGTGCGAGTGCATGAAAGCTTGCCATGGGGGGAGTGTGGCACTGTGTGGGCCATCTCCTCCATCAGCATTCTTTCTTCTGTTCAACCCGTCTCACAGTATGTTCTCTGTTTAGCTGGTTTTTGGATGTCTTTTTGAAAAATATATAAATAAATAAAAAATCAGCTTTCGTGATGGCTGCTGTACCGTCATCAGCTAAACTGGGTGCAGAATTGCCAGATGAAAAAAAAAAAAAAATGAAAGAAATAAAATGGTTATGTTTTGTACATGAATTTACTTGTTGCAACTGACATTACTTCTGTGTTCTAGAACTGATCTTGCCTCTGTTAGGTTCGATGTGCATTTTTAAAAAATCTGTATTTCTATGTTCCAAGTCGATTCTTGTTATGGGATGGAGAATCCAGGAGAGTTTTATGGTGAGAGATTGGCAAGAATGATCAAAGCTTTAGGGAGAGAAGGAAATCAAATGGGGGCAAGGGACTAAGAGATGATTGTGAACCGATAACCTTTCTGTGCAATAGACCTAGACAAATCAGCATTGTACCATTTTCTGCTTACTTTGATTTGATGTGGGGATGATGTTTGCGGTGGGGCATCAAACTAGGGGGGAAATCATCATTCCCCTTGGTCTTGCAATATGTGAGTGTCAGAGTGTGTGTTCTCAGAGCAGTCTTCTGTGCAGCATTGTGGTCCAGCCTGTATGGGACAGCAGGCACCCAGAGGCCAGGTCAACCGAAGGGCATAATTACAAGGTCACCAGGACTGGTCATGTCGTCAGAACAGAAAACTGTTCAAATTCGTATTGATCGAGTGAAAGGAATTTGACTGAGTGAAAGGAATTTAAATTGGTACATTATAGAGTGATTTTTTTTTTTCTCAATCGATTTTTTTCTTCTTTTTTTTTACATTTGTCCTACATACATGTGCTTGCTTCATGTTTTTCATGTTCATGTGTTTGCTTCATATTTTGGTTTAGTCAGTTGTTTGAGTGTTTTGTTGTTGGTGTTCCATTAATTACGTTATTCAGTTTTCCTGGTGCTTTCAAGGTTATAGGTCATGATAAGTTCAGTTCAAATTTGCAAATAATATGAAAAGTGGTAACACTTGGAAACAAGAGTGTGAGAATTATTACACCTAAGAAATGAAAAGATCTTTGTGATTAGTCAACTAATTGACTTCAGATTTGGAGGAACATAATCACAGTTTGACCAGTTGTCAGTGCACATGTTGTGATGTGTTCTGAGGCCATGGTGTCCTAGTCATGTTTGTTCAAGATCCTTTGAGTTTGGATACAGGAGACTGCCTGTATAATGACATTGAAAATACTGCTATTTTATTTAGAAAACAGCTTTGTTTTCATTGAAGTATTAAGGTGGAAAGAAAAGAACTGTAGGACTTGAGCATGCGAAACACTTGTGATCTGTTTTAGCAGGAAGATTAAAGAGTGAAGAAAAGCATTGTAGGGTCATGAGCATGCAAAATGTTTGCAGTCTGTTTTCTTTCTTTCTGCGTACGCAGGCCGATACTCCTGCGGACACTGCCTCTATAAGACAGGCATTAAGGCAGCCATACTCCATCTTCGGGGAAGGTACATGCTATGTGTAACTTGTCACCCATACCAACGGCCAAACTGGCCTTTTCTTCTGAAAGTTGGTGATGGGATTTTACGTGTGTGCAAGATGTTGTGTTGCATTCACATGCGGAACCTCGGTTTATAGTCTCATTTGAAGGACTGTATGGGAAATGGAGTCAGAACCAATGTTAACTCCGAGGGAAAAATCCCCCTGTACCGAAATTCAAACTCGCAACCCCAGGATCACGAGTCCGGCGCTCTACCAACTGAGCTATTTCGACCCCGTCTGTTTTAACTGGAGGATTAAGAGAGAAAGGAAAGATCTTGTAGGCATATAGATATGCAACAAAGAAGAGAATTGTAGGAACATAAGCGTGCAATAATGTTTATGAAAATGAAAGGTTCTTTTGTTTATTTTGTGTACGAATCCTTTGACAAGTCAAAGAGGAAAAATATATTGCAAGTCGGACTCAGGAGGTAAAAGATTGACCATGTGTAGCTTTATCAGTGGCCAGTCTGTCTTGAGACATTTTGCCGTCTCTGTCTTTTCTTTCTTTCTTTCTGCGTACGCAGGCTGATACTCCTACGGACACTGCCTGTATAGACATGCAGTGGAGTTTTGTGTGTATGACCGTTTTTTTTATCCTGCCATTAAGGCAGCCATACTCCATCTTCAGGGAAGGTGCATGCTATGGGTAACGTGTCATCCATACCAACGGCCAAACTGGCCTTCTCTTCCGAAAGTTGGTGATGGGGTTTTACGTGTGTGCAAGATGTGTGTGCGTTCACACACGGAACTTCGGTTTATAGTCTCATTCGAAGGACTGTATGGGGGATGGAGTCAGAACCAATGTTAACTCCGAGGGAAAAATCCCCCTGTACTGAAATTCGAACCCGCAACCCCAGGATCAAGAGTCCGGCGCTCGACCAACTGAGCTGTTCCGGCCCCCTGCCGTCTCTGTTATAAGAATGGGAAGCTAGAGAAAGAATTCTCAGTGGTGCATGTCTGTTCCATTCACCAACATGCAGATTGTGCAGTATCATTACACAGGTTGCTGTGATGTCTGGCAGATTCACACAGTGGATGTACTTCAGCCACAGAGGCAAAGGGAATGTGTGGAGGGAGGTGCTGACCCAGAGGAAAGAATCCTGAGAGTTTCAATCAGGGTGGATGGCACTGACATGCCAGCAGGGTTTTGCCTGTGGCACTATGTATGGCAGCTTCCATGCAGGATGAAAAAATGGGTGCTATGAAACACAAAAGCCGTGTGGTCTGTGTTGATAGAGAATTTATCCTTATACACTGTCAGAGCAAATGGATGTAAAGGGGAAGATAGCTTGTATCATTTATTCTTATACACTGTCAGAGCAAATGGATGTAAAGGGGAAGATAGCTTGTATCATTTATCCTTATACACTGTCAGAGCAAATAGATGTAAAGGGGAAGATAGCTTGTATCATTTATCCTTATACACTGTAAGAGCAAATGGATGTAAAGGGGAAGATAGCTTGTATCATTCTGTTTTGTACAAAATTACCCAGAGCCTTTGGAGGCCAGGTGTGAGTTTTCAGGGAGTGGTTAGAGAAATTAGGAAAGGGATCTGTCATTAAAGAACATTGGTTGTTGTGAGAAAAAGAGTCATAGAGAGGGGACGGAGGTGAAAGGGGGAAAAAGGACAGGGAGGGAGTTGGGGGGGGGGGGGGAGAGCTTGGGGGGGGGGGGAGAGCTTTTGAAATTTTCATTGTGTTGGACTGTTTGAAACTCAGGCATTCCGTGAAGATGGAGTATGGCTGACTTAATGGCGGGATAAAAAATGGTCATACACACAGAACTCCACTCCCTTTGTTTGGTAGATGGGATTAATACTTGTCTGTCCATACAGGGAGTGTCTGCAAGAGTATCAGCCTGCGTACGCAGAAGAAGAAGAAGAAGAAACTCAGGCCAGGTTTTAAATAAAAAATGAAAAAGCAACCTTCTGCAGAGTTCAGAACAGGCACTACTGAACAGGACGTAAGAGGCTGGGTAGCAGTGCAGTGTCTCCTCTGGTGTGTGTCCTCATGATGACCTGGTGTTGAGTGCTCCCTGTGTTGGGGCTACCACCAAGAAGATCGTCCTGGGTGTGCCAGTACATGGGGGAACAAAAATGAGCAGTGTATGAGTATGCCACGGGGGAGACCACACAAGATGAGACAGGTTTTTAAAAAAAGCCTTTAGCAGTGCCACTCCTTTGTTAGACCGAAAGATTCAGTTATGGGATATTTACGTATCTTTTTATAGATTCTCCTCATGATGTTACAGATCTTCCTGGTCATGCGTCTCTATGTATTGTTTGCATGGTTTTTCGGTGGACTTGTTTTAACAACCTCATCTCTGTTGTATGATTACTATAGCAACTTGATGTACTTTTTGTGTTGCCCAGTGCTTTCAACGCTGGGGTCAGGAGGGGTTTTCGTTACGCTGCTGTGTGACATTTTCTTCAGTATTGATTTCAGCAACAACAGATTGGTTTATTTATGCCTCCTTGCGTATTGTCAAAACTCCTGGACTTGCTGGTTGCTCATTCTGTCATTGTTGCCAAAAGATACTGTCTCTTTGATGGTACCCTGCCAAATGCCAAAGACTGTTGATCAATGAACAATTCGTTTAGATATTTATTTGTTGGGGGAGGATGGGGATTGTTCCTTGGGATTCCATGGCATAGGGGTTACCTACGTCATGAATCCCATGTGAAAATCGAGTGGAAACAGGCCTGACCTCTGCACAGGGTCAACGCCCAAGTCGGGCATCTGCTGGTCCTCTTCCTTGAACACCTCATCCTCTCTCTATATTTTGTTTCGTCACTTGTTGAGTTATTTATGGAGTGTTTTGGCATGGTGGCTTTCCAGATGTGTTGTCAGTGTCTGTGGGCTGGTTTGCATGCAGTGAAGCCTCGTAGACTATGATTATGGAAACTAACCTAAGGGTTACCAGTGGAGGCATTGTGCAGGTGTTTGCACAGTCATTGTCTCCAGCTGTGTTGTCATAGGATTCTAAACAAGGTAGACCTCTTGGTCAGAGAGTGGCTACGTTGGTGAGATTCATAGTGGTAGAGGGACGTGGTTCCTTATCAGCTGTGGGCAAACACACCACCAAGCTGCAGCACCCTGCTTTTCAAGGGAATCTCAGTCTTTTAGCTGTTGCTGAGTCGTTAAGTTTGACCTGCTACCAATTTTACATAGCACATCCCACTCTTCTGTGATTATTATTCCTTTAAAATTTGTTCATGATTTTCAACTCTAGATTCTACTTCAAGATAAGAGAGCTGCTGGACTGTGCTGCAAAGCATAATCAACTTTATTGTTATGCATAAAGCATTCAACATCAGCACGGAACTAGATTTGTCGTTGCTATGCATTGTGACTCTTGCTTTCTTTATACCAGCTGTTTCCGTTGTAAGTGTGTGAGTGACTGTATTGGGGATGAATGGTGTGTTACTAGTGCTATGCGTTTGCAGCCAATATGGATCTTCACTCCCTACCAGTCTGTCTCATGCCCAGTGTACCAAATATGTCGGTTTTATTCAGATCTGTCTCACCACGGAAAATCAGGGACCAGAACAATTCACTCTGTGTGGTTTATGAAAAAACAGAATTTTTGTTTGTTTGGGTTTTTTTTTTCTTCTAAATCTTAAATGCAGAAAAATAGCATTGGAAGACTGCTGTTTCATTTCCTCCGAAAGTTAACATATTGTATTTATGTGGTGTCCAGTCCATGAAAACATTTGCACCTAGACTCAAATGCCCACTGGAAAAAGGTTAGCATTGATCACTGATAATTGATGGGAGAGAAAAACAAAAGTTTCAATCCTACATGCATAAAGAAAAAGAGTGCTCTTCAAGTCTTCAGGTTGTTGTTGATAATCAGAAAAGAGACCAAATTCTGTTATTGTGGCATTAAACATTCTGATTTTCACATCAAAATAAGATTTTAGAAAACCTGAAAAGGCATGAAAATTTGAGTTTAACTTAAGACATGATTTAATTTGATATATAAAACAACCAGAAAGCAGTATGTTTGACTTGAAATTTCACTTTAAAAACATTTTTAATTGGATTTTCAAAATTTGGTTAGAAAAAAAAAAAATCCTGGAAACAAATGATGTTTCATTTGTGTTGACAGAGATGCTATGTGGGGAGAGAAGAGTGAAGCAAAACGGTGCCAGTGACAGATCTCAAAGTCAAAAACAAGAAGAATTATTTATTTCCTGCCACTTTAGACCATTTTCAGCAATCTTATGAGAATAGACAATGACCTTGAACGCACAAGTCATGATCCCAACACACACACACACTCACACCCCCCCCCCCCCCCCCCCCCACCTCCCACATTACCCCAATTTTTTTTCTTTTACTTGTTTGTTTAAAATTTGTCATTTGTGTTCTGTCTTTATAAGATAATAAGTATAAAAAAAACGTTATTGAATTGAAGGCCATACATCTGACTGAAAATGTTGTTTGTCTCATTTGTCAGAGAGTCATCCACAGGTGAAAAAGAAGAATGATCTTCCTGTCCTGTATCCCACAGCCCAGTTCAGTCAGCAGCTGTCACTTGGAGGGGGGGGGGAGGGGGGGGGGGGGGGGGGGGGGAGGAGGGGAGGCAGCTCATGTGTATCCTTATGAAAATGATACACTGAAAACTCACAAACAAAAGCAGAATTTTTTTTTCACTTTGTCATTCCAAGATCATATTTCATAAAAGGATTTGAACCATTTAAAAAAAAAAAAAGTAAAACCTTCTTATTGTGATAACTCCATATGAGACTGCTGCAATATGATTCATTGTATGAATGTTTATGGGGCAGCTGGATAAAGCAGCATGGCATTGGCTGGAAAGCCAGTGAGAGAATGTGATAGGTGCCAACAAATAATCAAAGGAAACCTTCCCCGCTTGAGACTGGACCTGGCTGAAAAATTGTAGCTAGAGGTGACCATGAGTTTGTTCACTCCAGTGGAAGCACCGTGCAAAGTACTTGCTGGAAGAAAAGTATTTTAGGAAAGTTGTTGAGTCCACCAATGAAAGAGGAGGGAGTTTTCCTCTCAGTTATTTTCAGGTTATATTTTCACCTGGTTGATGATTTGTTGGGAGGTTTGTCTATCAGTGCAAAGTTGTTGTTATGAATTGATAATTATGCAACAAAGTGACATATTGCCATGGGATATTGAAGATTTCTAGTCAAAAAAAACATTATATTATGTGTTGCATGTCCTATTTAATTTTTTTTAAGGAACCTGCTAGTCACTACCAGCTGTTACTTCCCTTGGCAGAAATAATCTAGTTTTGACTCCTCATTAACTGACTCGAAGAGTGGATCCAAGATTGATTCGACCTCAGTGAAGGTCCTGAAGTGACCTGAGTGCCCTTCTGGTATCTCTGTCTTTGTCAAGAGGGAAGCATGCTCTTAGCACATCTTCACAGAGGGGTGAACCAACTTGATGGATTGAAGCTTTTTGTGTCACAAGATGTGTGTGCACTGTTCCTCAGATGTATGGTAAAAAAAGAAGGTATGTGCCGTAATGAAGATTGTATACTGAGCAAGAATCATTAGGTTCATGATTACCTCCTTTTGTTTTCATCTGCATCTGTTTGTCTGTTATAGATGTTATGTAAGAACTATAGAATCTATTCCAGTGAATTTCGATGGAGAGAGAGGTGGAATATGGCCGGTGGACAAATCCATTAAATCTTGTTGCGGATCTGTAGTCAAGGAGATAAGATAAGATAATGTTGCTTATAGCCCAGCCGACCGCAAAGGGCCACATCAGGGCTGTTGTAGTCAAGGAGCATTTAAAGCAGATTAGTACAAATTTTTCAATTTGAAGTCGCTTATTAATTGATAAATGTTTAGGAAGTAAATATTATCATGGAATATTAAAACTTTTTACAGATGTAAAAGACTGCCCTTTTATATTTCTGCAAATTGGATTATGGAAAAAAAAGTGCATGGGAAGTAACTCTTTCAGTCCATATCTGCAATTACTTCCCATGTCTGAAAAAATGATTTTCTCACTTGTTAATTTACCAACTGAGAGAAATGTGTAAAAAGAAACTAAGTAAAAGCCTTCCTGCCGACCTTTCCTAATCTCCAATATTAAACACAGCTTTTTTTTTCTGATTGTGCCATACATTGTTGATGCAGATTAAGATCAGTGGACGGACTCAGGCCCCATGTGACCTTGCCAGAGCTGTGCGCTCTTCTGAGTGCCCCCAGTGATGATCATAATGACATGTCCATGGTCAGATGGACAGCACTCGTTGGAAACACACAGCATGTGCAGGTCTTTCACATGTGTGGGGAAACACCATGGCTGAAAATTACAGGAGCCAGTTCCAGTGTTCCCAAATTTTGTTTGTTTTGTTGAAGAATGGTAATGAAAAACATTCTTTTGCGATGCAAACAGACACAGATGGTGATGTCCAAAGGACGACAGAAACGTTGGATCCACAGTAAGTCGTCACATCTAGTCTCAAAGAACTGAGTACAAAAATATAGATATTGAGAAAGGTACAACACTAAGCATTCTGCAATTACCTTTGAGAATGAACTAAAAGGTCTGTATACAGATTCTTTGAAAATTTATGATCAGCATGTTTGGGGGTATCCGCCTGTGTTTCACATTCGTCTATTGTTCAGATGTCATAATGTATATTATGAAAGAGAGAGAGAGAGAATGTTTGCAAGTGTGACATGCTGTGTTCTGGTTTTGTCAAGAGATCTCTCACTTGATGGTTAACATTGTGGCTATTTTTCTTGTGGGTCCATAGACACACTCAGAAAAACCCAGCAGTCTGTAGACAATGCTTTAGCATTACAGGGATTCAGCAGGGAAAGGAAAAGAACCATGAACTTTGCAGATCAAGGCTTAAGTTTCGTTGACCATTGTGGCTAAGGAAAAACATCTTTTAAAGAAAAAGAAAAATTAGTGCAAATTCATATTCCAAAGAGTGATGCAACGCATAGATTTAGATTGTATGAAGCATGAAAAGAAAGAAGACACATTCAGATTGTTCTTTTGCACAATGGATTTTTTTCCCCTGACATAGATCTGCCAAGCTTACATGGGTGATGTATTTTGAATGAATGCATGATATAGGATTATTTGATTTCTCGTGGTTTGATTTCTGTCGTTTTTGTATTTCATGTTTTGCATCACTCACCGGTGATGACCCATGTAAATATGCTAAGTGTTTGGTTTAAGACATGTTGATTTATGCTTATGCTTATGCTTCTTCTTTGTTTTTCTTTTTTTCGTTTTTTGGGGGGTTGGGGATGTTCTTTTAGTGTGATAGGAATACTAATTATAATTATTTCATAACAAAAACAGGAAAAGAGAAAGACAAATAGGCTTTTGCTGATTGTTTTCGAACAACTTTGTTTTCTTTTAATCTTTTTTTTTTTTTTTTTGTCGTCAGTAAATGTTTGTATTTTCAGCTGTTCTCTCCCCCTCCCCCCCCCCTCCTACCCTTCCCCTCCCTTCTCACTAACACACCCTTTTTTTCAAACTGCTTATTGCAAACTGTGTAGTTGTGTGAAATTCAGCGCACAATATTCAACCAAGAAAAAGTACAGGGTATGTGTGTGTGTGTATCATCTTATTGTGTACATGGCTGAAAATGCCATACGCGTCTGCTTGTTCTGCTCAAAAGGATTCAGGATCACAGGCATTTGAAAGATGTTCCATGCTTCTCTCATCTCTGTAACTATTCCCACTCCCACCTCCCTCTTTTGACCCGGGGGGGGGGGGGGGGGGGGGGGTGCAGGGGCGGGATGCAGGGGTGCACCTCGATAGCTCCCGACACCAATAGATCCCTAACCCTAACCTTTTGCGGGGATCCGATGCGGGGATCTATCAGTGCGGGGATCTATCGGTTCGGTGCGGGGATCTATCGGTGCAGGGATCTATCGGGATGACCCCGGATGCAGGGGGGTTCAGTACTGACTTCATCCATCAGTTCTTGGACTCTGGCATTGTCGGCCATCACGCATAATCATGTTGTTTTGTGTATGATTCAGTGTTCCAGAAATCCACTGCAAGGGGGAGGGGGGGGGGGGGGGGGGGGTCAGTCTAGTGTGGATGTAGAGCATGGGAAAAAAAATCAGGTTTGTAAAGGGAGGATATGCATGAGAAGGAAGGGGTGTGGGTTTTTTAATAAAGGGATTGTGTGTGTGTGTGTGTGTGTGTGTGTGTGTGGTTTAATGCATTGAAGTTTAGAAATCTGAGAGATCATACATACTCAAATATGCATATTCTTCCCCCATTATGCATGCAAATTTTCAGACACACTAACTGATTTTTGTTTTAAGAAATATGTGAAAGAGAAAGTACATAGTTCTCATTTGCGCATTCTTGTTTTTCATATAGGTATGTGTACCTACAGACACATATCCATACTAGGGGATTCTTGTTTTGAGGAAGAACTGCGAAACCTCTATTATGAGGACATCAGAACAAAGGTACCTACACTGAACCTAGTTTAACAGGTGTGCGCTAGTGTTAAGGCCTAACACTTTGGATGCAGGGGTCATACTCCCTAAAAAAAAAATTTTAAAAAAAGCCATCTTTTCACAGTTACTTAAGACCCAATTGGACGAAATTTCTGAACTGAATATATTCAGAAGACTGCCTCAAAATCATACTGAAAGAACTTGTGTGTATACCTATACCTTTGTTTCAGAAGGGGAGGGGGGTGGGGCTGTCCACTTTGTTGTTTGATCAACAAATGCAGAATTCACTGAATGTGATGCTGCTGTTGGTAGGGCCCAGTTTCCCAAGTGTCTCCATATAGGGCCCAGTTTCCCAAGTGTCTCCATATAAGTAAACAATTCCAGAAGATATTTTTGTATAAATCCATGCTTGAAAATTACATTCACTCACAAGAACCACACTTTTTTTTTCTTTTTTTTTTCAGGGAGGGGGGGGGGGGGGGGGGGGGGGGGGGGGGTTGAAAACATCAAATTTACAAACTTTGACAAATCCAAGTCAGTTTTTACAGACTTGTTAAGGTCTGATAAGGGTAATTCAGTGTCTCTAAACATTTCCAAACTTTTACTGATTATACAAGGTAATACGTTCAGCAGTCCTCGGCTTTGGTACAGTGTTGATGATTATTGTGAGGCAACTGACCCCTCAGTGGACTCAATAGTTCAGATAGGGATACGTGGACCACAGTGGAGCCTGCAGCTTTGTGGCTATGCCCCAATACGTTGATCAGACATCCAGACTATCCCTGTGGCATCACCTGTCAGCCCTGTTGGATGTCAGGAAGCGTTCGTTATGCATAGCATGCATCTCCATAGCCTCATTCTCATCATCCTCATCCACATACAGACAAAGAAAAATGCTAACATCAGTGGTTCGTTGTGAGAAGGGGTGTCAGATAAGACAAAAAGCATAAAAAGGGGAAAAAAAGAAAAAGTTACAGTTAGAGCGTCAGATGATTTACTGTTAACATTCGAAGCTTTAGGGAGTATTCTTATCCTTTGACGTGACTTGAAATTTGGCCTGCAATATCTTTTCAGTTCGCAGTTCACTGGAATATCAACAGTTTATTTTAGTTTGTAGTTTACAAAAGTATTAACTATGTATTTAAGCAGAACTGGTGAAAATCAGTTTAGTTTATGGTTTCTGTCAAGTGCCTGTGATCCTTGTAAGCCAGTACATAATCTGATTTCGTGTAAATATATATATTTGAAATTGAGAAAGTGGATATCATTCCTTGATGTGTTGATTTTAAGCTTTTACTTTGGTAAGATAATCTTGATAGCATCATTGTTTGATGCTTAGCGTTTGCCCAGCATGTTAAAACAGTCTGTCCCACCTCTGAATGATTCTGACCATGTCACAGCCTAAAAAAAAAATATATATATAAAAACGATGACTTGCACAGTCAGCATGTATGTTGGTGACGGTAAAATAATTTCATATGTATTTTGTGGTAACGATAGTCACTCTATGAAGATTGATGACGATAGTCACTCTATGAAGATTGATGACGATAGTCACTCTATGAAGATTGATGACGATAGTCACTCTATGAAGATTGATGACGATAGTCACTCTATGAAGATTGATGACGATAGTCACTCTATGAAGATTGATGTGGTTTGACAGCTGCGTTTTGTTCTGTGCTGCCTTTTTTTTTATCCTACTGGTAGGTCCTCTGTATTTTGCTTTGGAACAATCATTGTATTCATGTCTTTTACTGCAAGTACCTTTGTCAATCAAACCCTGTTCATTCTGCTGCTGCTCTGCTTTCACACCCCATTTCAGTATCGACTTCTTCAAGGCTATACTTCTTTGTTTTTAAAGATGTGAGTATACTACTTAATCTTTTTTGCTGATGGCAGTATTTAAATGAAGAAGAGCTGAGGAAAAAAACTGATCTTGAGGCTTTGCAGATAGTCTGCTGAAAAAATAAGTCTGTTACAGAACACGCATCATCTGATGAAATGCAAAGGTGATGGATGAAAAAGAGTAGGACTGTTCTGTATTTGTGTGGATTGGTTGCTATAGTTAGTATTGATCAGATAGAAAGAACAAAATCTGTTTCAAAACAAAACAAAAGAAAAAAAATTGCACAACTTGTGTAAATTAGTGAAATCTTGTTGACGGGAAGATTATGATTTGATGTGAGGGTCTGTCTGCTGTGTGCATATCTAAAGTATGAAATTTGTTGGTACCACTCAACTGCTTTAAACTGTAACATGTTGGTTGATATGCTATCCCCACCCCATCGCCTCTCCAGCCACCCCATCACACCTCCTCCACCCACCCTACAGCTCAGATTTACACCTGTTGTCACTGCCTGTTGGTTGACCAACACAAGTCTCCATGTACTGTTTGTTCTGTGGCTTTTTCTTCTCGTCATTCCTTCTTCTCTTTGTTGGCCGTAATTGTCACTGGTGATCATTGCAAATATTCAGCAGCATTATCTACTACTTTTCATGTTTTTGTTTTTCTCTGCTAATTTATTTCATGTCCAGCATTGTAATGTTTGTACATAGCTTTGCATTGTCACAGATGACGTACATTGTTTTCCTGTTTCTTGACCCTTGTTAACATTCTTTTTTACATAACCATATTACATGATCAGCTGGTTTGATGCATGTTTGTAGGTCAATTGGGTGAATGGAATCAACAGCCATTTCCCCAGGCCATTGAAATTACAAGTTACATGTACAAAGATGTGCACAATGTATAGACAAGAGTCATGTCAGAATATTTTAGATTGTTGAGTCGTTACCCTGTTCATGTTGGGAGGAACTTACTGTTACTGTGCATTGAAATTTGCTGGGATTTGTGTTAACAATCTCAACATGCAATTTATGAAAGTATTGATAAGTAAGATGTCCATTTATTTCATGTGTACCAGCCAGAGTCCTATAGGAATATTGGGAGGGAGTGATCACCAACCAACATCACATAACATTACAGACCAACTTCACATTACAGACCAAATACATTGCTTAAAGAGATGAGTAGGAAAAAAAAACAACAACTTGAAAGTGTATGTAATGAGGGTATGAAGAATCCAGTATATTTTCAAGACATGGAGAGCGGTGCAACATTGGCATAGTACTGTGGGCAATACTTTTCCCTGTTGGGCACTTGAACAGGGTGGAAGAACACCTGTCACTTTAAAGTGGTACTTACTTTGGAATTGACAGTCAATCCAAAGCTGCTTGTTGGAGAAATGCAGTCTAGGAGTTTCTTAGGACCTCTTGAGGATATGAAGAACAACCTTTGTCAAACATCGTCAACAGAAAATTATTCTTTCCAGTTGCTCAGTTTTTGAATGGTGTAAAATTACTTTGAAAAGTGAAATCTCCATATTAGCAGATATGGATTTGAGTAACTTTACAAGTTCACCAAACTAAGCTGACATTTGTCAATAATGGTTTAGCCTTCCTTGACTCCTTGATCTAATGTTAATTTCATTGGTCAGTGGTGCGTTACATTCACTTGCATGACAAAATGGGGTGTGGGGTAATTGGGTATGTATAGTGACCAAAACAAACCATTCATTTCTTCAGTTTTTTACATGCAAACAAGACATGTCATTTTGAAAAACAAAAGGTGATGAGAAAGTACTTGGCATACATTGTAGTTTGTTTGTTTAGAATCATGTGTTCTTTGCTTTTTCTTTCAGACTTTGTTGTACACTAACCTGTCAGCACAATTCAGCTTCATTTTCCTTTTCTCATCGAGTCTCCTTTGAACTGGTAACCAAGTTTGGGACTGGAGAACATTACTGTTGCCTGACAATCTGCGCGATAGAGTGTGTGTGTGTGTGTGAGGAATCTGGTAGTCCACCCTTTCATTTTCTCCTGGCGACATGGGATCAATTTCAACACTGGATCGCTTGATTAGGTGCCAAGGTTTGGAATAACCGTCTTTTGCTTTGCACTAAAAGTGTATGATTGAAACCTCATGTGTTTCTTGTTATTTGATGTGCGCTTTATGATTCCCCCCTTCACCTTTCCTTTCCACGTCCCACCCCCTTTCCCGTACACCTTTGCCCCCTCAGAGTATGCTTGACATGCAGCAGAAGTATCATGAGTGGAGACAGATTTCTAACTTGTTTGTGCAGTGTGAATAATGCATATTGCCATCATACATGCCAGTGAAATAGCAGCGGGAGGAAGAACGTTGATGCTCATCAGTTGACCAGATAGCACAAATGCCAAGTTGTGGCTAATCTTTTATTTTTCCGCATCATGCCAGTCCCCATGCTTGTTGATCTTTGAGGCCATCTCTTCAAACGGATGATGGATTGCTCAACATCCACTGGTACACGTAGGAACAAAAACAAAAAAGTGCATACAAAATATTGATGTTGATGTTTGCATACCTATTCCTTTGTCAACCCACATTCCACAACCCTCTCCCCCCCCCCCCCCCCCCCCCCCCCCCCCACCCTTTCCTCTTCTCCCTTTCCCCTCCAATAACATAACAGCAAGAAATGCATTTTCTCTTTGTGAATCATAATAAATGTTTATTGCCAATATATAATGTGTACACAAAAGAATTAGAAACATGAATACATAGATGTATAGTTAAATTTTGACTGATGTACATATACATGTATATGAATTCTGCTGTGCAGACATTGTCCATGTGTGAAATTGTTGACCTTTCCTCCTGTACATTCCGTTGTCACTAACTAGTGCAAGACTTTTTTTATACTGATGTACACCATTAGGTAGGGGAATATTTGACGTTTAGTGAATGTCCACATTTTACACATCAGTTGAAAGACTCAAATCACAGCATCAATCATGTTTATTGCACATGGAAACTAATATAAAGTGCACAGGATTAGTCCAACAAGAATTCATTCTTAAATATTTCGTCATCTTTAGACAAAAGTATGATCATCAGAATCTATACAAAACACCCAGCATTATTTGTTAATACAGATGTGCAGTATTTTACAATGTGAGTGAGTGCAGCAAGTGTGTCATCTTCACAGGAAGCCAAGGAACAAGTCCTGAAGTGTCGCTCTAGTCCCTAGCCTGTCCCACGTCTTGTGATCGCAGCCAACTTCCCCATCTGTCATACTTTCCCCTGTCACATTTCTGCTTCAAGCACAGATGTCATTTCAGTTACCAGTTTGAAATTAACTCAAAGTAAAATTAAGAACTTGTCATCAAATTGTTTACCCGCAGTCTTTGTGATTTTGCTGTCAGCGTATGTTACAAGTTAATAAATTACTAAAAATCGTTAATTTTAGCATTGTTTATTCTGTTAAAGTTCAGAACTTCTGCTTGGCTGTTTTGCTATATACAATTCCCGATTCAGTGTCCCAATACACAAGTTTTTCTTTGTAACCCTTTGCTGTTTAAACACAGACACCACTGAAAGGCTGCTGCCTTTTAAAAGCATCATAAAGAGATGAAAACAAAACAAACAAACCAAAATAAGTAAAATAATACAGATAGGAAAAAGTGGGGAAAATCAACTTCTGATTACTGCCCTATTATTGGCCATTTTAAGATCAAATGAACCAACAGCTGACCTCAGAAGACTCGGGTTGTCTTCAGACAAACAGAGGAACGTTCTCACACCCAGGTCCTGCAAGTTCTTTGCAATAATCGTTTGAAACAAGTCAGCATCTGTGTGCAGCGCACAGCATTAAACAGTGTATCCCAAGGCACAGACTGGACTCTTTCTCACTGGTTTATCTCCCGTCAGGCTTCGTAAGTTGTGTTCACACTTATAAACCATCTTCCTCCCACAAAGATCTCATTCCAACTCTCTTTTGATGGGTTCTCTTTAACCCCCCCCCCCCCCCCCCCCTCTCTCTCTTTTTCCCACATTTTCATGGGGGGTTTTCCTACTTTCCAGCTGCTTGAGCATAACTTCCAAGTGCTGTATCAGTGTAATTTTTGTTTCTGACCTCTATTTTTCAGACTAGGAACCCGACATTAAGCTCCTATTATCATCAGTGTAATCTTTGTTTCTTACCTCTATTTTTCAGACTAGGAACCCAACATTTAGCTCCTATCATCATCAGTGTTATTTTTGTTTCTGACCTCTATTTTAAGACTAGGAACCCAACATTAAGCTCCTATCGTCATCACCTTTCCTTGCCTCCACTTCTCAGATCCTGAACCCAGCGTTTATCTCTTATTCTCTCCCCCTCCACCTCCTTTGCCTCCATTAGTCAAAACGCAGCATTCAACATTCATTTCATACTTTCATGTTCTCCTTCCTTGCCCCAAGCCCTCAGAATCAGAACCCAGAGTTAACCCCTTCTTCCCTGCCTCCTCTTTATGGAACCAAAACCCATGTTCCCCCTTACCCTCCTCCTTCATCGTCTCTACTTTCCACAGCCTCTTCTTTATGGAACCAAAACCCAATGTTCCCCCCTTACCCTCCTCTTTCATTGTCTCTACTTTCCACAGCCTCTTCTTTATGGAACCAAAACCCAATGTTCCCCCTTACCCTCCTCTTTCATCGTCTCTATTTTCCACAGCGTCGTCTTTATGGAACCAAAACCCGATGTTCCCCCTTACCCTCCTCTTTCATTGTCTCTACTTTCCACAGCCTCTTCTTTATGGAACCAAAACCCAATGTTCCCCCTTACCCTTCTCTTGCCTTGTCTCTACTTTCCACAGCCTCTTCTTTATGGAACCAAAACCCAATGTTCCCCCTTACCCTTCTCTTGCCTTGTCTCTACTTTTCACAGCCTAATTCTAATGGTTATCCTTTATCCTCACCCTCCTATAAAATCATGTGTGTGGCATCCATGGGAACTACTAGCCTATTGCGTCTGGTCATACCCAAAGCCCTGAGCCTTCAAGCGTTACCATCTTTTTCTTCCACTGCTGGGAAAGAAATGGCAGAACTCTTTTGTTGTTCTCACAAAGCCAGCAGCGTACATGCATTACACAGATATGGGGTTGTAGAAGCAAGCATAGAACTTTCCAAGTCAGCTCCATTCTGTTCAGATCCCCAACTTTTTAGTTGAGAACTCTCTGTTCAGATCCCCAACTTTTTTTAGTTGAGAACTCAACAGAGATCATCATGCATTTATGTGACTATGAAGCTTGTGTTCAGTTCAAAACCTTGTTGCCATGAACCATACCCGTTCAGTCCAGTCCTGTTTGGGCACTGGCATAAACACACACCCCAGGCACCAACAAAGAAGCAAAGAAAAATAATTATGACAGAACAAAAAAAAAAAGGGAAATCTAAACGATGTGCCTCCCACCTCCCATCCCTTTCCTCCTCCTGCAAACCCTGACCCCCTCATGTTATATACATATACACATGGTACCAGTGAAAACTTCCCATGGGGAAACCCACATGCTTTCACACATCCACATCCCGTGGGGTCTGTGCACCATCATCCACCTACCTGTTCTTTTTGGATGCAACCCTGTGTTTGGACCCATAAAGGTGTGTGTGCCCTGTGCTGTGGACAGAACTTACAACTGTTGCCAAAGTCGATCTGTTGACCCACAGTGATGGTGGTTCGAGCCCAAGAGGCTTGAGACTGGCTTTTCACCGAGGCTGAGTGTTCGTGTCATATGGACAGATGACAAAAAAAAATAAAAATTGCTGTGCATTACTACAGGGAATCGTCTACTTACGGTAGACGATTTATTATTAGCAATATCATGTCTCCAACCTGTGCAACATGTTTTTGTATGTGGAATCCGACGCCCGTATGTGGACGGTGTCTGAGACGAGGTGGTTTTAATATGCAGGAATGTGTTCTGTGCAGAATGTGTGTCCGCACATTCTGGCTGGACATCATTCTGCTGTGTGCTGAGCAGTTTATTGTCTGTACCAAGCTGGCTTTGATGGGATGTGTGTACCATTCTCTTTGCGTCATTTTATATCTGTATATATATATATATATACATATGAATCTATTTACCTACCAATAAATCTCGTTTAGTTCTTGAAATGTTTTTTTGTGTGTGTGTGTTACTTTATAAACCTATTTTTTAAAGGTTTGTAGCTGATGGATCATCTACGCATTTGTTAGGAGGAATCTTGAGGAACTGGCTGCAGGAGTCGATGAAATTTGTTCCTGTTGAAACAAGTATCTATTGAAAGGCTTCTACTTCGTGTTTAGCTCAGTTGTATTTCATATGTGGATATCTATATATATATATATTTGTGTTCCTATGTGCTGAACATTGATGTTTGTGTCTCTGCGTGTGTGTGTGTGTGTCCATGTCCTTTGACATATAAACCTACGGGTGATGCTGACATTTTTCACTGCAGTCCAAGTGGAGAGAGCAATCTTGTATAATTATGGTGTTGAAGATTGTCCCATGGGGCTATCTTGTTTCTAGAATAATAAAGGTGATAAAAACCCTTGGCAAATGTGTTTTAGGTTTGTCCTGTCTAGGTTTGGGGTGCATGTTTACTCTCTGTGTGTGCATGTGTTTCTGCATGTGTGCATTTCTTGTTCTGACTTACTAAAGAACTTTGTGAAGCTGATGAAAATCAAAATTACTTCACCAATGATAATGAAATCTACAGGACCATTTCTGTGCTGTGCCTCAGCTCACAGCCTTGGGGAGAAATGTTGGATTATCAGAGAAACAATACGTCTAGACACTTCATGTCTCACCTGTCATTCCTTGGTTGAATTTACCTGTACATACAGTTCACTCATCCTAACTTCAATTTCTTGAAGGAAATGAATGTATCCCACTGAATCTGAGGTTCAATCTTGATATCAATCAATGCTGACACAGTGACAACTTTATCTGAGAGGCACTTCCTGAAAACACCACACATGAAAAACACCATGCTGTGACTGTCTGACAATTTCCCTCCCCACTACAGCACCGATCAGTCAGTCCTTGGAGAAGAAAGCCAGGAGATTGCTGCTCTGCACAGGAATTCCTCTTTTGGGCCGACCCCTCTTCCCCCTCTTTCTGACGACTTTCTTTTACCAGTCCTTGTCCCCATTCCCCCAGAGGGCGCTGGTGTGGAAGCAGAAGGCAGTGGTTGGGGTTCCAACTGCTGCAGCTCCATGGCGAAGTGAAAATCAGAGTGTTCGGGCATCTCCCACACCGGCAGCGTCTGACCGCACTTGTCACAGGCCATCAGGTCATCCTCCTGCAGTGCGTTGCTGTGGCTGAGGGTGTTACTGCAGGACACGGAGGACACGCAAACCTCCTCACCACCCCCACTAGTCATCCTGGAAGATTGTGTACCTGACAACAACTCCATCTCTGTACCATCTGTTTGAGAGACACTAACATCGTCAGCCCCCACCTTCTCACAGCCTTCTGATTGGCTGGCAACAGGCCGGTTCGTTGTGAGCTCACAACTCGTTTCTACAGTGGCTGGCTGCTGATGGTTACTGGAGTCCACAATCTCCACGTCACTCTCACTGTCTTCACTGCTACTGTCCTCTTCAGGTTCCTGAAGCAACACACTGGGCCGCTGCACATTCTCCAGCCTGACCTCTGGTTCTTGTGTTCTGTCACCGTGTGGAGAGGATGACGAGGGAACCAACTCATTGTATGCGTCGAATGAACGCAGATCCTTTGCCGAGTGCTGGGTGACAAATGGACGACCTCCATGCTGCAGTCGTTCCTGTCGGCTGGCAAAGAAGCCTTTCTTCAGACTGCCCTCCTCTTGCTGCGTCTCCTCTGCCAGTCTTTTTCCATTCATGAGCACTCTCCCCCCATGGCTTCTGTTCCAGTCATCATCCTGTCTCCCGGACGGCTGTGGCGACTGGCTGAAATACATCTCCAGGCTTGTCCGTTTTTTCTGCTTGGTGTCAGGACAGGGGAGGCTTGTGATACTGAAGTCCAGTGACCAGGACTTTGGTGTGTGGCTGAAGGTTGGTGCTCTGTGACACACACTGTTTCAGACCCCCCTGATCTGGGTGAACTCATGGTTCTTGCCACCTCCAACTGATCATCTGCCTCCCTGATTCCAGACTGTGAACCCCAGCCTGGAGAATCTGTGACATCACGTCGACCTGACTGCCGACATGACGGTCAGAGCCAGCAGATGGAGATGTGGCGGTCTGTGAAGGTTGGAGACTTCTGCGTACGGCAGCAAACATGGAGGAGATATTGTGGCTGGACGCTGCCTGCTCCTCTTCAAACTTGTTGGCCGTCAACCCCAGCATGTTGATAGCAGGTGTCCTGCACACACACACACACACACACACACACACACACCTGTTTGATTCTTACAAGGTTATCCTCCTTAAGCAACACTCTCTGTGCTTTCATTCTTATACATTGACACTTCACAGACTCGCATGATTCGTGCTTAGTCTTATGTCCCACAAACACCTGTGCCTGCATTCATCCTTGGTCGTCCTTCAAGAGTACACATAAGAAATACTCATTTACAGTCTTGTCCTTCATGAATGTTCATTTGTACTTTGCCTCCAGCACAACCTTTTTCACCTCCATTCCTGCTGGACTATTTTGCACATTTCACATCCACTGAACACCCTCGGATCCTGCTTGGACATGCTTTGCCATTCAGTCACATTCAAAGGCCATCAGAACTACCATTGCTATCTCTTTCATGATGCCAAGTAAAAAATCCACACATTCATGAGATCCGTGGTTCAATTCCCAGCAGCTTGTCATGAATGTACGCAGGAGATTGTGCTGTTCTCCCATGGTACATCTGGCTACGTCCTAGGCCTGAACCATCTCTGCATGTACGATGTCACTCCTGCCTGTGCATTCAAACAGATGATTTCATTATCCACATATCTTTGGAGGCATATGTAGGTATACCCATATCATGCAGCTCTGCAAAAAAACAGAGCACAGCTGTCTTGATAGTCCAATGAAATTGGCTGAACCAATAAAAGTCCACCCAGAGGTGTTTGTTTTTTCTTTTTTTTTCTTTGGCTGTCCCATCTTCTGTGCCACTTCTGTGGCATTGCACCCACACTGCACATTCTAACACTCCATCCACAGCCACAGCCCAGCCCGTCCCACTGCAGTCTCAGCATCAGCAATCCACAGGGAGCGATCAATGTCAAATCATCAAGAGGCAACCCACCAGAGGAGACGCTGTACTGCCACTGAATCACCACGGTGAGTTCACCCAGAGAAATACATAAGATGTTCAGTCAGCTCAGAAGGCAGGGCACTACATTCCCTGACAGATGCTGCAGACTTCATCGCCTGGCATCAAAGCACTAGACGTTTTTGTGTCCTGTCCCTGGTTAAAGGATGCTGCTCTGGTGATGTCAGTGTAGTGTTAGAGAGGTACTCTTCCCCCACCTCCCCTGGAATGGCCTTTACTGTCCATCATATTACTTGAAATGGGTGTCCATGCAACTCAACTCACTTTGTAGTCTGCCAAACATGACCGCCTCATCACAAGACTGCTAGCACTTAAAACAAAACAAAAAATTAGAACTATGTATATGCATCAACACTAAAATCAAAAGACAAAAACAATGTACATGGACGTAGATGTTACACCTGAATGCAACACCACCAAAATCAACGTACACCTCACCAGTAACTCTCACAAAACCAACACTGTCCACTGTGAATCTGGCCTACAGAAGGACTGAACAGCACACCGTGACCAGTCAGGCAATGGAACCAAACCCACTCACCACTCCGGCTGACTGGCAGAGGCAGTGTTCACCTTCAGCAGCAAGGCGTACGCGGCATCGGTCATTTTCTTGTCATCATAACAATGCAACGGACAAGCGCGGCTGCCAGTTAACAGGGTGGGCACTGCCTGGTTGCAAAAGGACACCGTCATCGTCCTGGCTGTTCGCTTGTTCTGGAAAACAGGAACATGGGACCCATGACGCGCAGTTTTCATATTTTGATGACAACTGATTTCATGGAGGCAGAGGTAGGTGCAAACTACAACATACACCTGAGGGATTCTTTTCATCACATTCACACTGATAAGGGACGGTGACCCTAAATTCAGCTGCAACTAGATGTATCAGACACCATATGATCTGCCCTTCATTCCAGGCCCACCCCCCCCCCCCCCCCCCCCCCCCCCCCCCCCCCCCCGCCCCCTAAATAACTTCACTTACATTTTCTCTGTCTTTAAGCAATCGCTCAGTGACTTCTTTGGCCAGTTCTCCCAGCCAGAACTTCACCTGCAAAACATAAATCCACAATATATCTAAAAAAATCAGCTGGTTTGGAAAAAAACAACAACAAAAAACTTGCCCACCCACCTTCGTACAGTTTAACTCACCAGCCTCTCTTTTTCTCTCTCTCAAATATGTAGCATTCTCAGTTAACACAGCACTCTAGACACTAATTTCAGACATAACACACACATTTCAAAATTGTATGTCATGATAATGCATACATGTAAATGTGCCAGGCCCTTTGATTGTTTTCCGAACTACAAAACTGACTGGCAAAATCAGAAAACAAAGACTAGTTTCGCCACTCAGATACTGTATGCTTGTTGGTTCTTGGTTTTGGTTTAGTTTTGGGAACTATGAAATGCCACAGATGAATGCAACTTCAGTCCTTTCAACAATACATCTAAGTCGGTTTCCTCACTCGCTGAACAACGGCATCAATCCTGGATTTGAAAACAAACACACAAACATAATCGAAGGTGAAATAATCTGCATTGTTAGCGCAATATGTGAACAGAGAGAAACATACGGCCAGAGATCACAGAGAGTACATCTTAACAGCAAAAAATACTTCTGAAAGTAAAACGTGCCATGAAGCAAATAATAACATGGCTCTTTTCAATCAAATTTTCTATAAATACGAAAATACTTTGACTTATCTTTAATAAAACAAGACTTTGACAAAAGCTGAGATTGGTCTTTTAACACATCACTGCTGGTATTGAACATTAACCACTGTCCTTGAGGAAAGGCTGAGCTGAGATCTGGGAAGACAGGACACACAAAGGAGGGGGTGGGGTGGGGGGTACTGGCAGTCTATACTCTCATGATGGACACTCACAGTGTGGCTCAGTGACTCGACAAGCATTGTCAGTGGGGTGTGATAGAGAGAGTGCCCTGCATGTCGACTCAGAACATGCACCACTGAACACCACCCAAACTGAACCACTGAACACCACCCAAACTGAACCATCGGCAGTGCAGTGTCTCCCATGGTAAGTGGTCTGATGACAACTTGATTCAACTGTTCCATGTGGTCCGCTGACACTGAGGCTACAACAAGATGAGCGTGGGTGCAGCTGTGTGTTGGAAGTATTAAAAGAAGTGTCGCTAGAGCAATGGCACTTAGCGGGCATGGACTGAGGATAACTAAAACAAAAGCCATAACTTTTAGAACAAATCAATGCTACATGAACTATTGTGGTTGTGAACACTATTAATGACTTAAAAGAACAAGCACTATTCCGCCGGACGAAAGGGACAAACATATTACAAGACAAAACATGATACGTTTCAACTTCTTGGCTTCTTCAGGCAAGATAATATTCAGGACAATTTCCCTTAAGTTGGAGTATGGCTGCCTTAACGGCGGGATAAAAAAAACCAGTCATACACGCAAAACTCCACTCCCTTTGTTAGGTAGATGGTATTAATCCTTGCCTGTCTATACAGGGAGTGTCCGCAGGAGTATCAGCCTGCGTACGCAGAGAGAAAAAGAAAGGACAATGAAAACAAAGAACGAGCAATCACTTATCTTCACAAACTGGGCACAGAATGGAACATCCATTTTGAGGTGATAATTAATTGCTTGCTCTTCGGTTTCACCGTCCTGAATGTTGTTTATCTTGCCTGAAAAAGACCAAAGAGGTCGAAAAGTATCATGTTTTGTTTTGTAATTTGTTTGTCCCTTTCATCCAGCGGAATAGCATTTTTTCTTTTAAGTTTGTTTCTTCTTCTTCTTCATCTGCGTACGCAGGCTGATAGTCCTGCGGACACTCCCTATATGGACAGACAAGTATTAATCCCACCTACCCAACAAAGGGAGTGGAGTTTTGTGCGCATGACCATTTTTTATCCCGCCATTAAGGCAGCCATACTCCATCTTCGGGGAAGGTGCATGCTGTGTGTAACATGTCATCCATACCAACAGCCCAACTGGCCTTCTCTTCCGAAAGTTGGTGATGGGATTTTACGTGTGTGCAAGATGTTATGCGTTCGTTCACACACGGAACCTTGGTTTATAGTCTCATTCGAAGGACTGTTTGGGAAATGGGAGTCAGAATAAATGCTAACTCCGAAGGAAAAATCCCCTGTACCGAAATGGCCCAGCGAAGATTCGAACCCGCAACCCTTGGATTACGAGTCCGGCGCTCTACCAACTGAGCTATTCCCGCCCCCGAAGTTTGATTCAATTTCCGCCTGCAGTCACCGGACTTTGAAACTACGAATGACGTATCACCGTGCTCACCTTTTCTTTGGTGTCCAGTTTTTCTTTGCCTCGAAACGTCTTGCTGCAACCAATGGACTTGGCCAGCTGTCTGGGCGACACGGCTTCGTATTCCAAACCTCGGCATGCTTGGTGCAGCCACAGTCTGCATCAGACACGTTGCAGAACACAAAGAGGTCACACTGCTATACTGTACCTTCTACTGGAAAAACGTCACCATGCCAATATGGACTCACAGTGACTCTCACAGAAAAAAATACACACAGCATGTTTGTAACTTATCTTTCTCCAATACATCTCAAGAAAATCACATTGCAACAACAATAAAAGAGAACAACAACTATGAATTATGAAGTAAAAAGAAAAGATTACATTAAAAAAAAGATGATAAACAAGAGAGGGCAAGCCTGAATTCATACAAAAAAAAACAAGCTGATATGACATTTATGTAAAATAGTAATGTAATGCACACATTTATTCCCACACAGTCTGTGGTCATCATTCAGAAAGTGCATATGCATTCTCACACACACACTCACAGTAACACCACGCAGTGCTACACACACACACACACATGCAAACACACACACTCACAGTCACACCAATGCAGTGCTACACATACACACACTCACAAACACACAGTAACACCAATGCAGTGCTATACACACACATATCCACATGTTCAAGAAGGGTCACACACACAAACACATACACACACATGTATACACAAAACACACACACATACACACACACATACACAACACACACAACACACATACACAACACACACACACACACACACACAACACACACACACAAACATGCACGCACGCACACGCACACACACACACACACACACACACACACACACAGAGGGAGCACTGACCCTGTCTTGTCGCCATAGGAAGCCTGAAGACGTTGCAAGGAGAACCTTTTGAGATCCCCATCATCTCCACCTCCAAGTCCTCGATCAACGACTGGCCCAGCTTCCCCCAAGGCTTCGACTGATCCACCAGGAACAGGGAACAAAACATACCACATTGGAACCTCTTCGTGATCACTTCAACAAATCCTTCAGAATTGGCCAACACCTTTCTGACAGGCTACAAGCGTACTCGCAACCATGGATCTTCATTGCCAGGTTTAGGAGTCTTTTCGTAATGATCAAGTCACCACAAATCCCTTTCACAAACTGCATTTCCCCAATCCACACAAACATAAAGATTTGATTCCATTGACAAAATGTTCACTTTTCAGCCAAATGCACTTTGATACTTTTTTCTTTTGTTCTAAAAGTGAAGAAATAAGGACTTGAGACTGCAATTTACAGACAAAAAGAAAGTTCTGAGTGAACTCTGACCCATGCTGTAGATGCAAAGACAACCGCAAATATTCTCAATTTTGAATTCAAACCTGATCAGTCATATGACCAGCTGCAGAACTAATGGATTTCTTTTCCTGGTCTGATCACTTCAGCAGTATGTGCAGTGCAACTGCAGGATCACCTGCGTATTTACCGTTTTGTGGCGTCAGCTTCAGGCAGCAAATGGCACTGTGGTGAGAACAATGACGAAATATGACTTAAGTTGCAGAGTCTCAACTAGGTGGCAAATCTAGCACCTCTGGTGAACAGGCTGGCTTCATCCACTATCTGATATTTACAGCATATGTTTACCCTCACTTTCAAACATCAGACAGTGAATATTCTTAAGTCCCAAAACAGTGGTCACAACAATAAATATGTTGTGAAAATGAAAGAATATCGTTTAAAAAATTTTTTAAAAACCCAGAAAGAAAGAAAAGCTGATGACATTCAATAAATCACTGGTGAACAGGTGATTTTACTTCCAACTACTTGCTGAGATCACTCTGTACTCACAAACTTTCACACACAAAAAACAGGCACATAAACAAACAAACCATACATAAACACATGAACAAACATGAACAGTATACAAGCGCACACACTGACGGCAAACTGTACTGACACTTTGTGAAGTGGCAGGGAGCTGAAGATGGACTCCACTGACCCATGGGGGAGAATGGTCTGCTTGTTAGGCTTGTGCAAACCACATGCCAGTTTGGCCAGCATCTGTACACAGATACCTATGCAATGTATGCATTTGGACACCTACATGAATATGCACTATTTCATCAACACAAATACAGGCACATGTTAACACATATACAATGTTTCCACGTTGGAACTCACGAGCAGAAGTCTTTGTTTGACAAATACAAGTATGTTACACACGCATACAGTCTGATATAATTCATCTGAAAACTAACTCATTGAAAATTTAGAAACCATAAAGAGACTGACTAGGCCTAACAGCAATACATGGTTAACCCAAAATTGAAATAATCCAGGAAAGAAAACATTTCAGTCCCTTTACCTGGCTTTAAAAACTGCTATGACTGGCACCCCCTTCGCCTTCTCTTTCTGCCATTCTGAGTCTACTTAGAGAAACTTTGCAAAAACCAGCAGTTGTACCATGCCCAGATGAAGTTCAGTCACCATCAAATCTGTACTTAATGTGAAGAGAATGCTGCACTGAGCTGTGCTATTTACATTTTTTTTCACACAACTCATTGTACGCTGCAATCCTGGGAAACGAGACTAATCACATGTTTTCAACGTCCAGCTGGTTTTGTATTTAACTCTATTCCTTCCTTTCCACAGAACATAACCAACAATACTGTAAACTACTAAAGATGATCCACCAGCATGTGCAAATTAAAAATAAGCTGAAATTTTTACCTGTATTGCGCATAAAACAGAGACATAGCAGACAACACAGACAAAAAAACTGTACGCTAACAGCACTACTGACAAAAAACGCACCTACACTAACAGCACTTTTCAACAAAAAAATTTTCATTTGAATTTGCCCAAAACATACAGGTAGAGAGCAAACTTTGGAAACTTAAATGAACATAGCAAGACAGCTAACTCTACAGTAATCAAAAGTTGAAAGCAAACACAGAAAGAAAGAAAAAACGACTTCTCTGTTTGATACTACTAAAATGAGTCAAGACATGGCCAAGCCGTAAGCAACGCTCGATGATCATGATTCCAAACTTGGCCTGTCACAACTGTGTTACATCTGCTTGACTTTACATGTCACAAATTATCCACGATAAACCACGATAACTTTTTTTTTCCCGTAAAAGTTACAGCAAAATTGTAAGGGTAAACAGGTCTGGATACATCCAGAACAGAGACAAAAACATTCCAGGTAAAAAGTCTTTATCAGAAGGAGCGATTCCTAATTGCAGAAAACCTTCATTGCAAGATATCAGTGTACTCACAAAACACAACTGGTTAAGTAATGCGAACTACCAAAGCATATCACCTTGTTGTGAGCAATGCCGGCCGAACACCGATATCCCGTCTGTTCAAAGACGGCAGCTCTCATCTCCTCCACGACGACAGCCGCCATGGCTAATAGACGGTCAGCAGAATTGGTTTCCTCCGAGTCAAAGGTCTTGGTCAACCAACCAGCTGTGCTTTTGCGCATCCTTCTGTCCACTTAACAAAGGAGCAAATAAATCCATGAATGAAGGTACATTTTAAGTGTTTATAAAGATTTCCACTGTAACGAGCATAATCAAGATGTGAAATAAAAGAGTGACAAGCAAAGTGTGTTGGCTAGGTGTGCTGACAATTCAAAGTCCACTTACAAATACTATACAGAAAGGTACAGGGTTTTAGTAGTTAAAACCTCAAATTTCATTCAACGCCCATCTTGCACCGATCTTGATTTTCTTCCTTTCTGCGTAAGCAGGCTGATACTCCTGCGGACACTGCCTATATAGACAGGCAGTGGAGTTTTGTGTGTATGACCGTTTTTTATCCCGCCATTAAGGCAGCCATACTCCATCTTCGGGGAAGCCGAATTTGATGAGATAGGTGGTCACTCGTTCTTCATTTTGTGTTGTTCTGAGCATTGTGTACCTTACCTGAAGAAGACCTAAGAGGTCGAAATGTGTCATGTTTTGTCTTGTGATTCATTTGTTCATGTTTGGCGGATACAGTACTTGAAAAAACTTTTTAAGATAAAATTTCACCATCGCATCTGCAGAGCTCCTACAGAGGAAAAACAAAAACTAATACAATTCTGATGGGGAGGTGCCAGGCTCCAATTAATAATGGATAATACTGGATGTCAAGAAACAAGCTGGTAGGCGAATGTTACAAGTGAATTGAAAGCTTCTATAACATGTAAATCAACAATGCTTACTTGTGTCTTTTTCTCTCTTTTCTTTTTTCTCCTTTTTTAACCAGTAAAGGTCAATTTCAGTGTATCAATCACTTTCACATCCCTACACATATATCAATCAGTTTGACACCCTAAATAACTCAGTGGTGGTAAGTTTAGCATACTTTAGCCAAGCAAATAAAATAATGCAAGGTTTTTCATAATAATTGTACATCTTAAACCTAAACTGAAAGATATAAATGTATATACAATTTAAATCCTTTCTGTATTCACAACCATAGCAAATCATTGATTTTCTTGCCACAAAATCAATAACAAATGTGCAGATTTATCACACATGCAGTTCATGTAGAAATCAACAAATGGAATAATATGCATCTGAAACAAGCGTCTATGATGAACAAAACATAATTTGTACAAAAGCAGCTCGGAAATTAATCCTGCATCTCACCATTCTCTTTACACATTCTAACCTCCCAATACAAGAGATATGTACATGTGTACAAACTTTTTAGAAATAAAAGACTGAGCTGGGAGGAGTCATATCATCATAAGGCCTTCTAAAAATTTTTAATACCCAAAAGCTGGTATCCGGGGGTGGAGGGAGGCAGGTGTTTACGAAAAAGGGGTGTATGAGTGGGGTGTGTGAAAGGGGCAAGGAAATCTTGAAACATCCACCTCTTGGGGAAAAAAATACTGATTACCAGGACAGATGGCAGTACGTGTGTGCTTACATTTGCTTTCTCTTGCAAAACTGAACACCTGTTTGTTCTTGAATATGCCTTCACAATGTTGTTGATCATGTTTCCTTCCAACTACACAATTATAAAGAAAAACTTTTTGAAGAAAGAAACTGCCACCAAGAAATGGAAATTTGCTGGAACAAAGAAAACAAAAAATCTAGCTACACACAAACAGTCATTCAAGTTTTAGTCCAGTTTCTTTCACTTCTCAAGGCATTTTCTTCAGTCAACAAAGACTTGGTCTGAGGTCCCATTACACTAGATTTAGGTGGGCCCAGTGGGTAAGATGTCAAGACTCTTGCTCCGAAGCCTGGGGTTCAATTTCCACTGGACACAGCCAGATCAGCTGAGAGATTCTCTGTGGAGTGAACACCTGTGCAGTTTCCTGTCTATTCCTAGTCCACCTTGAGAAGAGGCTTCAAACTGCTCGGTCCTGTGTGTGAACGGCTACATAAAAAAAACCTTGCACACACAGTAAATGCAATTCCATCTTTCAGAGAAAGAATGTGAAGCATCATGTGCCAGAAAGATGGTTGACATGAAAATACAACACATACACATGATGTTGTGTTTAGCTACCATCCCCGAAGGCAGAATGCTGCTACCCTAATGGTGACATTAAAAACAACTGCAGGCACAAAAATGTCACCGACACTGAGCCTCACACACAGTTTTAGCTGTGGAAGCTAGTGAGAGAACATTAAATGTATGTAAGATACATGCACAATCTTCCAAAAGTCCACCTTCTATCATTTTTTTCTTTGACAACTTCCTCTGTCAACAATGAGCAATCAAATTAAGATTTATACTTCTCCAAACAGACTGACCTGCTTCCTTCACTCTCTCTTCACCACTTTCTTTGTCCTCACTCCTATCATCATCTCCCCAGCCCTCCACAAAAGTGTTGGGCAGCTGCTCCACAGCCACTGTTTCTCCTGATCTGGCAGCCTTTAGTCTGGCTTCAGCTGCCTTGGTCAGGTCGAGGTACGCTTCATCAACACTGGCTCGTTCCACACAACTGCTGAACTGACTCATCACTTCGATCACTTCTGCTCCAGCTTCACGATACCTGTCCAAAATTTATTTTGAAAAGTCATCTTCAGATATATCAAAATAAAAGGAACAAAAAAAAAACTAACAAAAAATCAGCGAGCTCAAAGTGCCTATAAGCCAGTGCTGTAATGTAACTGTCCCAAAAAGGTAAAACCTGCTAGGCTGTGTCAAACTATAATCTCTACTCCAAATATTACTGATGAAAAGAAAAGGAACAGTTTTAGCTGTGCACCCTCTATAACATACTCAATTGTTACAGGAAAAAAGCGTTGAACAAAATTGTTACCAAAAAAAAAAAGGATATTTCATATAAACAATAGATTTTTTTTTAATGTACACATTCTATAACACTTCATATCCACTCTAGTACATGTGCATGTTTGCATCCTTGTCTCTTTCTTTCTTTCTTCTTTATCTTCTGTTTAAAAACTTATTTCAACATTTTTTTCTTTCAAAACAGGCACCAAATACAGAATACTAAACTTTGAACTGCAGCTACTTGCAAAACAGCTATAACTTTATGATTAAATAATTATTGTGAAACAAGCACACACATTTTGTGAGCATATGCAAGCACATCCAAACACACACACAGGCACACACAGACACAGACTAAACGTATCACACAACAGAACTGACTTGGTGAGATCTGCCTTGCCCCTGACTTCCGGCACTCTGGCAAACTGAATGTCAGGACACACTTTTTTGGCGTCGTCCCCCATCATGTTCCTTGTCACACCAAATGCACGTGCCTCGTAGCTTACAGCAATTATGCTAAAAGCAAAATGCAACAGCAGTGGCTATAATGCAAGAATAAAATCTGTTAAAATAATCATTCAATGTAAAGTGTTCCATACTGAACAAATGTTACGACAATGACAACTTACAGCCAAAACAGTATTGCTGGTTTGCTAAGTTAGAACAAAAAATTAATAAATAAACATGCAACATAAAAAACCCAGCAGTTTCATAGATGGTCACATGCTTAATGAATAACTGATGAAAGACACTCATATTCAATATAACTTACAAGTAAAGACATCTTAACACCAGTAGTCTTGAGTACCGGCATACTTTCAGTTAATTTGTTCCATTACTTTCTTTTTTGCAGAAGAGGCAAGAAATAGCTGTTAGAACCATTCCACCATTACAGTGTCCAGAAAGATATGAATACTGATAAATATACTTATAATTTAGTTCTCATTTCATCTTCATTGTATTAAATATAAGAACACTATGGTTAAAATATGCATGATGTGCACAAGCTGTCATGGATATGGATTTGAAGATAATGTGCATCAATGCATGGATGAGTGTTTACAGGAGTGCGCATGTGTGCGTTCACTGTCCCTGTTATCATGTCATTACTGAGCATTTACAGGAGTGTGCATGTGTGCGTTCACTGTACCTGTTATCATGTCATTACTGAGCAGACTATAAATGACATTAAATTTGAGCATTTATGCCAGACTCACCTTCCTCCTCTGTAGGTTTTGTACTGCACCACAGCACACGGCTTTCCCTTCAATGCGGGGTTTAACCTTTGCTCCACTTGGACATAAAAACAGTCCATGTCTACGAGTACGACCGCTCGATCCATCACCTTTCACTTGTTCGTTGTTACCTGAATAAAAGCACAAAATTACATTGCAGTTAAGGAGTTTTTGGAAAATAATTCATATTTATGTTGAATTTAGTAAGCACAACAAACCAGCCATAGTCAGTGACATTTTAGTTTCAACATTTGAACTGAATTATTTAGCTGCCAGTATCAATTACGTCGGAAGACCAAGGCAGGATTTAAACCACAGTGCCAAGGACATCCACGCTGTTGGTTCGGATGAGGAATTTAACAGGCCCTCGATGCCAGGGCGCCTGAAACTCAACCTGCCACGAGCAAACGAAAACTGAAGATTGGGAGAAAACTGGATGCAAAAATCGTCCAAGACCCCGATGCACTGATAGGGAAAAGCACCCTGGAACACAATAGCCACATATGGGGACATTGTGTATGCCACATGTAGAGACGCCTATGGAGTAAAACACCAAAGAGAAACACCTCCAAAGAAATCCAGACGCCAAGAAAAGATGGACAAGATCAGAGTCCAAAAAGAACAACCTCAAGAAGCAAATGAAGACCGCACTGCCAGCTGAAAAACAAGGCTTGGAAAACTGTGGGAAGACCCGAAAGAAAAACACAGCGCCCTCAGCAAAGCGGAATCTGCGAGGAAGAGGAAGAGCAAAAAGAAGAAGACACAAGAGCGCTTCTTCAGAGACCCCTTCCAGTTTGCCAGAACACTGTTGAGCAGCCAAATCTGGGACCTAAGTGTGGACAAAGGAGTTTTTTGAGCAGCATCTGAACATACTCTGACTCACAGAGCAAAGCACCACTCGACATTCAAGGTCTGGTGTGGCCAACCAACCCTGAGGAACAGTTCAATGGCAAGCCTCCAACATTGGCGGAAATCAAGAAGGTGGTCGACAAAGCCAGAGCCAAATCATCACCAGGGCCAAACGGAATACCTTACCAGCTTTACAAGAAATGTCCCAAGGTGCTGGAGTGGCTCCACAGGCTGCTGCGATCGGCTTGGAGAAACCAGAAGATCAGCGGCCAGTGGATGACGGCAGATGGTGTGTACATCCCCAAAGAGCAAAACTCAAGTGACATCAGCCAGTTCAGGCCAATATCACTACTGAACGTCGAAGGGAAAATCTTTTCTCTGTATGGCAGCAAGGCTGACCAAGTACCTGATAAAACAAATACTGATGTTTCAGAGAAGGTGGCATCCAGGCGGTGGCTGTGTAGAACACGCACAATCACTGGGCGCATAAGCAAAAACAGAAGAGAACTGACGATGTGCTTATCGGCAACGCAAGGATGTGCCCATGAGATGACACAGTTTTAGATGTATGGTGCCAAGAAACGAAATGTCAGAAGTATTCAATCTTCCAATGCGTTCTACAATGATACCATGATTGCTCAACCTTGAATGGGCATTCAAAGGTGAGAATTTCCCCGATACTGCTTCGGCTGGCAATGAACTTCTTCAAACCACAAAATCTTGCAACGACCTTGTCATGGATACCCCAGCCTCCCAAAAGGCCTTTGGATGACACTACAGGATTTCATCCAGATAGACAGCCTTAGGTGGGGAGGCTGGCACGATAGGTTGCCTTCATCCAAATGGTTCAAGCCACAGAACTACGGACCTCGAGTAAGGAAAACTGCGATCTTGCTCCACAGTGTGCCAACCGCATTTCAACAGTCACTAAGAACAAAAAAGGAAAAAATGAATGAAATAACTGAAAGACACAAAAGAGCAAAAGCCACTAAGTAATGGCGGAAGAAGGTAAAACCATGACCAGGGAGGTCCTGGCAAATACAAGGTCTGGTTCCAGATTATGCTGAAACCAAAGTCCTAGGCCTCTGAACATAGACCAATGCTGCAAGCAAAGCGTTGGACAAAATTGTTACCAAAAAAAAAAGGATATTTCATATAAACAATAGATTTTTTTTTAATGTACACATTCTATAACACTTCATATCCACTCTAGTACATGTGCATGTTTGCATCCTTGTCTCTTTCTTTCTTTCTTCTTTATCTTCTGTTTAAAAACTTATTTCAAACATTTTTTTCTTTCAAAACAGGCACCAAATACAGAATACTAAACTTTGAACTGCAGCTACTTGCAAAACAGCTATAACTTTATGATTAAATAATTATTGTGAAACAAGCACACACATTTTGTGAGCATATGCAAGCACATCCAAACACACACACAGACACAGACTAACGTATCACACAACAGAACTGACTTGGTGAGATCTGCCTTGCCCCTGACTTCCGGCACTCTGGCAAACTGAATGTCAGGACACACTTTTTTGGCGTCGGTCCCCCATCATGTTCCTTGTCACACCAAATGCACGTGCCTCGTAGCTTACAGCAATTATGCCTAAAAGCAAAATGCAACAGCAGTGGCTATAATGCAAGAATAAAAATCTGTTAAAATAATCATTCAATGTAAAGTGTTCCATACTGAACAAATGTTACGACAATGACAACTTACAGCCAAAACAGTATTGCTGGTTTGCTAAGTTAGAACAAAAAATTAATAAATAAACATGCAACAATAAAAAACCCAGCAGTTTCATAGATGGTCACATGCTTAATGAATAACTGATGAAAACACTCATATTCAATATAACTTACAAGTAAAGACATCTTAACACCAGTAGTCTTGAGTACCGGCATACTTTCAGTTAATTTGTTCCATTACTTTCTTTTTTGCAGAAGAGGCAAGAAATAGCTGTTAGAAACCATTCCACCATTACAGTGTCCAGAAAGATATGAATACTGATAAATATACTTATAATTTAGTTCTCATTTCATCTTCATTGTATTAAATATAAGAACACTATGGTTAAAATATGCATGATGTGCACAAGCTGTCATGGATATGGATTTGAAGATAATGTGCATCAATGCATGGGATGAGTGTTTACAGGAGTGCGCATGTGTGCGTTCACTGTCCCTGTTATCATGTCATTACTGAGCATTTACAGGAGTGTGCATGTGTGCGTTCACTGTACCTGTTATCATGTCATTACTGAGCAGACTATAAATGACATTAAATTTGAGCATTTATGCCAGACTCACCTTCCTCCTCTGTAGGTTTTGTACTGCACCACAGCACACGGCTTTCCCTTCAATGCGGGGTTTAACCTTTGCTCCACTTGGACATAAAAACAGTCCATGTCTACGAGTACGACCGCTCGATCCATCACCTTTCACTTGTTCGTTGTTACCTGAATAAATAAAAGAAAAAATTACATTGCAGTTAAGGAGTTTTAGGAAATTATCATATTTATGTGAATTAGTAAGCACCCAACAGCATTAGTCAGTGACATTTTAGTAAATTTGAACATGAATTATAGTTGCAAAGAGGTCAATGGACAACTGGAAATCACCAAAGAAGAATGGAATGACTTTGCACATGCCCCTCCAGGATCAGCTTCATTCTCGATCTGCATATGACCTTCTGCCTCAAGCAACCTGGTGAAGTGGGGAAAACACGATCCTGCAGCCCCTGCCATGAAAAACAAAATAGCTGTTCTAACTCATGTAAAGTTGTCAAGGAAGTAATGGAAGACAAAGCCAAAGAGATGTACAAGTAGCGGGCAAGTAAACACCAAAAAAAACAGGACTCAAAGCACCGCACATTCTACGGAGAGACAATAATGCAAGAACAAAGTACCTGAAACATGAGCAGAGTCCGGATGGCAGATGAATTGGGTTGCATGCTAACCTCCCAGAAGAGAAGAATCACCCGAGATCATTCACAGAGTGGCATGAGACCAGACATAGTAGTCCACTCTAAGTCAACAAGCAGTGATCATGATCGAGCTTCGGTGCCATATGAGAACAGAATGAAGCAGCTCAAATCTACAAGACTGAAAAGTATGCTGATCTGGCAAAAGCCTTGAGAAGAAGGCTATCAGGTCAAAGTCTACTGCAGAAATTGGAGCTAGGATTTGTAGGAACGTCTGCATACAGCCCATGAAACAGCTCTCAGTTGCAGGGAAGGAAAAAACCAGAGCCTCAAAGCATGGCAGAAGCCGGAGAGGTGTTCAAGTTGTTGGTCAAGGAGAACAAAAGTGAATTCATAAGGTTAATTTCCCTACAAATTGGTGTCCCTGTGCTCAGTGTTAAAGCGCGAGTCATTAAGTGAAAATGAGCATGTCCAAGTCATGGGTTACGAATCCCAGCCATGGCTCATCCCAAGATGGGGAAAACAAATAAAAAAAAAGGTGTCACATGAGGGAACAATCCGAGTTCATGAACCGTGGTGGCCAGCCCCCCTAGAGTGTCATGAGATAATGCAACACAACTTGCTTGAAGGGTCTCTTCTGAGGACATCACTGCTGCCACGACTCTCCCGAGTTTCTATTACAGACTGAAAGTGAAATTTGACATGAACAGCAGTGTTAAAGAAGTGTGTTTTCCTCAACTGGCTGAGGTACTGATCAGATAGGAATGGCAGTTTGTGAAAAAAAATGGTCCCAGGAGGGCATACAATTTAATCATTTCACAAGAATGACTCCTGGATCAGATTTGGTCAAATGTCCAGCTACATTCAGTAATTCTCTTATCCGACTCTGAGTGATGCAATTATATAGCCAACATCCAATCCTTCACTTAAGTGTCATGTGTGTGTGTGTGTATGTTTGCGAGGGTTTGTGTGTGCGTATGTTTGCGAGGGTTGTGTGTGTGTGTGTGTGTGTAGTGTGAGTGTGTGGTGTGTGTGTGTGTGTGTGTGTGTGTTGTTGTTGTTGTTCTTCAATTTAACGTCTTTTCACTAAATGTGATATTAGACAAGGTGTGTGTGTTTGAGTGTGTGTGTGTGGTGTGTGGTGTGTGTGTTGTGTGTGTGTGTGTGTGTGTTTTTGAGTGTGTGCGTGCAGCGTGCGTACGTGTGTGCGTGCATACGTGACTGCGCGCCCGCGTGCGTGTGTGTGCGTGTATGTGTGATGAGTGTGTGTGTGTGCATTCACACACGTGCATGCAAGTGTGTATCCATGTGTATTCATATTTATGTACGTATACACACACACACATGCATGGCTGCGTACATGCATCTGTATATATGCAACAACATCATTTGCCTGCTGTTTGAACTAAAGAGAGAAGTGGAAGATTGGGTCTACCTAACTTTTTTATAAACTTGTATTGATCATCTTTTTAACAATTGGTGACTTCTTGAGCAGAGCTCTGCTGGCTGGCAACATAATCAATCTTATGACAATTATCTCTGGAGTTTAATATAAAATAATCAGTCACTCAGTAATATTATGAATGTTTGGTTTAAATAAGATAAGATAAGAAATAAGAGAAACAGAGCCTACAAAAAATGGAAGAAACAGGGTACCGAAGAACTGAGGGTGAAGGCACGAGAACTCAGAAGAGAAGCTCAGCGGAAAATATGTAGGGCATACTGGGAATACCTCAGCAGCACCCTGACTGGAGATGACTCCGAGCAAGCTGGCAATTACAAACGCTTCTGGACATACATCAAGCACCAGAGGTCGACCAATGCAGGAGTTGCTTCTCAAGATGAACGGAACCCTGTTACCTGACCCAAAAGAAAAAGCAGAGGCCCTCAATCAACAATTCCAATCAGTGTTCAGTGATGGGAGAAATTACTCCCACGACGAGTTTTTGGAGAAGCGTAGTATGGCAGACAAGGCTTACTCACAGCTGAACACCATCACGGTCACTGAGGAAGGAGTCAAACGATTGTTGAAAGAACTAGACCCTCATAAAGCCAGTGGTCCCGATGGAGTCAGCTCAAGAGTCTTAAGAGAACTCGCGGAGGAAATAGCCCCCATACTCACTGCCATTTTTCAGTCATCCCTTACTACTGGTCAAGCTCCATCTGACTGGAGGGATGCGCTTGTCGTACCAATCTACAAGAAGGGGGAGCATTATGACCCAGCAAATTACAGGCCTGTCTCCTTGACCTGCATCTCTTGCAAACTGCTGGAGCACACCATTGTGAGCTCTGTGATGGAGCATGTAGAGCGGAACGACATCCTCTATGCCCTGGTCCCCAGCAGCACAGGTTCAGGAGACAGCGATCCTGTGAGACCCAGCTCCTGGAGTTCATTGATGAGTTGGTAGACAGCATGGAAGAGGGACGACAGACCGACATCCTTGTCATGGATTTCGCTAAAGCATTTGACAAGGTAAATCACAGTCTCCACTTACACAAGCTTCACCACTACAGCATCGGGAGTGAGGTCAACCGCTGGATCAAGGGATTTCTGTCAAACCGACATCAAACAGTTGTAGTGGAGGGAGCCCAATCAGAATATGTCAGTGTGAAGTCAGGTGTACCACAAGGTCAGTTTTGGGACCTTGTTTGTTCCTTGTATACATTAATAATCTTCCTGAGAGCCTGACTTCACCTTGTAGGCTGTTCGCTGACGACACTGCAGCTTATAGAGTAGTCACATCCCAACGAGACCAAGACCAGCTACAAGAGGACCTCCATCACCTTGGAGAATGGGAGAAGAGCTGGGGGACATGGTTTTTCACCCAGGGAAGTGTACTGTTCTTCCTGTGACCAGAAGTCGGCGACCCCTTCATTACCAGTACAAGCTGCATGGACACACACTTGACACTGTGTCATCAGTCAAGTATCTCGGCGTCACCATTGAGAAGAACATCAGGTGGGATTCTCACATTGATGCCATCACTTTGAGAGCAAGCAGGATGTTGGGATTCCTTCATAGGAACCTGAAAGCTGCCCCCACAGAGCTGAGAGAGAGGGCTTACCTGACATTTGTCAGGCCCCTTTTGGAATATGCCAGCTCTGTGTGGGACCCCCATACACAGAGGAATGTGGACAGAATAGAAGCAATACAGAGAAGGGCGGTTCGCTTCGTATTGAACCGCTACCACAACACCTCAAGTGTAAATAACATGCTTTCTTGACTGGGGTGGCCCTCCCTTCAGCGACGCCGGCAGATGGCACGTCTGACAATGCTGTATAAGATTCGAAATAACATGGTCTCAGTCAGCCACAGCAAACTTCATCCAGCTCCGGTCCGCCAAAGAAGAGGACATGACAAACAGTACTCTGCCATCCAGTGCCGCACACAGCATCGGCAGAACTCATTCTTTGCCAGAACAATTAGAGACTGGAATGAGTTGTCAGCAGAGTCTGTGACCGCCCCCACTCTTGACACCTTCCAATCAAGGGTGCAACTGCTGCTCTGATTCCTTTTTTTTTTTCCCCCTTCTTCGCCGGGTGAGCCCCAACCTGAAAGGTGTCAAAAAAATTAAATTGTTGATTGTGGACACTCAAAGGAAGAAGAAGAAGAATGCAACAAAAGTAACATGTGTTTTCTCAGCGATACAGAAATGAAAACATTGGGTGTGCAGCTTTGAGAACAGCCTAGCTCAATACTGCCCAGTTTCAAAAAGATAAGGGCTGAGTACTTTTTCCTTTTAAAGCTAATTTATGCATCATGGTGAACAAATGACCTAGTGAACATGGAGATTGGTTTCCAATTTTCTCATCTCACCCTCTGTCAGCATTACTTATTGTCTTGACTTGACTTGACTTGACTTTAGGGCGTAGTAAGCCTCGCGGCTTTTTAGATGCCCTAGTCTTTCTTGTTTTCTTTAGTTGTTGTTTTTTTCAGTGTGGATTGCGCATTTTCATTTTTCGTGACAATGGTCACGCATCATATTTGAACTTTTTGTCCATAATATCTTTTTCTTTTTCCAGAAGGGCTTTAAATAGATTAAGTTTTTGGCAGTTTTTGCTACTTTTGTTAATTTGTTCCAAATAGGAGCAATCCTATTTGAAAAAGAATTTTTTCTAACATTGCTGGAAACTTGTTATAGTATAAATATCTTTTGATACTAGGAATTTCTTGTTCTTTCGTCACTCAATAATGTGAAAAAATTTTCTTTTTCTATGCCATCTAAACCATTGAGTATTTTATATGTTTGAATTACATCACCCCGTAGTGTTCTAAATTTCAATGATGGCAACTGTAGTTTTCTTAACCGACCCTCGTAGTTTAAGTGGCTGATACCTTTTATTAATCTTGTTGCTCTCCTTTGCACTTTCTCTATACTGATCGATTGTCGTTTTAGTAATGGGTGCCAGATACTATTTCCATATTCCAAGTGGGGTCGAACCAGTCTTGTACAGTCGAGTGAGTGTGTCTTTGTCTCTATAGGTCAAGGATCTTTTGATAATATTTACCTAGCATCTTATTAGCTTTACGATGGCATTTCCAATATGTCTGTCGAACTTCAGTCTATAGTCAAAAGTCACCCCGAGGTCTTTCTCCTCCTCACTTTTCTCTTTGTCGGTTATGAAACTATCATACACAGCTGATTGAATTATATCACTGAGTGGCTGTTCATCTACACATTGAGTTTGACCTATATAGACATTTATTACCTTATTAGTCAATAAAGTCAGTCTGACTTCACTGCTCGCACACACACACACACACACACACACACACACACACACACACATACACACACACACACACACACCCACACTTCTTCTTCCTAAAATACTGGTTCACTCAAAAACGAGTAGGTCACCAGGCAGCGCGCGTGTTAAAAAGTAAAATAAAATAACATAAAATAGTGCGACCCAGTCCGTTGGCCTCCGGAGCAAATTTGGCAACAAGGGGTTGCACTCGATATTCAAGAAGTTAAAAGCAATGGCCAGATTCAGGCCCAGGTAACCATAAAATATCTGGGAAATTAAAACAGGAAATCATCAATATGCAGATCTAATCTCAAAACTGTCGTATCAATTTGCTTTTTAAATGAGACTTTATTTGTGGCAATCTTGATGGCACCCGGCAGTGAGTTCCACAGCCGTACAGAACTAGGATAAAATGAATGTCAGTGGCTGTCAATATTTGATGCAGGTATGGTATAACATTGACCGCCACTCCTGGTGCTACTTTTATTCAATACTAGTTGTTCCACTGGAATATCAATTAGTTTAGCTCTGCTGTGACGGGCCTCCGACGCTCCCCCTCGTTAATAAAATATGATTTTCATATTCAGGGATGCAGGGGGTTATAGACAGAAGTATTTACGCTTTCACAACAAAATGCGCTCTCGCATAGGCACACGCACTCTGTCACTCACATCGGGCCCGCACAAAGGTGACGGGAAACCAATAACATTTCATAGAAAATAATCAACTTTTATTCAACTTGACTCCGAGCCCCCACCCGTCACTACACAACACAACTATCTGTATCATACAACAATGTAAACAGCATACAGACAATTTCATAAATCGCATCCCCTGTTCTTCAGTTATTCTACTTAGCCAGGAAAGACAATATTCCACTATTCAGTTTGCACACTTATAACCTTAAGAGCAAATAAACGTCCATAAACTTGCCAGCATTCCTTGGTTGGCCGTCAGTTTCTCTCATCCCACTGTGCGACCACGAGCTGAAGCTGCCACACTGTTGTGTCCTCCCGGTTGGCCAAATCCCAGTTGGGGACACTGGCAACGTAGCTTGAGTCGCACCCTCACACTGAGTCTCCCGGACTCCACCGTACTTCGCCCTCTCCACGGAAAGGGCTCCTGTCGGCCTCTCCCACAGGTCTTCTCTGGCTGCAAACACCCCACCGTTGTCTGGCAGCTCCCCGTCTAGGCTCCAACAGGCTGACAGTGACACGTCTTGCTGTCGACCGTCCCCACACGGGAGACAATTCTTCTCGTCGTCGGCTCCGAGGCTACAGCAACCTCCACTGTCATACGTCCCCACCCAGGAGACAACGAGGCGACAGCTAACCTCTGCTTCACGCTGTATTTTCTTGAGCCCTCAGCAAGACGGGCGAGTTCACTTTCCCATAAGTGAGTCACACACTCCCTGGTTTTCCAAGCAGCTTATATTCATTCTCAAACAAGAGAGAACCCGAGTTTAACTGGCTCAACCAATGGAATCACTGGCACACACACATCACACGATTTGTACCAATAAATCCCCAAGTTATTTTTATTCCACCAATGGAATCACAAGTCCCCTACACATACACACACACCACAGCTGCTAGCGCCAACAAAGACTTGGGCACCCAGTGGTTAATGCATAACCTCCTATTCAAACTCATGTTCGATTCCCCGAAGCTACCCATTGTACTAACAGCCCTGGACTTCTCTACCAGCCATGACTGATGCTTCAAGTATTTACTACCTCTATAGATAACAAGGCGCAAACCACTCAATTGGCCGCAGCCTTCCATTCATTCCTCAGAACAAGGACGACTGAATGGTCGCTGTACTCTGCCTGCAGGCTGACGGTCACCTACCCGTGACGGTCACCTGACACGATCGCCTTCCCTTCAGGCCCACTGGAGAACCCAGTGAATAGTCAGCCAGTGGTCGGACTGGACACTCCTCTACCCAGGACCGGCAGGTCGCAACTACTTGTCCCTATCCCTCGGACATGCGAAACACTTCCCAGTAACTCTCCCTCCTTCAGTATACGACTCGGGGTATTCCCCTCTGGTGATGCCTGAGTTCGCACACTTGAAGAACCCAGAACTTGCTCTCAACACAGCAAAACCACCCTTAATTTGTCTAAATGCTCGAGAACATTCGGCCGACTCATTACACCCCCGTACCTAAGAATGTTGTTCCAATCAACATTTTCTCCAGGACGAATGTTCTCCAATTGGATAAAACAAACTCAGTTGCATGGGTCGATATAACAGTACTACCTCTATGCTTTAAAACATCACTTCCATCAACATCTCTAACATGGATAATGTACCCAATTAAAAACAATAAATCAGTCAGATAGTCCATTGAATCACTCAGTCATAAACTGGCTCACATATAATCAAGAACTCTCTCTATAACGTTAGCTATCAGCATGTCCATACATGTTGATTAATCATTCCATTCACTTCTAATACAGCACAACCATGATTAACACAAGATTCAAATTCCGGTGTGTGGCCCAGCCTACTTCACATCAAAATCAAATTCAGGCGTGTGGCCACAATCCACAAGGACAACATTCAATTTCAGGCGTGTGGCCCAGCCTACGTAACATCAAAATCAAATTCAGGCGTGTGGCCACAATCTGCTCACACGGTCTCACACACAATATGCAAATCAAACATTCATCCTGATGTCACAACTTAAGTACATTTTACTGAGCTGTGACAAAACAACATGAGCAAACAGATATCAATCAGAAAAAATCATAAATCATAACACGTGAGCATGTACTGATCCCCGCTCCATAATGGGCAATGAACAAAAGCAACATAAATCAAAACTGAAAAATAACACATGAACATAGGCTCAACCCCGCCCTATACTGGGCAATGAACAAAGCAATGCATACATGTAAACATATATCAGAAAATGAAAAATAACACATGAACATAGGCTCGACCCACCCCACGATGGGCACGCCATCAAATAACACAACCAGCCAGCTACATTATTTACACAGTAGCTGTCCGTAACAGATGACTGCTCACACCACCACCACAATCACAGCAGCCCGTAGGCATTGCTCCTACCATTGTCCTGCTTCTGTTGTTCACACTACAAGAGCAACACCCAGGAGGCATTACTCCAACCCTTGACCTACTCCTGCCCCTCTCAATCTTGACCGCCGTTTGTGGCTCGCCAATAGTACCTTGGGCAGATAGTTTGCGCATTCCAGGCTTTACAAGAGAGTCAGAGCACCTTTCACACAGTTTAGTCCTTAAAGGAGCGCGTGAAAATCTGCGCGATCCTCTTCTAGCCTATCGCACCCATGCACTGCGACGACGATCATCTCCCCTTTTCAAAATGTTATGAGATGATCCCTCGCTCATCTTATCCGAACCGATTTTCTTTCTCTGTGTGGAACGTCCCTGGTTCAAATCCCACTCAGTGCCTATGCCCACTACTTGATGGGCCTATTTACTTTACCCTTTCCTGACACTGGATTATCTGCTCCTTTGAGCTGACTGTCTTTGGCGTTTCCTAACGATAGCTGGTCACCTCGACCTTCTTGCCATGCGTTATTACCGCCTCCCTGGTCCCAACCCAGCTGCTGGTTCCAGTTACTCTGTGGTCCATGTTGACCCCGACCCTGAGGTCCGCCACCGTGGCTCCTACATTTCTGACTGCCACGGCAACGCCAACAACTTTTTAAACCACCACTACGGCCACCATGGCCTACGGCACCGCCACTACGACCTATTTCATGGTCCACTGCACCACCACCACGGCCACCTTCATGGCCTACACTAGCTCTACTGCTAGCGGCGCCTGTGCACTCCACCTGTGTTCTGTTTACTTTCCTACCCTGCACTGCCCTTGCTTTCCCCACTTGACTGGCAGCCTGGTTAGGCTTCGGGAGGATATACCTACCCCCTAACAAAGCTGGATAGGGAAGATTGTTTTGCACTGCTGCAGTGAGAGTACTCCTGACAAACTCTGACTCTACTTTGACACGGGCCAAAGGTAGCCGATTAATTCTTCCATCTGCATATCGCACGCAGGTGGTTTCCCCGGTATAGTCTGTCTCTCTCACAAAACCGGGCTCTACCATTGCCGCTAGAGTCAGTCCTGTGTCTAATAAGCAGGTCACCGGCTTCCCGTTTACTACTGCCCTAGTAGTTGGTGGTGGCACCCTGCCTTCCTGTTGAATGTATCAACGGCAACAACGGAATTTATTCGCAGTCCGCTACATTCCTTGGCGATATGACCCTCTCGCCCACATTTAAAACATGTGCGTTTCACTCTAACATTCTCTTGAGTCCCACTGTTGCCACGGGACTTAGAATCCGCTTCTAACTGCGGTCTTGCCTCCTGTTTGTAGGGAGTCGGCGAATCACTCCCTGACGTGTGGTCTGGGCATTACGGGTCGACTGGTTCGATCCCTTCATCCCATTACGCTGATCATGGGCAGATTCATACCTGTCTGCAACTTTCACTAACTCCTCTAAACTTCCTAATTCTCTTTCTGCCAAGAATACCGTGAGATCCTTTCGACAAGTGGAGAGAATTTGCTCCTTAACGATCTCCTCCCTCAAAGATTCAAAAGTTTGTTCGATGTTTCCTAACCTTATCCATTTGTCAAAGAGAGCCCTAAGCCGATAAAGGAACTGTACGTGCGTCTCACCTGATTTACGAACGGTTTCTCTGAACAATTTCCTATACAGGGGTTCCACTGACTTTTTAGTTTTTGCGTCAAGAAACGCACGCCTCCGCAAAATTGCGTCAGCGCTGAAAAAAATGCGTAACAAAGTAAACTGTACTCACTCCCGTCAAAACAGCTCTGAATCACGCGCCTTAAACACCGCTGAAGTGCAGAGCAGCTCGCTGCAGGAAAGCGTTTTCCGATTGGAAGATGGCACCATCGCAGACGCGGGAAAGATTCCATTTTATTTCGAGGGGAGAAAGGATGAGGCTTTTGGAATATTCTTGATCTAGCAAAAAGTCAGCGAGTGCCACGAGTAAAATGTGCACGCACTATCACTATTGGCGGTGTCAAGCAGTCTGCTGTAGGTCTGTGCCGTGTTTTGCCCTCTCGACATAGGCTTGCGGTTGAGAACCGGGTCCTGGGAAAATTGCGTCGCTAAACGCACGGCCGCAAAAAAAATGCGTAGGAAAGGCAGAAAAACGCAATAATTACGCAAAATTTTGCAATAAATGGAACCCCTGCCTATATCTATCGGCGGTTACCGGTACCTCTGAAACAAAGCATCGCGCACCGACTCATAATCTGTTTTTCCGGTGGTAAGCAGAAAAAAGCATCCCTAGCTTTGGGTGTCAGCAGCGCAGACAAATTTGTGGCCCACCGTTCTTCGGGTAAGCCCTGATCTTTGGCAATCCTTTCAAATTGCGAAATGAAATCCTCTAAATGGTCCGGATTATCATCGAACCTTGGCATATTGATCAAGGGACTGACATGTGGTGCAAAGTTCACTTGAGGTTTTGCGTCCCCGTCCCGTTCTTTCTCCAATTTTAATTTTTCTAACTCAAACTGCCTTATCTTCTCTCTTTCTCTCTCTTCTCTTTCCCGTTCTCTTTCTCTCTCCTCTCTTTCCTCCTTATCCCTTTCTCTCTCTCTTTCCCGTTCTCTTTCTCTCTCCTCTCTTTCCGTTCTCTCTCCTCCTTTCCCGTTCTCTTTCTCTCTCCTCTTTTTCCCGTTCTCTTTCTCTCTCCTCTTTTTCCCGTTCTCTCTCCTCTTTTTCCCGTTCCCTTTCTCTCTCTCTTTTTCCCGTTCTCTTTCTCTCTCCTCTTTTTCCCGTTCTCTTTCTCTCTCCTCTTTTCCCGTTCTCTTTCTCTCTCCTCTTTTTCCCGTTCTCTTCTCTCTCTCCTTTTCCCGTTCTCTTTCTCTCTCCTCTTTTTCCTGTTCTCTTTCTCTCTCCTCTTTTTCCGTTCTCTTTCTCTCTCTTGCTTTTCCCTTTGTATTTTCTGGGCCTCGATTACACGGGGCCAGTTCTCATCTACATATGCCTTCAGTTCCGGACCCTTTAGTCCTAAAGCTTTTCCTTCTTCTATGAGGTCCACCCTTTTTCAGCAGACCCATTGTCTCAGCCCCCTCTTCAGTCGACATTCTGAAGTTTATCTAACCCTCGATCAGCTTGTTAATACAACCACAGTAACAAGCGAGATATCCACACGATCACTTGTAAATAAGCGATCAAATAGTTGTGCTACACACAATCAACCTCAACAGCAAACCAAATCAAGCAAGTTCAAACAACAGGCCCCAGTCATGAAAAAGATCAAAACAATCAACACATGACTAACGTCTTTCCCGGTAAGACAAAAATATCTAGGTTCCACAATTGCGACAAATTTCAAATCCCTTGCAACTGACAAAACCCAGAAACAAAATCACTTATGGCCATTTTAGTTATCCCGGACTACAGTCCCCAATTTGTGACGGGTCTCCGACGCTCCCCCCGTTAATAAAATATGATTTTTCATATTCAGGGATGCGGGGGGGTTATAGACAGAAGAAATTTACGCTTTCACAACCAAAATGCGCTCTCGCATAGGCACACGCACTCTGTCACTCACATCGGGCCCGCACTGGTGAGTTGATTTTAACGTGGTGACAGCCCTGATGTGGGGCCCTTTGCGGTCGGCTGGGCTATAAGAAACATTATCTTATCTTATCTTATCTTATCGGGCCCGCACAAAGGTGACGGGAAAACCAATAACATTTCATAGAAAATAATCAACTTTTATTCAACTTGACTCCGAGCCCCCACCCGTCACTACACAACACAACTATCGGGATCATACAACAATGTAAACAGCATACAGACAATTTCATAAATCGCATCCCTGTTCTTCAGTTATTCTTACTTAGCCAGGAAAGACAATATTCCACTATTCAGTTTGCACACTTATAACCTTAAGAGCAAATAAACGTCATAACTTGCCAGCATTCCTTGGTGGCCGTCAGTTTCTCTCATCCCACTGTGCGGACCACGAGCTGAAGCTGCCACACTGTTGTGTCCTCCCGGTTGGCCAAATCCCAGTTGGGGGACACTGAAACGTAGCTTGAGTCGCACCCTCACACTGAGTCTCCCGGACTCCCACCGTACTTCGCCCTCTCCACGGAAAGGGCTCCTGTCGGCCTCTCCCACAGGTCTTCTCTGGCTGCAAACACCCCACCGTTGTCTGGCAGCTCCCCGTCTAGGCTCCAACAGGCTGACACGTCTTGCTGTCGCACCGTCCCCACACGGGAGACATTCTTCTCGTCGCTCGGCTCCGAGGCTACAGCACCTCCACTGTCATACGTCCCCACCCAGGAGACAACGAGGCGACAGCTAACCTCTGCTTCACGCTGTATTTTCTTGAGCCCTCAGCAAGACGGGCGAGTTCACTTTCCCTAAAGTGAGTCACACACTCCCTGGTTTTCCAAGCAGCTTATATTCATTCTCAAACAAGAGAGAACCCGAGTTTTAACTGGCTCAACCAATGGAATCACTGGCACACACACATCACACGATTTGTACCAATAAATCCCAAGTTATTTTTATTCCACCAATGGAATCACAAGTCCCCCTACACATACACACACACCACAGCTGCTAGCGCCAACAAAGACTTGGGCACCCAGTGGTTAATGCATAACCTCCTATTCAAAACTCATGTTCGATTCCCCGAAGCTACCCATTGTACTAACAGCCTGGACTTCTCTACCAGCCATGACTGATGCTTCAAGTATTTACTACTCTATAGATCACAAGGCGCAAACCACTCAATTGGCCGCAGCCTTCCATTCATTCCTCAGAACAAGGACGACTGAATGGTCGCTGTACTCTGCCTGCAGGCTGACGGTCACCTACCGTGACGGTCACCTGACACGATCGCCTTCCCTTCAGGCCCACTGGAGAACCCAGTGAATAGTCAGCCAGTGGTCAGGACTGGACCACTCCTCTACCCAGGACCGGCAGGTCGCAACTACTTGTCCCTATCCCTCGGACATGCGAAACACTTCCCCGTAACTCTCCCTCCTTCAGTATACGACTCGGGGTATTCCCCTCTGGTGATGCCTGAGTTCGCACACTTGAAGAACCCAGAACTTGCTCTCAACACAGCAAAACTACCCTTAATTTGCCTAAATGCTCGAGAACATTCGGCCGACTCATTACATCTGCCTTTGAAGAAGATAGTAAGTTTGATAAAAGCTCTTCTCTCTTCTAAGGGTTTCCACACACACACACACACACACAACACAGAGTCAAAAAATCCACAATAACTGACCATCAGGCAAACTTCATATTGTAAAAAAACTCCTCTGAGAATCCACAACCCGACGTCACCCACAATTGATCATCATACTGTATTGTCTTCGCCTGAAAACAAGAGAGAGCTCCCGCTTGAAACTCGCTCCACAGATACGGAACCGGATGTGTAGTTTCACTTTTTGACACACATGCGCACTTAACATTTCAAAATGGATGACCTGCAATCTCTATCATACTTTTCTTCTCTGAATCATATTTCTAAAAAGATAGTACAACCAGAAATATTGTTAGTCAAACATTTGGGAAACAAATGGTCGGACTATCTACCTGAACAACAAGAGGAACTATTCAATGACTTATGTGTGCCACATTCTGCCCGCTGTGATTCGGTAGCAGACGATGATTCCGGATTGCCGTCGTGCTGGCCGACACTGAAACTACCTTCTGGCGAAAAGATAATTGTTGACGAAAACGATGTAAGAACCACTTGTTTTCTCTCCACAACCTCGGCAGCCTTGGCAAACCTTGTTCACTCTGTACCATTTAATATCTCAGTAACTTGCAAGCTTTTTCTTGTGATGTTTGGTAATGCTTGATCAGTTGTTTTCTTTTTTATATCATTATCAATGTTTTACATGTAGAGTACCTTGTCAAACTCAAGCAAACTGTAGCAGTTGATCAGCTAGATTTGGTCAAAGTTTCGTGGCTATTGCTCTAGTAAGACACCCACTCGATGTCTTAGGTCCGTCGCAGACAGCGCGTATCCAGTGTGTTTTAAGGTGTGTTAAAATTTAATGGGTTGTATTATGAATGAGGGTGTTTTGTTGTTGTATTTTTCAAAAGCACTTGTGAGTTGACTCAACGCACTGACAGCCCTGATATGGTCCTTTGTGGTCAGTGGACTAAAAGCAACATCATAATCGCACTTCACAGCTTGCACGTATCATTCTGTGGCCAAATGCCTTGCTGCTTTTACACACTGATCTTGGTTCAGTCTCATAATGTGTTGATTTTATTTCATATCGTTTGTTGCAAACCCGTTACTTATTAGTATATGTTAGACCAATCATTTTTTAATCTTTCCTCTTGCTCCTGCATCTCTCCCTAGTTTGGATACCATTTATCTTGGTTACACCCGGTTTATCTGGGCTCCAATCCTCAGATTCTGATATTCTCTCAGGGACCTTGAGTATGGATCCAAGCACCACTCCTTTACATAGAGGTCCAACATTGACAGGCTATCTTATTCAGTCTCCCCCCCCCCCCCCCCCACCCCCTCATCCACCCCTCAAAGTCAGTCTGCACAAAACCATGCCATCAGGTGGTTATTTTGTGTGGAATGTAAGAAGATAATCTTACACTTACACTGGCTTCCAATTCAGTCTCGCATTGACGTTAAAGTTCTCCTCCTGGTTTTCAAATCATTAAATAATCTGGTTTCCTCCTACCTCTCTGACCTCCTCCATCGCTATGTTCCGTCTCGCAACTTACGCTCATCCACCAATTCTCGTCTGCTTCGGCTTCCCTCCGCTCGCCTGAAAACTTCAGGCCAACGATCTTTCTCTTACCAGGCACCTGCTCTGTGGAATAGTCTCCCTTCTTCTCTGTGTAACACAGACTCTTCAGAGACTTTTAACCTCCCTAAAGACACATCTTTTCCCTCTAACTGATTAACGATATCCACTTACCACTGTGCACGTTTTTGCTGATGCTGGTGTGTCTGTCTGCGTGTTTGAGCTTTTCGGCGTGTTGTGTGTGTGTGTGTGTGTGTGTGTGTGTGTGTGTGCGTGCATGTGTGTGTGTATGTGTGTGTGTGTGCTTTGAATTAGAACTATAATTTTATCATGTTTTTCTGTAATATGCGCTTTGGGCTCTTGCGAGGTAAAGCGCTCTATAAATATACTTTTACATTACATTATTTAGCGTGCATTGCAGTGGGGTGGCATGTTTGATTTTTCCCTTTCTTTTCCAGATATGGACATGGCGTGATGAGCATTCTGGACCCTTTTCGTGGAAATCAAAGGTTTGTGATTATGATTAGCAAGGCTTCCATTGTATGCATGTGTCTGAGTCTAAAAACTGAAAGGCTCATGCTAAAATCCCTCCGGGGGTTGCGACCTTGTCGTGGTCGGAGGGCTTGTGCGGTCCAGTGATCCCTTAGGCTTTGCTGGCGGGGGCATCAATACTTGGAGATAGGCTGGTTTTTTCAAACTGCTTCTAGGCCTGTGAAGTCGAGATGCTGCCTGGCCTAAGCGTAACGTGGTAAGGAGTTGATGCCCCTGGTAGGGCTTCCCATGTCAGATAGGCTAAGGGTGAGGATCCTGACTAAGAGTAACCCGCCTTTCTCCTTTTCTTGTTTTCTGCCTTTCTTATTTGGCCCTTTTCTATCTTCGTCTCCCCTTCAAGTCTTCTTTTCCACACTCCTTTTCTCTCTGTGGTCTCCTTAATACTTTCCAGCCGACTGCACGATTCCCTGCTGGCGCGCCACCGTGCACAGCGCTCATTCCCTGCCGACGCACAGATTTGGCCACTTTTTAATTTATTTTTACGGTAGCTCTACAACAACTGACGGTCTTGTGTTAGGTGTCACAGGAAAGAACAAACACTCAACTCCAATCATCACCAGATCCACTTTGTAATACGATTTCAAGCGCTTCATTGCGCAAAGAAATTGCTACCACCCCTTTGCCTGACCGACATTTTTTCTGGCACAGGAAACACGTGGCGCGCGCCACGTGGCCATGCCGTCAGTTTCTCTGTTTCAAAGCTCTGGGGGTCAGCCAAGTTCACAATAGGCCACTGAAAGTATGGTCGACAACTCGTTCCAACATCCCCAAGACTAGTTACAGAGGTTATTTCCCTTGGACCATTTCATGGAAAGTGTAGTAATTTTTTATGTTCCCGTCGTCTGATTGTGGACGACACGGCAGAATGTTATGCTGTCTGTCCGTCATCCGGACTTGGACGACTCGCCTCAAGGGAGAGAAATCCTGTCGTCCACTTTTGTCACGACTCACTGGTAAAGGTTAAGATCCACCGCGTTTGCCGTGCGGTGCGACCTGTGTCGGAGGGGGATGAGATCCTGGTGATTGAGAGGGCCAGTGCTTGAGGAGGCCGGTGCTCTCAACACATCACTTTGGCTCGGACCTCTCCTAGACAGCAGCCCTGATGTGGCCCTCTGCGGTCGGCTGGGCTAAGCAACATTATCTTATCTCCTAGACAGGGAGTACACTTTGGCCCGGGTGTACTAATCGGCTCCCCTTCTTGGGGCTGGGTCAAGACAGGCAGTTCCCCTGCTGGCCATGTGAACCCCTGCAGTGCTCAGCTCTCTGTTCCCGGGAGTTGAGCATGATCAGGGGGGATAGGGTTGGTGGTTTCTGTTTGTCGTATGTCTCTCCTGAAGCCTGGAAGGGGTCAAGACATTGGTTTCTTGGCCCTGGCCCCTTAGTTGGACTCCAAGGTGGGTGGGTAAGGGAGAGATGAAACATACTAAAATAAATATGGCTTTTTCCAAAAACATCCCCCCCAAAAAGAAGAGGAAGGCAGCAGCCCTATTTCAGGGGATCTTTATTCAGATAGCGATTCAGATACAGAGGTAAGACAGAGGAATTATTGTTGTCAAAAGGTAGATGATGTCATGCATATGCTGGATCAGAACAAGCACCACTGAACTCTGCCCAAGTGACTTGACAGCGGTGCAGTGTTTCCTCAGGAGCTTTACTTCATGACTAGACGTTACTCCCTGTGAATTGCTGTTTTAGGAGTTGCGGTGAGATGAACCCAGGTGTGGCTATGGGTAGCATGGAGACAATGTCACTGAATTGACATGGAATATGAGACAGCAAAAAAAAAAAAAAAAATATATATATATATATATATATATACACACATATATATTAATTGATTGATTGAAGAGAATTGAAAAGATTGTGTTATGATGGCAACACATGTTTTAAAGTGCACAACCTGTACAAAGCATGCCATGAATAGTTTAATAGTTCAAGGAGAAAAAGTGCATTTGTAACTGGGTTTACATACCTCCATATTTAAGCCATCTTTGTACAGATATATGTTATTTGAATTGGTCTCCCCAGAGGCTCACCCTGTCGACAGTGTACCTTCATCCTTAGCGCAATACATGCAGCCAGTGAGACTGTTAAATTCCATCACTTCTCAAGTGGCAGTGCTTGGAACTACCTAAGTAAAACAGCTGCTGGAATCCCTTTCATTATTATGTTGCAATAGGTTGTATTACTTACATGTTGTATCTCACCATCATTGACATGTGTCTGATCTTGTGTTTCATATTATAAGTGATCAAAGAAATGTATAATCTGGTGAGTACTGAACCCAGCAGATGTTAGAGATAGTTATGGTCTGTTGTACGACAGAGTCAGCAGGACCTGACACTGCTAGACCTGGAAGCAGACAACCTCACCAAGCCCCATTCCAAGGGTCACAAATCGTCATCAGAATCAGAGGAACCTGCTTCACCAACTCTTCCTGCTGTCAAACCTCATTTTTTCCCCAGTCGTGGTGACACCTGGACACAGGCTGTGCTGGAGGACTTTGTTGCAAATTGTCAGGAAGAGATTGAGTCTCCAGTCCAAGCCCCAACTGCTCTTGCAGTGCTGTGGAAAGCCCATCAGAAGAGGTCAACCCAGGTTTTGAAGGCAGCGTGGAAAACCTGTCCCCATCAGCAACCCCTGTCAATGTTGTTGCGTCTGACTCTCCACCGCAGGAAAATGAAAAGTCGGAGGATGCTGCACCTGACCATGATACTCCCATCAAACCACAGGCGACTGTGATGCAGGATAATGCGAGTTTAACTCCCCCTCCAAAAAAACTCTCCCACCCAGGTCTTGGGAAGAAAGACGGGAAGGGTTTGGGAGGCAAGCTGGCCATAGACTCCAGTCAGCAGCTGCTCATCATCCACAACAAAGAGGAGGAACGGAGCGCCTTCACCAACCCAGCCATGGAGGTGGAGTGGTCCAACTTTGTGGGCCAGTCCACCACAGATCCTGACGATGATGAAGATTCTGTCCAAAGCAACAGCCAGGTGGAAAAGGCAACGCCGGTCAGCCTCCCTCCATCTGATCCTCCGACATCAGATAAAATGAAAGAGCCACCATCTATGGTGATGGATCGTGGGGGAGTCCGACCAGGCGAAGAATCTGCAGAGAGCACTCCAGACCACACCACGCAGTTGTTGAAGCCAGTCGCTGATGCGGTGGTGACAGAGGAGACGGAGAAGGAGGAGGTAGTATATGTTGTGGATGAAGGTTCTGGAGAATTCAATGTGTCGTCCAAACTTGTGGTGAGTGGTCCCTTTTCCACAGTAGTTGCTTTTCACTTACAGCTTTCTTGTGCACTGGTATTAGTTAGATGTCATTATGGTTTTCAGGTCAGCTGTTATCTAGATAATAGTTATAGATAAGCACTCTTAAATCAATATTGACAGGAAAATAAAGTACGTAAGCAATCTTTTAATTATTCTGAAAACATAATTGTGATAGTTAGAAAATGAAATAATCAGCACAAAACATTTCTAATACACATGAAATAATCAGCATGAAACATTTCTAATACATATGAAATAATCAGCATGAAACATTTCTAATACATATGAAATAATCAGCATGATAAGATAATGTTGCTTATAGCCCAGCCGACCGCAAAGGGCCACATCAGGTAATCAGCATGAAACATTTCTAATACACATGAAATAATCAGCATGAAACATCTCTAATACACATGAAATTATCCGAATGAAACATTTCTAATTCACATGAAATTATCAGCATGAAACATTTCTAATTCACATAAGTGATCTGCTGGTCGATATGTTTCAGAAAGGTTATGGTTTTTTTTCTTCTTCTTTTTCCTAATGTGTTTCACACACACTTCTTGCCCCCATCCCTTTCTGTTTGTGTCTTCATTTTTCTAGTTTCATAATCTCTCTCTCTCTCTCTCTCTCTCTCTCTTCTCTCTCTCTCTCTCTCTCTCTCTCTCTCTCTCTCTCTCTCTCTCTCTCTCTCTCTCTCTCTCTTCTCTCTTGCTACACTCTTTACTCCATGTGCATTGTATTTTGTGGGTACACAAGACTGAACAGTAAAGTGTAAACACACACACACACACACACACACACACACACACACACACACACACAAAAACACACACCACACTTTTACATATGCAAACAGCCATCCACTCCATTATGAATTATGTTTGTACTGAATACTTCTTATGAGACACATGCTTGTCAAAGGCTAAAAAGTGTTAAGTATCAAGTGCATGATCTGTTTTTCAAGATCTTTTTTTTTCAATTGATGTTTTGGTTTAGATTTATAATTTGTAATTAAAATTAAAAATAAAAAGGGGGGGGGGGGGATAATGATAGAACGTTGTGTTTAGTAACTTTCCAGTTTACTTTTCCAGAGCAAAACTACTCTTCTCTCTCTCTCTCTCTCTCTCTCTCTCTCTCTCTCTCTCTCTCTGTGGGTGTGGGTGGGGGCTCTGACTCTCTCTGTCTCTGTCTTTCTCTCTCTCTCTCTCTCTCTCTCTCTCTCATGAAAAATTAAACATTTCCTCTGGAAATTTTTAATTGATTTACAAGGGAAATGAACAGTTCTAAAATCCTGATCAGTGAGACTTTTTTCATAATAAGCAGCTGAACAACATATGATGAGAAGAAGTTTGAAAACAAGGCTAACAGTGGCAACAAATTGAGATTATGAAGTTGTTTGTTTGTTTTTAATGGGAAATCACAGTAGGTTTGCTTTTATGTAATGTTCAAGTTGTTTCCTGGAATAAAAAGAAACATCGCGTAAGTTTGGTTAGAGGTGTACATGCTTTGCACTTGTGGCCATTTTATTGTTGGAAGAATTGTATTGGTGACTGTGATGACAACCTTCTGGTGACAGTGTTTGCAAATCTGTATTCCTGTCTCTTATAGGCTTTATGTCAAGACGTTGTCTTATCTCGTAGAGGCTTTTTGTTGGTGAAAAAGTTGCACTTTCGCCTGTAGTATAAATTGTTCACATGCTCATAGTTTTTGTGTAATCATACTCACGTTGAAAAAACAGAAAATAATTGTGTGTATAGTTTGTACCAGCTTTTTGGGGAGGGAAGGGGGGAAGAGGGGGGAAACGTGGTAAGAAATCTTCCAATAGCAAATTTCAGTTACACAAACATCCGTAGTGAAACTCCCCAGTAAAGTGAAAGTCCTCCCATGTCAGGAGACAGCCACTACACCCATCCAGTGAATCTCCATGAATTGGTTTAGATTGGAGCATCAGTTTGCTATGTACTTAGACGCAAGATTTCCAGCCGTCCACCCTCACCCTGGTTCCCAGCAGTTGGCCCTGAAGTTCTTGATGCTAAACGTGTTAGACGTAGGGCCGAAAGGCAGTGGCTAAAGACAAACCTCGAGATTCACAAACAAATTTTGCGAATTGCTAGTAATGCTGTGAATGAAATTGTTCAAAAAGCAAAATCAGCCTTCTACAATGCTAAAATATTAGCATGCACAACAACCAAGCAATTGTTTAAGGTCACTGATACACTCATGGGGAGAACAAAATCATCTCCCCTTCCTTCATCTGTCTGTCCCTCTGACATTCCACAGAAATTTTGTGACTTTTTCACTAGCAAAATTAGACTTATCCGTGAAAGTCTGGATGCTCAGTCAGTATCTGAACCTGATATTCCATACAACTCTTTTTCCGGCATTTCATTGACTGACTTTGAACCTGTGACAGTTGCTGTTGTCAAAGAAGTCATCGACAAGACTGTTATCAAAACATGTGTACTGGATCCTCTTCCATCTACTTTATTATCTGCATGCATGGATGTTTTGTTGCCATATATCACTAGTGTGGTAAATGAATCTCTCACTTCTGGTTGTTTCCCACCTGCACTGAAAGCTGCTGTTGTCTGACCTCTTTTGAAGAAACCCTCTCTTGACCCTGAAAACCTAAAAAATTATCGACCTGTCTCCAACTTGTCTTTTCTTTCAAAGATAATTGAAAAGATAGCACTTCTCCAACTCCAAAACCACCTTGACCAAAACAACTTGCTCTATTCGTTGCAGTCCGCCTATCGCACTGGACACAGTACAGAAACTGCTCTGCTGAAAATAATAAACGATCTTCTCTCTGCTCTGGATAATGGTCAGGTTTCACTGCTTTCTCTTCTTGACTTGTCCGCTGCCTTTGATACCATTGATCACTCCACCCTCCTCACTAGACTTCAACATACTTTTGGCATCTCTTCTCACGCTTTGGCATGGTTTTATTCTTACCTTTCTGGTCGAACCCAAATTGTCTCTGTCAATGGTTTTTCTTCAAGCTCTGCTGACTTGAATTATGGTGTTCCCCAAGGCTCTGTCCTTGGTCCCATTCTGTTTGTTCTATATACCCAACCCATCTCTGACATTGTAGCCCATCATGACATTTCACACCACTGCTTCTCTGATGACAATCAAATCTACATTTCTGGTGACATCTCTCTCCTCTCCTCCATCATTGATCGCTCACAGCTCTGCATCTCTGACATAAAGACATGGATGACTTGCAACAAACTTCAGTTAAACAATGACAAAACTGAACTGATCTTCATTCTCCCAAAACGGCTCATGTCTACAATCTCTGTTCCTTCTTCTGTCCAACTTGGTACCTCTCTCATTCAGACCTCTACCACTGTGCGAAATCTAGGCGTTGTACTTGATCAGACACTCTCTTTTCAAAATCAGATTTCTTCTATCTGCCGTGCTTGCTACTTGGAGCTTCGGCGAATCAGTTCTGTGCGCCACCTTCTGTCTGAAGAAGCCACCAAGACTCTGGTTTCTGCTTTCATTCTTTCAAGACTTGACTACTGTAATTCTCTTCTTGCTGGCTGTCCACAGAATCTTCTTGCAAAATTGCAGAAAGTCCAAAATAATGCTGCTCGCCTTGTCTCGAAATCTCCGAAAACCTCTCATGTTTCTCCCTTGCTTAAATCTTTGCACTGGCTTCCTGTTGATAAACGCATCAAGTACAAACTTTCTTTGCTCTGTTACAAGGCATTGGATGGCCTCGCTCCATCTTACCTCTCTAAACTTCTGTCGACCTATACTCCTTCCAGACAGCTTCGCTCTTCCTCTGACACTCGCATTATGCAGATCCCTCGTTTTCGGGCCAGAACACTTGGTGAACGTTCTTTTACTTTTCAGGCTCCTTCCTGCTGGAACAATCTCCCTTCTGCACTCCGAAACTCAAACAGTCTTTCTTCTTTCAAGTCCTCCCTCAAAACAACTCTCTTCAAAACATAATTTTTCTGCTCCTTCGCTGGTGTGTGGGTGTGTGTGTGTGTGTGTGTGTGTGTGTGGTTTGTGTGTGTGTGTGTGTGTGTGTGTGTGTGTTGTGTGTGTGTGTGTGTGTGTGTGTGTGTGTGTGTGTGTGTGTGTGTGTTAGGGCTTATTGCTGTAAGCGCTTAGGGCTTTTGTTTAAGATTAAGCGCACTAAATGTTCCTTATTATTATTATTATTATTATTGATAAGGAAGGAAAATGGAAAGTGAGATTATCATGGGGGCCGGAATAGCTCAGTTGGTAGAGTGCCGGACTCGTGATCCTTGGGTTGCGGGTTCAAATTTTGGTACAGGGAGATTTTTCCCTCAGAGGTAACATTGGTTCTGACTCCATTCCCCATACAGTCCTTTGAATGAGACTATAAATCCGAGGTTCCATGTATGAATGCACGCACAACATCTTGCACACACGTAAAATCCCATCACCAACTTTTGGAAGAGAAGGCCAGTTTGGCCATTGGTATGGATGACACGTTACACATAGCATGCACCTTCCCCGAAGATGGAATATGGCTGCCTTAATAGCAGGATAAAAAATGGTCATACGCACAAAACTCCACTGCCGCAGGAGTATCAGCCTGCGTACACAGAAAGAAAGAAAAAGATTATCATAAAGATAGCCCATGAAGGAGTGCAAAATCAAAACAGAAAATTCTTTTCTGTGATGATGAATGAGGATGGTGACGATAATGTAATGATCTAAGACCACATTTGCAAGGCAAGATGGTAGGCTTCCTTTCATGGCATATAAACCGTACCTCGTATGGCCTGGAAAGATCAATCAAATCTCTTCAGTGCTGGCCAGGAAATTTAAGGCATGTTCCTGCTCTCAGTGTCAAGGACATGTGTCTGTGAAGTGAGTGAACCTTTGTGGTCCTCGTCTTTCTATGTACTATATGAGCTCATGGCACACTCAGTGTTCTGTTTGTGTGTTTGTTTATGAACCACAATAAATAAGACCATTTTTGTTTTTATACAGTGCCATATCCATTATAATTATGTGGCACATTGTGTTTTACAGTCGCAGAGAACATCAAAAAAGTATATGTCATGATATGTATTTCTGACAGAATTGTACTCTGCTTGCGTCTAACAGCTATTTAATATGTCAGCAAATACTGCACCAAATTGCACAGATGTTTCTTGTTGATATACTGTTACTCTTTTCTGAGTTTTGTGAAAGAATAGTAAGATTATGTGATAATCTGACATGGCCTCATACAACAGTACAATACACCTTGTTTTGTATTATGTACTGCCAGAAAATGTCATATGCCAATGGTATATCCTCTTGTCTCTCTGTTGTCTGCTTTGAACTCACAGTGTTGTGTGTGTGTGTGTGTGTGTGTGTGTGTGTGTGTGTGTGTGTGTGTGTGGTGTGTTCTAGCGTGCATGCATGTGTGTACATAATAGCACTTACCCTTCACAAACACAAATTTTTACTGTATTTCCAGCATTGGGGAGGGGGGGGGGGGGGGGGGGGGAATGTTCAGACTATATTGAATTCGTAATTTACATATCCTTGTCTTTTTGTTTAATTAAAGCTTCTTTTTTTTTTTACGAACAGCAGCCATGTGAAAAGTAAAATTTCTTTAACCCCAGACTCTCGGTCGTGGATGGAATGAGTTGTGTACATCACAACATGTGTTGAAAATTAAAGATGACAGAATGGTAAAATAGATTCAGTTGTGGGTGATAGGTTGTATTTGTGGTAATACCGTGTTTTAGGGGCCCCTATTCCTTAATGCCCCTCAGATTTTCACTGCTCAGCCATTCTTAACTTAAGCTGGATTCCATTGTGACTTTGTGCGTTCACCATGATGTGCAGTTCTGGAGAATTCATTTCGCCTACCTGACTCGCATATCATTCATCAGTGTGTTCACTTGATATTTCTTTCATTATACATGCTACATCTTTTAACAGTTACAGTCTAGCTCTGTAAAACAGAGGTAGATTGTAGTGGTTCCATGGTGGCTAGTTTGAGCAGAAATGCAATGCTGATTTGGAGAATTGAAAAAGAAACTAAGCATAAAAAACAGGTAATCATCGTAATCATGAAAGTTTAAGTTGTGACCATGTGATAAGAAATTTAAAAGAAAAAGTGGGGTGGCTGAGCAGTGGAGATCAGTACAAAATGTGGGGAGCCCTTATAGTTTTGCAGCAAGTTACAATGAACTTCCAATAAACTTTAAGTCTAACCATGTACATTTTATATTTTGTTTATGCAAGGGTCAGTCATGTTACAGTTAACTTGTACAGTATGTGTGCAAGCGTTTTGGCATGTTTTTTTAATGCTTGTATATGTTTATTCTTTTTTTTTTATATACATATGTGTGTGTGTATGTATGTGAATGGGTTTAAACACGTGTACGCACATGCATGTGTACATGTACTTCGTACATACAATGCAAAATGTGTGGAAACAGAAACTTATTCAATAAGTATTTGTAATTTATAGGAGAGAGAGACAGGCTTAGATATTGAGAAGGATGCATTATGAATTTATAAATGTGTTTTGCAGGCTGCTCCTCAGGACAAGTCCGACGTTCCCCGCTCAGGGTTTGACTTCCTAGACAACTGGTAATGGAGGAGACAACTGAATCATCAACTTCTTTAATAGAACATTTTGTATTTTTTCTTCCCCGTTTTTCTCTCTTTTTTTCCCCTTTGTACTCACCTTGAAAAACAAAAATAATATCTGACTGTTAATGTTGATATCTTGTATGAGATCTGTTTCAGATTGAAAGCAAAAGTGAATCTAAAAAAATATAATCTGACTGGTGATGTCGATGTTACATAGTTCACAACTAAGACAAGATGGTGTTGAGATCCTGTTTTAGATTAAAAGCAAAAATGAATCTGATTTGTGTTCTCAATCAAGGTTTTTGTTGTCAATATTTGAAAGTAAAAGTGAATCTGATTGTGTTTCTGATCAGTTTTGTTTAGATTTATTTGTGCTCGTATTTTTTCAACAAAAGAGCAAGCAGTCTTGTGAAGATCAGGGAGAGGATTGGCAGAAGGGGATGAGTTGAAAACAGTAAAGTCTAGAACTAGAAGTACTACCTCAAAGTTGACGGAAGAGAGGGATGGTGAAGTGGGCAGGTGGAGAGGGAAGGGAAAGGCTGCAGGCAGATATTGAAAACAATTTTTTTATAAAGAAAAATTATGATTAATCCACCAGACAAGGGGACAAAGCACAAGACAATCTAACATCTTGTAATTTGTTTGTCCTCTTTGTCTGGTGGATTAATTTCTATTTTTCTTTGAAAAAGTTACTCGAGCTACAGAACATCAGAAGGGGTGGGGAGGGTTGCGGAAGTGGAATGGGGAACAAAAGAATTTTGCAGCGTGAGTGTCAGTCCTGTAACCATCTCTAAACCCAGAAGTTACCCTGCCAGCAACACTTTTCCCACTTGAAAGCTTTTTTTTTATATATATTTTTTATTGAGCAAAGATTCTGGAACCTCTGTACACCTAGTTATTGTTGTTTACACCAACTCCATGAGAGGGAGAAAATGTGCGCATTCATCCTGTGCAATACATAATTACGTATATATGTTGCAGTAACTTTTTCCATGCAACCCATCAATTAACCCACCATAAAACTGAAGATGTCATTGTTCTAGACAATACGGAGAAGCAATCTGTAGGGTTTGTGTCGTGTGTAGGTGTGTTTTTTGATGGGAGGGGTGGGGGAGGGGGAATACCTGGTGTGTGTGTGTGTGTGTGTGTGTGTGTGTGTGTGTGTGTGTGTGTTCACATGAGATACAGTTTTACTGTAAAACTGATGTATGTGTTGATCCATACTTGTGTTGGTCTTTTATGACACTTAACAAGTAGATTTGTGAAATAGCTTTATGGATCCTTGATGATAACTGGCCAGATTATTCACAGCTGTATGTGGGTATGCTGTAAGGCAAAATTCCAGGTTTCATGTACCTTAAGTCTGACGAAAGATAAAAGAAGTAGCTGCTGAGATGAAAGATAGTGCAGCTAGAGAATTTTTTCCCCCATGGCTTTGACAATCACATGTTGACTGAATCAACAAATTGTCATCTTCAGTCCACCAAACATGCAGAATTCTCATAATTTGGCATGCATGCTGCTAATGTTTCAACTCAAACACCATGATTGTAACAGGAGGTCAGAGTCTCCCAGAAAGACCTACTTAACAACACTTTGTGGCAGAATCCATGTGTTGTCATGCTTTGCTGGCCTTATACAAATCAAAGAAAGAAAAAGTCAAGCTTGGGATTATTGGTATATGATGCCGGAGCCACCAGGTAAGCAAACTTGATGAACAAATCTTTAAATAAATGTTAGCGAACCGCCCAGAGAATGTGGACAAACGAGTCACAAGACAAAACATAACACGTTTGACCTCTTAGGTCTTCTTCAGGTGAGACATAAACGAATAAACCAACGAAAAATTCAACGCCTTCTTCCTTGCGCTGAACTCTGAAGTGATCAAAGTTAAGTGAATTTTCGTTGTTTTATTCATTTATGAAGAAGACCTAAGAGGTCGAAACGCGTTGTGTTTTGTCTTGTGACTCGTTTGTCCACGTTCTCTGGGCGGTTCGCTAACATTTATTTAAGATTTGTTTAGATTTCTGCTGCAGTCGTCTCACTTTGCAACTAGATCTTGAGAACAACTGAATGAAATGAACAAGACAAATAAATGGCTGTGATGGATGAAGGGAAAATCTGGACTGAAATGAAATGGCCATATGACTTTGTGGTAGAAAAAGCCAAAGGAAGGAGGTGACATATGCCGTGAGAACATTCTGTATTTGGCATTTTAAAAGAAAAATCTAGAGTCACAGTACTACAGTGCAGTAATTGGTGGATGAAGATCAAGTAGTTAATGTTAGTAAAGCGATATCAGCATTTCAAATTGGTGGATTATATCTGACTGTATGAGAAAGGAGGAGTGATTGTCACAATTCTGTGGTCACTGTTAACAAAAATTTCACCATGTTGTCAAAATTTACTTGATTCATTTTACAAAATTTCAGCATGTTTCAACATTTTCTTGCTCATATCTCCTCCCAAAAATCAGGCTGGGAAGGCTAGTGATGCTTTGTGCTTCAAGCACATTGGACCATATTGCCTATGTGACTACAATGGACCAAGTTTGCTTTGGATGCATATCTGTGCATGAAGGATGAACATGCAGATATGTGACTATTAGTGTTTGCTTTTATGGGTATGTGTGCTGCATATTCAGAAAGTTTGATATATACAGTACTCGTTGTTATGCCATTTGCCCATCACAGTTCTACACGCACAGGTCTGGGTTCCCACATACACCCACGAGAATTACAATTACTACCTCTGTGAAAATGGGGAAAAAAGGAATAGAGTGAGCACTGACTCTGTTTTTTCTACTATTGAACACACCTTTTTTTCACCTATTACATTTTGGTGTAGGTTTGGGTCAAAGGGTAGATTCAGGATCTGTTCAACTTTGGCAGAGGTCTGATCGCTCCTTGCTATTCTTCAACTTAATGTTTTTGTTCAAGATATAAAATGTCATGTATTTGATCTTTTTCTTGCATGTGCAATATTACTGCTTTAATGTTTTATTTGTGTAAGTGACTGCGTTGTTCAGCAACTACTGTTCATTTATGTGCAAATGTGCCCGAACATTCCTTGGCCTTTATTTGACAGAATTTTTCCCACCCATACATTTTTTTGTGTTTAAATTGATGCAGATCTGACATAAATATCCACATTTTCTTCCATCATTTTATCTCCTTACAGCTAATACCAAGGTGACAAATGATATTAATACCTTTTTATGATATTAATACCTTTTTTTCATATCATTATCCCAGAATTGATAACAGATCCGAAAGATTCTGTTATTTTTTTTGTTGTTGTCCTTCTTAGTCATCCAAAAATGATTTAATCATGTATCTTGTTCTTGTTTTAATCCAAAATTTTTGTACAGTAATAAATTACTGACTGATCAACTGATACTTTTTTGAAGTTATAGTGGATGTTGTGTGTGTGTGTGTGTTTCAGTAGTTTGACCATTGCTAACACCACTTCCCCCCTCTTCCCCATCCCATACTTCCCTCCTCTGACAGACATGCGCCGTCGCTTCTTTTACCCGATTTCCTGTGCTCTTGGTACAATTCCTGTCAAACCAGCACCCATGCTCGTCCAGCCATGCTCCTCGCGCAGAAACTATCAGTATCAGGTTGTTGCATACCCATCAGCATAACAAAACTGGACTGCGTCGGTGCTCACTAGTGCCTGCTCTGATTCAAGATGCTAGAGGCACCAGCTACTAACCCTTCTCTGTTTTAAGTCACATAGCGGGTGAGCATTCATGTCCAGAGGGGGAAGAGATTTGGCACTTCCTGCTCTTCATTGCAAGCTTAACAACAAGGCCACTGTCATCTCTCGGCAAGGATGAATACAAAGGTGTTTTTTTTAAAGGCATTTTCTGCACTTGTCACTTGGGTAATTTAAATTTTGAATTGATTTTCTGCATTTAAATGTGTGTTGTGTAAATGTACAGATAGTGGTGTTTTTATCATCAGTAATTCCTTTCTCAGCGATTTGCTGCGAATAGTTTTATTGGCCTGAGTTTTGCCACAGATCAAGAGGGCAGAGGATAAGTACCACCTCACCATCCACTGTTTTTGCCTTTATTGGAGTCCTGTTCACTTGTGCAGGTCAGGAACCACTTACAAGCACAGTTAGCTGGCCTGCCCTCTCAAATAATCCATGTGCCAGCTTGATGCCTGCTATAAACCACAGTGTATTTGCTTCAAATTTGACAGTTCCACTCAGGGGGCTGGAATAGCTCAGTTGGTAGAGCGCCAGACTCATGATCCTGGGGTTGCGGGTTCGAATTTCGGTACAGGGGGATTTTTCCTTCAGAGTTAACATTGGTTCTGACTCCATTCCCCATACAGTCCTTCGAATGAGACTATAAACCAAGGTTCCATATTTCCAGAGTGCCCTCAAAGTGAAAAAAATACCCCATAAACACAAAGAAAATTCAAAAGTTTGTGGAGACACAGGTAAAGCAGAACACAGGACAGACAGATGAAAAAGGGTGGAAAGCATATAATTGCAAGCAAGGCAATTGGAAAAGATAGGGACACAATAACTGAGAGTCCCTCGCCATCCCCCATGGAGAATGTGCACAGACATATGCTCTGGTATGCTTTAAAAAAGAAAATCATCTTCTTGTGGATCTTTCATACATGCAATAAACTGAAAGCATAATTTTCATTTTTAAAGGTGATTAAGTTTTATTTTTACAAACTAGCTTCTCAGCAGATATAACGAGCAGTATTCATGAACCAATGAGCACAATGACAAGCAGCTATGCCTTGGTAGTGAAAGACATTGGCTATGTGTGTGTGTGTGTGTGTGTGTGTGTGTGTGTGTGTGAGAGAGAGAGAGAGAGAGAGAGAGGAGAGAGAGAGGACTATATTCATCAACAACTAAGTAAGCTCAACTTGTAAAATACTGATATGATTAAGTTCTATAGAAATGGAGACAGGACAGTTGATCATGAAAAATCAAAATTTTCATTCAATTTCATGATATTCATCAACAACCAAGTAAACAAGGGATAAAAATGCCATGTACAGCATAAGTACACAGGGCGTTTAAGACAACACTACAACTCGTGAACAAGTGAACATTGTTTTCACTTCAATTGCATTCATTCTTAACAACCAAACAATACTTCAGCACACTGCGTGGGGGTGGGTTGGGGGGAAAGCCAGGGGAGGAAACAAGGGGAAGGGGATGGGGGTTGTATCCTTATTTATCAAGTACCAACAGAAGCATTTTAAAATGCAATAAAACATGAAAAGGGCTGATGGTTTTTTCCCAACATACTGACCAAATACATTCTGAAGGATAAATAGCATTTATATAACAGTTGTATTACATAAAAAATACCATAAACATTAGCACTGCTAAAAAAATGTTACATTTCAAATAAATCGACATGAACAATATAACTGTAGATTTTCAGTAAACAAGTAGGGTAACTTTTGTTAAGTTGTTAAGTTACCTACTTGTTTACTGTTTATTGTTTACTTTCCCTGCCTCACTTCTTTCTCAATTTCAATGTAGATTTTCATCAAACGTTTCTCATATATTGAAACAATCTCTTCTTCAGTGGCTTTTCATCACAAGTATCATTTACTGACACAATCACTTCTTCGATTTCAAACGGATTAGAAAATAGCTGACATACCTGTTGTATTTTACCACTCTTCTGCCATATTGCTTCACATCTGTACATAAAGAGTAAAAACTGGAAAATGGTGAGATCAAACTTGAGGGAGTAAAAAAAAATACAGTAAGCATTCCAGTAAAGCAAATTCTCATTCTACTTCGTTTGCAATAGAAAGAAGAAGGCTGAGAATGTCTGTTTGTGAAAAAATATTTACGATTCTGAAGGAAAAAGATACCATGTGAATCATCAATAAGAGACAAAGCTAGGCAGAGAGAAGATGTGTACACATATAGGAATACGAAAGGTAGTATGCGTTGTTCTTTTTAAAAAAACATGCTCAAAAGACTGTCAACCATCAAGGGGTACACTTCACTCAGCAGAGACAGAACATGGTGTAGGCTCCACTCTTTATCATGTAGAACAAAAGTAACTGAACATTGGATAGGCTCCACTGGTGTTTTTTTTTGTTTTGTTTTTTTTTATGACTGGTGAGTTGATTTTAACGTGGTGACAGCCCTGATGTGGCCCTTTGCGGTCGGCTGGGCTATAAGCAACATTATCTTATCTAGGCTCCACTGATAAGTTACTGCACATTGGGTAGGCTTCACTCTCAGTCACCTTGTTAAGCTGTCTCCGCCAAATTTTATGACTTTGTCAACAAGCCATGGCCTTACATCTGCACCAAATTTTTTTTTTTTTTAAACAAAGGAGTAAACAAAAATAATAAGTCCCTGTATGTCATGGGTCTGAGCAGACCCATACTCTCGAAAAAGAAAACCTGAACGCCGTACATCGTGGGTCTGGCCAGATCCTTGCATTCTAAAGACAAAGAGTAAACAAAAACAGACCGGCCCAGTACATCATGGGTCTGAGCAGACCCACCATGTAACAGCAGGGGTTTGTTTCTTCAGAAGACAACAAGGGTCCGTGGAGACCCACGATGTACGGCAAAAGTTTATTCCTTCACAAAAAGCCTGGGTCTGTGGAGACCAACGACATAATGGTGCACAACATTTTAGGCAACGTACGGGAAAGGTTTAGGAGTTTGGCAAGTTCTTGTTCACAACCTGCAATGCCATCGATTTCATGTGTGCTGCAAATCGAAGGTTTGTGATGGTTCCTCCTCCTCCAAAGCTGACTGTGGTGACATGATCTTTAAGTGCTTCAGTCATGATGCTCTCCAGGACTAGGTTGAAAAGCATGAGAGACTGAGGGCAGCCCTACTGAACTCCCAAGTGAGTATAGAATTACTCTTCAATACCAACCTGTATGAGCACTGTAAAAGTCATTTGGAGAACAGGTGGGGTATGGTGTCATTTAGCTATTGCTCTGCGTTACATTTCTTCATCACGGCCTATAGCACCTCCTTCATCATGGCCTATAGCACCTCCTTCATCACAACCTATAGCACCTCCATCATGGCCTTTAGCACCTCCTCCTGCCAGATTCTGTCAGACACCACCTTGATGTCTGTGAAGACATGGTAGAATGCAAAGGAAGGCTGGATCACACAACAGTGTGTGATATTTTGATACTGAAGACACACAAGCTAAACATTTTTCTTACATTCAAATTTAAAGTTTAGAGGGGGGAAAAAGCAAATAATAAATTTCATATATTCACTCAGTATGTTTTTCTTGAAAGTCAAAATCAACTAATGTATTTAATGCATTTGTAAATATACATCATTATTTCTTATGAAATGCCTCTTATGACAATATTGTTTAAAAATAATGAGATCACATAGAACATAGCTGGAAAATAAATTTGGTCTTGTATGTATTATTGTCAGCTACAGTCACAATTTCAATGGATTTATTACAAAGTTGCATAAACCCGTGGAGAAACTAGGTAAGCAGCTAAAACTGGCAACACATAAATGTCTTGCTGTAGTAATCTAGCGCTGACAAAAAAAAGACTAATTTTCAGAAGTTTTTAATCTTACTAAAATGCACACCCTACATTGTGAAACGATCATGCAATTTTTTGTTGTTGTCTTATCTGTCAACCTTGAATGTTATTATCATTTTGAAAAATTCCTGGAACTTAGAGAAAATTGGTTTGAATGTGGAGAGCATGCAGTGAAAGAAGTATGGTCTGTGACAGGAGCTCATCTGGCACTAACAAAAACATGCTTCACACGTCATCCACTGTGAATGCAGTACCACTGTTTTGTGTATGACACCCTGCCATAGCTGATCAACAATACTGTAACAACAAACATACTGTAACAACAAACATTTTGATGCCATTTGGACAAAAACAGATAAAAGCAAAAAGACTCAACAAAGCACATCCACTGTATAGAGGAATCAAAACTAAAAAAAATGCTCGTCACTAGCAATAACATGCATTACAGTAGCATTACATGTGATACTGAAGTATACAAGAGTAGTATCCCATTATGTATTGATCTTAAACATGTCACAACTTGTTAATGCACTATTAACTTACATATCATATAAAGCTATACAAAATTTAAGTTGGAACATGCTGGTATCAAATCTTGCACATGCCTCATGTCACAACAAAATCAACAAGACTACTTGCATCCGCTCCCCCTCCCCCCCCCCCCCCCTCCAAAATACAATCTATCAAACCATTAAAACAAGTGGATAATAGAACACTACTGCAAGAGAAGACAAAATACAAGACAAATGTGAATTTTCCAAAGAACAGTCTTTCTCTAAACAAATGAACAAATTACCAAAATAATCGCAATGAGAATGAAAAGCTCTTTAGGAGAAAAAGTATGGCTAAAATAGAACAGTAGTTGCTTATCATTCTCTTGTGGGGATATGTGAGTGTGTGTGTGTGTGTGTGTGTGTGTGCATGTGGTTCACTTGTTTCAGAAAGGCCATTAAGCCCCAAATTCCCATTTGCCTTGTATCTCGTCCTTTTGTCTTTTAAACTTAGTTTAATCACCCTCTTGTCTCAATAGTTTGTTTGTTTTGCCTGTCTCATGTAACAAAACTTTAAAAATAAAAACCAACCCCCCCCCCCCCCCCCCCCCCCCCCAAAAAAAAACCCACTTAAATTCCAGTTAACGTAGTGATTGTCAGGTTACCATATCCACCAGAGTATTTGACAACAAAGTCCAGACAGCCAAGATACACCTCATTCATGCCAGTAACCAATATTGCATCATAGCTAGTTGCCAGTAACTCATATAGCATCAACGGCATTTCACACTTTGTCATATATTCCTCATGGCTGCCTCTGCATTCAGGTGTAGTACATCTAAACAAAATGCATTCTTTGTTTCAATTAAATGTATGTGCTAGTCACAAACCAATACTTTATCACCAAAAAAAAACACAAAAAAAGGTAAAAACAACCCCCCCCCCCCCCCCCAAAAAGGCAAAAGTTTATTATTCTGTTGTTATCTTCATCAGGTGTACTGGTCACATGTGTATAGTCTTTGGCAGTTCCTTACTGACATCTCCTAACTGGCATCTCCTTACTGACATCTCCTTACTGGCATCTCTGTGTCCGCATCATCTTCCTTGACATGTTGTGAAGTTCTTCAGTATCTTTCTTATTTTTAATCTCCAAAGCTTTGGTCTCCATGGCCGATGTAGTTCTGCTTCCCTTCAGGAAGCCCAAGTCTGGTGAACACCACGCAACTGTCCAGGAAGAAATCAGTGATTTACAAGTCCTGGGTGCCCTTCCAAAAACAACCTACAGAATACCAAACAAAACGGTCTTCAATCATAACTGTGGTCTCTACTTTGAGAAAAAAAAATCTCATAACAGAGCGAAGGAGCAAAAAAATGTACCAAAATACTGTCTTAACATAAAGAATAAAGTCAAACTGAATTTTTTTTTCTTTTTCGGGGAGGTATCTGTAGACAACTCAAACAGCAGAATGAGCAGTAATACTGACCAGAAACGAACATATTGTGGATGTTCTCTTCTCGCCTTCAACCACATTGTCCATGCCACAAACACACATACACATACCACAGTCACACTCTACAGCAGGCAAACTTATGCCCGTTGTCGTTCCTGTTTTCCATGCGGGTGGAGGAGTCCAGCGAGGATGTCATGGAGTTGGGCAGTGACATTCTGTCCGGACTCATCTGTTGGGAGTCCGCCGGCAGGGACAGGATGTGTTCCACCAAATACTTCATGGCTTCGTCTGCACACAAGGCAGCAAGAGTGGTCTGGATTTTCCTGTATTTCCCGCTCACGCTCTTTGTCTTCTGTTAAAAATTCTGAGGAAAACTAACATATTCAGTAATGACACTGACAGTTGGATTTGAATTCCCTCTCATGCTCTTTGTCTTCTGTTAGAAATTCTAAGGAGAATTAACATTTCAGTAATGACACTGACTGTCGAATTTGTATCCCCCTCTCTGCCCTTTGTCTTCTGTTAAAAAATACTTTGGAAAATTAAACAAATTCCAAATCAACCTGAACCGCTGGATTTGCTAAACACACCTTTTCAGATATCACTGGGAACTTGAAATATTGATAATAAAGAAGATATATACAGTGTTATCCAGCCAAGTGCACAGTTCTCACTACACTTTATAATGAACACATAAAAACTGGTTATGACAGGACCACACTGTTTTACAGACCCATATTCACAAAAAGCCTATCACAGTCTGAATGCTCTCTCTCTCTCACACACACACACACACACATACACACACACACACACATACACACCACACACACGTGGTATAGCAAAGGAGAAGGTGCCAGAGAACAAAATCAATAATAGGGGAATGAAGGGAGGGGGGGGGGTGGTGAAAAACATGACAAATTTTTTTTTTTTTTAAAGAGATGTTTGGGGAGCAGTTTGACTGCAATAAATGGTTTGGGTATAACAGACTGTCTAGGGAAGCTCTTACCTCATGATATACTGTGCACAAAAAGAAAACGCATATTTTTTTCGCTGAAAACATTAAGGAAAATTTTGACAGAAACATGCCATGTATAGCAGGGAACTCTGTCCAGTGTGAATAGTCAGACATAATAAATAGACATAACAGCAGATTGATGTCTTATTTCTTCTGTGGTTGTAATATTTTGAATGCTAAATGACGCATGAAATGACTGAAATAAAAATATGCGTTTCTTTTTGTGCACAATATAGTTAACAAAGGAAAGCCATTTTGTCCACATGAATATTCTTTACCACTTTTCTCGCCAAATTACTTCAGCCAACCTGAACAAGGATCTGGTCTTGTTTGCTTGTGTTTTGAGATCAGACAGTAAAGAGAGATCCATATGAAACAAGTGCTACCCGCATGTTAAAGAAGCTGCAGCAACAAAAGGTTGCTCATGGCCAATTTATGATTTTAAAAATAAGACAGACAGACAGACATGCAAAAATGAAGAAAAAAAAAAAAGGGGGGGGGGGGGGATCAAACAGCTGTCATCAGGAGTCCCATGCATAGCAACACATAAAAGAATCAGTCTTCTACTGCACTACCTCAACCCACGTAACCTACCCTGCTTAAAAAAACCAAGATGCAAGCATATAAACGTACTCCCAGTTTATCTTGAATACAAGTACTTTCTGAGATATTCCATTTTGGGCTGTTATAGCCGTTAGTAATGGCTATTCTGGTAAAAAAAAACATTGGGCATCATTCATGACCCATAATGAACATACATACAAATTTTCAGAAAGATCGGCCCAGAAGTTTTGTTTGGAGTGAGTGGAACACATTTTGACCACGGACAGACACACAGACAGACAGACACACACACACACACACACAGACACCATTTCTTCATTCCCATAGTAAAGTACTCCCTGTTCTATAAGAACTGGGAGTACAAAAAGGGGGGGTGAAGAAATGGATACATTTCCGACTTTATTTTCTTACATGTTTACAACAAAACCAAACAAAATGACATACCAATGTTGGTGTTTGTCTTTGCTGAGGTTGGGAACCATCCAATGAAGTTGTGCTGTTTGCAGAAGCTGTCCACTTTATCCCTGTCGATGCTGAACTCCTCAATGTCACACTGCCAACACACAGCACAACACCATGCTGGTTCAGACATTGATTTTTTTTTTTTCCAACGTAGTGTGATACAGTAATTGAAACTGCACAGCAATCTGACCTTCATATAGAATATTCATGATTGATGTCATCACTGATGTCCACCACTTGTCAAATCTTGGTCTACAAGATCATGCTTGTGCCAGCAAAAGGTTCATCCAAAATAAGCAAAGATGAGTCGGGGTTTCTCTTGCTCAGCAAAGTACAGTTTAGGTTTGAGATGTAGAAATACAGACTAGGAATCTTCAAAATATGAGCAACACCTAAAAGAGGTTGACAGGTATGCATGTCGATGTGAAGTTTCTTAAAAACACAAAAAACTCAAAAGAAAGAAACAAAACAAAGAGAAGAAATCTGCACATACACCAGCCGCCATGGTGGTTAGCGTTGCGGACTCCTGGTTGGGAGGTTGTGGGTTCGATTCCCATCAGAGTCATGTGGGATTTTCTGCTCCAACCGGCTCCTTCCCAGAGTTGAGCTTGCTACAGGCTCAGTTGGGAAGACTGGGACCATGCAGTCGAGTTTCATCCTCTTAATGGATGCGTCTCTGAGAGTGTTGCTCAAATTTCCTGACCAATACTGCAGGTGTCTGTATCTCATGGGCCTGGTTGACGCTGGGATATAGTGTATTATGAAAGGAAGCGTAGAGTACAGCCCTGTCATGCAGTCTCAGACCGGAATAGAAATCCGTAATCATCCTCATTCTCATCGATCAGCATAAAAAAAAAAATTTTTAAGTCTCAAATTCTGTGACCCTTCATACCGTGCTCTCATGGTGACCTCAGATTCAATGTCCTAAACTGTCGGTGGCCTTGGTTTAGTTCCATCGGGGTCACCGGTATCAGCGAATCCATAGGGGCTGTTGTTGGATGGACGTGGTGGCGCCCTCTGGGGAGAGCTCACTCACGCTGGCTATGCGACTAATTAATTATTGTCGTCAGTAGGGGGCTTAGTAGGTGGTGTCCTGCATATGTTGGATCAGAACAGGTGCCACTGAACACCACCGAAGTGACTTGGCAGCAGTGCAGTGTCTCCTCCAGTGGGTTGCCTCTTGATGACTTGACACTGACTGCTCCCTGTGGATTGCCTGTGCTGGGGCTGCGGTGGGAATGACCGGGCTGTGGCGGTGGACGGGATGTCGGAATGAGCGGCATCGGTGCAATGCCACTGAGGTGGCAAGAAGATGGGACAGCAAAAATGTTTTCTTTTTTTATTAAAAAAAAAAAAAAATCTGCACATACATGTTCTTATGCTAATGTAGAACTATACACCTTAAGAAAATCTTTATTTCAGTTTAAGAGTTCGAGTCAGGTTAGGAGTCAGAATCAGGTTAAAAGTCAGAATCAGGTTAAGAGTTAGAATCAGGTTAAGAGTCAGAATCAGGTTAAGAGTCAGAGTCAGTTTAAGACGCCGGTTAAGAGTTAGAATCGGGTTATGTCCCATCGCCTAATAGCCAAAATGGCAGGGGACTGCCCCAGATTTACCATGTCTGGGGCGTGGCACGACAGTAGGTGCAGTCTGTCCCTCTCTCCTTCCATAGGCACTCATCCCTCTCCTGCCACCTTCACTTGTTCTGATCTTAATCAAATACCCATTTACTGAAGGGTGGACTGAGAGGCTCTCCAGGCTGTGAACAACTAACTCCAGCTGAGGTTCAAACTCATAACTATCACTTCCCCTGGCCAGTGCTCCAACCACTTGAAAACCAGCCCCTCTTATCAATGGTGTAGTGATACGCACTACACATATTAATTTTCTCTTTAGTCAATACAGGAGTATGGCCAACAGTACCCCACTGCAACAGCTTTAAGTATAGCTCTGGCACTGCCCTTCAACATTAATAAACAGTCCCTCCCAGTTGGTGGGAAAGCCCCCTTGTTGTCTCTGCCAGCCACTGCTTGAATGCTGCCATCTGTTCACTTCCACCCTGACTCTGTGTACGTGTGTGAAGACATAGATATTTCTCAGGCTGTGCAATCATGAAATACGGGCTGGTACACCCATGGGGATGCTACTTTAAGGCTGTTATGAGCTGCATCCTGTGGTCTAATTTACCTGTGTTCAGGAGCAGTTATGTCCCTTGATATCTTAATGGAGTGTCCTGCGCGTGCCTGTACCTATTGTCAACACAGCGCAGGCCTCCAAGGGTGGTACAGGACTGCTCTAAAGGCAGGTGAAGACAGTGCTTCTCTGGGTCCTCCCCAGCACCTTCGGGTGTTTCTTTTTCTTCTTTGCCTTAACTAGGCTGACCCTGGAGAAAGGTCCAGTGACGGTGAGGAAAGACCCACTGACCACAGGGAAAGTCCTGTTGACAGTGGGAAAGACTACAACTTTGGATTCTCTCTTGAGGGCACATAAAACCGTATGGCGAAAGCTTGGCTGTGTCTGGAGTGGCACTGTCTTCATCTGTCCGTGGGCAGGGGTGGTTGGGTCTGTGGGGTGTGCTCGGCAGCTGGAGGGTGGTGTTTTTCGCCGGTGGGCTCTGCAGTCATGAAATACGGGCTGGTACACCCATGGGGATGCTACTTTAAGGCTGTTATGAGCTGCATCCTGTGGTCTAATTTACCTGTGTTCAGGAGCAGTTATGTCCCTTGATATCTTAATGGAGTGTCCTGCGCGTGCCTGTACCTATTGTCAACACAGCGCAGGCCTCCAAGGGTGGTACAGGACTGCTCTAAAGGCAGGTGAAGACAGTGCTTCTCTGGGTCCTCCCCAGCACCTTCGGGTGTTTCTTTTTCTCCTCCTCAGCGGTGAATAAAGTCTTTTACAGTCCAGCCATTGTTTGCTCTGGGTGTGATGCATGGAAGAACCCATAACAACACAAAATAATATCATTACAAACAGGTCCCTCTAAGGTTTCAAGAGTGCGACATTTCACAACCTACATCCAACAGCACTGAAATCAGTCTACTACCTTCTTCTTCTGCGTACGCAGGCTGATACTTCTGCGGACACTCCCTGTATAGACAAGCAAGTATTAAACCCATCTGCCCAATAAAGGGAGTGGAGTTTTGTGTGTATGACCGTTTGTTTTTTTTTCCTGCCATTAAGGCAGCCATACTCCCAACTACGGCGAAGGTGCATACTATGTGTAACGTGTCATCCATACCAACAGCCTAACTGGCCTTCTCTTCCGAAAGTTGGTGATGGGATTTTACGTGTGTGCAAGATGTTATGTGCACGTTCACACATGGAACCTCGGTTTATATGTCTCATTCATAGGACTGTATGGGAAATGGAGTCAGAACCAATGTTAACTCCGAGGGAAAAATCCCCCTGTGCCGAAACGGCGGAGATTCTAACCAGCAACCCCAGGATTACCAGTATGGCGCTCTACCACTGAGCTATTCCGGCTCCCGGTCTACTACCTTTCTAGCCTTCCTCTCTCTTCCTGAACATGCCACATCACACAAACTAAAACCAGCATAAAAAAAACCTGCTAGATATTCAAGTATTCCATGTGTACACATGAACTTCGTTTATAACCCCCAAGATAAGATAATGTTGCTTATAGCCCAGCCGACCGCAAAGGGCCATATCAGGGCTGTTTATAACCCCCAAATTAACTGGCATTCACTTGAGGTCACTCTGGCAGCTCCCTAAATCTTGCTGTTATGAAAATTTCAACTTCAATAAAGTCCGTTCACCTACAGAAAAAAAAATCATGAATGTTTAAACTATCTGACTTTGTATGCATGGATTGAATGGTGACACTCCACAGATTTTTAAAGTCCCGCACAACTGGTTTAAAACACAAAAATTTATAAATAAAAATGTATGAAATAATTAATATGAGTATAAAACACAGTTATTTGTCTCACTATGTTTTTATGTTCTGTAAGAATTTCTGACTGAATAAATGAATGTCTTTTTTTAAAAATAATAAATCCAACATTACTTCAGAAATAAGCCAAAATGTGGATGTCACTGAACTTAAATTCAGACCAAAGTCATAACAATTAACAGGTACTAAGTGTGCACACGGCACAAATGATTCAATAGATATAATTCATAGATTCAAGCCAACATGAAGATCACACTGTTAAGCGAGAACTCACTGCACACAAAAACACTCAAGAACACACACACAAGTGTGACTGCTCACACACACACACACACACACACACACACACACACACACACACACACACACACAACACTCACACACACACACACACTCAAAGTATTACCTTGTTCGCCAACAGAAGAACAGGAACTGGTTGCTCATTGGACAGCATAACTTTGGAATTGACGTCATCCAGCCACTTCAAGAAATGCATCCACAAACCATTAAAAACAAATATCAGATGAAGAGAACATCCTATTCTGTTAACATCAATGAAAGAAAGTAAGAAAAAGAAAATGACAGAGAGAAAAGTGACAGATGGACAGATGAGAGCGATTGCTAAGTGGACAGATCACCTCGAAAATTGGAAAATGAGGTTCAACAAGATTTTTGTCTTAAAGAGTCTCTGTGTGTGTGCGCACACACGCACACACACACACACACACACACATACATACACACTCACAAATTCAGATCAAGGTCAAAACGATTCAACAGATACTGAAATTAAATACTGCAGAAATGCTGATTTTACAAACCTTGTGAAGTTATGTTTTATCAATTTTCACCATAAGGGTCTAAGGGGTCAAGTCTCGGCAGTGCCTATTAAGTAAAATTCGACAATTTTTCCAAGGTATCACCATGACATCCACATACTGTTCTTATATGCTGTTCAAGTCAGGAGTCTTAAAATTCATATACCTTTTATCATACAATATGCCCTGGGTTTCAATTTTTCCCTTTTCTTTCAAGACTAATAGCTGATATGTGTAAAGGTCTTTAAAGTCAGCAGATGTATGCAGTCTGTCTTTGGTGAAATGAACAAATCTATTTCATATTTTTAGCTCATGGCTTTACCTTATTTTTGTTCTTTTTACTGGGGAAAAAAAATCACCACTTATTACCACCACCACTTTAAAAATCAAATTCAAACTAAATAATCACACACATGCATATGCAGCTTGCATAATCCAGGAAACACCACAATAAATTGTTACACAATATTTCTGTTTACGAAGAAAATCAATCCACTCATAAATCCTGCTTAGAACGGAAGTGATGTGATCCACCAGATTGCTATATAGACAGAAAATTCTTTACCTCATCATACTAGTGTCTTGTTAGTTTTATTGTCTTCAGAAGCAACATTATTGAGAGACAAACAAATAAAAAATCCAATGCATAGGACAATAAAAACTTACCTTTAGGACAGCATCAAAAGTTGCTGGCCTGCAAATGGATAGGACACTTATTTTAAAAAAAAATCTTGACTCTTCCAAATTCCATTAAATCAACATACCATAATTTCCAGATGACAATATGATACATTTTTTCCTCAAATTCTTACAAAGCGTCTTTTATTCTGAACCATCTTTATATGGTTAAATCAATTTCATCATCCAGCGTGTTGCCCACCAAGTAACCATGACCTACAGTATGGTCAGGAAGCCAGTCGACACGGCTCGAAGCATGATCATCCAGCACAAGCGCATGCACATGTGCACGTGTATGCACGTGCACACACACACAGACACACGCACGCATGCACGCCGGCACACACACACACACACACACACACACCACACACACACACACACACACACACATACACAGACACACACGCATGCACACGCGTGCACGCACGCATGCACGCACGCAGGTAGACACACACACACACACAAACACTCACGTACACACATACACATTCCAGTACTCATATTCTCATCATATGTAAACATTCAAGCACTCATATTCTTAAAAATATTCATACTTTTTTTTAAAGTGTTGCATTTCACATGCTGATGTTAATATACTTATGCAGAAGTTTCACTGTACCTTGAAAGATCAAACACAACAATGGCTGCTATCCTGAAATGACAAAGAATTCACAGTTATCATTACATGCATCAAAAATTGAATCTTTTTCGTCATTTAATTAATTACCGTCTCTGTGTGTGTGTGTGTGCGTGTGTGTGTGTGTGTGTGTACACATAGATGCATAGTGTCTGTGTATGTGTTGCTCCTTATGTGTCTGCCTTTATGTGTGTGCATCTGCAAGCTTGTGCACATTTGACTCTGCTAATTTACTTATTCGTTCATCTATCTATGTGACAACTGGCAGTAAACAATCATGAACAGCATTTGCTGAGTTTCAGGAAAATGTTACAGTGTGTATGTATATGTTTGCCTTTGAGTGTGTGTATTTTCATGCTTGTGCACATTTGTCGCTTTTTGTAAATTTACCCCTTCATCCAACTGTCTATGTAACAACTGGCAGCAAACAATCATTCACAGCGTTTGTTGAGTTCAAGGAACATGTTACATTGTGTACACTGAATGCATTTAGAATGAACAAACGTATTAACATTTTGAACTGAAGATTTTGCGTACATCGCCCAACAGCTGCACAAATCGATGAAATCTAATTGTAAACAGCCCGCAAACAGCCTCTCAACATCCATGGCTGCTGTGAGTTTGTGTCAAAGTCTTTCATGTCATCAAGTTATGGCGACTGTCGTCAGATGGATGTGGCGGAGGTCTTTTTCTGGAAGGGGGATGCTCTATCCTGCCCAAGCAGGAAAAAGGGGTGGGGAATGGGAGTGAATGGTGGGGGTGGTGGGGATGGGGGTAGGGGGTAGGGGTTGCGTGGGTGGAATAAGAATGAGCACAGAAGACTGCCAGCAAAACAGAATGTGTGAACATATAAAAGGTAACTTACGCATATTTGTAGTACACTCTGGTCATGTGACCAAAGCGTTCATGCCCAGCTATATCCCTGAAAGAAACAAAAACTATCACCACTGACATAAATGACATGATAAATTGTCAAAACAATAATACAGTCATCAATAATGTAAAACACACGTACAACTCCAAAAACTATATGATAATCTCAAAAAAACAAAGTTTTCTTTGATTTACTTATGATGAAATAAAATCGCAAAACTTCCAAAGCAAAGTGGGACAATATATGTTGAACAGACAATGTTTTGAAACCTACAGGGCAATTTATCAGCGTTAGAGCTAATGATCAGCCAGAGTGACCTTGCTATTGTCAAGGAACAGAAACCTCTGGTCGGCATGCTGCAGCACTTTAGCTCTATCAGTCAGTTTAACAGTTCAATCACAGACAGAAAATGCCAACACTTTGGTATGCCCTTCAAATCAAACATACGACACTCCAGATCTACTTGTTTGACCCATAAATTCAAAACGATAACTCTATTCACAATGGAAAGATGTGTTATCTTCCCCTGATTTTTTTGTTTTAACCCTGGAATAAGTTTAAAACCGGGCATCAGTGATCGTTTCTACCCTTCAACCTGGACAATTTTCAGCCCTGCCTCTGTCAATGATCTGGACGCATTTTATTTAAGACAAGCTGAGCCGTTTTAATCAACAGCTTGTGTGTTGAGGGCTAAATAGGCTCACCCTTCATATACACTTAAGTTAAATCTTAACAAACGATTTTTTGCTCCTGTTACAAGTTTCAGGTTTCTTTCTTTGCTTTGGATTCATTTTTAGTTTTTGTTATCTTGTTGTCTTCAAGACACATTTTCATTCTGGGCAGAAGAGTAGTAAAGAAAGACCCAAAAAGAATAAAACATGAACGGTAACAAAAGTTCATACTTTACAGCTGAAGGGCGAAAAGAGAAAATATATGACACACAAGTGTAGGAAGACAACAAAAAGAGAGAGAGAGAGAGAGAGAGAGAGAGAGAGAGAGAGAGAGAGAGAGAGAGAGGAGAGAGAGGAGAGAGAGAGAGAGAGAGAGAGAGAGAGAGAGAGAGAGAAGATGAGGCAAGCTGAGTGAGTTTTGAAACTTGACATGTAACACACATGCTGGGTCATAGAGGGTCTATACAATTTCCATTGAGTTTGTGTTTAGTTGTATGATATAATGTCCTAGAGATCCATAATTGTAATTATATGTGTAAGAAATCAGCATGCATTCATAAATCAATTTGTGTCCGAAAACAACACAGCACACGGAGCCATTTTAAAACAAGATCTTCACATACTAAGTTTGCATGAATAATATACTTTTTGGTTCTATATCCATATTTAAGAATACTTGCACCAAAGTGATATGTTTTGTCTTAACTTATTTGTATATTGGTACAATAGTGTTAAGCTATGTATGGGGGCTGAATTCAGGAGACAGTGAACACTGATGCATACAAGGCAAAATGGAGACCTGTAATAAAAATTATATATCCCAGATAAACATTAAAGAAAGGATCAGTGAGCGCTATACACAGAGAAATTGATATCCTAGGTAAACATTAAAGATAGGATCAGTGAGAGAGATTCACAGGGAAATTTGATATCCTTGGTAAACATTAAAGATAGGGTCAGTGAGCGCTATACAAATAACAGAAATTCTACATCACACATACACATGTAAGACAGGATCAGATAATGCTATACATAAAAAAAAAAACAAAAAATCTGTATCCCAGAAAAATATACTCAAGATTCCAACAGTAAATGCCAGAAACAGACCAAAAAGGATTAACCTAAGCTGGAGCACAGAACAACAACACCTTTCAAAACTAGAAAACAGAAACAAGCACAACAAAACAAAAAGAACAGAAAAATAAAGAAAGAAAGAAGGAAAGAAGTACCAGTGCTCTTCTCACCACAACTGCAGATTGATTTTGAGCATATCATCCCAGTCAATCGTTTTCAAAGCAAAGTCGACACCAATAGTGAGTTTGTAGTTGGGCGTGAAGTAGCCTGAATATATACAAGGGCAATAAGCCAGTCATGGCAACACAGAGAAAAAAAGAACACATCGAAGTAGCCTGAATACATACAAGGGCAATAAGCCAGTCATGGCAACACGGAGAAAAAAAAAACACATTAGCCTGAATACATACAAGGGCAATAAGCCAGTCAGGGCAACACGAGAAAAAAAAGAACACATTTTTTACACCATGCATACATGTTATGCGCCAGGGAGAAGTATCATTTCATGCCAAATCATTCTTGCATGCATAAAAAAAAATATTAGCTGCATACAATGCAACAACAAACAGAAATGAGAAATGCAACAAATATAAACAGCGGAAAAGTAATACTGTTCATCTGATCATAAAACATTTTCAAATAATCTGTAAACACCAAAATCAAAACAGCAAAATATGTTTAAATTAATTATCAATCTTTTACCTATCAAACATCCACAGCAATATTAGGCGACACTGATAACAAAAAATGTGAGAGTTCTTATGTCATAAAATCATGATGCATATGTTTTTGTAGAAAAAATTAACATTACTGATCAAAGACCACCATTTTTTGTAAAGAATCATTGTTGAACAGAGCTTTGGCTGCTTTAAAGATTTGGGTAAGCTGAAATGATCTTGATTTGCAGGACGTATACCAGTATAGCCCTAAACAGAAAGTCTTGGATGGAGTACTGCATGTATGTGCGAGTGTGTGTGTGTGTGTGTGTGTGTGTGTGTGTGTATGTGTGTGCATGCATGTGCACATGCGTGTGTGCCTGTGTGTGTGTGTGTGTGTGTCTGTCTGTGTGTTCATGTTTCTGAGTGTGTATGTTTGTTGTTCATTCTTCAGTTTAACATCTTTTCATTTTAAGTGGTAGAAACAAGAGAAAGTAACAGTAGTAGTAGTAGCGTGTGTGTGTATGCGTGTGCATGTGAGGATGCGAGTGAAGGGAAGGATGGACGGAGTGTGGACCCACTGGAGTGTGCCCGAGTTGTAGCGAGGAATGGTTAAGGGGGGTGGGGATGAGGGGTGGGCGATGTATAGCTGAGGTGAGAAAATGAAAAGAAATCTAACAACACTTAGTTACCTTCTGTGTAGCGACGTATGATAGATGTTTTCCCTGGAGCAAACAGGAAACAATGATAGTCATCTCATCACTATGGTCAATCAACATCAAAACATACTAGATGGTCATATTAAGTAAAGCCTATCAACATGTAAAAATATGTCAACTTATGCATGCTTACTAGCTAAACCACTGCAACACACACACACACACACACACACACACACACACACACACACACACACACACACACACCAAAAAAGCCAGCAAAGTAATATCATAATCAAACTCATCAAATTCTGACAATCTGTGACTTAGTTTTTTTTTTCACAATCTAAATGAACAAAGAAGACCAGAAACTAAGAAATCTTATTCAAAAACAAGTCAACATATATCAGTCCATTAATCTCCCCCCCCCTCTCTTCTCTCTCTCTGTATGAACAATTTTAGCACTTTTAAAAAAAATGTTTAGCTGGACCATGGAATGCATACTTCCTTTACCTGTCAGCTTCTTCAAGAATGTGTTCTGATAACCAACTGAGCAGTTGCTGGAGGTGTTGGAGACAAGGCCGTCATTATAAGAGTGGTGGATATCTTTCTCACTTCTTGACCCTTCCCATCCCTCACAAGGAACAGATACCTATTTACAGGTGAGTGGATTGGTGTGGTGTACATGCATGTAAGGGCTTTAGAAAGAGTGCACCTCTGCTTAATAACACTCCCCAGCGTGCCAATCCTTAGCTTGCGGGAGTGAGTAGTCAAAGCACTGCACTGTCCGACACCTTCATCTCTCCTCACTCAAACACACCTTCACCCTTTGACAGCAGAATCTCACACAGACACACACAGACTCATGCTGCTGCAGCCCCTGTACCACCAGTCCACAGGAGGCACTTTTTCTTTCTTTCTTTCTGCGTACGTAAGCTGATACTCCTACCGACACTCCCTGTATAGACAGGCAGTGGAGTTTTGTGTGTGACCGTTTTTTTACCCCGCCATTAAGGCAGCCATACTCCATCTTTGAGGAAGGTGCATGCTATGTGTAACGTGTCATCCATACCAACGGCCAAACCGGCCTTCTCTTCCGAAAGTTGGTGATGGGATTTTACGTGTGTGCAAGATGTTGTGTGTGCATTCACACACGGAACCTCGGTTTATAGTCTCATTCAAAGGACTGTATGGGGAATGGAGTCAGAACCAATGTTAACTCCAAGGGAAAAATCCCCCTGTACCAAAACGACATGGCGGAGATGTGAACCTGCAACACCAGAATCACCAGAGTCCGGCACTCTACCAACTGAGCTATTCTGGCCCCCACAGGAGGCACTGAATATAAGGTCATCACAGGACAACTCATCTGAGGAGACCCTGTTTATATTGGCATGTAATACAATTTCAGCATTTGTTCTCTCTTACCATGGCATGCACCTACAAGAGTAATGCTGCCTTTAAAACCACTGCACGTTCAAAAGATTCAGAGCTGCTTAGACTTTGGTTAACTTCTCATAATTCTTTCTGCATGCTGCAGGACTCAAGGCATGCTTTAATAACACTGTTTTCCACCTGATGCTTTATAGACACGCATGTATATGTCAGCATGAGCTTCTGTGAGAACACTGACAAGAAACTGTTGGACAATGTCACTGTCAGATTGTCAGGAATGTTCCTCCATTATCATACTGCATATATGACAGCAATGTCTTCTGTACTGTGTTCTGTGCCACACTAAGCCACTGTCTGTGTGTAGCTGTCAGAACAAAGTCAAATTATTAACATTTTCTTTCTTTTCTTTCTTTCTGCGCTCACAGACTGATACTCCTGCGGACACTCCCTGTATAGACTGGCAAGGATTAATCCCATCTACCCAACAATGGGACTGGAGTTTTTGTGAGTATGACCATTTTTTATCCCGCCATTAACGCAGCCATACTCCAACTTCGGAGAAGGTGCATGCTATGTGTGACATGTCATCCATATCAACGGCCAAACTGGCCTTCTCTTCCGAAAGTTGGTGATGGAATTTTAAGTGTGTTCAAGATGTTATGCATGCATTTACAGACAGAACTTCAGTTTATAGTCTCATTTGAAGGACTGTATGGGAAATGGAGTCAGAACCAATGTTTACTCTGAGGGAAAAATCCCCCTGTACCAAAACGGCCCAGCAGAGATTCAAACCCGCACCCCCAAGATTATGAGTCCGGCGCTCTACCTCTGAGCCATTCCGGACCCATTTTGTTTATTTGAAAATGCGCATATATATGTGTCCATATGTGAAAGAGAGACAGACAGAGACAGAAAGCAAGAGACAGAGTGTCTAAGTGTGTATGTGCATACATGTGTGTGTGTGTGTGTGTGTGTGTGTGTGTGTGTGTGTGTGGTGTGTGTGTGCACGTACATGCATGCATATGTGTTTGAAAGTGCAATTTTATTTTCACAAAGTTTTCTTTTAATTGAAATGAGTATTCATTACGAACAAAAACTTTTAAAAAATGTTTTTTTTAAATGAACAAATATGTAAACTTTTATGAGTGATACCCTCATTTCATCAGCAAAACTAAAACTGCAACGTTTGGCCCTTGTGTTGTCTGAGCTTCTAGATCCACTCTTCTGTCCTGTAAAAGGATGAGCTCAACCATTCAGGAACAGCCTACTGTGCTGTTCCCACTTGAGCAGTGCTATATATGCTGCACATTCACTTTTTGGATGTTGTTTGATACAAGATTACTTCAACTTTCACTTCAAAATCTACTATCGTGTGTGCACGCGCGCATACACACACACACACATGCATGCACGCACACACACATACACTCACACACCAAGACTGGCACATGGCATTAATTTGAAATGGAAAGGGCTGAAGGATGTGGATGGAGGTAGAGCTCACAAGGACTTAATCCAACATTACTTTGTTCCACTATATATATATATATATAATTTTCATAGTATTATGTGACGAGCTCCTAGCATAACATTATCAGTCTCCCAAATCCCCCAAAGTAGGAGTGTGTCTGCCCACGTGGCGGGGTAATCAAAAACGGTCACACACGTAATGTTCTCATCCCCAGCTGATGCATTTGTACCATAGTGTTCAAGTGCTTCGGCTGTTCGGATGATCCCTGGAGTCTTTTAGCCAGGGTACGATAGCAACTATTTTATGTTATTTTATTTTTACTTTTTTTGTCGAAGACTGAGTAAGTCCGTGAAAAATGGACAAATCTAAAGAAGGAGTGGTCTAAGAGCTTAGCTGAGGGTTGCATTCGACTCAGCGCATCGAGGTTAGTGTAAAAACACCCTGTATGTTTTCATTTGAACGGCCCCTGAGTTTAGTATTCTAAACTGGAACATTACCCTTTTTAACATGCGCGCTGGTGACCTACTCGTTTTTGAGTGAACCAGTATTTTAGGAAGAAGAACAACAACATAGTATTATCAGTACTACTCAGAGGTACTGGTGTAGCATCGCCGGAGAAGAAAACAAATGTTAGAAATTAACTTCTGAAAAAGTTAGCCTAAGCACTTTACTCCAGCCAAATCCGCTCCTTACCAACGCCGAACTCTCCAATGACGAGTATTTTATACAGATGTTCTTGCGTGGATAGTGGTATATCTTCAGGTGATGGAGCAGGCGACGTGGCCGCCATTTTCCCGATGTCATGTGCTATTGTTTATCACATGATTTGTAAGGTATGATACTCGACTTCCGCTTAAGCCTACTTTCGATTTAGCTGCACCCGGTCTTTGGCTTCCGGCATGCGAAGCGGAATAGCTAAACATGATCAGGATCAGGACTTTCACGTTGCTGGAACCTTCCTATGTTATAACGGCAACGGAAAAAGAGTAGCCCATTCTTAGGGGTTTTTTTTTTTGGTAACGTCCTCTTCAGGTAAATGAAAACTTATTTCAAAATTTTGGTGTATTTCCTTTTTAAAAACTCGTGGTGGAAGCACGTGGAGTCATCAATAAACACAGCAAACATTAAAGAAACAAGCACTGGTTTGTTGTCTTCAGGCCAGACGACGATAACACACAAATGGACGTAAACACTTGGTGTCGAGCCGTGAAAAAAAAGTGGTGTTTTTATAGAGGTTTATAGGGATGTGTTTGGGGGGGGGGGGGGGGGGGGGGGGGGGGGGAATGGGAAAAAAATGACACTGAAACAAAAATATTTAATCCTTCACTATCAGTTGGGAATCACTGGGTTCCGTATTTTGAATAGAAGTATTTGCATTCGCCTGTTGAGAATTGACTTTTGTCTCATGGATGAGAACTTCTCACTGGGCCTGCATAGCATGGACTTCTAGCAGATTGGACAGTCCTCAGCGTAGTACACCATTCATAATTCTGACTTCTAAGGACAGTCCTCAGCGTAGTACTCCATTCATAATTCTGACTTCTAGCAGATACAGCCCTGATGTGGCCCTTTGCGGTCGGCTGGGCTATATCTTATCTTCTAGCAGATAGGACAGTCCTCAGCGTAGTACTCCATTCATAATTCTGACCTCTACCAGATAGGACAGTCCTCAGCATAGTACACCATTCATAATTCTGACTTCTAGCAGATGGGACAGTCCTTAGCGTAGTACACCACTCATAATTCTGACTTTTAGCAGATAGGACAGTCCTCAGCGTACTAGTACACCACTCATCATTTTATGGTGTTTCCAGTGCCGTGAGTGAAACATCACAATCCAATGAACTCCCACAGGGGGCAGTGACAGATAGAATGGTATAAAAGCGAACGATATGACAAAACACTTTAGATATGACAAGTGAGTCTAAGATGATCAAAGTAAAAAAAAGAGTATGTTTAAAAGGAAATTACTTGGACTCAACAGTCAACACAACAAAAGGTAACAATCAGTTTGAATAATGCAACGCTCAAAGTATGATAACTGCAAGCGGTGGTCGAAGAATGTAAAAAAATTTTTAAAGTGTTGAGGCACAGAGCCACCAATCAAACATTAAAAAAAAAAAAAAAAAAAAAAACTTTGACCTATTTGTCTTCTTCAGACTGGACACTAACAACAAGCACCTGAAGTAAATATGTAGAGGAAAAAAAGTATGAGTGGATGCAGATTCTCAGTTACTATGAAAATGACAAGTGGTGGGGATGAAAAATACAAAGTTGAAAATATTAGATCCTTTGTTGACAGTACTGGGAATCGTTGAGCTCCATGGTTTCTTGTTCTTCTGCGTACGCAGGCTGAGATTCCTGCGGACACTCCCTATATGGACAGACAAGTATTAATCCCATCTAGCCAACAAAGGGAGTGGAGTTTTGTGTGTATGACTGGTTTTTTTCCTGCCATTAAGGCAGCCATACTCCATGTTTGGGGAAGGTGCATGCTATGTGTAACGTGTCATCCATACCAACGGCCAAACCGGCCTTCTCTTCAGAAAGTTGGTGATGGGATTTTGCATGTGTGCATGATGTTATGCCTGCATTCACACACGGAACCTCGGTTTTAGTCTCATTCGAAGGACTGTATGGGAAATGGAGCCAGAACTAATGTTAACTCCGAGGGAAAAATCCCCCTGTACTGAAACGGCCTGGCTCTATGGTTTGAACAGAACCACTTGCTTTTGCTTGCTCAGTCACAGTCGACATGTTTTGTTGTTGTTTGTTTTATCCTGGATGAGAACCTCGCACTAAGCCCGGTCTTCACCAGTTGTGACAGTCCTCCCACGCTACTCGATGTAGAACATCACCTACAATTTTGTGGTGTTTCCAGAGCCGTGGCTGAAACAATTCAATCCAATGATGTCATAAAGAGGGCAATGAAATATGGGCCGATACACCTACAGGAAAGCTTCTGTGGAAGTTCTGTCGTGTCACATCCAGCGGCCATTATATAGTGGTGTCTGCCAGGGAGCAATTGTATGTCCCTTGATGTCTTAATGGAATGCCCTGTGCGTGCCTGTACCCCATGTGAACACAGCGCAGGCTTCCAAGGGTGGTGCAGGATTGCTCCCAGCTGATTTGTTCGGCAGCTGAGAACAGTACTTCTGTGGGTCCCATCCGCATCTTCAGATGTATCTTTGTCTGCCTGTCGGCCAACTCTGGGGAAAGGCCCAGTGACCACAGGGAAAGTCCTGCTGACAGCAGGAAAGACTGTAACCCGAGATTCTCTTCAGAGAGCACACAAGACCTTATGGCAAAATTGGCCTTGTCTGAATTGTACTGTTTTCACCTGTCAACTGTGTCACCTTTGCTGGGTGGGATATTAAATCGAAGTATAACTGAATACAGCAGCACCAGAAAACAAACATACAAATGTGCAAAACTGCACACCAGTTCATTTCAGTTCAGTCCATGAATGGTCTAGCTGACCATGGGAAGCCACATCAGGGCTGTCACATCAACCAATGCCTGGCATACATTCACACAAAAAGATAGTAAAGCTGATTTTTTCAAAACACACACAATTTACTTAATTTGATGAAAAAGAATTATCTCCGGGAATTTAGAAAACACGTTTGGAAGAACAGAACATCTCTGATCTTGGTTACCATTGAATCTGCTGTAAAGTATTTATGTCTGATATCATGTAAGTGCTAACACTCTTTCAGAACATATAGTGCATTGTAATCACATGGAATACCGCCTTGGCTTAAGGCTGTGTCAGGCCAATTGACATAGGCTAGAACACCAAGGCTACATCAAAATGTTGATATGCTCTGCATAGTTATGCGGGGATTGTCTTCAGTTGTGACAAGCTCCTAACGTAACATTATCAGTCTCCAAAATCCCCCAAAGTCGGAGTGTGGCTGCCCATGTGGTCAAGTAATCAAAAACGGTCACACACGTAATGTTCTCATCCCCAGCTGATGCATTTGTACCATAGTGTTCAAGTACTTCGGCTGTTTGGATGATCCTTGGAGTCTTTTAGCCAGGGTACGACAACAACATGGGATAGACCATGCAGCTTTGTTTCCATTTAAGAGGTACGAGTGGGTATTAAAAGAGTGGCCCATGTGTAACTGGCACAAAAGTGTGTTTTCTTTATGTATTTTCTTTAAACCCTCATCAGTGGCAGACGGTAAAATGGTTTGGAAGGATCTGAAAATGTTTGTTATCCATCAGCATGTTCTAGTCCTCTTGCCAGAGGTCTTTGATATAAATCTGAACTATTGGTTTCAGATCAGTGTGAAAGAGAATCTGCACAATTGATGAGCCACTTCATTCTCTGAATACCAACATTACCAAAACCCCCAAAATTCAGGAGGGTGGTTGATGTTCCGGCCAGCGATGGTTTCCAATGCAGAGAGGGAGTGAGGAAATCGTTGCTTAGATCTGGAGTATCGGAAGCATCATTGTGATCTCAGCAGTGCAGACGGAGCTGTCCGAGGGCATATGTTTTGAACTTTTTTAAGAGGAAACTATCTTTGTCTAACTGCACACTAAGATGGGAACATGAGAAACAGAGAAATAATCATTTGTAACTGAACAAACACCTGTACATCTTTGCTGCTACTGCTTCATCTCCGTTATATGGATAAATTGAGCAGTCTGTAACTTGTTCCCCTTTTCCGATCTTTGAATCATATGTAATGTCATGTGAATGAATGATATTTTAAACATCACCGCAGTTGTTACGTCAGGAAGTGTGGTTTGTATAATCTTATAGCATTCTTCTAATCTCATGCTAGATTTTACGTGAAAGTTAACTCTTGACGGTTGCTTTCATGAAGGAAATATGCAATCCCCTTAGAGGATGAAAGTTACATTATTGATGGAATGAAGATGAAGGAATGCAAGGTAGGGATCAATACAGGGATCAATAGATCCAGTGAATGAGGATAAAACGGGTAGACTGTTCTGCTGAAACTACTGATGATCCCATGTTGCGTGTCTTGTCCATGAGGAAAGACTAAGTACCTTGCCCCAATGGAAATATGGGCGAATGTACCAAAAAATGACAGAGAGGTTAAGCCAGGTGAACACTGACTTCATTTCATTGGCTTAAATTCCTGTCAAATGGCATTTCTGAATCTGGAGTTGCTGAAATTTGCATTTTTACAAGAGATATAAGCTCCAGCACTGTCAAAAAGCTGGCACACATTGCACATCTCCATGTAAACATAATGACAGACTTGTGACATTTTATCTTAAATATTGCCGAAGCTTATCTTTGAATTACTCTGGGGATGTGTGGAAAATCAAAGAAAAAAAACAGGGACTTGGTAATAACATCACGACCGAATATTGTAGAAACTGATATCGACACACTTTTGTCAAACTTTTTATACATACAAAGAGTAATGTGTAAGATATGGCTTGTTGTTGGGGATGCCACTTGATATTGCTGTTTAAATGCAATCACACCATAATTTAAGAAGATAAAAAAATTCACTCAACATAAAATCAATTCATTACGCAGCCAAAACATGTCAAAAATGACCTCTCACAATGTTCTTGCAAAATTGGACAAATCCCTAATTTCGAGCCCAAAAATGTGATAAAAAAAAAACCTTACACCAAGATACTAGCTAACAAACATGCCTCAGAATGTCAGTGGAGGAATATGGTATTACTCGTTAGCTGTGAAAGATGTAAATAGATGTAAAGGGATATCAGCTTTATGTTGGAATCAAAACTGTCCTAAAATATTAATAGTTTGGCAGGTGGCAGCTGCAAACACAGAGGAACCTCTTTATCATGACTCGCCCCAAATCCTTAAAATGTTTAAAGGTGAAAGAATCTTTCATTGGAGCAAAATCTAAAATGAATGCTAACAAAAATGTGTTGTGGCACACAAGCCTCCAAAGAAAATGAATCCTTGTTGTATGGGTTTTTTATGGTGAGGTTCAGTGTATTTCACATACCACCAAGCAGACCTTGGGCGTTGTTCCACGGTCAGATCAACACATTTTTTGCATACACCTTTCAGCTCCACACAGAATAAGCACACATATCTGAGCAACAATTATTTATTGCATATTTGTTCTTTTTGTCCTGATAATAATGGTATTGTAAAATCCATGTACAATACATAATATTAACGAGAGATTCATATCTCAAGGCAAGATAAGATCAAACGTTTGTAGCTAACCACTGTACAACAAGCACACATCGGTACAATGACATTCCACCAGAAGTTGACAAATCGCCACTGTGTGTAACATGATGCCTCGTTTCAAGTTCATCACAAATCCCATCACCACATTATCAAAACAACGAAATAATAATTTAAAAGAAAGGTCAAGTGTCTTATTTAGGACTCAAACACAACAACAAACTCCACACATTTTAGAACTGCAAACAGCAATGGTCTTCCAAGATAATGCTTCACAGTGTCTGTACACATTCATCTAACATTTTTATGAATAAAATAAAAATGGACACGCACAAAAATAAACACAAACCTTCACACAAATTGTGTCCACACAAAATTAAGTCCCTGGACAAAATATTGCATGGATTCCACACATGAAGAATATAATATATATATATATATCAATCTCAATACTCTGTTTTAGCTTGCTGTTCAGCAGTGTGATTAAGAGAGTGAGATGATCTGTATAGAATTTTGAATCCAAAGCAAAAGTATGTACAGATACATAGAAACATCGAAAATTGACTCGTAAACTAAAGAAGAAGGGGGGGGGGGGGGGGGGATATGGAAGAGGAAGGAGGCAAGGAAATGGGGTTCAACTAACACTCATTCAGATATTCAATGAATAAAGCAAGAGAACAAAAACTGACCAACACTCATTTCAATGGCAATATGCTGAAATTTAAACTCTAGCAACCCTTCCAACAAACTCTAATGTGCCAAAGTTATAACTTCAGCATGACGCAATTTTTTTTGTCTAGTTATAATGGACAAGAAAGCTTCAATTCAAGGAAAACTCACAGATGATTGGTTTGAGCATTTAACTATACCCATATGTGTTCTGGAGGCTGAAAACGGTTTAGTTTTTCTAACAGAGTTGTTTCAAAACAGTGGGAACTCACTCTTTCTGTAAACAACATGGTGGAACAAAGTAAATTCTCATTCCCAGAAATGAAGGACCTTGTGAAAGGTGAAGGGTCAACACTGAAATGCGTTGCATGATGAAGGGAACATTGCTCTGAAGTAAAAAAAAAAATCAAAGTCATCTAATTCTTCATACTGCACCTGCTGTTGGACAGCTGACACACTCTGAACTAAGCTCACTTATCTTTCACACTTTTTTTTGCTTAGAATTTCCAGAACACTATTTAAAAACCAAGAAATTTCAAACATTCAAATATAGCACACACGAAATCATAGCACACTTTAAATCATGAATATATTGTATGCTTTGGTCATTTTGTGCAAGTCTGTAGAAGTTTCTGAATATGATATGAGATGACAAGGAGTCTATTTTCGGTGCATCATCACCGAGTTAAATAAAACCAACATGCTTTAGAACTGCAAACAGCTTTACTAAAACTGAAAGAGTTTTAGGACAATAATCAAGTTCTGTTCTTTGTAATGTCTTTAAGTTTTGTTTCTGAAAAATCTACAATATCAGCATTCAGTACATTCATGTACAAGCTTTAGTATGTTGATTTGTGTAGATCACTTAATTGAACTGATTTCCCTTCCTATTCTTCACATAAACAAAAAACATCAAGTAAAACAACAACCACAACAACAAAAGAGCCTGGACATCGCAACAATGTTACGAGAAATTCAATTTTCCACTTTTTCATCTTGCAAGGCAAAAGCAACAGACACACAAACAGCAGCTCCACCATAGTGCTGTATACCTTCAGAGACAAGCTTCTTTTTGTTTTCCTTTCACGATGTCGGCCACAGCTTTTAGAAGTGCACAATGTGAAGCTGCATTACGAAGTGCTGAACTGCCACCCATTAGCTCTTGATTAAGAGTGCCATTCAAAAACTGGAACGGGAAACCTTTCCTTCACAGTACAGTTTAGCCTGTGATCAACTAGCAGGTATGAGTGATCTCTGAGATAGTCACCAGAAGAAATACTGTGAGGTAAACAACTGCGTAGAGAGTAACTACATGTGGAAGCCTTAGTAACATGATCATCATCTCTGACTTGTTGCAGTGAAACACTCCATTTAAGACCAAGAAAATATAACAGACCTATCTGCTTTTAATTTTTTTTTTCTTCTTAAAAAACGAAAAGTCACAGTAAAATAAACTGCATATTTTGAACATAAAAACTAAGCGAGAAAAAGAACTGATAACAGAATTCACTGAATCAACATTTTTAGTATAAAGAATAACAGAAAAATAACCAAAGGTAAAATTTATTAAATCACAACTTCGAATGTAAAAAGTAAATGATGCTTCTTGGATATGCAAGATCAACTGGGAGACAGAAATGCCCGTTGCAAATCTAGGACAAAAAAAAGATATTGTATGTAAAGTTATCTAATAAGCCTGACACACCAAAAAGTAAAAGCCATTTTTTTTAATGTAAACTCAAGACAGAAACATCAGTCCTCTATCCCTTCTCTCCTCTCCTCTAGCAACATTATCAATGGTACTATTTCATTAAACTGGAATTTTCAGTATCTTGATTTCACTGATGTAGGCAGACCTGCAGTAAATTTGAATGAACTGCACTGATATGATTACAATTAATTCACCTCTGATTAGACATGAATACGTGATAATCAGCAATTTCCAGTTTCACATGGGGAAGACATTCAACAATCTTGCTGAAATTAATTAACAACGCAATAAATGTGTACATACACAGGATCTGTGATGAGTAAATCGTCGGAAAAGCAAATCTACAGCACAATCTGTAATTATTTAGTTGTTTGTATAGTATCTAACACTCTGTTGTTGACACATGATCATATTATAATAATTTAAAAAACTGTCTTTTAATTGCTACTTTACCAATATATATTTAGTATTAGAAAAATTATCAGTGAAAAAGGACAATAAATATTCTGGTCTTCAATTAACTCTCACAAAATCTTTAGCCAGTTTACTCTCATGATTGCAATTTTGGAACAATATGTGGCATGTATACTGATATTGCAAAAATGCTCTCACACATTTGATGTAAGCTGATAACCCATAAAACCTTGGGCACAGTGCACGCGCGCGCGCGCACACACACACACACACACACACACACACTGCACAAAAAACATAAAAATTACAAATATGAGGAAGAAACAGATAAACAGTTCTTGTGGATGTTTAGCATCGAGAACAAAGAAATACTTAAAATACTATACAAGAACACAATATAAGCACCACCATGAAACATACTAGATCCTGTGAATATAAAATCCAATATCTAAACAAACAAAACCATCAATACCAGGCATTAAAAAGGAAAGGGCAAAGATAATGTTCATGAACACAACAGAGAATGATCATGTTCAGAACCAAACATCACATCAACGACTAGCCCAAAAAGTACAGGTACTTGACAAGTAAACTGTGATGATAATGACAACTTGTACTAGTTCACCACTCCAAGTATCGCATCCTATGCTAGACATACAAACATGAGTAGATTTGCTGTAAGCCGTCTTGCATACTAAAACTTGCCACAGCAGGATTTATGCTCACCGGAAAATAAAAATCTGAAGTCACTAGCCAGATATTTGATGGTCACCGGAAAATAAAAAAACAAAAGTCACTAGTTTGATTCTTTCATGACGTCGAATAGGTTGTTCTTGCATCAGAACTCAAAGATTTTCAAAGCGTGTGACCGTTTTTCAATCCTACCATTCAGTCTGGAACATTCTGTCTTACAGGATGACGTCTAAACACAGCACTAGTGGTGCATGTGGTGTGTGCCTGTGAGTGCCTTCGTCACATCAGACACACAATGGTCTACCCTTTAACAAAGGATGGAATGGGGTTTTACAAGCATGCACGTTGTTTGTTTTTGTTAATTCTATGGTATGAATTCACACATGGGATCTCAGCTGAAAGTCTCACCCAAAGACGTAATGTCCGCACTGATGCCAGCCCCAAAGAGAAAATCTCACTGAATCTGGCAGTCTCCAGGGGCAACTGACGCACAGGACCTTAGGTAAAGAGAACAGCGCTTCACCCACCAGACTGGCCAGGCCAAACTAAGGCGTTCAGTCCATGGACTACAAATCAGCCATCCAATTATGGCAGACACTTCAGATTCTGTTTATGCTACTGTTGAGACATTTCTCAGAAATAAAGCTGGGTGATGCTGAATCCACTCTCATTACCACCTTGTTTGTCCATCAAGATTTGAGTTTTGATTAGCTGCCTTGAACTAAACTAAAATGTTTTTCATTCACTTTCTCTCCTTGTTTGTTTTTCTCTCCTTTTCCTAAAAATAACTTTTTCATTTTGTTTATTCAGGTTTCCTACACTCCCTGAAGTGACAATGAAGAACATTAAAAAAGAAAAATTGACAAGCAGTAAATTAGCAAGATCAAACTGCAATCTTTCACACACACACAAAAATGTAATCCGCAAGAAAGTGTTAATATGCAAACACACATCTAACAAGAATGGCTATTCGATGCCCATCTCACCTCCTCCCTCTCCACATGTAATTCAATTTCATAGGCTTACTTTTTCCTCCATTGTTTCCACTGAAGATGATTAATTCTTGCATGCCTAGCCATTTTGGTGAATAAAAACACACAGGTATTTAATGTTATTCGCAATCCAAAATTGTGAACTAAAAATAGAAAAAAGGTACTCAAAAAAGGGCTAGACTGTAGTCTGTTTTTGTCCAGTTGTGTTAAAAAAAAGCCACCCACTTCAACTTACAAAAAAGATGGAATCAAAACTAAACTTGAATTGTACTTTCCCACTGGATGAAAAAAATATATATAAGCACATAAACACTTTATCTGCACTTCTGCAAGCACACAAACACATGATCATATTTTTTCTTACAACAAAACAACCCAGAACATAAAAGATTTTTACCTTGAACAGAATAATCAGACCTTGATAATATTTTCATATAATTCTAGACTTTTCAAAAACATCACTACTCTTCAAAAACATCACCAAGTAATTCGACTACAAATGAAATGCCAGCAACATTTTTACAACACAGCATCACAAATCAATTCTCTCCCCCGCCCCATAAACAACACAGAGGGTAAAGTGCGGGAACACAAAAAGACAAAAGTACTCAGTGTCTGTGTGTGTGAACTCACAAGAAGCCTCAACGGCAAATTTCTCACCGACACAGAGACGGGTACTGATTTCTCCTACATAAATAAAATACAAGAAAAAGGATGAGGCTTTTTATCCTTATTGAGATAAAGGATAAGTAAGATCACACCGAGAGACCTTGTTTCCAGTCTCTTTACAACCTCTTCTTGCTACCAAGGAACTCTTTTGGTGTCCTTGCATTCTACAAATTCTCATACGCAGCCCTACGGCTGTTTTCCTTAATGAAGTCGGAGTTACTACAAATTTAGGCTTGTGTCAGCTGAGGTGAGGCAGCACTATGCATTTATAATCACAGGCTCTGGAGAGGGGGATACAACAAACAAGAAAGAAAATCACTGCAGACTGTATTGGCAACCGTTTCATATGCAATGGAATCAGGCAGCAATCTTCAGTCTTAAAAACAGAATAGCTATTTCAAACTGAAAGCATGGCACAAATCACTGGGCAGCACCCACATAAAAGTCTAAAAGTTTTAACTCAAGAAACTGGACACCTCTGGCACAAAGACACACATGAAACTGTCCTAGGATCAAGACAAATCAAATAATCTACACTGCCCTCCCTTCCATTTTACTGAAAAAAAAAATAAAATGATTAAAATATTTTAAAAAAAGGATTGACCAGCCCCCCCCCCCCCTTCCAATTCTTCTTTTTAATTAAAATGCACATGCATGAAGAAGAAAAACATCTTTTACTGTCGAAGTTTCCCATCACACATAAAATCAGTCAATAATAAATCTAACTCCACATAACGTTCAAACACACTTCTGTCTTTCACATTTAACAAACAGGACTGAACACACACACACACACACACACACACACACACACACACACACAAAACTGTCATTCACAACATCATCATCATCTATGTAGTACTCATATGATACACCCAGTCTAAATCACACAACTTGTTTTCAATGACAAAACACATGGAAAATGCCCGCTATGTACAAATAACATGCTGATTTTTTTCCCCCTCCTCATATAACGAAATAATCACAGCCCTTCACCAGGAGAATGACAAAAACACTGTACACAAATGAATGAATCAGAAGCCAACATGGCACGTTCTCATGCCGAGTCAAATCAAGGATCAAAGAAAGAAAAAAAAAAACCCACAGAAACAAAATCCAAGAGAAACACATGTACCGTGACCTACTTTTCTTTCCAACCAGCTTATGAATAGTATACAATGGCACTTTTACCCCCCATGCCTCTGTGTGTAATGCATGAAGGAACTTGTGTTTGTGATAGTGTGTGCATGTGTTTGTGCACATATACACATGAGAACATGCACATTCGCACATGCAAGTATGTGTGTGGGCATGTGCACAGGTGTGTTCATATTTCCAGCTTTGAAAAAGTGTCTCTATATCCTTGTATTTTTGCATATATGCCAGTCTGTATTGGGGGAAAAAAAGAACACATGGCGCTGTCACTAAACACAAAATTGTTGTTGTTGTCGTACCCTGGCTAAAAGACTCCAGGGATCATCAAAACAGCCGAAGTACTTGAACACTATGTACAAATGCATCACCTGGGATGAGAACATTACGTGTGGACCGTTTTTGATTACCCGCCAACATGGGCAGCCACACTCCAACTTCGGGGGATTTTAGAGACTGATAATGTTATGCTAGGAGCTTGTCACAACTGAAGACAATTCCCGCATAACTATGCAGAGCATAACAACATTTTGATGTAGCCTTGGTGTTCTAGCCTATGTCAATTAGCCTGACACAGCCTTAAGCCAAGGCAGAACAACAAAATGAATATCAATCAAACATAAGACTGTCACAGAAACCATGGCAACATACCGCATGCAAGTTTTAAAGTATCAGAAAACTGATCTTCTATCAAGCTTGACGATCTGGCTTCTTTAAAGACAAAACTCTAAATCTCATTTTGTTGCTGCAATGTCCACTGGCTCACCTGTTTCCCAGTCATGCTAATCAACTGCCTTATTCACTTTCAAACGTCCAAGTGTGCATGGACACACACACATAAACACACACACGTCTCATACACCGGTTAAAAAATAAGAAAAAATGTCGAATTACGAATGCACCATGCGCAAGTCAACAAGTATGACAAGATGACAGACCATTTAGTGTGTACATGACCGCATGTATGTGTGTGCATTTGTGTGTGTGTTGTTTTAATAAGACTGATCCTTTTGTGGCAGTGGCATGGGACACCAACCCACAACAGCTTGGAATATTGTGGTCTGGAATGAACAGTCATCAAAAGACCAATGACAAAGGAATTTTTAGTTTTAGTGTCTCAGAGATAAATTACAGCTGAGATTCGCATCCATTTTCCAAATACATGGTGGACAAAACCTTCCAATCATTTAAGAGAATAAACAAAATACATGGTGGACAAAACCTTCCTTTTAATCAGTTAAGAGAATAAACAAACAAGAACACTGATTCTCCAAACATTACACAGTTTGACCAGAATTAATGCCTGAACCTTGAAAAAAAAAAAATTTCACGAAAGAGACAGCAAACCGACAAACAAAAATGTTAACAAAATATCCTATAATGCATGACATACATTCCCAGTGTGCAACACTTTAGCTGAAGATTATGAAGATGCAAACTCACTGAGATTCACCCATGCTTTGTCGTAAAGTGGCACACCCATTCTAAAACAATATAAGCACACACAAACATTCATGCATGTTTGTGCCTGCAGACACAGAAACCACACTGGACAATTCATTTAATTATCAAAAGTTTCCATGTAAACACCAAAGCGTGTATGGACAAACACCTGCACATCACACAGTTACTCCGCATTGTCAACAGTTTCCATAGAAACAATGCAGCACATACCGACTAGCTCTGGTGTCAACAAGACTGGTGTACAATGTACATGAGATGCCTTTTGTAGTCAAATGGGAAGCACAAATAACCCTGAATATGTGCACAATTCACACTTTTTAAAAAAAGTATGTAACAGCATTATGGGGGAAAACAGTCTTTACTGATGACAACAACAAATTAATTGGCCCATTAAATTTTGGTGACTTATTGAGTCCAAGTTTTAGCACATAACCATTTTCTCTCTCTGAAGATCACTGATCCCCTTGTTAAAGTTTTCATTGTGTCTTTGCATTTGTCTGATATGACCAAGTGCATGTCAATCCCACAAATTCTGTGGCCACTGAAAACAGACCAAAAAGAAAATGAATATGACGCAACACTCTTTACCTCATCATGGCCCCATGATGTTGGTAAAAACAATGTCCTCGCGTAACTCGTGCTTCCAGTCCTTTCTTACCCAGTCTGGCAGTATTCCTTGTGTTATCTGGTTGAAAACTGACCGTTCACTTCTCTCAACTCAATGAAATTACCAGAACTTTGGTGCCAACTCCTAAAATCACATGTTTTTCTCTATCTTTGAAAAAAAATGCTTGAAAAAAAAACCCAAAAAACCAACAAACAAACATGTTTGAAGGAAGTGAAAATTTGCAAAAAAAAGGTATTGGTGTCACTGAATTCAAAACTACTCACACTTAGCTTGTTGATTCCCAGTTCCAATGTAGGAACACTCTCATTAAGGTGTCCAAACGAGCAATCGGGGGGCAAAAAATGTGACCAACATGATTCACCGTATATATATATTCACATAGTTCCAGAACATTTTGTCACAGCTCTAAATCTACTCAGAAGTGTTGGCCTGAAGGTTGAAAATAACCATATATATCAGTAAGAAACTTGTGAAAAAGGTAAATGTACAAAGATGAACTTGAAAATGGTTTTTATCTTGCCACCACCCTGAAAATAAGAAGCAAACACAAGTGAAAGAGAAAAAAAATCTTTTCCTTCACTGCATTAAAAGGAAAAAAACAACAGAAGACATGGTCACCGATGATCAGTTGAAGACTTGTTGAAAAGATAAATTAATGACAATTTTCATTTTGATAGTCCATAGACTCTAGCCATGAAGAATTACTGCATCTCATTTTTCCAAGTTGTTTAGTTCTATCTTCAGCCGCGCCACTCTTCCACCATTTTCTTTCCCTGACCTACTGCAGTTTTCCAACACCATACACAGCCAGACTTATGAGGGGTGGCTTACCCGACAAGTCTTGATCACAGGTCAGGGAAAGAAAGAATAGTGGAAGAGTGGCGCGGCTGAAGATAGAACTAAAACAACTTGGAAAAATGAAATGACAATTTTGTTTTGAAAAAAAGTAAACAAAAGAAAAAGTATAAGACTAAAGAACTGAAGAAAAAAACCACCAACACCAAACCAAAGAAATTTAAAAGAAAAGAAGAAAAAAAAACTGGGACCATATTTGAACTTTCTGCACTCTCTGTGTACAAATTTCTACAAAATGACTAAAACAAAAATCATGACTTAATCAATGAATAAAACTGTATTTTGTATTTCCGACACTCAAAATCTTACACAAAACGACAACACATTAACACTGCTAAAATGTTTCAAACATGAATACACATTAAAAAAAAATTAAAAAGATAAACAAAAAGGAAAACAAAGTCTTCTGGAGTAATCTCTCGCAGCCTCCTTTAAACTGTAACAATATTTCACATACTCTTAGATTGTGGTCATTTATTTTGTTCATGGTTTTCCATGCCACTTTCTCCCTCCCTCCCCTTCCCCCAGCCCTTTCCTCCTCACCCCCCTCCCCTCACCCCTATTACTCTCATGTATATAGCCACATTTTCACAGAAAAATTTGACATCACAATGCATCATGAGAAGAGGTAGACTAGAATCCTATTCCCCGTCACCTGTGTTGGTGCTGCTGCTGCTGCTGCTGCTGCTGTTGCTGCTGCTGCTGCTGCTGCTGCTGGGGTTGCTGTGGCTGCTGCGGTTGCTGTGGCTGGGGCAACAGAGGAGCTGTGGCCTGCAAGCTATCATCGTTCATGTGGGGTTCTTGCATGACGACGTTCTGCAGAGCCATGGGTGTCAGCCACTCTTTAGGAATGGCGCGTTCGATGAAGGGGATGCAGGAGCTCACATAAGCGAGGCGATTCACCCAGCTGGGGAGTTCTTTACCACACAGAATCTACACACAGAAATTCCATGCAAAGATATTCACACAACCGTAAGTAACAAACCTCATCAAGATCCAAACTTGCAGGATTCATTTTGGTATTTCAGACACAAGAGCATGAAAAAAGAACCATGCCTTTAAATCATCTATTTTTTATCTCAAAGCTCACTTGTAAGCTTTATATTAATGGGGAAAGAACACAAAAAGAAGTACCAAATGTTAATCTGTTTGGGAACTTTCAATTTCATGTGAACTAGTCTTCAATACAATTTTCGAGGACCATGGAAAGGTCTTAAGGAGGAAAACTCCTTGCCTGATTTAACTTGGAATGCACACAGACACACACACATTTTCGTATCTCCTACATGTCACCTAAACAAAGATAACATTAAAGAGGATGCCAAGCCATTCAATTATATTTAGCAACACCAGCTAAAGATGAGACAGAGAAGAGAAAACATCAGTCTGTGATCATGTCTTTCATCCCAATTCAAAGTAATGCCAGTATGAAACTCATGGTTTCAGGTTTTTAGGATTTACAGAAAACAAATCAATGTGACACCTCATGCCTTCAGTTATTAAATGGCAATGTTCTAATTTACTCTTAATTCATCCCGTCAAAACTGGTCCTGACAAACTGTTTATTCATCATGTCAAAACTGATCCTGACAAACAAGGTTACATACAACTGGGAAGAAAGATTGATCAAAACACTCTTAAGAAGTTGACAAACCTATCAGTGTTCCTCAAGACAACTTTCTTTTTCCCTTTAGCTCATGATTAACTTTGTAAAATGCTCTTGTGTTTTTCAATACTCAATCTTTCCTTGAATGGTACAGGGAATAAGAAACTCAAAATTTATGTTTACTGCTTTCTTTAACTGATTTTGCTCCTTGACTTTTTTCAAGGCCAAAGCTGAAAGGTCAGCAAATCACTATCATCATTTTTTATTATTTCAAACACAATCATCCAGGAATTCAAAATGCATGTACACAATTGCTTCATGGGGAAAAAAAGGCAAAAACAACCATATTCTTGGACAAACTTACCAAGATCATTGTATTGATTTAATTACTAATTTGCCAACTATGATATGATCGAAACAAAACTGCTATTTTATCAACTATTATAGGGATACCCAAAATAACTGTTAATCAAATCTTACTCCAAAAAAGCAAAAAGAAAATCACAAAAGAGTATTCTTGTACAATGTATTATGTGTGCTACCTGCATGCATGCATGAACGCATGCTTGTTTATGCCGCCTCTGTGTGCATGTCCACATCAGCAAGTGTCAAGTGTGTGCGTGCCGTATGCATGTGTGTGTGTGTGTGTGTGTGTGTGTGTGTGTGTGTGTGTGTGTGTGTGTATGTGTGTGTGTGTGTGTGTGTGTGTGTGCATGAGCCAATGCATGTGGGCGAGTGGTCGGGCGGGTGTGCATGCATTTGTGTGTCTCCATGTGCGTACATGCCTGCATGCATGCTCATGTGTGTGTGTATGCAAACATGCTTGTGGTAAATAAGGACATGCACACAAATCCCCCTAAAGGTGTCTTGCAATGAATTCTTCTGTGCAGACAGTAAATATATGGGAGCAATTGTGAGTCGTGTCATACTATTTCAGGCTGAAACATATAGTTCATTAAATTCACTTCATGTTGTTCATAATCAGGGCTGTCACCTAGTTCACTGCCTCAATCACTTACCTGTAAAAGCGACTGAGAGAAATGATTACAATTCTTGTTCAACAAATGGTACTGGTCTCCGCGGAATTCCTTGCCTAACTGTTCAGTGATGCGTCGTATGTCTTCCGATGAGAAGTCTGTATAGCCAATGTGTATCGTTTGTCTGAAAACAAACAACATCAAAAAAGATCATATATATAACACATGAAAATAAAATGAAAATAAAGCAAAGAAAGTGATGTATAGTGCCATATTGACTTGTATACAGAACTATCAAAAAAAAAAACACCAACAAGAAGCAGGTGTCTTTATCTCTTTGACACCACGATACGTACTATGAAAGTAAGCAAGATACAGCCCTGTCATGCAATCTCCATCTGGAATGGAACTCAGTGGCCTTCTTTTCATTATCTCCACCCTCATCCTGCTCTCATGGTGACCTCAGCTTCAATTTCCTCCCTACATCCAAACCCTTGCTGAGTTCGTTTTAGGGTTGTCGGTATTAGTGAATTCATGGGGACTGTCCTTAGACATGGTGGCGCCCTCCGGATGGGGATGCTCACTTATGCTGGCTCAGTGGCTATGCAATTACTGTCATCAGTATGGGGCATAGTAGGTGGTGTCCTATGTGTGTGGTGATCAGCACAGCCCCACTGAACACAAAAATGACTCAGCACTAGTGCAGCCTCTTCTCTGGTGCTGTTGCCAGGCTGTGACGAGACAAGTCAAGGTGTGGCTGTGGAGGAAAAGCCGGAGTAACTGGCATAAGAGTTATGCCACTGAGCTGGCACCGAAAATAAGACATCAGAAAACAAATGAACAAAAATAACCTAACCCACCAGCTACCATGAACACAGTGGCTGGTGTTGCTGACTGGAGAGTTATGGATTAACACTCGTAGGAGGCACACATTTATTGGACTTTTCACCATTGGCTGTGTTTTATTCAGAGCTGGGTAAATGCTATGGGTTCAAATGGGAAAACTGGAAACAGCCAACGATCATCCACTGACAGGGTAGGGTGCACCTCTGCGAGTGCTGTTCAAATTTCCTACCTGGTTTACCTTGGGTAATCTTATCAATGGAGACTGGAGACAATATTGCCATGCAGTCTCAAACTAAAACAACACTCTTAAGAGCATCATGTATGCTTTAAAAATATGTGGATATCACACAGAAAAATCAATGAACAGGAATCTGATTGTGGGAAATCTGTATTTGTCAATAACATGGAACGAAACAGAAGCAGTCTAGAAGAAAACTTAAATCACAAGAATGTGTGGGCGCGAGTTGGGTTTAAGTGAATGCGTATGTACTTGTGAGTGTACGCATGCATTTGTATGTATTTACGTATTTGTGTATATGCCAGGCTTAACTCTTTTAGCCTAATGCCTGACATAATTTTAGGCATACAGATATATGAAATACACATGTCTGCCTACGACTAAGGTAGGATGTCAAATTTCAATTCAAATTAATAAGTACATCTTTTGATCTATGACTAGATAATGATGAAAGGGAAAGTCTTCAGAGTAACTTCCTTCTTTTATTATGTGCTGCAGTCTGTGATGGAAATTGCCATGACTCAGTGAAGGTTTCGTTCTTAAGTTATCTGTCACTATGAACCAAGAAAGAGAAGACACCAATAGATGCATCATAATCCAAACATGCTTACTTGAATTTGAACTGCTCCCCCAGATCATCTGCATCTCTCGGCTCAATCTCAAAAACTCCAGAGAAAGGAAACGGGTGCCCACCATAGGCATATTCTGAAATCAATCAATTGAAATAAAAATTCACACATTACCCATCTACACAAATACACAGTTTTCAACTGATATGATACATACTGCATACACCAAAATATCTGCATATAAAGATATGTCATAAAACAACATCTTAAAACCTAAGCCATTTTATTGAACATACGCTCTTTATTATTATACCAAAATATTGCAGAAATCACATGGCCTATTAGTTGACTGTTTTCCCTTCTTCTTCTGTTAGTCATTTTTCTTTTTTTATTTGTTGTTGTTAATCTCTTTCTAAGTTTGGTTTCTTCTCTCTCTCTCTCTCTCTCTTTTCTTATCATTTCTCCACTCTTTTCCCCTTTTATATCTAATATCATTTCATCCCTATCACATCACCCTCACCCTCCCTCCCCTAACCCAAACTCTTTTGCCTCTATTGTTTTCAGTCTATAAAAAGCCAATTTTCTCTCTCATACCCGACTCTTCTTCTTCTCTGCCTCTCTTTGACCGTTGCATTTTTATTTTTTACACTGATTACCCTGACCTATATTTGGATGAATCCTTGAAAAGGTGGGAAAAAGATTTCCATTACGTGAGATACAGACAGAAAGAGAGAGAGACAGAGATAGAGAGAGAGAAAGAGAGAGAGAGAATGTTGTTTACAGCACAGCTAACCATAAATGACTATGTTAGGGGTTATCACATTGTTGAAGTTTATGTTAGATAACAAAAAACAACAACAAAAACGGACAACTCATTAACCCAGATGCATGGAGAGTCCTATACAGTAGTTAAAAAACAGAAACGATAAGCATACCTGTACCGTACACTTCAATACCGGAATGGAAAACCCCCAGTCCAAGGGAGGAAGTATATTCATTTATCCAATACTGCAACACATAAATGTTATCATCACTTGCAATCCAAAATTGCTTTTAAGTTTTAGTATTTACCAAGTAGATCAGTAATCAAGTCCTGAAAAAAACAGTCTTTTTTTTTTTAAATAACTCTAAAAACTGCAGTACCAAATGATAATACCTGATCTGAACATGATTAAACTGAATACAAACATCCTTAAAAACAATCCATTGTCATCCTTATAAGAACAACACAGTTCAAATGTAAAAAGAATTTACACTGAAAATGATTACAGTTCAAAATATTTGCATTTATTTGTGAGTGTATAACATTAATCATCAATGAAATATGCATGCTTTTGTAACAGTGTGTACATGTAGAGAAATGTCATTTGATTTTTTTTTGCTTCTGTAACAGTGTGTACATGTAGAGAAATGTCATTTGATATTTTTTAACATAAAATAAACAAAATTCAAATATCAGCACCAGCATCACCCTATTTGCTTATTTTCCTTTTTTCACCCTTTTGGTGGTTCATTCTGCAGAGTCTTCCACACACAGTCACAGACTTACCATATCATAAACATTCACCAGGACCGGTTCTTGGGCCATTCTGCAAGTTTTCCAGCCTCACACCAGGGCTCCCACAACAGCACAGATCAGACTCCAACAGCGAGGTCACAGTGCTGTCCACTGATGCACTCTCCCTTTCCCACACAGCTTGAGTGCCCTGGCCAAGCACGTTTGCTTAGCAATGCAGGGATAAGTGACTTATCTCATGCTGTGGTGTAATCTAAGTGGGTACTCGTGTCAATATCGGCATTCCACTTAATCTCTCCGTCAACCTATTGGACAAATTCTGACAGTTTTACCACAGTACTGGCCTCAGACACTGAAGAAAATAAAGACTGCTGCACTATTATCACCAGCTCTTATTCCTTCTCTGCCTTCTGAGGTCTTATATTTATCTCAATATGTCATGTATTACAAGTCAAATTCTAATGTGTGTTTTCCAGATGGAAACAGAAAATAACCAAAGTAACCATCAGCCTTGGTTGTTTTCTCCAACAACTCTACACTACTACATATAAATGCAGTCAATCAATCCGTTGTACATCCATCCTGATCACGCTTCCTCATCTGAAAAAAACAACATTAGACAGACATAAAAACCTCAAATCTAACTTGTGTACGTTGAATGCATACATGCGTAGACAGAAAAAACCACACATGCCCATGTCAAAATGATTATACTCTCTGTATGGATGAGGTGTCCTTGTCCACTCACTCCCCTCCCATGTGTGTAATACCCTCCCCTTAAACCCTTACAGTAACAGACACACACACACACACATACATGTGCTCATGGAAAGATAGACTGTTACTTTACAGCCGTTCACACAACTACCATTACATAAATTAGATTATTGATCTGATCCATGTGACAGCTGCAAGCGATGCATGTCAGTCCTTACGAAATTACCTTTTTTTTCCCTTCCCATAGTCCGTATGACTGAAGAATAACAAAAAATCAAGAACACCCCCCCCCCCCCCCCCAAAAAAAACCCTTTCAGTTTCAGTTGTTGATATATATATTCATATTGAAGCTAAAATGCACCCACTAACAGAGAAAAAGATTTTATCCTTACTTATGAGTAACTGTTATTGGATTACAAATAAACTTCAGCAGAAAAAACAAACACACACACACAAACACACACACACACGCACACATAGAGAATTAAGATGACCAGGTTCTCTAGCTGTTTACAGCCGAGCCATTATACAGACATGTGGAAAGTGACTTGACACAGGATCAGAAAACTGACATGAATCCATCTATACAGAAACAAAGATCTGTAACTTTTCTTCACATCATCCAAAAAGCATGAACCCACATTCAAAATATTGAATATTCAAAAAGGCAGAATCACTGAATGCAGGATCATGATGCTGAATAATATTTGAATATATACTGAATCACTGCTACTTTCATTCAATACTAGTTGTTCCATTGGAATATCAAATAGTTTAGCTCTGCCTTTGAAGAAGATATTAAGTTTGATAAAAGCTCTTCTCTCTTCTAAGGGTTTCCATTCTAATTTCCTCATGTTCTTCCTAGTATTCCCCTTCTCTCTGATATGGTTCCCTGTTACAAACCGTGCTGCTCTCTTCTGAATCTTTTCGAGGTCATCAATGTCCTTTAGATGGTAAGGATCCCAAACTGAGCAACCATATTCCAGTACTGGTCTAACCAGTGTTTTGTAGCAGTCATCTTTAACCTTTTTGGGGCAGTCGTTGATATTCCTGTATAAGAAATCTAAGATGTTATTTGCTTTCTTACATACTAAATTGTAATGTTCTTTCCATTTGAGACGACTATCTATAATCACGCCTAAGTATTTTGCAGCATTGGTTTCTTTAAGAATAGTATTATGAATAGAATATTCTGATCTAGTTGGTGAGCGTTTATTACATATACACAACACTTGGCACTTCTGCCGTTCTGGGGATAAAATTCCATTTTCCAAGTTCTTTCCCACTCTTGTAAACCGTTTAGATCTTCTTGTAGAATGCATGTATCATTCTTGCTTCTGATTGTTCTATATACTAAGCTGTCATCTGCAAAAAGCCTTATAGTAGTTTCAGGAGAGAGATTTCTACTTATGTCATTTATACAAAATTAAGAAAAACAAGGGCCCCAGAACAGTTCCCTGTGGTACACCCGACAAGACTGGTTTACAATGGGATGACGACCCTTCCACAACAACTTTCTGCGTTCTCCCAACGGGGAATGATCTAGCCCACTTTAGCAAAGAACCGCCAATGCTGATGTGCTCTAATTTAAGCAGCCGGCCCTCATGGTCAACCTGTTTATATGCTTATCAAATTTCAGACAGCTATCAAACGTTACCCCAAGATCTTTTTCTTCTGAAACGGTTTACAGACCTTTCTTACTGTGTTTTCATTAATGTAAGAACTCTTAACCCTTGAATCAACCTTCAACAACATCATAAGATCTAAGCATAAGACGAAGCGCATACTTAGGCTATAAATCTGTTGAAAAAATAAAAAGAACAAGTTAACTACCACTGACTATGTTATGTGATATCCTAAACTTACTTTGTTGGTAAGACCACAACAGAACATTCAAAATCATTTATTACAGTTGTTTAAAACTAAATTAGCGTTTTGTTCAATTCATTCAGCTCCAAAAATAACACATCTTTTAAAAACTGTTAAAAGAAGAAAAAACAGGATTGTCCCTGGAGACGTGTGGAGCCCATTCGATGCTTCAGTTTTTGAATTTCTGTAACTGCTGATCATGAAATAACGAACTCTTGGGTTCCAACTGGTCAGTGTCATTGTGTCCGATTGTGTACACTCTTGATCTTAGTTCCAATTGGTTGCTCAGTTTGGGATCCTTACCATCTAAAGGACATTGATAACCTTGAAAAGATTCAGAAGAGAGCAGCACGGTTCGTAACAGGGAACCACATCAGAGAAAAAGGGAATACTAGGAAGAACATGAGGAAATTAGAATGGAAACCCTTAGAAGAGAGAAGAGCTTTTATTAAACTTAACACCTTTTTCAAAGGCAGAGCTAAAGTAATTGATATTCCAATGGAACAACTAGTATTGAATAAAAGTAGCACCAGGAGTGGCGGTCAATGTTATACCATACCTGCATCAAATATTGACAGCCACTTACATTCTTTTTATCCCAGTTCTGTACGGCTGTGGAACTCACTGCCGGGTGCCATCAAGATTGCCACAGGTGCAATCTCATTCAAAAAACAGGTTGATTTGACAGTTTTGAGATCTGCATATTGACGTTTTTCTATTTTTACTTCCCCAGATATTTTATTGAATATCGAGTGCGACCCCTTGTTGCCAAGTTTGCTCCAGGGGCCAACAGTCTGAGTCGCACTGTTTTATGTTATTTTATTCTACTTTTTAACATGTGCGCTGGTGACCTACTCGTTTTTGAGTGAACCAGTATTTTAGGAAGAAGAAGAATCAATCGAATTTGAAGTTTTATCAGTTTTGGGTCACTCTCTCTGTCTCAACTCAAACATTCTTTTTCAGCGTAAAACAATAATACAATTCTAATTCATCTGATTACATGTAAACTAAATAACACACGTTTTTGAATACTTCAAAAATTACCTGAAGAAACAAATATCTCTGATCTGCTTCCGATTGTTTTGACAGATTTTCTGAAAAGTGATTCATCGCCCATCACAGATCATCAGTTTTGCTTATGTGTAAAACGTCACTTCCTCTCGAGTTTTCGAAGCCAATCACAGAACCAAATTTCTGTTACATGAAAAGCTTTTTTTCAGTTTTCACAAGGCACATCCCTCTAAACTAAAATTGTATATTTTTTTCACACTTTTTGGAAACAGACAACTTTGAGGGAAAAAAACCAAAACAGTATCTTAGGGAATTTTCCCTCCTGTATTGTAGATGAAACACAATAGATGATGACGAAATAGACAAATGCGCTTTGCTTTGCCCTTCTGTTTTGAGATCTGCAAGAGCCTTGCGAAGCCCTGTTGTTTACAAATTTGCAAGATGCAGAACATAACGCGCCTTGCAACGCGCTTATCGCTATGTGGTGTGACAGAACGGATAGCCAAAAGTGCAGCAGTCTGTTTTCATCAGTCTAGTGTAAGTCGAGTTTGACTGAAATGCAAAAAATACGCCAAAATTGGTCGACATCGTATCATGACTAGATTGTGCAGAGGACATAATTTTTGTATACAAATTTTAGCAGGTCAGAACGCAATATAGTACAAGACTTCGTGCCACAATTTGGGCAAAATGTAAAATGCTTCATGCCGATGCTTAATGAAAATTGCAGTACTTTTTGATAGAAGTTGTTTATTTTTGTTTCAACTTTTCGTTTGATTTTCAACTATAGGCCTACTATGCACAAAAAGAAACGCATATTTTTATTTCAGTCGTTTCATGCGTCATTTAGCATTCAAAATATTACAACCACAAAAGAAATAAGACATCAATCTGCTGTTATGTCTATTCATTATGTCTGACTATTCACACTGGACAGAGTTCCCTGCTATACGGGGCATGTTTCTCACTTTCTGTCAAACTTTTCCGTAATATTTTCGCCAAAAAAATGTGTGTCTTTTTGCACACAGTATATTATTCATGCCCTAAACTGGTGTTCCACAAAAATCACCCTGGCGATTTTTGAAGTATAATTTTCATAGTATTTTGATATCACTGAACAACAAAGCAAACTCTGTACATCTAAAGAAAGTAGGGACAGCAAATTTGTTAACTGACAAAACGTGTATCAAGCATTGAAGCAGCATCGTTATTGTTACTGTTGTTGACCAGTACGTTGTAACTTATGGGAATGTTTGATAACTACCATGGTGCAGTTTGGAGGGATGGGGGGAAGATGATTTTATGTCATATGTCTGTAGGTGACTGTGCCCAATGAACATTCATTTACACTACAGCAATAAAATCAAGTTTTTTGTTATTACCATACGTTATCAACCCTCGGTGAAAGTGTATTTTGTTTGTATGCATCCCCTCTCACTATATATCCAGGCCAGCAGTTTCATTTTGTACATCATCTGGCATTGAGAGACAGAAAAAGCACTCTGTCTCTGCGTCAGTGTCTGCAATACAACTTTCAGTAACCCTGGACATTTGGACTGAAACCTTGGATGCAGGATATGGCATTGGTGCAATCTTCATGGATTTTATGAAGGCTTTTGATAGTGCCACACACTGCAGATATGTACATGTAGTCAAGGGTAAAGCACGAGAAATAACTTTAGAGGAAATTCCTTCAGTGGATTCAAGATTTCTTGATCACAATGCGTCATTATTAAGAAAGCAAGGTCAAGCCAAATGGAAAGACCAGTGGCAGCCCACAGTGCAGCATTGTTGGGCTTGTTCTTTTCCTCAGGCACATTCAAAGAATGCCTTTGTTAGGTTTGTCCAGAATAATATTGAGCAGCGAATGTAAATATGTTCGTTCAAGCTCACCCATGTTATTTTGCACGAAAACCCCCTTTTCACATACAAATCACGTCCTTCTCATGTCACTTTTGGCCAAATTAACACCTGTTTCTAAACAAACTTAACACGCCAAAACCTCTAAAAAATCGACGTAATCGTTAATTTAAAATGGGGGGCTTGCGTGCTGGATAAGATTTGGAGAGAACGGAGAAATGTGTGTTCTGGCTCAACCGCTCTCAACCAGTTTCGAGCGGTTGACCCCAGAACACACATTTCTCCGTTCTCTGACAAGTAACACTTTAACAACGAATTAAAAATAATAATCCATCACACATTCTCTTTCAATAACCAAAAAAATAACGATTATTTACAAACAAACATACTGTGTAGGGTTATCCGTTTTCAATACTAATTTACTAAATTTTTTAGATTTAGTTTTTGCTTAATCCTGTGTTTTTCCTGATTGTTTTCAATAACATCATTTTCGCGCATACATTCATCAAATGCGTCTCTGTCTTTCATGTGGAATAAAACTACAGTCTTTAATTGTTCTCTAAAGTCTTTTAAAACTGTGTATATTTTTGACATAAAATCCACACACTTATCCCAGCATGTCTTCCACTGAAAGCCAGTTTTGACAAAGTGTTTCTCTTTTTAACTATATCTTTCTGCCGAACAGTCATCTATAATAAATAGTGTCTGCGTTCCCTTAAAAAATTTATAAAAGTATTCTAAACCATCACTTAGCTTATTGCTAGGATCAACTAAATATATGTCATCATCTGTCCATATAAACCTTCAATCTGATATGCTTTGTTAAATTCAAGCGTTGGGACAGAAAATTACAATATAACAAAATAAAGCGATAAACTGTTTGTAATAGGTCGAGGACAAAAAATTGTTTTTCCACAACCAGTCTGTCCCAAATCAATGAACAATGGGGGGTTTTGTCATAAAGTTTAACTGCTCCATAGTTTTTTAAACGGGAAATTTAATTTAATCCAGTTATTAATATTTATAAACTTTCTGTCAAAACCTGTTCAGTATAATAAAACCCTATGAGGCCTAAATGTGTAAGATTAATCCAATTCAGTTCTGTAAGATTGTTTCTATTTAAGTCAACATTAAATTTTTTGCTTGTTGTTAGGTTTTAAATTTATCCTCACCATTGTGAAGAACGACGATGGTAACTTTAAGACGTTTAACGTCTAAGTTTGCCAGTAATATTAATTCCTTTTATAAGGACGTCACTAACGCCCACAACCCCCGTCCCTCTCCACATCTTTAAAGACAGAAATTTCAAATATTATTGTGAACGTGTCTCCTAATTTTCGCTTGGAAAGAACTGTAATTTTGTAGAAGCTTTTTTTAAAAAAACCTTTTCTCTTCTGTGGAGGATGTACTGTTTTTTCCCATAACGGCGTTATTTCAATCTCTTTCCGACTTTGTCGTTCCGGCATAAGACTTGCATGTAAAGGGCCAGATTTTGAATGCTTTTCTGAAACTTTTTTGACGGCTAAAAATGTAAATGGCTTATGAATTCAAATTTTAAAGTCCCATTCTAAATATGGTTCCATGGCCATTTGCTGTCAGGTTTTCGAACTATTTTTATATTCATACTGGCCAGCATTATTTGCTTCTACATTGCGCAGTTCTCTAGTTTAGGAAACTTTTTGTTGTCGCCCAACCCCCTTTGCGTTTTTAATCACCATCTTTAGTGTACTCAAAACCATACAAAAGCGCCTATTTCACCGTTCTGTTCAAAGTTCCGCAACGTCTGCAAGTCTTTTAATTCTAAAGTTATACACCTTACAGGCGCTAATGTAACTCCTGGTTCTTCTGGCCCCCGCGACATTATTTTTAGAACAACTTATTATTTTATTTCCCAAAACAATGTGTAGGTTATCACATTTTAAAGACTTTCCCTGGTTTTGTCTGCGATTTTTATATTAAATGATCCGACCCTTCCACAAACTAACTTCTAAACTGTAAATTAGGAATTGTATAATTTCATAATCGCAATATGCAGCTTTCCCTGATGGGAAAAGCTCTTAAAACAGTTGAGGGGCCTTCCATCATATAATTTTCATCAGTGGTCACGAACTCATCCAAATGAACATAGAGTAATGAATGTAATGCAAGAATCGAGCGGATTTTCTCCCTCATAAGTAGTTTTGCTCGGTGGGAACTCTAAATCTATGATTGTCAGCTGCAAAGCCTAACATTTTAGCTAGCTCTTTATCAAAATAGTAACCTACTTCTTCTTCAGGTTTTAATGATAACATTGTTTTCAGATTCGCATTGTTAAGTTTGAGAGTAATGTCAAAGTTACTCATTGCTTCTTTTGTGAGCAAAACCGTAATAACCATCAGGTATTGTTAACTGGCTAACTTTGGCCCCTGTTTTGTCAATTTTTTTAATCTTATTATTCTTCTTTGATTCACTTATATTAAACCATACAACTTTGTAAAATATTTCATGAAGCGCAACCATTCTGGTTCCGCAGTTGTTATCAATAGCATGTTCTAAAAACGAAGGACGGTCTTGAGTTGTTATTGTTACAAACATTTTTTAAACGAAATAAAAATGAGTGCATTCAAATATACTGATGCAAAATATTCTGTTGGGCCGCACTACAATCTTAAAAAAATAACAACCGATACTCTTGACATTTCTGTGACCCAGACTGACACCTTTCAAGTAAAGGTGAGTACGCCATTAAACAGATATCTTAACCCCCCTATTAAAAAAGACTACATCGCGAAAGTGTGGTTCAGTCATCCGATGCAGTTTTATCAGAACCAGTTAAACTTTGCTGTGTTTTGTGCATCAACTGGGTGTGGAGTATCGTATGCTGATCACTTAAATCATCCTGATCCTTTGGTGAGGTCAGTGTACAGATTTCATTTTTATTACACCTTCAGACGTATTTTGACTGAACTGCAAGCTCCATTACCAAATGACAAACCGTTTAAATCCATTCAGCAACCGAATAGACATGAAGGCTTTTGAAAGGATCTGAAAACGAATTCAATATTAAGGCCAAGACAGACTTTAGACAAAAGTTGGATCTTAATCATGGTTTAGGCACCCTTATTTTGGGGCGTGCACAGAAAGTATAACTATGACTGGAATCCTCCTTACACATCTTTCTTTTCAGGCACAGGCGTTCATCTTGGGTCCATAGAGCAAGAGCATAAAACAGCGTGGACAACATTTATTTTAGACACTTTCTAAGGGCCTAACTAGAGCGGGAATAGAACGAATAAACGACTCTATTCGTACTTACGTTTGGTGTTTGCTAGGTTCGAGAGCACAGACAAGATCGAGCATAACTGATCCTTCTACTGGCTTTGATGCACAAAAAAAATGCTTAGCAAATTTAGAGGACGCCATTAATTCTACTGTTTTATTTGCCTTCAAGTATTAAAAGGTACCAACATGTTTTGCAATTTGCAAGATCGAAAGTAGACTTTGCTGTTGGCACTGGTTTATACATGCTACCTTCTGACCTCAGACTCCAGGTAGGAACAATAATGAACTACAACAATGAAATTCTTGTTGCAAGAAATTGAACAGAAGGTTGGACAAAACGACATAAATTCTGAGCCTGTAATATTACAAACAATAAAAAAACAAGATGACCCCCAAAAATAAGTCATCCAATCCCCAAGGCCCAAAGCCCCAAGGCCGTTTGAAGACCGCGAAGTACACGAAGTCCACGAAGTCAAAAAAAATAATGACCACGAATATGAAAAGACAGCACTAGTTGTTGGATTAACTGGCCTAGGATTACTTGGTCTTTATCTTACTAAAAAGTAACCCAACTATTAAGGCAACTAGTGCCATAAGTGCTCAGCCATAAAGCCAACTACTTTGCCCGCAGTAGACAAAAGCCAGCTAACAATACCCCTAATATACCTGGTAAAGCGTCCATGGCTTTACAGGCTAATTTTTTTAATAAACCCGCAAGATGATCAAGCTGTTTTTTTACCCATGATTTATCAGGTGGTGATGGAGGCGATGGCCGTGGAGGCGCTAGGCTTTGACCTCCACCACCGCCCGTAATAGCCATCACCAGTGTACTTATTGCAAATCCTAAGGCTGTTATAACGCTTGCTAATGTGACTCCTTGCTCTCTAAACAGTGTTCTTATTCTTTCTGCTAGCGTTGTGTCTTCATATAAAATTCTTTGGATAGTTTCTCTTATTCTGCTCACTTGAGTTCGTAATTGTTCTCGGTTAGTAGACGCCGCTTCTATCTCTTAATAATCTTTCTTCTTCAAGTTTATTTAGTCTTTGGGTCATTTCTTCTTTAACATCAGGCCCTAAGTTGGCGTCGTCAGCCTCAGCGAGTTTTTCTTTTTCTCTTTCTATATCCTCATTTAGTTTAGTCAGTTTTGCTAAATTGTTTAATAATTCGCCTCTAATGGTTCTTAAAGCACGATTAAGGGCTTCTAATTCTCTCTCAGGTAGCCGTGGTTCGCGTATAGTTTTTAATGCTGTTTCTTCTCTCTTTAGTGGTTTCTGCTTCTATTACATTTGTTATTTCGCCTGCTGTTGGAATTAAATCTTGAAGTTCCATGTTTTGTATTTGGTTATCTGCTGGGAGTTCTTGTAGTGTGTTTTGAAGTTTAGCAACTGCCTCCCTATCTAATTTTGGTTTAGTAATGCCAAGGCGATTTCGATCCTCCATCCTAAGTCTTTGTCTAATTGTATTCATGCCTACAAACTTTGATGAGTCTCGTTTATCTGTAAGCTGAAAACGTTTTCCTTGATTGTCTTTAAAATACAAATGGCCATCATCATCTTTTACAAAATCATCAGGGGCTATAAAATTCGGGAGGGTCAAGACCTAAACTTTGGTACAATGATCTAACCTTACTTTCTGTTAATTCACGATGCAATGAGAGCGTTGAGCGATGCTGTATCAAAGGAGTCATTTCACTCATGTCGTCTCCAGGATCAGGAACATCATAATCTTCAATGCCTGCCATGTTTTTAAATAATTAACTTTTTTATTTTGTTTTATAAAAAAATGTCACAAGCATATGGCTCGATTCTTGACCCGCATAGAAGACTGAAAGAACCCTTTGGCGTGAAGGGAAATAAGCGGAATATTACTGTTCCAAATAATCCATCTACTATTGATTCAGATCAAATTCTTACTGTTAAATTTCCAGACCTAGGAGCGGATGAAGTGATTGTGCCAGGCTCTGCGCGTTTTACTTTCAAAATAGAACTCGCATCGAAAACAGACCCAAACAGGACAGTTGTACAGAATCTGGGGCGGGCAATCGTTAAGAAAATTTCTTCTTCTTCTTCTTCCTAAAATACTGGTTCACTCAAAAACGAGTAGGTCACCAGCGCGCATGTTAAAAAGTAAAATAAAATAACATAAAATAGTGCGACTCAGACTGTTGGCCCCTGGAGCAAATTTGGCAACAAGGGGTCGCACTCGATATTCAAGAAGTTAAAAGCAATGGCCAAATTCAGGCCCAGTTAACAGTAAAATATCAGGGGAAGTAAAAAATAGAAAAACATCAATATGCAGATCTCAAAACTGTTGTATCAATTTGTTTTTTAAAAGAGATTGCATTTGTGGCAATCTTGATGGCACCCGGCAGTGAGTTCCACAGCCGTACAGAACTGGGATAAAAAGAATGCAAGTGGCTGTCAATATTTGATGCAGGTATGGTATAACACTGACCGCCACTCCTGGTGCTTCTATAAAACTTGAGGGGCAAGAAATATTTTCTTTACATAATGCAGACATATTTTTAATCTATTCTGATCTATGGCTAACCGGGAATGAAAGGGCTGATCTTGCGTTTCAAGGAATCGAAAATGAAGAAGCACTAAAACATAGAATAGGCGCCGCAGACGCTAAAGACGGCAAAAAGGTTTGTAGCCGTAAGTTATGCGTATGGAAATCGCTTTTTCATACCCCTAGATTTTGAGTTGTTAAAAGCGCATGCCCCATACTTTCAAGGAGCATTAAAAGACAGATTGTCATATGAACTAACTTTTAATGACTACAAACATGTTATTATATCTACAGACACCGAAGCAAAGTACAGCATTTCTGACATGTCGACATCTCGTTAGAGTTTGACATCGTTAGCAACCCTAACTTAGCGAGGCTGATTGAGCAACAGTATCAGTCAAAATTAGCAATATATTACGAAAGAGTGATTAATCATTCTAAATATCCTAAAAGCAGGGCAGACACTATATGGAATTTTAGTTTTAGTGCCACAGCAAGATCGCTTAAAGGTATTTTATTGCTGTGTGAAAATGAAGAACCATTCAAAAGACAAACTGAAAATTTTGTTAATCCTAAAATAACGAAAGTGCAATGTACAATTGAGGGTAGTCCTAACCAAATCTACGCTAGCGGGCTTAGACCTTATCAGCATTTTGACGAAATAAGAAAATTGTTTGGGGGTGGGAGGTGTAGAAATCCAACAGTTGACCTTGTGTCTAAAGATCTACATCTTCACAGTGTTAGACTTGATCATTATTTAACAACGAAATACGGTTTATGGATTGACCTAAGGTCAACGGAGGATAATCAGTTACATGGAAGCGGGAGAACTGTTAGAGACATAATAAACATTCAAATTGATAAAGAAAAAGAGGCCGATAAACCACTTAATGTGTATTTGTTTTTAATATATGATGCGCAGCTGAATATTCAAGATAACAGATTAGAAAATATACAATACTAAATTATTTTTTATTTTTAAAAAAAGCATGTCTGTTCACATTTATCCAAAGAAGAGATAGCAGACGTCTCTGCCGTTATAGAAAGCCCTGACATAAAAACCTTCAGATTAACCAACATTACACAAATGCAACAAAAACTAGAGCAGGACCTTTCAAAATACAGCAAAGCCAAACGAAGGTATTCTGCTGCTTTTAATGCTGTTACCTATGTTAATACTGGAGCATCGACTATTACTATTAGTGCTGCATCAGCTGGAACGAGTGTAGGTCTCTTAGCAACAGGCGTTGGTGCACCCGCAGCTTTACCTCTAGGTGGTTTGTCTTTAGCTCTTGGCCTGTGCTCATTAGCTGTAGGTGCTGCCAGCAAAAAAATAAAAACTAAACTCCAAAAGCACACAGCCATGGTTCAACTAATAACGGCTAAACTTAGTTCCTTCAAGCTGACAATAAATAAAGCACTAGCTGACCGAACACACGGATGAAGAATTTACCCGTTTACAGGACCGATTTGATGACTACAAAAGACAAAAAAATTTTATCTTCAAAGAAAAGGGAAGGGGCAAGTTTTTTAAACAGCCACCCTGAGCAGTAAAAAAAGGGAAAGTTTAAAAAAAATAAACGAAAAATTTAAATCTGCTTAAACACTCACTTAACAAGCCAAAGGGTGTTTTATTTGTTATAGTCCAAGCACAAAAAGCCGTTGATTTGATTTGGATTAGACGACGTTGGGGGTCGTTTTATTTTTTTTTAAATTTTTTAAATATTTTTAGTTGAAAAAAAAAACCCACATGGATAAGATAATGAAGGTCCAGACGAATTGTTTGAACAAGCATAAGGAAGCGTTTTTCAAGGCACTATGATATTGATTTAGAAGCATTGACCCGCAAACTGCGGCAGGTTGTACATGCAATTTTCAAATTTCCCGGGAAAATAACAAAAGACCCCCCAGTTAAAGTATGTTAGCTGTTTTAATCGACTATGTACAAAAAATGAAGAAAATCTAGAAATTTGGGTCTCAACTAAACAACAGACTATTTTTTCTCATAACGACTTAACACCTGGTTGGCAGACGAACTGCTTACACAGTTTGATGTGGCCGCTGAAGAAGCCAAAATGAGAGACTCTGGTTGGTCAGGGCGAAGTCTTAGAGATCAGATTAAAACAGGCTAAGTATGCGCGATTGTAGGCAAGGCTTACATTCCACTACCTCCAGCATTAGTGCAAAAAAAGCAGTTTTAAACATAAGAATACAGACAGCAAATGTTTTATGTGGTGTGTTCTTGCTAGGCTGCATCGCGTCGGCAAAAACGCAGAGAGAGTGTCTAACTATCACCCTTACATCAATGATCTTAACTTTAGTGGAATATCCTTTCCTGTTAGCGTGGACAAAATTGATCAGTTTGAAGAACAAACAAACCAATAACTAATCTTAAATAAATGTTAGCGAACCGCCCAGAGAACGTGGACAAACGAGTCACAAGACAAAACACAACGCGTTTCGACCTCTTAGGTCTTCGTCAGGTGATGTATAAACGAATAAAACAACGAGAATTCACTTAGCTTTGATCGCATCAGATCGCTCAGGGTTCAGCGCAAGGAAGAAGGCCTTCCTTGTCTTGTGACTCGTTTGTCCACGTTCTCTGGGCGGTTCGCTAACATTTATTTAAGATTTGTTTAGATTTCCGCCTGCAGTCGTCTCGCTTTGCAACTAAACCAATAACTGTTAATGTCTACACATGGGATGAGGAAACAAATCTACAGCCTATTAGAGCGTCCAAAAACAGCCCAATGATTGGCGAGCCAGACAAAAATCATGTTGACTTACTACTGATGTTTTCACCAGCGGGGCTACCACATTACACATTGATACGAACAATGAGTAGATTATTGGCGCATACTACAAAAAATTATGGCAAACAAGAATTCTGCAGAAAATGTTTAGCAAGAATTCCATCTGTTCAAGCCGCAAGCGAACATAAGAAACATTGTATCGACCCAGTTGACTGTAATACAGAACTAATTACGCCCCCCACCTGGATCTAAAGTTAGTTTTAAGAACTGGAAACGGATGCAAACGAGCCCATATGTTGTTTACGCAGACTTTGAATCACTTATTGTTCCTTATGAAGGGCCGGCGCCACAGAAACTTCCTAAAACAGCCTTTGTGAGTTTATCATCAGATTTGTTCATTTGCTTTCATCATTGTCAGGTCGGATGGCGCTCATTCAACGCCAGAATTATACAGAGGACCAAATGCGGCTAGAAGATTTTTACAGCGCATGCAGAAAGTGCGTAATGACTGTTCTAATAATCTAAACTTATCTGAAATCATAATGACGCCCGAAGATCAACAACAGTATAAATCAGCCACACATTGTTGGATTTGTGGTTTAGAACTAATGTCTAACAGTGAGGAAACCAATCTGACAGTAAGAGACCATGATCACATTAGTGGAAAGTTCAGAGGAGCAGCACACAGTAAATGCAATCTTCAACTAAAGTTTGAACCAAAGACATGGAAGCTGCCTATATTCTTTCACAACTTGCGAGGTTACGACTCCACCTTATAATGCAAGCAGTAAACAATGCCTTCAAGGTAACATGCATTGCACAGTCATCAGAAAAGTACATGTGTTTTAATCTGAATAACATGTCTTTTTATGACTCTATGCAGCACATGATGGGATCATTAGAGTCGCTGGCTATGTCCTTAAAATCCTGCCTAATAACGGAAGAATATTTTGACCCAACACTCGTTAGAAAGGGCGTTTACCCTTATGAGTACATGAACAGTTGGGAAAGGTTTGACGAAGACACACTTCCTCCTAAAGGCGCGTTCTTTTCTAGTCTTAGAGGAAAGGACATTAGTGATTCTGATTACCAGCATGCTCAAGATGCGTGGCAGAAGTTAGAGTGTAAAACGATGGGAGACTATCATGATTCATACTTGATGGCTGATGTATGTTTGTTGGCGGACGTCTTTGAAAATTACAGAAAGACCTGCATGAAACATTACAGTTTGGATCCTGCGCATTATATTTCTGCGCCCGGGATGAGTTGGGACGCTTTCTTAAAGTTTACTGGAGTACAGATTGATTTATTGTCTGACCTACCAATGATTCAGATGATTGAAAACGGATTGCGTGGAGGAATTAGTATGGCGTCGCACCATTACTGTAAAGCAAACAACAAATACTTGGACGACTATGATCCGAGTAAAAAGTCTAACTATCTTATGTATTTAGATGCAAACAATCTGTATGGATGGGCAATGGCGCAATCGCTTCCATTACGCAACTTTAAAATGTACACAGATAAATACAAATAATATTCAAGGAGCATTAAAGTGGTTGAGCAGTTTAACGCCGGGTCAACAGCGCGGATACATTCTAGAAGTTGACTTAGAATATCCTCATGAACTCCATGACCTGCATAATGACTATCCATTAGCGGCAGAAAGCCTAAAGATAAACCCAACAGAGCCGCCTAAACTTGTGCCTAATCTTCGAGGCAAAAAAAATTATATCTGTCATTACAGACTTCTACAATTTTATTTAAGACATGTTTGAAGTTGACAGCTGTTCATCGTATAATTGCTTTTGATCAAGAACAGTTCATGAAACCATACATCAGAAGAACACTGATCTCAGAACTAAATCCACAGATGCTTCAGAAAAAGACTTTTCAAGCTGATGAACAACAGCTGTTATTGGAAAGACTATGGAGAATCCGCACAAGCGTAAAGATGTTAGATTGGTCACCAGAGAAAACGAAGCAATTAACTGACTTCAAACCTAATTAATCAGGACTTCAGAAGATTTCATGATCAGCTTTTTGGTATAATGATGAAAAAAAAGAAAGTCAAATTGGACAAACCTGTATTTATTGGTTTACTGTTTTAGAAATTATCAAAGCTTTAATGTTAGAATTTCTTTACGACTACTTTAACCCCCTCGTATCCTGAGTCCAGAGTGCTTTACACAGATACAGACAGTTATTGTTATAGATATCCCTACTGAAGACATCTATAAAGACATGGAATTAGAAGTAGCTAAAGGGCATGCGGGATGGTACGACACATCTGATTATCCTAAAGATTCGCCTTTGCATTCAACCATTAACAAGAAGGTTTTAGGAAAGATGAAGGATGAAATTACTGGAAAGGTGATCAAGAGTTTGTTGGGTTAAGGTCAAAAATGTACAGTATTTCGAGCCAGGAGAAAACCATCAAAAAGGCAAAGGGAATATCTCGCAGTGTTGTGCAGTCAAACATATCGCATGACAACTATAAAGAAGCATTGTTTGACAATAAGACACTTTTCATCATGACAACGTAAAACTACGATCTAATCTACATGAATCAACACAACTGTTGTAACAAAGAAGTCATTAGATAGAACAAACACAAAACGAGTATTTGTTAATCCAGAGTTTTCATATGCAATTGGCACTGAGAACAGCATAATTATATATCTTCTTTGGGTTTATATTCGGGTCCATAATTTTTCCTCAACTTTATCTAGAAAATCAATCATATCAACCTCCAATTCAGACAAATTTTTCTCATGTTTGCTTGATGCGCTCAAATTTTTTTTATTATTTCAAGATATTCTTTATCCCATTTTTGATAGTCCAAAATTTGGGATTTTAGGCTGTAGGCGATCTGGATGCAGTGCCATGTGCCAATGAATCCTTGTAATTGTTTCTTTAACAGCAGAATATGTACCATGTGATTCTCGTATTAATCCAAGGTCTCTTTATTTATCATTCTTGCTACCTCTTTTGATTCCATTTCGATTCCAGGTTCTTCCTTTTGAGCTTCCATTTTAACTCAAATATATTTACGTAAATTAATTAAAGCGGAACTGTGTCTGGCGGAATTATCTGCAGTTCCTCCTTCACAAAAAGATCTTTGAGGAGCCGTTGTTTTGTTTGTGTCAGTTTCTCGTAAATAATACACAGGCGGATTCATTTTTACAATTCTTTTTATTTCATACGGTCAACACTCCAAACTGGATCGGTTGCCCTGATGCGAGTGTCCCCTTCTGCTTCTCCCGGCAAATAAAGGTACCCTTTACTTTCAAACCAAATGGTAATAGTTTGCTGGGTGTACTGGAGTCTCCTTCAACAACATTTATTGTTTGTTTTTTGATTGCTTGTACTGGTTTTAGACCTGTTAATTTAAATTCTTCATTATTCATTGCGCGCAAAACTGAGGGCAGTCTTCTAACCCATCTCGTGTTGCGAGAATTGTCAATAAGCTCTCTGTGAACTGGTAGGAGAAAAGTCTTTCAGATAACTGTTTGTTAAAGTTTTCAACTAAAGCCTGTGATCTGTGAACTCCCGGAATGCCTCTTTTAATGGTAACTCTATGTTTTAACAATAATTGATTCACTTGACCTTTAAATTCTTTTCCCATCATCGACTTGAATCATGCGAGGATAAGTTAAGGGCCCTCGTTGGTATATCATTTTATGGCAACAGCAACAGCAGAAGCACTCTTTTGTGTTAATGGTTCCGCATCTTTGTAATCTTGAAGCTATATCAATGACTGTAAGTGCGTACTTAAATCTTTTTCGTCTAATCGTATCATGGGGTAAATATAGAAGATCCGTTTGATGGGTGTCGTTCGTATTGTGTTGACAAAGTGTGGTCTTTGTATTCGTCTGGGCGCAGGTAAATAAATTTGCCAAATCGCTTGTTTAGATAACCATTCCTTTGCTGTTTGTTCACTGACTCCCGCTGCTTGGCTTAGCTTTTTTATTGCCGTAATTCCCTTCCAATATCCTTTTGGCGAATAATAGATTTTGTTCATTTTTTTATTCAGCCAATATTATGTGCAACAAAATCACACGACGGTCATACCAAAGACGATAAACACGATTTCTGCATCTTTTGTTTTTTCTGATGGATGATAAAAGTCACTGAATTTGGTGGGGGCAATGTCTCGATTGGCTTGCCTGTTACAAGATAATATTCTTTTATCGCTTGATCAACATCTTTAAATGTGTAAGCTGCATGTCCCGTTTTTTTCAGGGTGTCGTTAATAAAATCTAACTGCTCAATTCTCTGCTTTTCATAGTGATCTTGTGCTGCGGCTAGTTGCTCCACAGCTTTGTTATGTCTTTTTCCTCTCGCCTACATCCCGCAGTTTACTAAACGCGTAATTACTTCCGCTAAAAGCAAGCGCATTAACCACAGCGCCACCAATCATCATTACGAGTGAAGCCATTTTTATAAATGTATTTTTTTAAATTTTACATATTGATGCTGTCTGGAATTATATCTTGCTTAACTAAAAATCTTTCGTAGCAAATGAAGCTGTAATAACAGCAATCAGCTTTGCTGAGTCTTCAAAGTCTAGTTTGCCAAGATCTGCTGGTTTTATTTTAACAGGCTTTTTACCAAGCATCGTGTATCCTACACTTAGACCTCCGATAACAGCAGAATGGTATACAAGTTGGTAACAGTTTTTTCGGTGCTCATTTTTAAAAATAAAAATAATTATAATTAATAAAAAACATGAACACCGATGATCTACTACAGCTACCGGGCAGCCTAAACCTTCCTGAACTTATGATTGCAAAATGATCAAGTTGATGACCAAGCTATTATGTCCAAAAAGGAAAGGCTGTATTCCTTTGGCAGCATGTGGGAAAACAAAACAGTTCCTCGGCAATGAATTCAGCATAGAACAGATTCAACAAATGTCGCCACAAGACATTGTAAAGTATCACAACAGGTATGAAGCGCAACTGGGGTCGAGAATGGTAAACGTGTAGGACAAACGGTTCTTAGTATTGTACACTAAACTAGTTAGTAGATTTGCGCCTATGATTCTGAACAAGACTTATGTATGATTTAACGCAGGTCCAGTTTTAACAAAGTCATTAGAGTCTCTAGGATGTGATCTATATTACAGATTTGGAACATTATGTCGCCGCTAATCATGAGGATTAATTACTTTTAATCATATAGATTTTGTTTCCCTCAAAATGACCGAGCCAGAAAATCAGCAGAATCAGAAAACATTGAATCCGATGGGGAAAGCAACCAGTAAAAAGCCTGGACGCGTTGCAGCAGGAAAAAGATTAGCAGAGTGGAACAAACAAAAAAAATTAAAGGCACAAGCACAGAATATAACTCATAATGAAAACATAACACCGCCAACGCCAGAACAAGTTGATTCAAAAGCCAGCTATAAAAACTCCAGAACAAGAACAAGTTGACTCAAGGCCTACAACACCAAAGTCTTCATGGAATATTGAACTTAAAAGAGTTGTCATTTTTGGCGCCATTGCTGCTGGGGGTGGTTATTACTGTTATAAAATATAAAACAACGCTGGCGAAAACGAAAGCAGTCAAAAAAATCTGAACCACTAAATACAGAAGCTGAACAAAAAAGCATGCCAGAACCACCACCAACAAAAGATCATTTTGATCCATTTCAGATGCAATAAAATTTTGTTTATTTGATAAAAATAGATCATGACGGATTATTATTGTTTTAAAATGATGGAGTCAATAAATAAAGACATGGAGCCTATAAAAGACATTTCCATAGACCAGAATTGTAATCAATGCGGTTTGCTTACGATGTAAGAACTTCATTAAGATCTATGCTGACCGATCTCGCGCCAAGGACGCTGAGCAAGACATCCTCGACGATGACGCGTTTTTGAGGCGTGTGTGTACTATATTAGACATCTACTATTTAAGATAAAAACATAGATTGTATTGTTTTTTTCTGATAATTACTTGAATAAGAACTTGGTTGTACTTAGAGAATAACTTAATTACGATCTTGAGGTGATTTAAGTAAGAACTTGAGGTGTCTTGATTAAGTTCTTGAGGTAACTAGAGCAAGAACTTAGAAGTGACTTGGGTGACTTGAGGATAACTTAAGTAAGAACTTAGAAGTGACTTGAGTAAGAACTTGAGGATAACTTGAGGACAACTTGAGTAAAAACTTAGAAGTGACTTGGGGTGACTTAAGTTAAGAACTTAAAAGTGACTTGAGTGTGTGCATGCGTGGGGTGGGGCGGGCGGGGTGGGGTGGGGTGTGCATGCGTGTGTGCGTGTGCGCGCACCTTTGATTATTTATAAGAAACGGATGTTCAGAGTATGATATAGTTATTATCAGTAAAACAACAAAACAACAACAACAGTAACAGCATATATAACAAGCACGATCGCACGCACACACGCACACACACAAACACACACACACAAGCATTTAAAATAATCCTTCATTGATCGCTGGCAGATAACCTTTAACCGCTCCTACAGGAGCGCCGGCTTGACAGAGTGCCAAGTTCCCTCTCACTGCTTGACTAACTGGCACCCTTTGACTGCTCAGGCTTTGCTAAACAAGACTGTTACAAACTGTGTAATGCAGGTTGGTTTTACCTCGTTAATGCGCATGCCCAGTGGAATTAAGTACACTGGCCCAACACCGCAAATTAAGTAATCAGGTGACAGTCTAATGACGGGTCTCTGCAGTATTCTGGCTGTGTGGAAAATCCGGCCAGCTTTACCCTGTCAATCACTTTGCGGACACAAACGCGCCAGCAGGTGTGTGTTTTTTTACTCTCCTCAAATCGACTAACTTTAATATACTCAGAGACTGGCCTTCGGTCTTCATTTGATCAGAGGATCATATTCAAATAAGTTTTGCTTATTTGTACAAACATTTTCTTTTTTCAGAATACTTGTTTGTCTGTCTGTCTATCTACTTCGTTTTATAAGTTTTGTCATGCTAGGATAAGTGTGTGGATTTTATGTCAGAAATAGCAAAAACTAAAATCTGAAAAATTTAGTAAATTAGTATTGAAAACGGATAACCCTACACAGTATGTTTGTTTGTAAATAATCGTTATTTTTTGGTTATTGAAAGAGAATGTGTGATGGATTATTATTTTAATTCGTTGTTAAAGTGTTACTTGTCAGAGAACGGAGAAATGTGTGTTCTGGGGTCAACCGCTCGAAACGGTTGAGAGCGGTTGAGCCAGAACACACATTCTCCGTTCTCTTTGGTGATCGTGAACAAACATTCTCCCCTATAATATAAAATCTAATGGCTTACAGTCTGCCTTTCTACTTCAAACACCATTAATAAATCAGAACAAACAACCGCTCTCCATCTTGGTTAGTTATTTTTACATCCAATGAATTTATGGCTTAAATCTTTAAATCACTGTTTTTCCCAAATGAATTATCATATCGCAAACCCGCCTTAGTAATTAGATTTTTTTAATTTAAAAAATTTATTTGATTTTAAAAATGAACCCCCAAAAGTGTCGATTTAAAATTTTAAACAGGGGTTTGGAGGGGAAAGGCATGGAAAATAAAGAAATTTTGGGGGAATTAATTTGGACTTATTAAATTTTAAAAAATTTCAGAAAGGTGGGGAAGTTTTTTAAAAAATACGTTTCTTGGAACCAGAAAAATTTTTTGTTTTGTTGTTGCCCCTAAAATTTTAATCTGACGTTTTACAGGAAAGGGGTTTTTGGGTTTGAAAAAACTTAAAAAGAAGAATAATAAACAATAACTTTAATTTAATTTTTAAAATTTAATTTAAATTTTAAAATGGGGGAAAAAAAATTCCGGTCTGATTTAAAGAAAGTTTAAAACTTTTTTGGCAAACAAAAAGTTTCTTTATTTTAGTGAAGTTTAAAATTTTCTTTAAAAAAAGAAAAAGTTTTAACAAAGCAATTATAAATTATTAAAAAAAACCTAAAATTTTTTTTGTTTTTGTTTTGAATTTAAACCCCGGGGAAAAATAAAAGGCCGTTTTTTAAAATTTATTTTTAATTTAAAAAAATTTTTTTAAAAAAAACCCTAAAACTTTTTGGTTTAAAAATCCAAACCTTAAAGGGGGGAAACAATTCTAGTTTAAAGGCAAAAACAACCCCCCAAATTTAAACGTACACGTCTTAAAAACCCCGATTTTAGTGGCCCCAAAAAAGGTTTTGGCTTTTCGATTATTTAAAATCATTTTAACGGAATGGGTTTAAAAACTTAAAAAAAAGAATTTTTAAATTATTTAAAATTTAGGGCGATTATTTTACACAGAACCTCTAAAGAAAAGGCTTGGATGGTTTTTGGGGAAAAGCCAAAATAGAAGAAAAACGCACAAAAGGGGAAACTTTTTAAAAGGGTTTTAAAAAGAGGTTTTAAAAAAAAAAAAATCCTACCTTTTTTAGGAGGTTTTAAAATTAATTTTAAAAAACCAAAAGAAAATTAAAAAACATTAGAAAGCTGAATTTGAAAATCCCTTTCCCAGTATATCAAACCGGGAAGACAAAAACCCTATTAAAACATAAGGGTTCTTAGAGGTTTAAATTGGTTTTAAACCCCCCCTTTTGGGACCACAACAAAAAAGTAAAAGATTTTTTCGAGGCCAAGACCCTTAGAAATTTTTAAAACAGTAACAACTTGGGAAAATAAAAGTTATCAAAAAAATTTTTAGAATTGTTTATTGAATCCCCAAAGAACAGGGTCATAAAAATTAAAAAAATTTGGCTTAAAACTCCCCCAACCCCAACCGGGGGAAAGATTTAAAAAACCAAAAAAGAGAGACCCAAGTTTTTTCACTTAGCCCCTTTCAATGGTCCACAACAAAAAAAAAAACCCTTATTAACCCCAAAAATCGCTTGCTTTTTTTTTTAACCCAGAGGGCCAAACAAACCCCAAATTTTAAAACCCCCAAGCAGTAAAAATTTTTGAAATAAAAAGGTTTTACCTCTTTTCACAGTTTTCGAAAAGAACAGGGCTTTTACCGGGTTTTTTTCCTTAGACCACCTAACATGAGGAAAGTGGGGCCCAAACTTAGGGGAAAATTAAAGGGGGGCTCCAAACAAAAAATTTTTTTTAACTTAATTCCCCAAAAATAATGTTTTTCCCCAAATGATACTTTTAAAACCGAGGTTTGATATAAAAAGGGGTACCCTTCCTCTTTAAAAAGAGCTTTTCCCTTTTTTTATTTTTTAACAAGCATTTATGATTTTGGACAAATGGGGATCTTTAAAAGAAACCAAAAAAATTTTCCCCACTTTAAAACAAATTTTTTTCCCCCCTTATTTTTCTAACCTTTTGGTTTATTTGGAAAAGCCCGTCCTTTCGTTCTTTTCTACTTGGGGGAAAACCCAAAAACGGGTTTACTATAATACGCCGGCGGGTTTCCTTAAACAACCAACTTTAAAAAATTTTTACCCCCTTTTTACCCCCCCCCCCCCCCCCCCCCCCCCCCCCCCCTCCCCCCCCCCCCCCCCCCCCCCCCCCCCCCCAAAAGTTAATTTTTCTGATCTCCCCCCACATTTTGATATTGATTAATTGAAGCTCAAGGGAGGTTTAGCGGGCCCTAACCCTTTTATTTTAAAGCAACAAAAAAGTACTTGGGCGATTTGATCCCACAAAACCACCAAAACTATCAATTATTTAACGCCAACAATCTTTGGGGGGGGCCATGAGTCAAGCTTCCACTGAAAAATTTTTTAAAATGAAAAGGCCTCAGGAGTAAATCTGTGTTGGGTATGTTGTCACGCTTACGCTGAAAATCCAGCGGGCTAATCTTGGAAGTGATTAAAATTCCTAAAAAATTTAACATCTCCCAACGTTACCCTAGCCGCAAAAAGATTAAAGAGGAGTCCCTCAAAACCCCTAACTTTTTTCCCAATTTCGCCACAAAATAAATATGTGTGTTTTACAGCTCCTCAGTTTTACCAAGACACGGCCCAAAAAACTTATTTGCTGTTCACAAAATAAAAATTGTGTCAAGGCCTTTAGAGGCCCATACCTCAAAAGAATACTGACTTGAACCCAAGCCATTCCCTCAGAAAAAAACTTCTTTAAACTGATGAAAACGCTGTTTTGGAAAAAACTAAAAAAAATCCACACAAACGTAAGATGTAAAATTTATTACAAAAGAAAACAAGAATTTAAGTTTGCCTCTAAACCTAACTATAAAACTTTAAAAGATTTAACGCGCTTGGTTGGCATTTGATGAAGAAAAAGGATGTTAAGTTGGAAAAGCCAGTGTTTTCGGCTTTACCGTATTAATTTTGTCAAAGTTTTGAGTGATTTCTGTACAACTTTAAACCGCTGTACCGAAGGCAAGAGGCCTTTACCAGACACTGACTTTTTTTTTAGACGCCCACAAAGATTTTTACAAAGATTAGAAACAGAAGTAGCTAAAGGAATGATGGAGGACGACACTGCGACTATCCAAAAGATTGCCTTTTCATTCAACGCAAACAAGAAAGTAATTGGAAAGTGAAGGATGAATTTTAAATGGGACATTTTCAAAAAAATATTTGGTTTGCGGTCGAAGATGATAGCGTTGCTAGCCAGACTTCTGTAATGAAGAAGGCTAAGGGCTAATAAAAAGTTGTAAAAAAAAAATTACTCACGACAACTACAAGAAGCTGCTTTGAAACAAAGTATTTTATCCCAAATGTTAAATCTGGCTCTACTTTTCATAAGTAAAAAAAACTGGTTAAAAAAAAATCACCAGTTCAACAATAAAAAGAGAACTTACGTCAACCTGAGTTTTCTTTTGCTGTGGAATTGGAGAATTTTAAAAAGATTAATTTGATGACTTGGCTTGTACTTAACTTAAGCCTAACCAGAACTTACTTAAGACCAACAAAAACTTAACTTAAAAACCCAAAACCAGTATTCTTAAAAACCTAACAGTACTTAAAATAGAATTAAATTTTTTTGCATTTAAACTTGTAATTTACTTGACTTAACTTAAAAAAGTACTTTTATAATAACTTAATTGTATTTATCTAGTTCTTCTTGTATTTATTTTTTCTTAACTTGTACTTTATTTAGTCTTTAAAAAAAAAACTATTCCATAGAAAATGGATCTACAGCGGAGGTCGCACTTTTTTGAAAAGCTGGCCTTCTTCTTTTACTGTTGTTGGGGGGGTTTGGCTTTGCTGCTAAGTATGGCTTAGACATTTTAAGTAAACCCCCCCCCCCCCCCCCCCCCCCCCCCAAAAACAACAGCCGCAAATACATAAAAACTTTTCGTTTGTTGTGATTTGTTTTTGTTAATTGGGCTGTTTTTGGGTGGCGGCGTCTGTATTACTATCAATAATTTTTGTTTTTGCGCTTGGTTTGCTTTTTGCAGTCTGTTCCATTCAGCTAGTTTACGCCCCCCACAAGTCCAGGATTTTGATTAGTAACATACTCACTTGGGGTCAACTTGTGGTACTTTCACTTGGGTACATTCGCCCCTGCAGATTGTCCTTGGATTGCCCTGCGGTGTCTTTTCTCGATCGCTCATTTTTTTATTGCGTTAAATTTTAAAAGGGACAAAATTAATATGTTAAAAGTAAAAATCCCAGATGAATGGGCAAAACAAGCCCAAACTGTAAAAAGTCCCCGAAAATTTTTAAAGTGACTTTTTTAAAAACCCCGGATCTTGCGATAAGTCTTTTTTTAAATCTTCTAAAGAAAAAATGGCGCCATCTTACTTACAAATTTGGATATAGACAAAACATTGCTGCCCCCACTGATCTAACCTTTTTGACCCTAGCTGTGTTTCGCCCTTTGGTGTACTTCTAAACGTCTGGTAGACAATTGTTGAATCTGTTCGTATTATTAGTCCAAAAATCGCTATTTTTTCCACACGCACCAGAGAGTATCATCTTTCTTTATGGCAGTGGCTCGGAGTATCTGCTTGCTCCCCCCTTTTAATATTTCGTCCAATCCTTTTTTAAAAAAATTAAAAAAATAATATAATACTTTTAAACAATCCTTTTTTAAAAACAAAAAATAATAATTAATACTTTTAAACCATGATTTTAAAAGGCGGGTTAATTAGCAGTGCCTATGTTGGTGTTTAGTTTATTCAACCCTTGCAAAAGTTTGTTGGAAAAAAACCCGCCCAACAGGGAAAAGATGAAGACCGCCAAAACTAGTTGAAACCTTTTTTTAGTTTTAAACAACAAGGAAATTTTTTGATTAAAAAGCACAAAAAAGACAGTTTCGTTTTGATATTTTAATTATTTTTTTAGTTTATAAAAAGATGGTGAAAAAAAGATTTAAAAACGTTTACCATTCTGCGGGATTGCAGCCTTAGTATAGGTATGGGTTTTTAGCAAAAAACATTTTAAAATAAAGCCGGCCGCCTGGAAAATTTTCATTGAGGGTTGAAAAAGGTTTAGTTGTAATTACGCAGGGATTGCCTCAAAAGCTTTCTTGTTCACAGGGGATTACCCCAAAAAAAATTTTAAATACTAAAGATTATCTAAAAAAAATGTGATTTTATAAAAAGATGTTGGATTGGTTCTGAGGTGGGAGGAGAATAGTTAATGCTTGGGCTTTCTCGGGAAGAAATTATAGTTTAGAAAATTTTGGGGTCCGATGAAGAGAGAAAAAGCCATAAAAGGCAAGGAAAATTTAGTAAGGCAAAGACGCTTTTGAAAAAAAGACGAATTGCTCACTTGACTTTATTAAAAAAAAAGTTAAGAGAACGGGAAGCAGAGCACCATTTCAGACGTTGATGCTGCATGTGGATTATTAGTGACAAAAGAATTTTATCATACCGCCCCCAAAAACTGCCGACTTTTTAACCATCGAAGACAAAAGGGCTGCAGAGTTAGTTTTTATTGCAGTTGGTATGACCCTCTTCTTATCGCCACTTTTTGTGAAAAAATAAAATGCATTTAAAATAGGAAAATCAAAGACAAAATTTTTTTCCCCCTAAAGGGTTTTGGGAAAGGAAAGACTGCTATGAAAAATAGTAAAAACCTGAGGCGAATCAGAGCAAAAAGACTGGCTTTCAAAAAAAGAAATTTGGAAATAATCTCCCCGCCCAAAAAGAAAAATAAGGCTGATTTTTTAACTCTTTCCCCAAATGAACCCCCCAGAGGGACTTGCTGTATCCCCACATGATAAAGTTAGAAAAAAAAAGTTTAAGTATGCTCTGAAGTTGTTGACAGGGCTTAAAAGAAACAAAAGCTAAACTTTAAAGAAAAAGCCAATGCGGGGCGTGGTTTAAAAAATTACTTGCGGGCCCTTTAAAAGTATCCTGGGGTATTCAGTTGTGAGGAAAAAGATTTTAAAAAGGGTCTGTAAACAGCTTTTTTTTAAAAAAACATCATGTTACAGTTTTGAAGGGATCCCCGGCAAACCCTCGATCACAAGCCCTAGTAGAAAACTGAATAAGAATCTAGCTGAACGTCGTTTACATACAATTCACAAGAAAATTGTAGATAGGAAACGCAAACAAAAGGGTTTGGGATTGCCGGCAGTCTTAGCGTCATAAAAATGAAAAATTTAAAGCAAAAGGCTTAAACCAGTAAAACCTCAAATTTTAAAAAAAATTAGCATTTCTGAAAATGTGCAGGGGGGCTCAAAAACTCCCGTTTTGGGGTAAAAAAAGATACTTTTTATGCCCTGGAGAGGCAGAGGGCGAGTTTGAATTAGAGCTACAGTCCTATATGGAGCGTAGACGTTAAAAGTTGAAAAAAATCTAAAACAACCCCCCGTGTATTATTTAAGAGAAACTCGTTTCTAAAAAACCCGCCCCAAAAGATCGTTTTCGTGAAGAGCTGCAGTGGTTAACAAAAAAATTGTGTTTATTTTTTTTTAAACTTATTTTTTTTTCCCATTTGGGGTTTAACGATCATTTTTTTGTTTTTCAATGTTCGTTTATTGCATCAGTGTCACCTGTTGGAAGTTAAAAAACTTTTTCCACTCCTTTGAAATTCAATTTCGGGGCTATAATCCTCGCCATCGGCCCTAAACTTCTGAAATTTTTTCGTCGTAATGTTTTCACTGTAATGATTTGCTTAATTTTTTAAACTTAATGAACAAAGTTTTTCTGTGTAGGGCTACAATGGCATGTGCTTTTGTAATTTGGGGTTTAATTTTTTTTTAAAAAAGGGATTACAAAAAGCACAGCGCCAAACCTAAACCCAAAGGCCCCAATGCTAAAGAGGCTGGCACTCCAACCCGTGGAAAAACAACAACACAGACCCCGCATTACGCAGCTACAGCTGAGAGCCCCGTAATTTAAAAAGAAAAAAGTATTTAAATTTTGCATATTCTTTTTTGTAACCCTATACTTTCCAAGTCGCTTTCTATTTTTTGAAATTCATTATTTTTTAAACTAAATGTTGAAAATGCATTTTTAATTAAATTATTTTTTTAATTAATTTATCATATCTTTTTATTAATCCTTCTGGCAGCATTCATTAAAGAGTAAAACGCAATAAAATCAACTATTAATGAAATAAAATCGAGTACTGTTTGTTTGTTTTGTTTAAAAACCCTCACAGAAAAATTTCAGATGATGCAAGGGGTTTTTTTATCCCGTTTTAGTAATTGCAATACCCAGTTAAGAGGGGGATCCCAAATTTTCAGCCCTTTAATTTTTTATACCTCTGATTAAGTAGTTCTGGCAAAAGTATCGCCCCCCTCGGGGTAATAAATAAGCGAAAAAAACATCGTCATTTGCCCAGGTAGTGGGAGTGCTTTGGGTTAAATTCTAAACCGACGGGTCATCCCCCCCTTAAGCTAAGGACTTCTTTCTCTGTAGCATTTTCAAAACCTGCCCGTTATTTCAATCTGTTTTTTTCTGTTTTGTTCCGAACAGGCTAACAAGAAGGGGCCCTTTCATTTAAAGCTTTTCTAAAAATTTTTTCCTTACAAAAATTTTACATCAGGGCTTCGCTGTTCAAACTTAAATTCAAGCAATTTCAGGGGCAAAAAAAAAAAAAAAAAAAAAAAAAAAAAAAAAAAAAAATTTAAAAAAAAAAAAAAAAAAAAAAAAAAATTTTTTTTAAATCAAAAAAAAAAAAAAAAAAAAAAAAAAAAAAATAAAAAAAAAAAAAAAAAAAGGGGGGGGCCCAAACATTTCTTAAGGTTTGATTTTTTTAACTGCCTTTTTTTTTTTTTTAGTATTTTGTTTTTTTTTAATTTTTTATTCTTCTTCAAAATCTTTTTCCTTAGTGTAAAAAATAAACATTTATCCTAAACAAATCTTTTGGTTGTATTTTTTATTAAGAGCCCCAGCAAAAACTGGGGCCCCCCGGGTTTGGCGGCTTTTTTTTTTTAAAATTCCTGTTTGCTGAAATAAACAAAATTTTTAAAAAAGTTTTCAGTCCCTCAAATAGTTATGTAACTAAACCTTTTTTTTTTGCTAGTCCTAAAAATTATTTCCTTCAAAAAAACTTCCTTTTTTTAAGAATTTTGCTTTAATTTGTGCAAATATAAAACCCCGGGGCCCTAATGAAACCTTAATTGTTTGTAACAAATCAATAAAAACAGTTTTCCCCCCCATATCCCCAGTAAGAACGTCGGTCTTTTGCAGAAATTAAAAATATCCCTGTTTTTTTTGAAATTTTTCAATTTTAATAACAAGTCTTTAAACCCGTTTTTTTAAAATTTTTTTGAGCATCACAAAAACCAAAAAAAACATGCATTTTTGGGCCTTTCCTCTGTTTTTGGAAAAATTTTTTTTTATCCATTTGCCCCCCCCTTCTCCACTTCCCCAAAAACAAACTGTTTCAAATGTGGATTAAAATCCACCACAGCCCCTATTTGGTTATTAAGTATTTGATTTACATCATAAAGGCGAAGTTTTTACATACACGTCAACTGAGGATCCTTTGCCTACCCCCAGGAACAACTTTTTTATTTCTCAAAGTGTTGGTGAGGTAAAAGTCCGGACCCGAATACAACGATCAGATTTCCATTATTACCAACAACCTTCTCAATTTTTGGATTTTTAAAAAAACTTCTGATTCTCTAATTTAAAAGGAGCTGTTTCTTCGTAAAAAGAACAAAATTCCTTTTAAAAAATTTTAAAACTGATTTTGTGTTGTTCCAAAGATGTCTCGCTTTTTCTATTTTCGAATGGGTGTATAAAAATTTCTAATAAATAACCGTTTTTTTTTTATACTGGGTTAAGATTGTTCTGGCAGCCAGGGGTTTGTAAAAAAACATCAAACTCAGAGAAAGTCGCTGATGTGTATTTAGCTTCGGGGCTTCGACGAACGACAGAACCCCTAGGATTTAAAAGTCAGATTTAAAATAAGTTTTTCTTTTTGTGCCCCCTTGGGAATATGGCATATGCGTCTTTTTAAAAGCTCAAAATCTAGAGGGACAGAATCTGTTGCCAAAAGCTTCGCTACGCCCCTTTTTTAACACATTTTTTGCATCCTCCGCTTTAAGCCCGTGCTGAGACCGTTTGGGCTTTGTATTCCTGATAAAATTCTCTTTTCTTCTTTTTTTGGGAGCCATAGGTCAGAATAGAGGGCAAAAAAAGCTGCCTCTTTTGTCAAAAAACTTCTACACCCCCAGTTTATTGCTTAAAAATTAACGATGGCCCGCCCAAATTAGCAAAAACAGTAGCATTAGGATCTTCCCATTTTAATATCTATTTTAAGTGTTTAGCAGTGTTGGGATTTTAACATCGTCAGCGCCAAGATCAGGGAAAATTGACTGTTAAAGCTTGTCCAGGGTGAACTGTTGAGGAGTTTTACACAATTACCTGCCTTATACCTTTTACGCCCTGGGGTTCCTTTCTTTTCTGAGGGTCGAGGTCACAACCGTATGAGTTTTATTTTTTAAAAACAAAAAAAAAATTTAAAAAAAAATATGGATAAATTTTTACCCCATTTTTCCTGTTGGTGGAGAAGAAGTGTGAAGAACTGGGGGCCCCCATTCAAGAAAAGCTTGAAGGAGGGGTCTTCTCCCTAAACAGCGCCAAGAACTATTTCGAGAAAAATTCATTATTTTAAAAAAAGTTAGGACAGAGCTACGGAAATGCTTGATCCCAAAGATTTTGAGGAAAATGGTGGGGATTTGTATTAAGAATGGTTTCAGGAGGTGGGGAAAAGCTACTTTAACCAAACCAAACAAAATTTTAAAATAAGCACAATTTGCGAAAAAAATCCCTATTGCTTTGGGAAACAATTTAAACCCCTTTTAGAGCTTAGAGCCAAGCCGTTGTCTTTTTCAGACTTTAGGCAAGAGTTGCCAAAACAATTGAAAAACAAAACATTCCCCTTTAAGATTTAATCAACAAGAATTTTTTTCCCTTAAAAAAAAGATAATCAATTAAAGGCGAAGAATAATAGCAGAAATTGAGCAGTTTTTAATGAGGAGACGCAATTTAAAAAAAATTTAAAATTCCCATTGCCATGCTGAAATCCCGGGGTTAATGGCTCTACGGCAATAAGGGGTGAACTAACAAACAATTGGCAAAAAATTGGTGAGCAATAGGAATAGAAGAAAAAAAAAATAAAATAGTGAGCAGCGATAACAATTTAGGAGGAAGAAAAGGCTAGAAAACAGCAAAAAATCAAAATTTAAATTTCAAAGGGGGACCAGGTTAGAAGTGCTGTCTGCAACAGAGCGGGGTAGCTCCCAAACAAGCAGAAAAGGAAACTGTAAACAGAACACTTTTTAAAAAAAACTACATGCTGAAAGAAAAGGACTCGTTCAGGGAAAGGGGATTTCAAATTAGTATTTTAAAAGTTTGGGTTTGCTATCCAAAAACCTTTTTTGCTTTAACCGCATGCACCCAACCGGGGCAAGCGCCCCCAACACCTCAGCCCGGTAAAGTGGATTTGAAAAAAATTGGGATCATCTAGCAAAATTTTTAAAGAATTAGCCCCCAAAGCGCTTTATGCCTTCCCGGGTAATAGGTATGTTGTTAGTTTTGGTTTTTTTTTATTAGGTAAGTGCTGGTTTTATGGCTGACCCTGTGGGGCTAGGGTGTTAGCTCTGGATTAATTTTTAGTGAAATAAAAATATAATCCAGTAAAAGTTAAAAAAAACAAGGGCTCCTTTTCCTAGTATGACGTCAGTGTAGGCAGATCAACAGGTGGGTGTTTTTGGCTGTGGGGCGCTTTTAAAAGGACGCTTTCTTCGGGTTAGGTCTTTTTTTTTTAAAAAGGGGGAGGCCTTTGGGGTTTTAAAACCTGATTGTGCCCCAAGTTTTTTGGTCGTCCCAGTTGGGATTTCATTTTTATAATTCTGTATCATGCCAACTGGTCAAGGGCAGAGGGTAGCATGTATAATCCTTGCCCGCAACAAAGTCAACCTTTTACCTAGCATGCGCAAGAACGTCTTATACCCTTTTTATGCGGCAGGCAAATCAAAAGCAAAATTAATAGCATTTCTAAAATAGCTTAAATTGGGTTTTCTGGCTCAAAACCCGAGCGATCAAACGTGCTGACGGGGCGTGCTTGTGCTCCTAAAAGACACCCAAACGTATGTGTATGGGGTCATTAAGCCTTTGCACTCCTGGCATTGTTTTGTCCTTTTATTTATCTAAATTAAAAGTTGCCCAAGCATTAGGTTGTTTTTGTTCAATTGACCCTAAAGAACTTTTTGTTTTTGGGTTTAAAAGAGGGTTGGGGTGGCCCGTAGTCAAATTTATTTTCTTTTGTACCCCACAAAAACGTGCCTAACCCATGATTTCGGGGTTTAAATTTTGTTAAAGCAGTTGAAGGTTAATGTTAAATTCATTTCAAAATTTTTTATATGCTTAAGTCCATTGGGCTTTTTTAAAGGATCAAACGGTTGTCTTGGGAGGGGCCTTTCGTTCAGTTAGTATTCGTCTGAATGGGAAAAAAAAAAGAAAGTTTATATGCCTTACTAAAAGTTTTTTGGGGTGGGTTTAAATGGGTTTTCATATGAAAACACCCCAGCCAGTAGGCGCAGTAAAAAGCAAAATTTAACTGTTTGGAAAACGTCATAGGGAGAGTCCAGCTGGGGCTCTATCTTTTTTTTTGGGGGGATTTTTAAATATCTAGTTAGGGGGGTTTCGTCTGACTTGGAAGCCTATATTTGTTACTGCAATTGGTTGTAAGAAGTCCAAAGATTTGGGGTTATAAAAAGCGCTACATTTTAAGTGGCACTTTTATATTTAAAGGGTTCCCTTTTTTTTTTTATTTTTAAAAAGTTATAAAAAAGATGGACATTTTATAAACCCCAAAAAACAAACGTGTTTTTCTTTTCGTACCAATTGACAATAGGGGGTGATTTTAGGTTTTCCCTTAAAGAAAAAAGTTTTAAATTAAATGGTTAACATATCGAAAGAGCTAAGAATAAAAATGGGTAGATGTTAAGGGGGAACAAGGCAAACAAAAAACATTTTAAAAATACCCGTGGTTTCTACAACTTTCGTTCTTTAAGAGAAGTATTTTGAGAATTTGGCATTAAATTTAAAAAAAATGAGGCAAATCTTAAATTACTATGAATTTCCAGAACTTAAAGAAAAAAGGGGGGTAGTTTTCCCCGAAGTCTTGCTCGAATTTTAGGCTTTTTTAGCAGTGGGAAAAGATCAATTTAAAAAACATAGCTCTTAAAAAAAAGGCTTTATGAGATTGAAAGGAGCCATCCATTTTTAATTTTTCCCATTTTTTATGTCAATTTTGAAAAATTAAAAACAAATATATTTGTTTGATGGGCAGCCATCACTTTTCTGCAGCACTGCCGTCAACTAGGGGAGGTTTTGCATTATCATTATACAGGTTTGGTGAGACAGTCAATTTAAAGAATTAGTTAATTTAGACATAGTAAAAATAACTAATCAAGATGGAAGGTTAGTTGTTTGTTCTGATTTATTAATGGTGTTGGAAGAAAAAAGAACGTACTGTAAGCCATTAGATTTTTATGCCCCTGGGGAGAATGTAAATATGTTTGTTCACGATCACCAAATCTTATCTAGCACGCAAGCCCCCCATTTTAAATTAACGATTACGTCGATTTTTAGAGGTTTTGGCGTGTTAAGTTTGTTTAGAAACAGGTGTTAATTTTGGCCAAAAGTGACATGAGAAGGACGTGATTTGTATGTGAAAAGGGGGTTTCGTGCAAAATAACATGGTGAGCTTGAACGAACATATTTACATTCTCTTGAGCTATTTACTGGTGATACCAAGATCTTTGCAGGCAAAGCCAGCAATAACATGCAGAAAACATTCGAAAAAGATCTGAGCAGAGTCAGAAATGGTCAACTGACTGCAAGTTGGATTTCACCAACAGAAAATGTGTGATTAGGCTGGGCAATACCCAAACACTGAAACAAGAGGCAAAATACTGCATGGTCAGAAAGAATACCTAGAGTCAGGAGTGTACACTAGATTGGAAGAGAGTGAGGTGAGAGAAGGGTGTGTTGATAATCTCAGTTTGAAGAACCATGTAGCACAAGCAACATCAAATGCAAACTGGATCTTTGGGCTCACAGAAAGTCCTTTGGCTGTAGACCTTCAGAGCAACTGTTGTGAGAGCAGTCCTTGAGTATGGTCACTGGGATCATATGCAGCCAAGATTCAAAATCCTATGCATTGATTTAGAAGATGTCCAAAGATGAGCAGCAACACTGACGGCCCTCTGAAAAAAGAAAGTGTACACAGAATGCCTAGTAGCACTGAAGCTGGGCAATCTGGTACATTGCTGAAGCAGGGATGAAAATCATTGATACTTTCAAGTATACATGCACAAGGCAGCAATGCAGACAGACCACAATATGCGTCTGTTGATAGTCAAACCCTTAGTCCCCAGCCTAATTTCCACTTCATGAAACATTGCACCTTAGTGGTTGTTTTAATTCAGATTCAGTCAAAATAAATATAATTATTCAGACATACGCAGCAGTAACATTAAATACCATAATTCAACTTGGTTCATTGTATTTCACTTTTCAAAAAATATGATTGTTGCATTGTTTTATTCTTCCATGTCTGTGCATTTTTGCTGCATTTTTCACCATGCCAGTATTTCTGCTGTCAGTGTCATTACACCAGTGTGTAGCATTTGAGGTTAGTTTTGTTGATCATGTTTTTATGAAAATTTGTGACTGATTTGGACTATTACAGGACCTGACAGATATGTACACACACTCCTCTCCCCCATCTCACTCTCCCACTGCTATCTCTCACTCACACATAAAACAGTGTGGACACACGCACACACACACGATGACCTACAGCTACACACACCACACACACACAACCACACACACACACACTCACACCACACACACACACACAACACACACACACACACACACACACACACAAGCATGACCTACACTTTCACACACACACACACACACCACCACACACACACACCACACACACACACACACACACACACACACACACACACACACTGGACATCAAAATAGATTTTAATGTGTTTTGGTAACCTTGGTCCAACAGCTGCATGAAAAACTGTGAGCAGTTCAACTTCTAGTACTTCTACCTCATCATGCAACATATATGGAGATGGAAAAACATTGAATACATGTTTGTGTAAACTGTGTAAACCTTGGCAGAATGAAAGAGCAAAATTAAGGTAACTGGATGCCAAATGAATGGAACAAAAAAAGTTGAAAAAAACAAACAAAAGCAACACGATATTCCAACCA